>JALQBC010000014.1:0-600000 GCA_023375675.1 Cytospora piceicola | reverse complement strand
GATATTCCCGGCTCTCGTCACTGTCGCCCTCGAACCTTGACCTTGACCTTGACCTCGGCCTCAGCCTCAGCCTCGACCTCGACCACGACCTCGACCTTGACCGGATTCGTGGCAGGTCCAGGACCGGCCCTCGTGTGTCCAGCAGACACTTTTGAGACAGACTCGCCAACTCCACCCTCTGCATGACTGTTGTGGGCTCCCCCATCTTGACATCACATCATCAAGACAGGGGCCGAACCGTTACTACATACATGTAAGGGTCGTGGGTCGTGGGTCGTCTTGGACACTACACTAAATACATACCAAAAAATCCCCGATCGCTGTGACCTTACCACAGTATTGTTGTTGTCCATCCTTGCCCTACATTCCCATTCCCATCCCCATCCTCCTCCAGTGCTCACCAGTTCTGGTCTCCGCCCTCCGAGTAATGACTTAAGTCGTCTGGGTCTGCCGCCTCTCTTCGTCTCGCCTCACCTCGCCTCACCCCCTTCTGCTTCACCTGGATACTCTACTTCGCTCCTTCGCTACCTCGCCGGACTGTGACACTAATTACCTATAGTCCGACGGTTCGGTAAACTTTAAGCATTGCTGCGGTCACTTTTCAGACTCCCAATTCCCAGCTTGTCTCGAATTATTATCATTTTGAACCCAGGACCACCACATTGTGCTGAAAGATCCACCGACTGACTTCCTTGACCGGGTATATCTTGTCTGTCCCCTTTCGAACTGCTCCAATCTTCATTCATTTGGACTCTCGAATCTACATTGTCTCTACGAAGCCGCCGTCCCTCGGTCAAATCACTTTTTCTGTAGTGAGTTTCCCCCACCAAATCCCTCCCTCTTCTCCCCCCCCCCCTACTTTCTCTCTTTCTGTCTCTTTCTCCCCTGTCTTTCCTCTCTGTCATCGTGTCTCCTTTGCTCGTTTTTTTTCCCCTTTCCATTTGAGAACCTCCTGTGCAGTACGCCTCCCCAACTATGCTTGCGTACCCTGCGCAGTCTATACTGCTGGGTGTCCCCTTGTGTGGTGTTGCCTCCTCGATCTACATCATTGGGTGGCTTCATGGATGTCTATCGGAATGCTTCCTGGTGTTTCTCGTCGTCTCGTTTCTGCTCCCTCGAAGGCAGTGGGCCGATATGAGTATCCGGCATATGGCACCAAGGGACTCGCACGGTCTTTACAAAACCCTAATTGTGGTACCCTGGCTGCGGAGAAGTTGTCGAGGCTTACAGGGCTGCCTTGACTCAGTTAGGTAAACTTGTCCGAGTGCCTGGGCGCTACGGATTTGTACTGTGCTATTTTCCATCTGCAGTGCATGTGTTTATCCGATCTGCGCGGCTTGCATACCCACACAGACACACACAGACACATACACAAACATACGCACACACAAGCACTTCCTATTTCGTACTCGGGTCAACTCTCCAATTCCCACAGGGTTACAATTTATTGGGGGCCAGCTTTGAACCCGGTGCGCTTTACAGGGGAGGGGGAGTTTGCAGTCATCCCACACACAATACAAGCCTCCTTCCCATTCTGCATATCCCAGCCTGTTTAGCCTCTTATCAACGCGACTTTCTTTTCGAAATCAGAAGTCAAGCGCCTTTTGCACAGGTGCTTGTACTCGTGCTCATGCTTCTGGGCAGATAAGAGCACCTGCAAGCAGAGTGTGTTCGGCTTGCCGGTGCATGCTTACATCAGATTTCTGTCTGCCCCACGATCTTGTCTTGCGACTGCCATCTACTACATATGTGGAACACCGATGGCAATGTGGACACCACTGCATGCATAATCTCCTGCGTCCTTTGCGTCTGCTGGCTGCTTCTGATGCAAAATAGCCTGCTAACAAGTCTTTAGGAATCTCGAAAATTAGTTACATTCTGCGATACGGCGTATTGAATGTTATCTGTACTTGAGGGTGAACTTGCACCTGTGTCTTTTGCCGACATGGCATCCAATGGGTACGCACTCCCTTTTCTGCCCTGGCAGATATTATGTTCCGGCAACGGACGCTTCAGCCTGCTGACTGTCACCCAGGTATGCCATCGGGGCGCCCCAAGAAAGCCCTTCGATGGAGCCCGGCAAAGGCTATTTCATGGAGAATGGCCGCATGTATGGAGGTTGGCATCGAGGCCAGTGCTTTTACCCAATAGATGAGGTAGATACTCCTGAAGCGCGTGGTGAACTACATCTACTATTATTCTGAACTAACGCGCAAATTCCCCAAGCCCGAGCTGGATCGACTGGATGCGATGCACAAACTGTTCCTGGTTACCCGACGCTATAACCTTTACAGTCCACACATCAACCTGGATAACATTGAGATGTTGAGGGTCAGATTTTTTCTCTTCATTGTGCTCTACGGTATCACGTACTGACGCTACGTTTCACAGATATTGGACATAGGGTGCGGCACGGGCATGTGGTCTCTCGACATGGCGAAGTAAGTGGTGGCCCTTCATGCGCTCAGACTAGAAAGGCCTCTGACTCGTCTTGTAAAGGCGCTTCTTCAACAGTGGGGACTCGCTCATCCATGGCGTTGATTTGTCGACGTTGATGCAGGCGTCACAGTCAGTACCCCTCCCGCATGAAGGACTTATTGGCTTTCAGGACTGACTTCCACCAGAATCTATCCAAACAACAAATTTGAAGCGATGGACATCGAGGAACCATGGCACCCCAAGATTAGGGAGTGCTCTTATCACTTGATCCATGCTCGCATGCTTGCTGGTAGCATACATATTGACTCGTGGCCACGAGTCTACCACGAAGCATTCAGGTGGGCATCTTTCAAACTAAATCGACTCTTGAGACAACCGATAACAAAGAATACAGGGCCTTGGTTCCAGGCGCCGGCTGGATAGAACACGTTGAGATCGATTGGAACCCGTATAACGACGCAGAACCTGTCTCTCCTCGCCTCCGATTCTGGGTCGACGAGCTGTTTGACGCGATGGACCAAGCAAAGCGCCCTCTCAGAGTCGATCCCCAGGCTACTCAACAGGCTCTGGCCAATGCAGGGTTCGTAGATATCAAGCAAGAACTCCTCCCAATGTTTGTCAATGGTGGCGCCTTGAACCCTTACGACATTGACGTCGGCCGATGGTTCAACTTGTGCCTCCACAAGAGTTTCATGAACATAAGCTTGGCTCCGTTTTTCAGAGTCAAGAAATGGACACCTGAGCAGGTCGAACAGCTCAGGAATGAGGTCTTGACTGAGATCGGCGAACGCAACAACCGGGCGTACTGCAAGCTGTAGGTGACCAGCAAACACGCATCCCGCAGATAGATGATAACTAACTGACAAAAACAGGTACATCTGGACAGCAAGGAAACCTCCACATCACTTTTCACGGTAAATGACTGCAATTCCAGAAATCCGGGCCTGTCGGTCATTACGGATGGCGTCCGGAATCTGCACAGCATCTCATGGCAAAAACAAAAATGAGTTATGTCATCGGGATCCGTTCACTTTGATTTGATTATAAGCACACATGGTGGCTTCTGGCTGCAATACTTCCTTGCTCATGCAGGGCCACATTCGGGGCCCAAGGGCGGTGCAGGCGGCCGCAGTGGCCGCGGCCAGCCATCGTCACATTGCTTCATGGTTAGCGGGCCGCGATCTTCACCAATAGCTTGACGCGCGGTACAACGTGTTTACATCACAATCAGCAGGCGATTCGCGCGCGATCTCGCGGCCTGTACCCCAGGCCTAGTTGAGCTTTCCAGAAAATACGGAGCATCACGCGTTGAGCCAAGTTCCCCAACAGTCTCGTGGGAGACCTATTCAATTCAACCCCGGTCTGGCCATGCGGACAGCGCGGACAGGGATATAGAGAAGGTGGAGCTTGGATGACTTTTGACGTCCCGCCTTTCAACTTCATCTTCCACAAATGGCCCATCTTTCTTTGTCAGTTGGTGTTTCGGCAGCCTTTTTTCCTGCGTCTTGTTTCTTCTTGGGAGGCTGTTTGTGCTCGACGGCGGAAAAAACACCTCGAGGCAAATCAGGACAGCCTCGGGTTTCTTGTTACTACCTATAGATTGGGAACAGGCGTTCTGCTGTTGTTGGTTCCGGCATGCATTAGATGGGTCGTAATGGTGTCGCAACCTGGCAGGAGGGCTAGGATTTGGTTCTTCATCATCGGGTCATGGTTATTCCCAGTTTCTTGTTATCGCGACCTCTGTTTGTTGTTCCTCGAAGTTCCCCGGCTTGATTGCCTGGTCTCGTCTCCGGGCTCCAGTTTGTTGGTTCTGTATTCGGATTCCAAAACAATATACCACGGCGTTTCCTCACAATATCCTTGCTTGGCGGGCCTGAGGCCCGGCCTCGCAATGTGATGGCCTTACTTCTCAATACATCGATTGGCGCCCTCGCTGGGTTGCTGGACATCATGTGGTGCGTCGGTGCGAACTTCTCCCTCATGTCAATCCTCCAGTCGGTGTGGAGAGAATGCTGACCCAGGTCCCAACATAACAGTACCAAGATTCCTTGCGGATCACACGATCTCTAGCTGCCTCACTGTCGCACGATCGCGCCGACCACCTGCCTCGAATGTGACTGACGCGAGTACAGCTCACCTGGCATAATGCAAGCGGGCAACAGGCGGGCACCAAGTGGACAGACCTCTTAACCGTCTCGCCGATGGAACGACTTTCCATCCCAATGACTATGTGGGCACACGAAAACCACTCATCTCCGGTCAAAATCACCAACAGCATAATGCGAGACCGTCAACCAGGCCTCGAACTCGTCTAGGGGTGGCTGGACCGGACAATCAGAGCTCAAAAGGTCCACGATCACCCTTTACAACGACAAAGACGGTGGGACTATGGGTACGATGGCGAGGAGAAGCAAGGGTCACTCACCATTCTTCTATGCATTGCAACCCTTCTGCGCGCATGCCGCCATTGCACTTCTCGAATCAGTCACCTCCATTACACCGAGAAGGGTCGCAGCCATTTACCACCAACAGCACACAGTCGCAACGGAACTATCAGGCTCCGGGTCGGCCGCTGCTTGGCCGGGGCAAGGTAGATAGCCTTGCCGGTTTTTTTCGAGAAGCCTTCCCGCCTAGGAGTTTATCCCCGACGGACTGACGGACTGTGTAACATAAGGCGCGGCGGAACTTTGCCGTTTCCATACATGGGCCCCCAAGCGACATGTGTTGGCGCAGGCGCAGGCGCAGGCGCATATTGCGATTACCGCCCAACCGGTACCTTGCCAGCCGAGCCGAGCGCAACACTTGTAAGGCCTTGAGGGCCGTTTGCCAGATCAGGCCCTAAATGAAACCCCATGAGCGACAATATTGCATTATACTATTCCCGGTATCTGGATGGTGACATCAATTTGCACAGCATTGCGGTCTGTCTACTAACTGACCAACCCCCCCTCACCCTGCCTTTGCGTCTTCCTTCTTTCCCCTCCTCTCCGCTCCCCTCCCCTTACCCCATGCCAGGCGCTGCCAGCACATCAACAAGGGCAAATTGTGAAGAGCCAATATGTTCTTCCCGCCATGAAGCCGGACCGGCGGATCGCTTCCTGACAAAGAACAGCGAAGGGTTTTCCTGGTTATATGGAGACAAAAACCAACAATGCGCGGAAAACGAGGATGTCACACAAGAATACTTGGCGACGTTGATGTCTTCCCTTTGCTTCCTGTCGGTATGTTCTCCTCGCATCTTCCTGCCGTGTGGCAGCCCTCTTCCCTTTCCGATATCGTCCCCGTCTTCTCGCTACCCGCGCTATCTAATGCAACCCATCTATGGTAGGTCGGGGACGTGCATACTAGCTAGCTGATGTAGGCTACCTAGCCAATTCATATCTTGCCGATGGCCAGCTCAACGGCCCAAGGCATGATAAGAGCCGAACGTCAAGTATGCCTTACCAGCAACTAGGGCCTCGTGAGGAAAAATTCTCTTCGACTGTACCGAAAGAGAAAGGACGTGTTTGAAAGACATCCCGGGCCTCTTCCATCATCTATCTGCCTTTGTCTATATTTCCCCTACGTTGGTGTCCCCCTGTGCCCGTCCGCCTTTAGGCATGATATGCATGGTCACCAACTCATCCGGAACCGGGCGGGCCGGACAACGGCGGGCTGGTACGGCTACGGTCTAGGAAGGATTAATCTACTGGCCATCGATCCATCATGCAGTCCGCCCCCTTCAAATTCCATATCAAGATCCAACGTGCCTAAGGGACCATGACATTGCTCCACCGTCCCACTGCAGCATAGAGCATGCCTACCAGGAAAATGTGTCACCCATTTCAGGCAAGAGTATTGGTTACCATGGGACGGGAAAGGGGGCTGTGGGGGGGGGGGGGAGAAAGGTGAGCCGGGATGGACGGGTTGGACGGCACGAGGACTGTCGTCACTGGCCATAGTTGCCAATAGGCACAGGAGGACAACACACTGTCTCTTGCAGTAGCTTAATATGTCCTATTGATGGTACATGAATGATACATACGAAACAATCCGTAGCTTCTCTGCCTTGCAAGAGAACTTGTAAGGAGCAGATGGGGGCAGGTACTTCGCTTGCACACATCTCCCAAACTTTCCCCCAACTTGCTGCTCGTGCAGATCATCACTTTCTTCCATTAGACGTGTGTCTGTGTACTTGTCCAGAAGATTCCTGCTAGCTATTGTGCGCGGGGATGTTGGACGCAGTTTGTCGGACAGGAGATGGAAGACGGGAGGGAGGGAAACGTTCCAACGTCTCTTAGAAAGCCAATATTTTCCTGAACCCCGAGCTCCGCGCCGTCTATTCATGGATCTTCTATAGTCGATTCAGGCATTGCATCCTGGGGTCACCAGACTGAACTGTGCATGCTGGAACGTATCTTCCCCCCACTCCCCATTTGGTCTCTCCTCCACACGCATCGTTACCGAGAACCGGCTTCCACCATCCTCAATAACAGTCACCTACCACCACACTACCACTACCCTCCTTTCCTCGAGGAAACAAAAAGAAGCGCTTAGTGGTGGGCGTGTCCGGTCTCGCCGTGGTATCCGACCAGCTTGAAGCGGCCGATCATCTCGCCCACGGTGAAGAAACCGAGGACCTCGGCGAGCAGGACTGCGCCGCCAACGAGCTGCGCCCCAGACAGGTTCCGGACCTGGTTCACGGCCGAGGACGGGGCGGGCGTGGCGCTGGAGGCGGACTGCAAGAGGCTCTGGGGGTTCTTGACAGCGCTGAGGGCGCGGTTGAAGTAAGACTGGAAGGTGGACATGGAACTGGTGATTTGGCAGTAACGTTAGCTGCTGTTGCTGAACAAGGAGACAAAACACTCGGATACGTGTCTTCTTCTCATCTTTCATGGTCTTCAAGGACGGGGTTCCCGGGGCGGTCAACTTACGGAGGCGACATCTTCTGACCCTGGAAGACGAACTTGCCGAGCTCAAGGCCGACTTTGCTGTAGTAGACGACGAAGGGAACCTGGCCTGTTCACACACGTAATGTCAGCCTCCTCCTTTCAACAAGGACACTGTCAAACGGCCCCATCCCATCCACTCTCGTATTTTCCCTCAAGTCACCCCCTATCACGTCCACCCGTCCGTCCAGCAACCCATCAATCCCCTCATGTAAAGGAGCAAGGTTCATAACATACGTTCGACGAACCCGACGAACCGCCCCGTCCTCCCGCCGACCCGACCCAGCGCACCGCTCAGGCCCTTGGCGGCACCGGTGATGGCGGGGCCGGCGGCGGACGTGACGCGCGACAGGCCCTGGGCGGCCTTGGCCTGGAGGTTCTGGGCCTGCTCCTTGGAGGCCTCGGCGGCCTTCTTGGCCTGGGCGGCGGCGGCGTCGGAGCTCTGGAAGCGGCGGGCGGCGAAGCGGAGGTTCTGCCTCAGGAGAGGGCGGGCGAGCGCGGTGGTAGACGACATCTTTAGAAGCTGGGGGGGGTGTGGGTGTGTGGGTGTGTGTGTTGGCTTTCTCTTTCTCCCTCGGGCTTTTGTCGAGATCAACGCAGGGTCGAAAGAAGGGGCTCAATTGGGGAAGTTAGATGGAGCACCTGGCGGTCGGATCGAAAGGAGCGGCGTCGGGAATGGGCGCGTCTCAGCCGGGTTGGTAAGTTGATGATAAGTGATGTCGTTAACTCGAGGTGGATGCGCAACTTTCAAGATCAGGAAACGAAAATTCCTATGGAGCTCGGAACAGAACGGGCTCCAGGCCTCAGGCCAATCAGAGCTGTTCAATTCAGAGCTTGGGTGGGTTGTTCTGGCTTTACGTAAGCACTCGAGCAGACTTGATATCAACCACATCTGTCAAAACACAGACTGACAGACTGACAAGACAGGCTGAGAGACAGCACTACCTACTTAAGTAAGTAGGTAATGAAGAGAGTATACGTAATGGTGATTGATCAATCGACATATGACAACCTCGCCAACTTTTTCATCCACAGTTTACATACAATCATTCCTATTTTTACACGCTGAATACCTATTCCAGCCTTGACCAACCCCAAACCGTCATAATACCCGTCATAAGTCATGATGCTGCACAGAACACGGTCTGCAGCAAAAGCCATCTCCCTAAAACCCCGAAATACAAGGACACGCACGCAGCGCTGAACCCAAATCCCCCGCTAAATTCCATGATCAAACCGCAGTCAATTCTAAGAGCATGAACCCATGTAGGAATTGTTTATACCCACCGTGGGCCGCCGCCGCCATCAAACGGCCGAGCCCAGGGGCTCCGTGAGCCTTCTTTTTTCATCGGATTGTCATCTGCTTGACCATGGCAGCCTTGCTGGAAGAGCCGCCGCCCGCAACCGCAGATCCACCGCCAGGCTTCCTCTCAAAGAGCTTCCAGAACTTCAGACTCTCATCGGCAGCTGATTAGAAACAGATTAGTATCGATGCATGGACTCTAAGTTGCCCGGGGGGGAGGGGGAGCCTTACCTGCTGTAGCGAGCATCTGCCCGTCGGGGCTGAGGCAGCTGTGTAGCACCCGGCTCTCATGAGCAGGAATGTCGATGTTGCGCACCAGAGTTGGGTAGCTCCAGATAGTCAGAGAGTTGTCGGGGAATCCGCTCGAGCTGACAATCTCCCTATGGTGGGGGCTCCAGCGAAGACTGGTGACCTGAGATCCCGTGTCGATGCTGTTGACCCGAGCACCAGAGGTAGTGTTCCAGAAGTGGATGTGGCGGTCGTAGGATCCACCGCCAGTGGCGAGGAGGTTCATGTTCCAGGGGCACCATGACAGTGCCTTGACAGCTGCCTTGTGGTTTGTCTTGGTGAACTTGGGCACGGACAGTGAGCGGGCGTCCCAGATCGAGACGAGGTTGTCATTACCGCCAGTGGCAAGCTGCTGGCCATCAGATCGCCACTCCAGGCCGCAGACTTCGGACGTGTGGGACACGAGCTCGGCGGTCTTGTGGTCGGCGATCCGAACATCGTGGTTGAAGACCAAGCCGCTCCGGGCACCAGACGACAGCAGGTGCTTGTCCCAGCCCATCACGCCAACACGGGTGTCGTGGCCGAACATGCTGCGGACCTTGGCACCCTCAGCAACATCCCAGATTTGGATCTCACCAGTCCCGAGGCCAACGCTGACGTAGGCACCATCGCCTGACCACTTGACACTGCTGACGTAGGTGTCTGGTGTTGTCTCGAGGAGGCAGCTCACGCTACCCTCATCGGCAGACCAGACATAGACGTTCCGCTCAAGACCAATAGCAACCTGGTTGCCTGAGCTCCAGTCGAGGAGGTTGAGGTAGTAGTCGTCGATGAGACCAGGCGCATCAAGTACTCGTTCAGGACCCGTGGCAATGCGTCGTCGGAACTGGGCAGTGCTCGCGGTGGCCGACTTGAGAGGACGGTTGTATTGTTTGCGGAGGTCAATGGGCTTGGACGACTCTGGGGGAGCAGGCTTGAACTCGAGGATGCGCGTGTTCATGCTTACACCGCACGCGTTGGCAAGAGAGTTTTGATAAGCCGTGGTGTTTGGTGAGGGACGGGAGAAGTCCTCAGACATGTCCGCCTCGATTTCGATGTTCATAGTCTCCAGGGTAGTGATGGCGTCGGCGGAGGAAGCAGAGAGGACACCCGATGACTCGGAAGTGATCTTGACCTTCTCCTTCTTTGAAGGCCCCTTCAGCTTACCAGAGCCGGCATTAGCAACGGCTGAGCTGGCACCGCGATTGGGGATAAAGCGATCGGCAGCGTGTGTAGGGACTGCCTTAGACTTTGTCTTGGAAGAAGTGGCCTTGGTGTTTGTGTCAGAGGGCGACGTGTTGTGCTTTCCGGTTCCAGTCAAGGTGAAGTCAGTTACACCGAGCTCGAGGGTCTTCTGGGGAGAGCCAAGGGGAAGAGCAGCAATGTTTGACTGGGGTGAGGTCTGGGTGAAATGTGCCTTTGTGCTCGACCGGGCGAGGTATTCTTGAAGGTTGCCGCCGTACACGGACTTGTGGGGTTCTCTCTGCTGGCCCTCGCTGGTGTCGTATTTTTGCTCAGGGGTGTATGGTGATGAGTTCTTGTTCAGGGGCATCTGTGTCGTGCGGGACCGGGGCGAGGGGGTGAGCGGCATACGACCGCCAGCAGTACGAGAAGAGAAGAGTCCCGTGTGGGACTTGAGAGGTGTTGATACTGAAGTGGTAGCCATCTTGATATCTTGATATCCAGCTTCGCTTGACTGGTGATGCAGTAACAACGATGATGACATGAGTTCTCCACGATGCACAAATGAATGTTTCGTAGGAGGGAAAGGGCTCTGAGTTATCGAACGTAGATGTTCCAAGAGCTTCAAGCTAATGATTCCTGGATGTTTATTGTGGTTTGGTTAGTAGTTTTCGTCGGTGTGTAGTCGTTCGATTGATTCAGAGAGCCTTCTTCGCAAGGAACGAGGTTGGCGTCTCGAAGTCGGATGGGCGATCAAATGGCCGTAGCGATGAGATCTAATGGACTTGAGGTGTTTAATATGTTCCTTGAGAGGAATGAAGGCTTTGGTAGAGAGTGCTTTAAAAGTAAGCAAGAGCTTTGAAAGCGAGGTGTGTGTGTGTGTGTGGTTGGAAAAGATGTGACGGATGTCGGGAGAAAAGTAGAGGGAAGGGAGTGCAAGACTTGAAGCTCTGATCTTATATTTGAAAGTAAACATTGTGGGGGGTTGACACAGCAACGCTGAACCAGAAATCGCCCCCCCAGCCCACATGGGCGAGTTGCCCTGCCGTCTGCCTGCCAGCCTGCCCCGTGGAGGCCCTAAACTTTCAGCTGCGCTAAGCTGTATCCGGCTGTTCGCCGCTTTTTGAATCCCTGCCATTTACCTAAGCAATTATGCTTTCAGCCCAGTCAGCTGTCAGCCCAACTAGTCGGCTCCTTCCGTCAAGACTTTCCAGCCGCCTGTCAGGGGGTTTACAGGGGGGTTTGGGGGTTTTGGGGCTGTGGAAGGGAACTGCTCCATCTTCTTGCGACTTGCGTTTGCAACATGGCTTGTGTTTCCATGTGACAACCAACAGAACAACAGCCTCAATTGCGACTTCTTGAATCCACTTCACTGTCAACTCGAGTAGCGACGAGACATAATCACCATACACCATACACCATACACAATATCTACACAATCAAAGAGATCCTTCCTTCTGATTTCGAAACTTCTTTCCTCTTCATTCAATCTTGATCGCGCCATGCTCTCCGTATGATCGAGCCCGATTCTCCTTCTCGTCGAGGCCTAATAAGGTGCTGCACCACTTCTGCATCTCGTGATGGCGCACCCATCGACCCCACAGGGCCTCTTCGGCGGCGGTAGTGGTCAACCGGCAGCTGCAAATGGTCAATCCACCGCTGTTGTACCCTTCAACGCCACGGGCACTCCAGCAACTGGCTCGTCTGGAGGCAATACCTACATCATGCCCAGCTCTCCCATGAAGAAAGCCGCCATGGACGGCTACAGACCCAAGGTGACCCGCACTCTCGGCCAGCGACCCGCCTGTCTTGTCAACGCCTCTGTCACATACTGCGGGAACAACCAAATATATGCATTTGGCGGGTTCGATCAGTATACCGACGAAGTTTACAACCATGTTTTGCGACTCGATCTGGTCAGCCATCAATGGAACCTGGTCGACAACTATGGTGACATCCCTGGGGTGCGCATGGGTACGTCCACGTTTTTGAAGGCCCCGATTTCTACAAACTACTTGCTCACTGCGCTTAGGTCATACTGCGACACTGTACCAAGGCGACAAGCTACTCGTCTTCGGCGGTGAGAATGAGCATCGAACCTACCTCTCCGATCTCATCATCTTCGACCTCAAGACGGCCCACTGGACGCAACCGGCAGTGTCTGGGCCCATTCCGAAAGGCCGAGCACGACATTCCGCCCTCCTACACGAAGACAAATTGTTCATCATCGGTGGCATTACGGGTCATGATAATTATGTGTTGGATGACATATGCTACATTGATCTCAAGACGTTCACGTGGTCAAGGGCATGGCGGTTTGTGGGCAGATTCGACCATTCTGCCTATGTCTGGTGATTGCAGACCCTTCCACACCATGAATTGGATCACTACTAACTCTCTATAGGGGCGAAAGAATATGGGTTTTCGGAGGGCTGAGTGAGGACATGGACAAAGTTAGTGATCTCTGGTGGCTTGACCTGAAGGGCAGCCCGGCCTTTGAAAGTGCACCTCAGTTTGGCACATACGACCGCTCTGGCTTGGGCAGCCGTGCGAGTGAACCCCCTAGGTCTTCATACACAATGGGCCAGACACCCATCGTTGGTGCTTCTGGCTACGCAGCCAATTCCCGGTCGGCGCAAGTCAATCCTCCCTCCTTCCAGATCAAACAGTACGCGCCGATGGCCCCCGGCCTGATACACGCCCACAAGTTCGTCTCTGGTCCAAACGTTCCCTCACAAGGACCTGGGATCCATTTCCACGTTTACTCGTCTGGGCACCTACTCGACTTTTTGACACCAGCAGCCACAATTACGTCCAAGGAATGCGCCCTATATTCCCTGGACTTAGGTGCGCTACGATGGCAAAAGGTTGCTGAGGGTAGAGAAGTCTTCAAGTCTGGTTACAGATGGCACTACTGCACAATGAACGAGGATGGCACAAAAGCATGGCTGCTGGGATGCCCGACGGATGCTCCTGCTATGGATCTCGGTGCCAACGGCTTTGAGGAGCAGTTGAGTGATATCATGGAGATTGACCTTCGTAAATATGGCTTCTTGGGCAACAACTTGACCCCTGAGCCGCGCGCAGAGTTGGCAGAGCCCCTTGGGAGAGCCCGCCGTGTGGAAACCCCATCGAAAGGACTTGGCGCAGATCTCGCAAAGGGCTTCAACAAACCCCCTGAAACTGGAAGTGGCTCTGATTTTGTCGTTACGGCCCTTTCGGGCGACCCTAGCGAGGAGGACCTGCTAGGCTCGGCCTTGATTCGTGCTGCTGATGTGGCCGATGGGGACCAAACATGGTTATCGCCGGATTCCCCGACTTCACCCCCTATTCACGTTCATCGACTCATTCTGTATCTCCGGTGGCCGCATTTCGCTCGGCTGTGGGATTCACATATGGCCGAGTTCCACAACAAGAAGATGCATATCCCTGAGCCATACACGGTGGTCAAGGCCTTCCTCTACTACCTGTACACTGATCGAATCGATGTCGCCCCCGAGGACGAGGGTATTGATGGGCCCAGCTCGGATCTTGCAGACATCGCTGGACTGCTGGTCATGTCCAACATTTACAACATCCCGCATCTACGACTTCTCTGTGTTAACCGCTTGAGCAGAGACTTGGACGTCGACCATGCTTGCATAATTTGGTACTGTGCAGGTTTGGCAAGCGAGGAATGGCTTCGCAAACGGGCAGCTGGATTCTGCCTGACGCACTGGGGCCGCATAGTACGGACTACTGGCTTCCTGCGGCTCCCTCGCTCTGCCATCGTGGAGTTGTCCCAGGAGATCGACACCGAGGGTCGCGTTGTCGGTGGCGAAGAACTAGACATGTTTGAGGGTGGCAGGTACTTGGAGAGGAGGAAAGAGAGCATTTCAAGCAACCTTACACAATCGCTTGAGGCTGAAGAGGCTGAGGAAGATGACGGAATGGACATGAACTAGACTTTTGTGACGCGGCGGAGACGCTCTCAGTCTGTACAAGTAGCGAGAGCTCAGAACAACGATTGAGAGGCCAGCGTACTGGAAGGCACTTTGGCAGGTGTTGAGAGGGCTGTATAATTGTTGGTCGACACTCATGGCATGGCGTCTGGTATTGGCTTTGTATTTGCTATTTTATGGCTAAGACTTAAGGTGTCCTAGAGAAACTTTTAGCAATGCATTCGGGGATTGATAGAGACGGTAAGTCTTAATATTGGCGGAGATATCTCTCATGGCGTGGCCATGTATTGTTACTGTAAGGCTGATTGGTTTCCTAGGCCACCCACCTCAAGGACATATCACTTGTTATCAAAAAGGGCAGCCGGCAGTCGCCCCGCACCTCCTTATCTCCTGGCTGCATCCTCGTCATGTACCTAGGTGATATACGTCCACTCACCAGAGACTGAGCTTCAAGATTGACGGAGGAGGGAGATTTCGAATAGATCCCACTGAACGTGTTTGAGCCCTCCTCAACCAACGGCCACTATTAGAACTGGCCACCTTCATAGGCAGACACGAAGATCACCACCACCAGCCGTTATGTCTCCCGATGGCAAAATCAGCTTCGGACCACCAGGGGACCAATGGGTCTATGACAGGTCTACCAAGACCTACGACCTCACCCGAGGCGGCAACGACAATATCTCCTCACCATCGTATCAACCCCTGAGTATACGAACCACCCAGGGGCCACCCGAGACCAACATCCTCTTATCCCCGTCTCAAACCGCCCTCGTCATCGTCGACATGCAAAACTTCTTCCTCCACCCCTCCTGCCGCGTACACCCCTCCGGCCTCGCGGCCGTCGCCCCGCTGTTGAGCACGATCGAGCACTGCCGAAGGCTCGGCATCCAGGTGGTCTGGCTGAACTGGGGCCTGACGGACGCGGACCTGGCGGCGATGCCGGCGGGGGTGTCGAGGGGCTTCGCGAAGGCCGCGATCGCCGAGGGCGGGACGGCCGCCGCCGCCGCCGCCGGCCTGGGCGCCGACCTCGGCGGGGGCAGGGGGAGGTGTCTCGTGGCGGGGGAGTGGAACGCGGGTGTCTATGGGCCGCTGGCCGGGGCTGCTAGGGAGGGGGAGGACGTGCAGTGTGTGAAGAACCGGATGAGCGGGCTCTGGTGTGAGGGCCAGCCGCTTTGGGGGTATCTGAGCGGGGATGGGGGGGAGGGGAGGAGGAAGAGGACGTTGTTGTTCGCGGGGGTGAATACGGATCAGTGTGTCCTGGGTACGTTGGCGGATGCTTATAACGCGGGCTGGGATTGTGTCATGGTCGAGGATTGCTGTGCGACTACGACGGAGGGGGCGAGGGAGGTTTGTCTGACGAATGTTGAGGTGAGTTGCTATCTTCTTCTTTCCTTCAGCTGGCGATGGCTACTTCGTGCTCTTGTTCTCACCCGAGGTTCCGAGGCCAATCACAGCTTGTGACCTTCGAATAAGCTGACGAGATACCTATCTGCACAGAAGAATTATGGCTTTGTCATCGACTCCAAGACACTGGCTGATGCTTTGCTGAAGACCCCCAATAGTCAATCTCGATAGGGTCCGTCCGGAAAATCGTATGTTCCAGTCAAGAAGATCGGGTAGACCGGTAGCCATTGCGAGGCAGCCACGAAGTTAACTGCCGGCGCGGGGTCATTATCTAGGTGAGCAAACCAAGGGATCCGAGAGCGTGTATTACAGACTGCAGAACGCCCGGATGGGATACGAGATAGACCTCTTGTGAGTGGTCGGTTGCGCAGTGTGGCACGCATAGGCCAATCTCATCATGACTTTCCTTTGGCTGCTTTCCAATGGTCCCGTCAGCAGCTTGCAAACTGCCAGAAAACATGTTCTCTCCGTGCTGATCAGACGTGTGGGCAATGTCGTGAGCTAGGACTACCACGAGGGCTTCGGGAATGAGGCTGTACTTTCGACAGCGGGCCTTCCGATAAGCATGGACTCTGGTTTTGAAGATCATGGAGATCGGAATATTACCCCTAAGGGACCTTTGGACAACGAACGATGTCATATATCTCGAGTGTTCATTGTCATCTAATGTCATCATGCAGCCGGGCAAGTCATGTCCTTTTCGGGCTGTAAGATACGCAGACTACCACGTGAGATACTGCTTTTCCAAATCCCCTCCCCACCTCACTCTCCATCTAGTTTCGATTTCATTTCAGCCACCATCCCGCAGGCGTTACTCATCCCACTCTTGGCCCTGCCCTTCCTCACACCCTCTCTCCGGTCTTGGCAGAACGTCCAATCGGCTGACATCAAGACCGTCTAGATGCCCCTCCCGCCCAAACAGCCACCCCCATTTCGAACTGGTACATCTCGTATTCGACCTTGGAATGAAGAAGCGTAGACATCAGACGCAGTCATGTCTCTGTGTATGCAAAACAGTATCCGGTAAAAAGAAGAAGGTTGAAGCATTGCCGCCGTTGCGCCGTTGCGCCGTTGATGAATGTCGTCGTGGGAATTGATACCGCTTCGCTGTTGACTCCACAAAAGGATGGACTGATAAACCCAATGTACGGAAAACGCCGTTGAAAATGCATCTATGGTGGAACCAACTCCACTCCTCTGCCATGGCAACGTCTAAAATTCTCTTTTCTCTGTCGTTCTGTCGTGGTCTCCTTCGGCGGACCCGCTTGCGCAGGCCGCCATCTCTGTCCTCATGGTTTGGGTTGATGTCGAATTCGTTGTCCAGAACGCGGAGGAATTGTCCTGCCTCGAGGGGAAAAAAAGAAGAAAAGCAAGGACAGATGAGTCCTTGGAAGGCTCTGCCCTGTGTTGTGTAGCCATCATCATCAACGTCATCATCCTCTCAGCCACCTCGGACCACCACATCCCCTTTGCAAATGCCGT
The DNA here is from genome assembly GCA_023375675.1 of Cytospora piceicola. Taxonomy (NCBI): domain Eukaryota; kingdom Fungi; phylum Ascomycota; class Sordariomycetes; order Diaporthales; family Cytosporaceae; genus Cytospora; species Cytospora piceicola. The sequence continues at coordinate 583,051 of JALQBC010000014.1, read as the reverse complement.
AAGGACAGCATGCCTCGGGCTCGAGAGTTCCCATGAGGATCTGGTCTCGTTTCGACTGTATCATCATGTCAGTACATACATAGTCTGAGAAGCGGTGAAAGGTTGCGTAGGGGAGGAGCATTCACGTCTGGGCAAGGCACGGGAGTAGCTGAAGCTATGCTTCCGAAGAAGACAGCAGCAAGAAGAGCTGGTAACGCGACCTGGAACTGCATCTTGACCCGTTGTGGTGTTTGCAACAGGAAGGGAGGTAAGTTGCAACTGCAAAGGTGTACCCAAGTCAAGGTGATTCGGCTTCGGGAGGGAAAAGAGGTAAGCCTCTTGGGGTGGGCTGAATTAAGTAGGTACCTGGGCAGAGGAGGAGGAGGAGGAGGAGGAGGAGAGCGAGGAGTGGCGTGGGGGCGCTGATACTTCAGGGTTGCCGAGAAGAGAGGACAGAAACAACGCAAATCTGAAGGATGGGGACACAAGAAAAAAAGATATACCACCGTTACTCTGCACTTATCTCTTGATAACACAAACCGCACAAACGGAGCTAAGAGGCACAGGTCAAGTTGCAGGGCAGGGCGATCATGAGGAGGGTGGAGGGGAGGGACCACTGTACGGAGGGAACCACGGGGCCCATATAAACAAGATGAACATCTGGATATCAAGCACATACCTAGGTACTTAAGTAGGTATGGACACAAGCTTTCTAGCATCCATGGATACTACATACATACATACACAGCAAGTAATGTTCACTACCTACCTACCTAAGTAGGTAGGTACCTAGGAGCCTGGGTAGACTTTCTGACTTTGTAGGCACGTTTTGCCCTTGAGGTGCCATATGCATGCATGTGTGTTTATCTGCAGCAACTGCTGCTTACCCGACAACATGGAAATGAATGGGTAGAGAGGCAGGAAGAATTACGGGAAATAAATCCGCAACGGATGAATGAATGAATTAGTGCACTCTACTCGAGACTACTTGATTTATCTCTTGTTTATTCTATTTTTTTTATGTTTGCGGGAGGAACCTGGACAGGTGGATCCCCCTCATCCAAAACGTTGGAAGCCAGAAAGGGCGGGTCGCACAACGTGGATTCTGCGTCGAATCGGGCGAACATGGAACCATGGTTCTTCGCAATCTGGCCGAGGGTTATCGCCATTTGCAGATGATAAATGATGATGCTGATGGTGAGTGGTGGTTTTATCCCGACCCCCTCGAGCACTGTGACGTTGCGTGGACGTGTGTCGTTTTGGGGGAATTCCCTCACCCTCGCTCACCTTCACAACCTTCACAACTCTTACCAATCTTACAACTCTCACTCTCTCACCCTCTCAATCTCTCGATTCCTCAATCTCTCACTCGCCCGTCCCCATACCCTCTCTCTCTTTTTCTTACCTGGGTTTGGATAACAGTCACTCTCGTCAGCTCGTAACACACCAACGCACCAACATACCGTCACACACCATCAGTCATCCAGCACGAGGTGATGTCGACCACGATGTCCCGATGTCTGTCTGGGTACCCCAGCCTTACGGGGCATGATATCTAAATTGCGAGGTACTTACTGTAAGTACCTAATGAGCATAGTAAGTACCTAGGTACCTAGTACTAGGTAGGTAGGTAAGTAATGTTCAGATGAAAAAAAAGCACATGCCATGCATGCTATGCCATGGATGTTTTGCGGGGCCACCAAATTTAAGTTTGGAGCTTATTACTGTGGTTATGCGACGGGAAAAAGGGCAGGAACAATGAAGGGATGGCGGGATGGCGGGATGGATGTCAAGGTCGAAACGAATTAACCCCTCCATGCTTGATAGCACTTTCCCAACCATATTTGCATCCGTTCATCTATCCATCCATCCTTCCTTCCAATCGAACAGCCGACGGCCAACAGCATGAGCCCAACCATCGGAAATGGCAGGTGTTCATGTTTCAGAAACTTCCTGCCGTGTAAAGTCAAGATTGACAACGGAATACGGCACGCCTTTTTTCCACTTCCTTTTCTCTTTCTTAGTCATATGCTGATGATATTGATGATGATATTGATGATGATGATGATGATGATCAATCGATTCTGGACCTCTGCCTGATATGTACATCTCATTCGGACCCCGGAACCACCTGGGCAAGTCTCCACTTCTCCTGACGACCAACGACTTACCTCCACCGTAGGTACATAATACTCTGCTATGTTACTATGTAGACTACATGTACCATACCGGTAGTACTTGCCTGCAGGCCTCTTTTGCTCTTGACTTCTCTCTTGAAGCGACGTCTGGCCATCGCCATGCGAACCAAAGAGAGCGTGCCTTTGAGCAACGCAGTACATGCGCCCGAGATCCCCAAACAGGCACCGCATACACGGACCGCCTCCTGCTGTGCAAGTGTCACGATCGAAAACATAGCCGCACCATACAAACAGCTTTCGCGATGCCTATCTCTAAGCGTCATCGTCATCACCCTCACTTCCGCGCAACATACCATCAAACATACCATCGCACTGCCGGTCCGCTTTGAGATGCCGTGCAACAGGGGAAAAGGCTGCCCACTGCGTCGTCTTACCCAGATCCCCACCTCCAACCTACATTCTGGACCTGACCTTAGATCCGTCGAGAGTGCTACAGCCCAGCTTATAACGATGTTGACTCAGACCGAGTGCCACAGGGAGATGACAAGAGAAGAAGAAAAAAGCCCATTTTGTCTGAGAAGTCAGGACCGTCCTCGCCGGATCATCTCACCAACCGGGCAGGTATCACCCTGGTTTGCCACCCCAGTTGCTGGCGGTTTGAAACAACGTTGTGGTCTCGGCCTTCGGATAAGCCGTTGTGCGGAGGATAGCCGTTCCTGGAGGCAAAGCCGGAACATTCTGCAGACAGACCACAGTTGCTACCGAAGTTCCCAACTCTATCAACCTCATCAAGCCGTGACTTCTCAGATCGTGTCCTCGAAGATACGACGCATATCGGGGGATACAACGTTGACCTGAGCAATGAGCACTTGGCTGACCCCTTTTCAGGCGGCCAACGGATCCAAGAGTCATGACCTGGTCGGCATGAAGTTGTGCTATGTGCCACACTTCATATCTTTTATTTGGCTGATTTTTCGATCCCATATTTCTCAGCCGTGGGCCGTGCGTGTCGCTGAAACCTTGAGTATAGAACTTGCGTCTGCCATGGTAATTGCACCTGGACTAGAAGGTGGCAAAGAGGGACAAGAGGTCCGGGGTGGAGGTCTCGCTCTGTCCAGGCTTATACAAGTGTACGGCCTGGTGAACTTTTGGCACCCACTTTGCTGGTTATCCAGTTTGCAACTCGGTTGTCTGCCCTACCATCTGCCGATATATTGTGGTTGCCTTTTCCCTTCTGATGTGATCCGTTACAGCTGAATTTTGAGTTGTTAGATGAGGAGGGCCTTACGTTGGAGGCAGACCAGTTGACCACATCACCTTCTCGGCAACGTGCCAAGCAGGCCAGCCATGATGCTGTCATCATTCATCATCTAAGAAAGCTTTACGTCGTGCGCGGAAATGATAGTTGCCAAGGGCTTTTGATATGAAGGATCGAATGGACGGCTGTTTTTGACTGTGGATCCTATCCTCATTGTTGAACTGTACGACGACGTTAGTCTGTGGCAGCACAGGTGTGACCTGGATGCGGTACACAAACACTGTTCCCCCAATGAGTAGTCGCTCACAGCCTGACTGGAGCACTTTGCCAATCAAGGCAGGCTGTTTGTGTATATGGACGACGAAGGTCACACATGTCCATTCGGCCCTCTGCCTTCTTAGAGACACCTCCCCTTTTCCTCAGATAACGCGAGGTGTCTGTGGTGTTGAACGGGTATCCGCGCAAGGAATAGATGCCTCATAGAATGAGAAGCACTCGCCGGACAGACTGAACATAGGACCCTGACTGTCCTGGAGCGACTTGCCGAAGTGCAATACAGTGGCTCTCAAAAGGTCCGGTGAGTCCCGATATCAACCATCTAGCCTATATCGTCACACCGTTCTTCACCACCTGCTACAAGACAGAGACGCCAAGTCAAACAGCGCAATATTCTGCGCATTTCCCAAAGGTCGTTCCAATCGGTCCAGCACGCACTCTATAGGCGAGCGCAACGCTGAGGATGATGCACGGCATAGCCGGGTTGGTTCCTCCGTCATTTTCATTGGACATGTACTACCATTCTGTCGCTATCCTGCCCGTATCAGCATGTGCCGTCGATTACACGTCGAGGCTTGCAGCTTGTCACTTCACAGCTTCGAGAGAATGCAATTGCTAGTGTCCTGTTACGCCTTGTATACCCAACTACGACAGGAAATACTTGCAAGGCGTATCTCTCCATGCCTCGCTCAGGGGTTCCGCAGTGCGCAGAACGTTGATTCCAGTCCATGCACCACAGCAAGCATCCCGGTGGCCATTCTTGATATGTACTGCTTCCACGACTCTAGCTCTAGCCACGTGTGAAGCCCACGGCGGCTACGACGGAGTCGCTTTTATACTTTGGTGTACCAACAACATCTAATGACATATAACGGCTCCTCGGTCCTCGATTATTTCCAACCTCAAACGTATCGTCAGTTGGATCAGCTGCTCAAAGGTTGACGCCCTTTCCCCTTTCAAAGAAGCCTTGATTTTGAGTTAAGTCTGATAGGCTTCCTCGCCAGTGCAAGTGACTACCTCCGGCATTCGCAACGTTGCCTAGCGTCTCCTCTTCTGCTATCATATATTATCAAACGTTTCATTGCCATTCTTTACATAGAGCTTTGACTTCATACGGCCCTGACACAACCGGGAAGCAACGAAAGATGGCTTGTTTTCCACAAGATACGGAACGCAGGTTTAGTCTGGGAGAAAAAGACCACGTCCTCGAAACTGAATTTGCAACAGATTCTACTGCAAATGAGAAACAGGTTCTTCATGAAGGAGATAATGTACTAGGCAAAATTCAGCGATTTGCTGGCAAGTTCGGGGTCGAGCAGCGAGGGATTGAGCAGGTGCTTCCTGGGGAACGGACAGACACAAGTCTGAGCAAAATTGGGACACTGGTAAGCAACCCCAGCGAGATCCTCTATCGAGGAGGAAGACACATATCTTATTGCCAACAGAAGCACAAGGAACAGCGACTGATGTATTCTGCCACAGTGGATGTCAGCAAATCTGACAGTATCAACCTTCGCCATTGGTGCCCTGGCACAGCCCGTCTTCAAGCTCGGCTTTGTGGACGCAGCACTGACAGTAGTGTTTGTCAATATCTTGGGCATACTGCCCGTGAGCTTCTTCTCTATGTTTGGACCTCGTTTCGGCCTGCGTCAGATGGTCCTGTCGCGGTTCTTCTTTGGTTACTATGGAGTCAAGCTCGGTATGTCCAACCATATTATTCAACCAGAGCCCATACATTGAGAAACAGACAAAATACTAACTTCAAAAAGTCGCAATCTTCAATATCCTAGCCTGCATAGGCTGGGCTTCCGTCAACGTGATCGTTGGCGCCCAACTCCTAGCCTCAATTAACCCGTCCCATCCCCTGCCCGGCTGGGCTGGTATCCTCATAATTGCCCTCTCAACCCTCCTTATTACCGCCTTCGGCTACAGCATCGTCCACGCGTACGAGCGGTGGTCCTGGATCCCCGTCCTCGTCATCTTCTGCATCGTGGCCGCCGAGCTCGCCCACTCGGGAAATTTCGACCCCCTGTTCCCCTTGTCGCGGGGCACGGCCGAGGCCGGCAGCATCCTCAGCTTCGCGGCGTCCGTATACGGCTTCGCCACAGGGTGGACGACCTATGCGGCCGACTTCACCGTGTACCAGCCCGAGACCCGATCCCGCCGGGCCATCTTCTGGTGGACCTTTGGCGGGCTGGCCGTCCCGCTCGTCCTCACCGAGCTCCTCGGCGCGGCCGTCATGACCGCCTCCGTGGCGGACCCGGGCGGCAACAACCCATACCGCGACGCATACCTCGGGTCTGGCGTGGGCGGGCTGCTAGCCCAGGTGCTGGTGCCGCCCCTGGGCGGCTTCGGGCGGTTCTGCGTCGCGGTGCTGGCGCTCAGCACCGTGGCCAACAACTGCCCCAACATCTACAGCGTCGCCCTGTCGCTCCAGGTCCTCGCGAGGGGCACGCAGCGGGTGCCCCGGTTCGTCTGGTCGTTTGTCTGCACCGCCGCGTATGTGGCCATCTCGGTCCCCGGGTACGGCATGTTCGAGCCGTGGCTCGAGAACTTCATGCTGCTCATCGGCTACTGGCTCGCCATCTACGAGGGCGTGGCCCTGACGGAGCACTTTGTCTTCCGGAGGGGCGGGCGCGCCGGCCTGTACGATGTGGGGGACTACGACACCCCGTCGAGGCTGCCGCCCGGCTTTGCGGCGCTGGGCGCCTTCGTGCTGGGCGCGCTGGGCGCGGTGCTGGGGATGGCGCAGGTGTGGTTCACGGGCCCTGTGGGCAGGCTGTGTGGTGGTGGTGGTGGTGGTGAGTCTGGCGGGGATGTTGGGTTTGAGTTGGGGTTTGGCTTCAGTGCTACGGCGTATCTGGTGTTGAGGGCCGTGGAGAGGGGAAGGTTTGGGAGGTGAAAGGGGGGTTGGAGGGAACGGGTGTATTGTATTACTATGATGGACGATTTATGACCTTTGGGCGTCGGGCTAGGTTTGGGTAGACACGAAGATACCAAACTATTGAGTGCATCCGCGGGAGTGAGGAAGAACAGCTTTAGGATATCTACCCGTCTAAACATCAACGAAGATCGAGTGATCCACCAAAATCTGGCCTGATGAGGAAGTGATAAGAGTGACAATGAGAACCTGAAACTTCTGTCTCCTACGAGCAGACGCCCAACCTGGTGAGTTCAATAAAAGCCACCCAGCCCTTCGCTGTCACCAAGTAGAGGAACCTTCAAGATATGTTCGAATCAATAATGTCCATTGAATCATAAAAAGTACTATGCGCGTGGGGGTATGTATGAAGCCTGTCCGACGAAGTACCCAAACCTACAAAGAGTGCATGCAACACGGTTCTGGACCTTCCTCACTCTCTTTCACCTGCCAGTAATCAAGCCAATCCAACATAAATGCAGAAACACGCCCTAAACACCGATTCTGCCTGGGGTTGCAAAAGGTATCCATCCCATTCCCAGGCCCCATCATCCATACGGTCATTCCGTACCGTGTGTCTCATGACTTCCATCGATCCGTCAATGGTCAACATGACATGAAAGTTTTCCGCCTCACTTAAGCCATTCCTCTCACCCCCGTCCCCAGCCCATGAGCCGATGTGACTCATTACTGGGTCTTATAAAACTTTTTATACAACAAATGCAGCAGCAGGTTGACATTCAGCCTCAAGTTGCCCTCAAACAGCGTCATGAACTGCTGGCTCTCGAACTGCGCCTGGAGCAGGTCCTCGATGGGCACCAAGGCGCTGGCCCCGGGGATCTGGATGTGGCCTCTTGACCCCTCGATGGCGAACACGCCGACCTGGTCGCAAGACAGGGTCAGGTTGATCTTGTCCCAGTCGCGGTCCGCGGTGCCAGTCCACTGGACGAGGACGCCCTTGTCCATCAGCTGCCGCGCGCTGTACTTGTACGAGCCGAACTTGGGCACCCGTCCGCTGCGCTCGAGCTCGCGCTGGTGGTTGTACTGCCGGGTGAAGGGAAGGAGGAACTTCTTCTTTCTGTTGTTTTTTTGCCAGTGGTTAGCATCTTGTGTCTGTATTCGTCGTGTTCAGAAAACCTGTTGGTGACTTACCCCTTGTTCTTCTGCAGCGTCGACATGGCCTGCTCGATGTAGTCATCATAACTCTTGCGCTGCTGCTCGAGGTACTCGGCCTTTTCATGTAAATTGCCCAGAGTCAAACGTACGCCCTCTAACTCTCGCTGCCTCTGCACTCTTCTCCTGCTCTTGGTGCGGATGTCGAGTGCGATAGCGTTGAGCACATCTTGGTAGAAGTTGTGCTTGGTAATGCGGCCCATCTTCTCAAGCGCCATGACGTTCTGAAGCGCGGTTCGCTTCAGCTCATAGTAGGTCATGGCCGTGACATCAACCATGTGCGTATCAGAGTATGCACCCCTCGTGTTGTCTTTCCCAGAGAAGTCTTCACGCAAAACGGTCTCCCACTTGAGCTCATCTTCGGGGCTGATCGGTTTAACCAGAATCTCAAGAAGGTTGACACCACTTTGGACGCGAATGATATAAAGAATGCATCGTTTGGTTTCCATGAACAAAGCCTTGATCTCAGCCTCTGGATCCTCCACATCATGCAGTTTTGGCGTCAGGAACATCTGGATATCGGATGAGCCCGTAGCTGTCATCTCGCTCTCGTTGCTCTTGGCGCTACCAAGATCTTGCATGATCTCGCGGAGCACGTCATCCCGGTTAGGGCAGATGAAGGGAAGCTCAGCTGCGACGAGTTTGTGGATGTCGAAAATGTCGCTCATTTTTATGTATAGTGTTGGCCGGTTCTTTGCGTACAAGTCATTGTACTCGTCAATGTCGAACGTACTCTCCGCGTCCGGCACAGAAATAAGAGCCCTCATGATGTCGTTCATGCGCTCGATGGAGTCTCCAATGAAGGCATTGAGTGGCTGGAGGTAGATATTCTCACCGCCAAAGTGACGCCCAGAAGCGACTTGGCCAAGCACCTTGGCCACCTCGCCCAGGTTCCGCCTCTGAAGAGGACTTAGCTGTTTCTCGATGACACCAGCAGTCTCGGGAGAGGTCAATGCATTGTGCAGGTAGAAGCGCCAGAACCAGTTGCCAACCATCTGAAGCAAATTTTCTTGCGGCTCTCGCTGGAAGTGTTGGCAGAGGAACTGGAACATCTGCTGGCACAGGTACCGCAGTCCGTAAGGTAGACGAGGGATGAGATCTTCCAGACCGAGGAAGAACTGGTCACAAATCTCACGAAGGTCGCGGAGGTGGTCAATGAACAGTTCTCGGGTCTCTGGATCTTTTATAGCCAACTCCCGGGGAATGTCAAGTGGTCTCCTGCTGGGCCGACCAGTCCGGAGCTCCTCATTGTTGATAGCCGACCTATAAATCTGCATCGGGTCGCTTTCGAGATCTAGTGCAGGGTCTTCGATAATGTTGTCCCGGATCACTGGCCCAAAAAGATCTCTCCAATATTTCCTGTCGCGCGGAGAGCGGGTGTAGTTGCTCAGGAGTTTTGACCAGAAGAAATTGCCACGATGGTAATCTTGGACACTGTTACAGGCTTCAATCTCCTCCTTGACCGCCCGCGAAACAAGCTTGAGCAGATAGTATTCCTCTCTTCGCTTTTGCGCGTATCCAAATAAGCCCATCATGAGATGCTCGTTACGTTTGCATTCCTTTTCTGCTATTCCCTGTTCGCGGAAACGCTTGAAGAGGCGAGCAAGGTACTGAGGTTGTGTCTGAAGACTGAAAAAGAGCTGTTGGTACAAGTCAAGCTTCTTCCGGGAGCTCTTGTTGAGTGCCTTGAGATCGAACTGGTTGGCTGTAATCATGGAGCTGTTCGCAAGCAGCGTGCCAGCGTGTCCACCGTAGTTGTGCTGGTGTCGCACGACTTCGTCCAGTGTGATCTTGTTCTTGACAAGCAGCGCGATCTTGATGTCCAGTTGATCGATATACTGCTCGAGCATCTCATTTTGCCTTACTTGCTGAACAACAGTCTTCCGCATACGCTCGAACTCGATTTCTTCGTTGAAATCGAAATCACTGTCGTTGAGCAAATGGACGAAGTTCTTGACAGCACCGACTGGCGGGTTCTTGCCGGTTGTTAAACTCTTGTAAGCCTCTCCCTGAAGCTTACCTCGGACAAAGCTTTGAATCTTGACAACCCTCTCCATATTCTCGCGGTAGTAGCGCTTCTTTTCCTCAAACCTTGCTCGCACAATGAAGGCATTGGCGGCGGCCTGGACGGCAACAATGGACTCTTCTTCCTCCTCAAGTGCACCAAGAAGGAAACCCACATTCTCCCGAAGCATCATTGCTCGGGCAAGGGATTGAAGAGCGACCACTTCCTCTTCATTCTCTTCCAGGTCCTCTAGCAGGGCGAGATGCTTTGCCCGGAACAAGTCACCACGAATACATGCTTGGAAACGAGTAATTTTCGGAGCCTGCTTGGCCAAGGCTTGACGATCTTCGGCAAGTCGCTGCCGTTCTAGCATGCCGCGGATATTAGACTGAAGGTCGACGACCTCAGGCTCGTAGGCACTGAGATCCTCGAGCAATGTTGAAATGTCCCTGCGGACAGCAGATGCGCGTATGCAGGACTGCAACGCCTCTATCGCTGACGTATGCTGCATGAGATCCGCCTTTGTCTGGTTGACGGCTGTTCTCGCCGATCGCCCCCGACAAGCGGCTTGAAGAGAGTTCCATTCCGGCGTGTACTGCTGAAGAGCCTCTCTCTGCACGGCGGCCTGGTTTCTAGTCAGCATCGCCCTTGCGGCAGCTTGTAAGTCGGTAATGGCCTCGGCCTGTCCTGCTAGGAGTTGCTGGTCTTCGTCCAGCCTACTCCTTAGAAGCGTTCCGCGAATAGCAGCCTGCAGGCCGGTGACGGCCTTGGCTTGTCTTGCTATGTGCTGCTGGTCTCCCTCCAGCCTATTCCTCAGGAGCGTTCCACGGATAGCGGCCTGCAGGTCGGTGACCTCCTCCGCTTGGCTTGCTAGAGCCTGTTGGTCTTCGTCTAGCCGATCCCTCACAAGGGCTCCACGGATAGCAGCCTGCAGGTCGGTGACGGCCTCGGCTTGCCTTGCTAGGAGTTGTTGGTCTTCGTCCAGCCGATCCCTCACGAGGGCTCCACGGAGAGCAGCCTGCAGGCCGGTGACAGCCTTGGTTTGCCTTGCTAAGAGTTGCTGGTCGTCACCCATCCTACTTCTCAAGAGAGTACCACGGAGAGCAGCCTGGAACCCAGTAATGGGGCCAGCCACAGCAGCCGTTTCCTCCATCTGGCGGCGGATGCCCTGGCGGGCCAAGTAGCCCATGAAGGCCGCCTGAACACCCCGAACAGGTCCAGAGGCCCGGGCGAGTTCCGAGCGCACGTCTCGTGTTTCGCGACGGACCTTGGCAGCCCGTATCATGCTCTGAAGGTCGAGAATATCGCCTTCCGTACTCTTGAAGACCGTATCCTTTTGCACCTGCCTTCGGCGAGCAAGAAAGCCACGGGCTGCGCTCTGAAGATTGACGGCGAAGTGCCTCATCTGTAGTCGGTAATTGACCACTTGACGGGTGAAGTCTCCACGAATACGGGACTGGAGGTCGATCAGCCACTCTTCTGAGTTCCAAAGAAGTTGCATCATAGCGCCAAGTTTCATCCTGCACATTGCTCCTCGCATTTGAGCCTGCAGATCTAGAATGACATCCTCGTTTTCAGCGAGTTCTCTCTCGATTCTCTCGTCCTCGGTCTCCTCTGGCTCTGGCTCGGGCTCGGGCGCTGCCTCCTCACCAAAGTCGGCACCCATGGTGCCGAAGCTGGGCATGGTGACACCGAGCTTATCCAGACCTTTCTGCATAGCCTCCAGCTCATGATGTTCAAACTCAAGTTGTCCGACCAGATTGCCGATGCGAAATGCGACGATGCCTTTTCGGAAGAGAAGCCAACTGAGTGCGTGAATACAGTATATGACCTTGGGTATATTTTTCTTCTCGTACAGATCGATCAACTCGAATCTGAACAGGTCAGGCAACTCGACCTCATCTAGGTAGCGAAAGAATATGGCAATATTGTCGGAATGCCTGTATTGAAGTCGGGGGTTTCGAAATATCCTGTATCGCTTGGTAGGGTTTAAGGATTCCACTAATTCTGCCAGAGTCACACCATCCCGCATCGCTTCTTCCAGCTCAACGATAGGCGGTATAGGTTTGTGCATGACATCCTCGATCCATTCTTTGGCCTCTCCAATATGGCAGAGATACTCGTAAGCTTGGAGGAACTGTCGCTGCTTGTCCATCCAATTCCTCCCTTCCCAGCCATAGCCACTACTCCTTTGCCCCACCGGGCTCGATCCAGGCTCTTTTTGTAACCTTCGGCGACCACGCAAGCCGACGACCTGCTGGGCAGGTAAGATGGCGAACTCTTCCGCCTCACCGGATTGGGCCAGCTTAGACAAGGTGCGTAGCTGACTCGTAGAGGACCTGCCCAGGCTCAAGAGATCGGGCCTAGCAAGCTGCGCTGCATGTGGTTGATGTAGCGGCATATTCGGTGGAGGGAGACCAGCGCTTCCTCCAAGGAAACCATCGGACCGAGTGAGGACCATTGACGTTGGTCGTGTAGTGGATGCGCGAGCTCGAGGTTTGGAGGTTGGGGAAGGAGGTTCCTTGTCGTTATTCAGTGACAGTTTTCCTATGTCGACGGACTGGCCTCGTTCATGACGGTATGAGAGGTCGCGAGCAGGAGGCGTAAGAGCCGAGAGGGGCGGCTGTGAATGTGATACTTTGCCTATATCGATGGACTGGCCTCGTTCAGTGCGGTATGAGGGGTCGCGAGCGGGAGGCGTAGGGGCTGAGAGGGGCGGCTGTAGGAGTGACAGTTTTCCTGTGTCGACGGACTGGCCTCGTTCGTGACGGCGGGAAGAGTCGTGAGCGGGAGGCATAGGGGCAGAGTTGGGCGGATGTGGAAGCGGTCTCAGCGACTGCCTTGCCATGCTGTACACATTCCCTGCGGCACCTGCGCTGGTCTGAGGTCGGCTATCTGGGCTCTTGGGCGAGGGAGGGAGCTTGGGGCTGGCCTCGCTCTTGCCCCGCCTGTGACCCATCGATCCATAACCGGCTGAGTCTGCAGAGGACTGGGTGGTGGTGCGACTCAAGTCGAGCTGGCCGGAAGAATGTGAGTAGGCGGACGAAGCGGACGAAGTTGTCGAGGGTTGACGATCGATCGAGTAGTCAACTGTATATGCCTGCCGTAGAGGATGTGGTCGGTGCGACATGTTGCGATGTTATTAACAGCGAAAGCGTTGTCGCTGTATATGGAGGCCCAGGGGGTTCGAGACGACGGGGGAAAACATTAGAGATCAATGACCTCGGGCTCTGTGATGGGAGTCAATGGTGTGTGGATTGACGGGTGGAGCTGAAGGACTTGAGGATTATCAGGCCGAGCTTCAAAAGTAAACAAGGCGGCAGCAGTACGGTTCAACGCGCAACGGAACTCGAAGCTAACAAAGAAGCGAACTATGAGACATGAAGGGCGCGCACTGCGCCGGAGAGATGATACAGCGTAAAGTGATGCTGGAGGAGGGGAAACAGATTCCAGTCGAAAGAAAGTCCAAGTCTTCCAAGGTTCCAAGGTTGAGTATTGATGGGGCCATGAGTGAGTGAGTATCGGCAGACGGCAGGACGGTTACGGATCCGTACGGAGGTGATTATTTACCAGCCACCAATATTAGAGTGCCAATACTACCAATACTACCTAGGTACCTGGGTACTATTATACCTGGGTATCAGCAGGGGCGGGGGTGGCTTAGGTACCAAGTAACCTCCAGCTTGTTGACGCCCAGCTGCCAACCTTTGAACCCATTGGTTGCTGCGGTAGCGATCAAAATGGCGCCCATTGGCCCGCCGCCTGAACAGCGCCCTCGAGAGGGAAGGAAGGGCAACGGACAGCAAGATAAAGACGTCACACAAATGGCCCGTGTACCGTTTTGAACCTTTCTGATGGGCGATTACCAGGGGGGAAACTGAGTTGAAAACCAAGGCAACGGGGCAAATTGATGAGTGAATTAGACGGTGAGCGCTTCTCCAGTCATGAAATCTTCATGATCCCGATCCCAACGGGTTTGATGGGGCCACCAGGCCACCAGGAACATGAGTGAATGAATGAAATCCTTCAAAGTGGGAAGAGTGGAATTGAGAAAAAGAGGAGACTTCTCCCCCTTGTAACTTGTAACCTGCAAAACCACGGGTGTGCCAATCTGTACCACTCAAAGGTGGCTGGGGAGTCGGGTCCCAAACACAAGCAGGCACAAGCACGACTTTGGCAACCCAAATCATCCTACAAACCTAAGTGAATGTGTGATGATGGATATTATGCCCTGACCTCCTCAAGGGTCGACCTGTTTGGCTTATATGGCTATGTGTTTAAATAAGAAGTAAACCTGATTGAAGACATAGCATTGCAGGGAGGTACGTGGATGTTCTTCCTTGTAGGTGCCTGGATCCGTACCCAGTACTCGTATATACCCTAGGTACCTAGGTACCTAGGTACCTACTTGATAGGTACCCATCTCCATAGTTCTTTTCAGGGTTAGGGTTGAGTATATCCAAGAATATCCAGGAACCTTTGTCCGATGCCTCAACGGTGGATCGGAACACAAGATTGATGCAGGGACAGAACTTGGGTCTCCTCATTTGTGGCTCCTGATGGAAACAATGCATTGTTGGCTTTCGATAGTGGACGCCGGCAAGGAGCACTTGCAGCTCATCAGACTGCAGAGGGGCAGAGGGGATGATGGATCCTGGCATGCCCAGGCTGGGGTGCTGGATGCTGGAAATCAAGTCCAGATGTCTGCTGCCTAGGCTGGATTCTGATTATCCACCTGGGCACGGACACCAGTTATATTTTGGACATCCGGCTTTCACGTGCTGACAAAGCGGATGGTAGTCCGTGCTATCGATAAGATCCGAGTATTATCATTGTGCTTATCGTCCTGATACGTGGGACAGTCACTCACGCAAAGGTGGGGAAAGCGCGTCGATTTTTTGCTGCTTTGTGCAGGGGTCCACGGGAAAAAAAAAAATGTTTTAATAGTGAGAAACACCACGCCAGACTTCCTTCCTTCCTCTTTCTCTTTTCTTGGGAAACCCTCCCCGTCAAGAAGACAAAACCGTTGGCAGCATATCATCCTTGTCCTCTCTTGACTATTTTCTCTCCATCATCTTCTAATTTCTACATCTGGACGTTGCTGGCCATTCCGATATAATGACTTCCACCATGCCCGTCAACGGTGTTGCCCAGGCCATGGACTACACCAAGGCTGAGGAGATCCTCAAGGAGTATGAGAGCCGTGATGGGCTCGGTATTCAGGATCTCATGAACGCCAAGGTCCACGGAGGTCTTACCTACAACGACTTCCTCCTCCTGCCTGGCTACATTGGCTTCCCCGCCTCCGACGTCAGCCTCGATTCCCCTGTCACTAAGCGCATCACCCTCAAGACGCCTTTTGTCTCTTCCCCCATGGACACTGTCACTGAGCACGAGATGGCTATTCACATCGCTCTGCAGGGCGGTGTTGGTGTTATCCACCACAACTGCTCCCCAGAGGCTCAGGCCGAAATGGTCCGTAGGGTCAAGAGATACGAGAACGGCTTTATTACCGACCCTGTCCTCATTACCAAGGAGACCACTGTTGGCGAGGCCAAGATCCTCAAGGAGAAATGGGGCTTCGGTGGTTTCCCCGTCACGGGTAAGTCTTGATTTCGTCCAAGTTATTGCACTGATCCAATCCAATGCTCTTTCATGATTATAACTCAAATTTATTTATAACTTTCGTTCCACCGTATTGACGGTCGCCGTCATGGGGAGAAAAATGTTTCAATGATTTTTAGAGCCTTTTACATGTGTACATCAAGACAAGCACTTCTGTGGTATACTTGTGGCTAACTCAATTGCTTCTGCAGAAAACGGCAAGCTCGGCTCCAAGCTGTTGGGTATTGTCACCAACCGAGACCTTCAGTTCGAGGACGTCGACAACCAGCCCGTTGCCAACGTTATGGTTACTGATCTGATCACTGCGCCCGAGGGAGTCCAGCTCGCCGAGGCCAACAACATCCTGGCCAAGTCCAAGAAGGGCAAGCTGCCCATCGTCGACAAGGATGGCAACCTGGTGTCCATGATCTCCCGCTCCGACCTCCGCAAGAACCTCAACTTCCCCCTCGCATCCAAGCTGCCCGACTCCAAGCAGCTCATCTGTGCCGCTGCCATCGGCACTAGGCCTGAGGACAAGTCTCGTCTGCAAAAGCTTGCCGATGCTGGCCTCGACATTGTCATCCTTGACAGCAGTCAGGGAAACAGCATGTACCAGATCGAGATGATCAAGTGGATCAAGAAGGAATACCCTGACCTTGATGTCATTGGCGGAAACGTCGTGACGAGGGAGCAGGCTGCTGCCCTCATCGCTGCCGGTGTCGATGGTCTCCGTATTGGTATGGGTAGCGGTTCTGCTTGCATAACCCAGGAGGTCATGGCTGTGGGTCGTCCCCAGGCCACCTCCGTCTACAGCGTCAGCGCCTTCGCTGCCAGGTTCGGCGTGCCCTGCATTGCCGACGGTGGCATCCAGAACGTTGGTCACGTTGTCAAGGGCCTTGCCCTGGGCGCGTCAACCGTGATGATGGGTGGTCTGCTGGCTGGTACCACCGAGTCCCCTGGAACCTCGTTTGTTTCCCGAGAGGGCAAGCTGGTCAAGGCGTACCGTGGTATGGGTAGCATCGACGCCATGCAGGACAAGAAGGCTGGTAACGGTGCTGAGGACAGCCAGGCGAGCAACGCCGGCACTGCCCGGTATTTCTCCGAGGGCGACAGCGTCCTGGTCGCTCAGGGTGTTGCTGGTGCCGTGGCTCACCGCGGTTCCATCAACAAGTTTGTGCCTTACCTGGCTGCTGGCCTGAAGCACTCCATGCAGGATGCCGGCATCAAGAGCCTGCACGAGCTGCACCAGGGTGTCGCCGAGGGCGTCGTCCGCTTCGAGATCCGAACCGCCAGTGCCCAGCTCGAGGGAGGCGTCAACATGGAGTCTTACGAGAAGAAGCTCTACGCTTAAGCATGGATTTGGCGGTCCAATCTGATTTGAATTGCATGGTTCACAATAGGAGTTCCGGGCGGGTAGGCGTGTTGCGGTACTGAAAAGGGGGTATATCACGGTCTGTGCTTTTGATGATCTCATAGGGGCCCTGCCCAGATTGATATGGTCTTTTTTGTTTTAAGTGGCATCTGGAAAGGGATATATAAAAGAAAAGGACCTTGTCCTCAACTATTTCACTGCAGTAGTAAATTCAAAGAAATGCAGTGGCCTGAATACAACATGGTTTCCCTCTGTATCCTGTAAAGCCATCACTGCCCTTGAGATCCAACAATGCCTGCCTCAAAGATGCTATACGCTAGATCCATGAGCACAGTCAGTTGCGGAGATGCCTGAGCAAACCCAGCAGTGGAAGCTCAACATGACTTTTTACTCATTTAGAGGGATATCTTCACTTGGCCTAGTGGGTTCTAGTAGAGCCAGCATATCTGATATTCTGCCTATCCAAAACGGTAACGGTTGCACCATTTAGCCGTGGTGACCGACCTTGATGTTGGCCGTCGCGGTCTTGATGCAACCCTCGATGATACTCACCCAGCGGACCGCATTGGTGTAATCCTTCGCATCAATGCTCTCCACCAGGCCAGGGAAGACAGCTGCACAGCCCAGTCAGTACAACACAACCAACACACTCCCCAGCTGCGGGGCGGGGTTGACACTCACCTCCGGCATAACCGGTCCACAGCCCCGGCGCAAACACCACATGCTTGAACCAGGACCGGCCGTCCAGGCCCTCGGGGTAGAGGAAGTCCCTCTCCAGGTACTTGTATTTGGTGTTGACCTTGCGCACCTCGTAGGCGAGGCGCAGCTTCTTGGGCCACCTCCACCACGGGATCTCCTCGCCGACCGACCCCTGCAGCTCGGCCCTCTTGGCGTCCAGCCTGGTCGCCTCGGCCTGCAGGCCCGCGACCGCCCCGTGCAGCCCCGCCAGGCTCCGGCGGAACGACGCCGGGTCCCCGATGGCGTCCGTCTCCTCGCGGATGTCGGTCGCGCGGAGCGCGAGCATGTCGTCCTTGTCGCCCGTGGGCGGCTCCGAGGCGGCCGCGAGCTTGGCCTCGACCTTGCCGACGTAGTTGTCCAGGGCTGTGGCGTAGGCTGCCGCCTCGAAGGACAGCAGGGGCTCGTCGGCCAGCTTGGCAGTCATCAGTCCTAAGATTTGGGACATGGTCCGGTGGTAGACGAAGCCCGGGTCGCCATACTCGGTCATCCAGTGGAAGCTGTCGTAGTTGCTGTGGTAGTGGTAAACGGGGTCTGTGTCCCCAGCACTGAATCCCATGTCAATACATGGGATACCAGCGAAGTCCTGGAATGCCGTGAAGTCGCTACCGCTTCCCATGGTGCTGATCTTCTTGTCCCAGGTGTCGTATACGGTCTGGCCCTTGACGGTCTGGTTAGGCGATGGGATCTGGGCTGTGATGTCGTAGAGGAGGTTGTTTAGCAGGGGTGCGGCGGACGCGTGGAAATCCTGGCCCCGGACGCCGACGTCGACGTTCAAGTAGGCCACGTTGGCATGGGACAGCCATGGCAGATACTCCTCGACCCATTCCGTAGATCCGAGAAGACCGTACTCCTCGCCATCCCAGGAGGCGAAGACGATGGTGCGCAGTGGTTTCCATCCCTTTTCCAAGGCCTCACCGAAGCTGCGGATAACTTCGTTAATAATAGCCGATCCAGAGTTCGGATCACCTGCCCCTCCAACAATCCAAGCATCACGATGGTTGCCAACAACTATCACCTCATCCGGAATAGAGCCGTTGATGATTCCAATCACATCCCAGTTTGGTGTGATTATATAGTCCTGTTCGTTATAAAGGTTTAGGACAACATTTTCAGGGGAAGGTCCGATGTTGTAATCCACTCCCTTGTAACCAAGACCCAAGTCGGCTTGCCAGTATTTGTTGAAGTCCTTAGCGGTAGGTCCATGGCCATTGAGGGCCTTCAGAAGGGGCAAAGCATCCTCATAGGAAATGGGGATAGACGGAATGCTAGGGATATATGGCTCTGTAGGGCCACGCGGAACGCCAGGCTTGGAAGGATAACCAGGCGTGGTCGGGTCGCCAGGAGCAAAGCTTAGGAATTGAGTGCTTCCGCGCTGGACACTGCTTGGCTGACGTGCAGGGCCATTGGGATACTTTTCAACGCCCTTCTCTTCTGTGACCTCGCCATCATCGCCGGGATCGGTATAGAGAACGACTCCCACCGCACCGAGTTCCTGGGCTCTCTTCACCTTCAGGCCACGGAAAATACCGCCATAGCGAGCGATGACGACCTTTCCCTCCAGGTCGACGCCGGCCTTGACCAGATCCTCATAATCTTGGTAGGTACCGTAGTTCACGTAAACAAATTGGCCGGTCACATTTCCGCTGGCAGAGTAGCCGTGGAAGGTGGGGATGCTCGTGTCAGATCCCGTGGTTGGATCTTCGTCGAGGACGTCCTCAGTAAGCGACGCCTCGAATGAGACCTTCCAAGCCGACTCGTCCTTTGCACCTGCCGTGTCCAATATGGCCAAGCGATGGTCCACTGGACGGTTGAGGTAGATGTCATAGGACACAATGGAAGACTTGATGCCCCACTCCTCCCACTTCTCCATCGTCCATAATGCCTGGACTCACTGTCAGAATGGCAACTCAAAAGTTTTAGATTGAGTCAATGTTCAAACCTGAGAGTAGTTCTGACCAGCAAGATGCGCACCAGAAGTGTAGTACCGCTGCCACTCCTCGGCCTTTTCACTGCTTGGGGTGTCGAGCAATATCTGCCTGAGCTCCTCATAGCTCAACTTCCGGTCTCCGCAGCCAGGCCAGGAAAACTCCCAGTCTTTGTCATGATGCCGAAAATGGACATCAAGGCCAAAGTGAAATAAAAAGGTGGCGAACAAGGCGATCAGACTACATGAGAGGGCAATGGTGCAGAAGCGGCGCACGACATTATGAGGATAGCGCTGGCGCGGGGGAGCCGTATGCACGGTAGTAATGAGAGGCGTGTGCTCGTCCGCCATCTTCTCGGGATTGACCATGTTCTGGCCCGTCTCTTCTTTGCTTGTTAGCCGCATCTTGGCGGTTTTGTTCGAAAGGAACCCTCTTGGCGGCGGGAGGTTGTCAATATGGTTTGCGTATGTGTGTTTGTGTGTGTGTGTGAGACCGACCGTTGCACACACTTGAGCAACGGTTTAGAGTTTCAAGCCACAAAGCAAGAGTGACGCTGCTGGAGACCAAAGTAAAGCTTACCGACAGAGCTGGTTCGATTCTCACTCTTCCAAATCGATTGATGTACCGACCCACTGATAATCCTACATCTGCGGGCTTGATAAAAAGATGCAAAATAGCGGTAATCAGAGGAAGTCGGACTCGGAATTCCGGGTTGTTCGATGTCGTTATCAACGGCGGGTTGACATGACGAAGCCCGGCAAAACGGTCGGCGGTTGCCGATCATGGACCGTTTTCTGATTGGGCAATACGCGGTACATACTATGTAAGTAATTAGGTACCTAGGTATCTACAGTAGGTAGACTGGAGTTTGACTCCACCAATAAAGAACGTCAACTCACCCTCCAAACCTTCCCAAGGTTCATTCACGTCTTCCATCGTGAGTACCTAGTCCTCTCTAAAATACCTAGGTATTCAAGGTTCTCACCAAGGATTTATTTGGTCATGGGTCACATTATTTAGACCCAGCCCTACCCATCTCTTCATTCTGTTCTCCGAAGCGACACCACGACGCCATCGGGGACATCTCCGTGAGACCCTGTCCCGATCTTCAAAATTGCCAGGCGAGAATACGATTATGCATTCCTCACATGGTCTAGCCTTTTGCCAATGCCAGAACGCGCAGTCTCTCGCTGTCCAGAGCTCTGAAGAGACTGCCCATGTGCTACTCTGAGTCTCAATGCGAATACGGACTGCGGAGTGGGCAGCAGGTCCAACACTCCAAGGCAAATCCAGTATCTACTCGGAGTAGACATGCTACTGTAGATTGCATATACCTATCAAGATCAGCAGACCATCGGTCGTCTTCCTGGGACTGGATTGATAGCTATCAAGACTAATGCAGCCATCTCGACACAGGCCTCGAAAGACTCACCATTTATGCCTGCGCATCTTCCAAGGTTGCCCATACTGGGTCAACATACTGTGTAAGCCTCACAGGGTAAAAGCGGGGCAACGTCGTCTTTTAGCCATCCTGAGCCATCCTAAAAGGCGTCATGTGGTCCAAGACTCAACGGCGTGAAACACAGTCGACCTCGTTGGATCACCGCCGAAAGCGGGCCGGCAACGCTCATTGTTATTTGGCAATGGCTACTTATGGCATTTATGGTACAATTGCGCACCCGAATGACGACCTCGAAATGGTTCAAACGTTACTAAACACGGCTGCTCGCAGTGGTTGGAGCAGGGTCTGGGCCATCATATGTACATGAAAAAGCGGTCTCCAGTGAGCGGGACCGCATCTTTTCAAATGTTACTGTGACTGTGATATGCAGGGCCGGCGCTCCCCTACGCTCCACCGCCGTAGGAGAGGTCTTGTTCTGGTCGTCGCCATGGTCCGGCCACACAACAAACCCCGTTCATCGGCGGAGGACCACCCCCCCTCCTCAGACTCCACACCACCAGGCACACATGCAAAGTCCATCGGCATGGTCCACCTGCGGCCCGGTGACTCTCTCGCCTCTGGTTTGGAAAAAATGTTGCTTGCGGGGTGGCGGTTCTTCTTCCAAAAGAGGACGACGCATTTCCTTCTCGTCTGTTTATTTATTTACTAGAGTTGTTCCTCTCTGTCACTCTACATTCTCAGTATTTCGAGGCAGAACCGTCTGTGTCGAAAAGGCTCCCACAGCCTCTAAGTCTCCCTCCTTCCTGGGTCAGCCAGCATCGTTAGAAATCCCGTTGTTCCTGAAAAGAGATCCACCCCGATCTTCGTTCCTGCAGGACGGACGGACGACAACCTCTAGCTATATACCTTATGCTACAGTCCACAATAGACCACACTTCTGCCGTGTCCGTCCCTTCACGCTCGGTGACTTCACAATGTCTCCTAAGAATGATGGAGCGAAGCTTCCAACGAAGCAGCTCGCGATCCTGGGTAAGCAAACATGACCCTCCAGCCCTCGTGTATTCCGGATATCCATGGTTACCCCGGGTCATGTTTCCTGTTGTCCTCTGCCGCCATCGCCAATGCTTCAAGTGAAGCCCCGTCATACCAAACTGGTCCACTGGATATTTCGCTGGTATTTTCTTGCCTCGACTCCTCGGTTGCGTGTTCGGTAGGTAAACTGGTTGGGATGACTACTCTCACGCGAGGAAGCAGGATAGCGACGACTAAGCCATGCGATGTTTGAGGGGACGACCGGCACAAACATGACATTGGAGACTCAGCATACGGTTCGAAAGGATTGGGAAAAGGACATACACCATAACATCAGGTACCGACCCTCATGATTGCGCTTGTTCGCTAACACAATACTCTCAGCTGTCGCTAGGTTTGCTGAGCCATTAGCACTGACCTCAGTCTTTCCATACCTGCCTGAGATGATCAAGAGTTTCGGCGTACCGGAGGTCAACGTGGCAAGATGGGCTGGTCTTGTTGGTTCTACCTTTTCCATCTCGCAGAGCATGTTTGCAGTGCCATGGGGGCGACTATCCGACAGGATTGGCCGCAAACCAACCATTTTGATGGGGCTCGTCTCAACCATGATTTGCTTTGTCATATGGGGGACAGCGTCAAGTCTAGCTATGGCAATCGGCGTGAGGTTCGTCATGGGTGCCGGCAATGGAAATGGTATGTGCTTCTTTACAACAAACTTTTCTTGTAAGATCAGAGCTAACATCCTTCACAGTGGGAATAATACGAACGATGGTCGCAGAGATGGTCCCGCAAAAGGAGTTTCAACCTAGGGCATTCTCTCTCATGCCTCTTGTCTGGAGTATCGGTTCAGTGTTTGGACCATCGTTTGGAGGCTTTTTCGCGCGACCAGCAGAGCAATACCCGGGAGTGTTTGGCGATAGTTGGCTCTTCAACAAGTACCCCTTCCTCCTACCAAACCTCATGGCATGCTTGTTCTTCTTCATCTCCGTGGTCGTGGCAACACTCTTCCTGCACGAGACACTGGAGACCAAGCGCCATGAGAAGGACTGGGGCCTCCAGCTGGGGGAGAAGATCTCGCAGCCCTTCCACAAGAAGCCGCACTACCACCATGAGCGCCACCACCGGCCGTCCTTCTTGGACGCAGAGGCCTCTGCGCCGCTCTTGCGCAGCGCCGGTGTGGCCAAGACCAAGAAGTCCGAGGCGCCGCCTACCATGAAAGAGATCTTCACCCCGCAGGTGACGGTCAACATCATCGCGTACACGTTCCTGGCGCTGCACTCGGTCGCCTTCGACCAGGCCCTCCCCGTGTTCCTGAACTACCCCCGCCAGGTCCCAGACGAGCACAACACGCAGCTGCCGTTCAGGTTCTCGGGCGGGTGGGGCCTCAACTCCAACAGCATCGGGTCCATCCTCACCGTGTACGGGCTGGCCTGCGGCATCATCCAGTTCTTCCTCTTCCCGCCCATCTGCTCGCGCCTGGGCTCGCTCGCGTGCTTCCGGGCCGGCACAGTCATCTTCCCCGTCGTGTACGTCCTCCTGCCCTACACGGCCCTGATCCAGGACACCCGCCTCCAGTGGGCCGCGCTCATGGCGCTCCTCCTCGTCAAGGGCTTCGCCGTCATCGTGGCCTTCCCCTGCATCACCATCCTCCTCACCAACTCGGCCCCCTCGGTGCGCATCCTGGGCACCCTCAACGGCTTCGCCACGACCTTCTCCGGCATGGGCCGCGCCCTCGGCCCCACCGTCACCGGCGCGACCTTCAGCTGGGGCGTCAAGAGGGGCTATGTCATACCCGCCTGGTGGTTCCTCGCCGTCGTGGCTGCGCTGCAGGCCATTCCGGCCTGGATGATCGTAGAGGGGGATGGGCCGGTCAGGGAGGTGGACACCGACGAGGAGACGCTGCTGGATGAGGACGAGAGCAGTGGAGACGAGTCTGTTGTCTGCACCCTTGGTGCGGGCGATATCGCTGGGGAACATGATCCTATCACCGACCCGGAAGAGGAGGACGCAGAGATGGCACCGTTGACGAGGGTCAGTTCCAGGGCGTCCAAGGCGAGCTCTGGGCCGGGGTATGGCACTATGAACGGTACGGGGACAGCGTCTGCGAGGCAGGCACGGCTCCGGCCCATGACTGCTACGGATAAGAATTCGGGGTTGTAAAGCGATTTTGGAATAAGATTGAAGCACGTCGACGACGATATTATGGGGGGGGGGGAGTTGTTGCTGCATTCCCTGCGCATTTAATATCATGGCATTTTCGGTTCTGGCGTTGGGCAAATTTGGAAAAAGTACGTTGATCTTGGAAATAAATACTAGTCAACTCCTTAAATAACTAGACACAGGTACACAAATTGAGATGCCTACACATAGCTACGGCAACGCAGGATATGAGAACTGCACGCCTAGAGAGCTCCATGATCCTTCGACTGTTGCAATGTATAGGACTCTCATATCAGGAAGCTAGACCGGACTAGACCGGGTCTTACAGGGTCATGTTTAGCGTTTTGGAACAGTAAGGATATCATGGCTAGGAACTGTGTCGAGGTGGTAGGAAAGGTCAGCATTCGAAGGGATAGAAATACAAGGGGCAGAAAGGAGGATTTGATGGCGCATTGTGCCCCAAGTCTGTTGTGGGCAACATTGGTACTGCCATTGTATATTAGATGATAGTGTAGACGTGTGTTCGGGAAGGGTAGCGATGAGGTGGTCGGTCATGTTGTGCTAATAGCCTCAAAGGCTAGAAAATGAGCGATGAGTTCAAGTCATTCACTACGTGATATTGTGTTTTGTTGTAGACCTCCTCGAAGACGTGCAGCAAGGAAAGGGGCAGAAAGAGGGTTAGGGCTAGGGTTTCATGCTTACTCCTATCCTTTTATGTTCGCAACTAACTGCCTTCATCCTCATTGCAGGTGTCTCATCTATAATCCAGAATTTGCTCACTCAGCGACCCTCTACCTATTTTTTTATATTTTTTTCTACCAAATTCACAGTACATATAATCCAAAGGTGATATAGAAACTGTTCCCCCCCCTTTTCACTCGTCTAGACTCCTTCCTGCCCGTAAGACCGCTGGGCGTAGAAGGGGACCGGACATTCGTCACCATGGCCCTGTCTCTCCTCCCCCGCGACCAAGACCTGCGTCTTCCGGGTACAATGATCTCACGAGCATCACAGGCCTGCACAACGTGTAGGAAACAGAAGCGGAAATGCGACAAGGCCCTGCCGGCATGCTCCAGGTGCGCATCCCTGCAGCGCGCCTGCGACTACTCGGAAGCCGCTGGGGCTCCCGCCGCCCCCACGGCCGAGGCCTTTGCGAGCCTGCAGATGAAGCTGGCCGAGATCGAGGCGAAGCTGGATGCCAATAGTGCTGCTGCTTCTGCTTCTGCTGCTGCTGCTGCTGCTGCTCCTCCTCTCCCTCACCTCGGTGCTTATGGCACGCCTGGGTCGAGTACGTCCGGGGTAGGGACGGATATCAGCCCGGGGGGTGTGGCCACGGGAACTACCAACTCCAATAGTGTTCTGTGCATGGAAAATAACACAGGACAGCCGCTTGTCAGGAACAAGTTTCCGCGTGTCTTGTTTCTGGATAGTGATGTTTATAAGGGGGCGGGTTTCAGGATCCCAAAACCGAGTGTCGATATACCAATGGTAAGTCCGGTCTGATCAAGCCCGCAATATTGACTTTACCCCCTCTACACATGGTCGTGAATTTGATTATCTCAGTCACCTTTCTATGGTGGCTTGCCCCTAGTGTAGGAAAGGTAGCTCCAGGCGCTGGGTTTGGATGAGTTTGAGGGGGGGGGGGGCAATTATCCAATCATTATTATATTCTATATCGAGATAGACGAGAAGAGTGGTGTCTCTCAACGGATAATGTCTTCATAGTTGGTGGGACCCTCAAAGCTGACGGTAATTCCTTGAAAATATGTCGTCTGGAAATTATTTTTGCGGCTGCTTGTATTGATATCCATGTGTGGGCCTCCTGCTTTTCTCCATCTGATACGGGCAGTCTTTTGGAATGTATTGCTGATAAGTTCTAGAGTGTACTTGAGATTCTGGCCTCGACCAATGTCATAGAGGATGCTGCCACCGCATACTTTGACACAGTACATCGCTCGTTTCCCTTCATCTCCCGGAAACGCATGAACCTAGGCATCTCATTACACGATGGCGGACCGGACCTCGCCCTTCTCTTCCTCACCATGAAACTCATCACCACACCACCGCCCAACCCCGACCTGGCCGCCCCCTCCGCGGCAGATTCCCACCTATACACCACGTCGAAACAATTCATGGCCCTCCTGGAGTCAGCAGGGACAGTGTCGATATTATACCTGCAGTCCATGATCCTCGTCACGCTCTACGAGTACGCACACGGCATCTACCCGGCAGCCTGGATGACATCAGGCAGCTGCGTCCGCTACGCGTCGATGCTCGGCCTGCCCTCCTACCAGGAGTCGTGCGCCGTCCTGGGCCAGTGCACGACCTGGGCCGAGGCCGAGGAGCGCAGGCGCGTCTGGTGGGCGACACACATCCTGGACAGGGCCATCTCCCTCGGCACCAAGAGGCCCTTCGCCGGCGGGCCCGACCCGCCCCCGGACGCCGAGTTCCTCCCCGTCGGCGACCAGGCGTGGGACGCCGGCGACATGGCGGGGTCGCTCCAGCGGCGGGTCGGCGCCCCGGCCGGCGAGAGGGGCTGCTTCGGCCCGTTCGCGCGCCTGGCGCAGGCGTCCGTCATCACCTCCAAGGCCATGGCGCACTGCAAGCGGGCGGCGACGAGGTACGCGCGGGCCACGGGCCGGAGCCCCGGGGCCGACGGCGCGGGGGCCGCGGCGGAGGGGGAGGGGGCGGGGGCGGGGGAGAGGCCCTTCGACATCAGGGAGGCCACGGACGTGCTCAGCGACCTGAGGACCCTCTGCGACGCCATCAACGCCGACCTGGCCGACGCCGGGGGGCGGCGCAGCGACGCGCACCTCGCGCTCGCGCCGTCGCGGTGTCTGGTCTGGAGCACGTCCATGATGGTGCTGGACCTGTATTCGTGCCCCGAGCACATGAGACCCGGCGCCGGCACGGGGGCGGACGAGGCCCGGTCCGAGGGGGAGCTTGCGATGCAGGTTGAGGCCATCAACGGCCTCGGCGTGGCCAGCGGGGCGATACGCGTCTTTGCGGGTGACTTGTTGGCGTTGACCTCAGCAGCGTCGGGAGGGGTGGACGAGGGGGCCGCCGCGGTGAGCCCGCTGTGTTTCGATGCGCTGTACTGCGCGCTGGCGACGTTCCATTGGCAGTGGAAAGAGAGTGGGCAGCGGGAGATGAAGCAGGGCATGGATGAAACGAGGGCGGCGCTGGTCAGGATGGCGCCGCGGTGGAGGTTGGCGGGTGAGTATTTGGAGATCGACAAGTACAGTGATATTACATCCATGATGGGCTCAATGGCGAACGGGACATGACAGAAACATATATGAAATATAGATCTTGTCCCCCCCCCTATTCAGTCGTCCATATCTGCTCCCTTTGACGGGATGGTCCGGCCCACTACCTCGTCTCTTGTGGCCATCCCCTGCTCAGTGTTCCCTGCGTTCTTCCTGTTCTCTCTCAAGAATCTCGACAAATCATCGACCAATGAGCCCACAATTTGAAGTCAGGCAGAAGATTTTACTGTACGAGATGGATTGTAACTCATTGCCGCATCTATGGCTATCTAGTCCTACACATTACGCTCGTCCTCTCGTCAACTCTAATTCATCCTCTACCTCAACCAACTTAGAACTTGTAGACCTGGTCCTTGTTGTATCCCAGCTCAGCCAGGACACCGGTCAAGTCACCCTGGTCCTTGGGAGAGACCTTGGGGCCAGAGATGGCCTTGTACAGTCCCGGGGGTCCGCACACAAACACCTTGACGTTGCCAGACTTGGGCTCGGGCAGAACAGTCTTGAGCAGCTCCTTGTTGATGAATCCCTTGCCGCCCACCCACTCCTTAGGAGGGCTGTCCAGCAGGTAGAAGGCGCGGAATCGCTGAGGGTAGGTGTTCTCGAGCTCCTGGAACTCATGCTTCAGCAGGATGTCCTCCTCGCCAACGTTGCCGTACACGAGCGTGACCTTGGTCTTGTCGTTGGGGTTCTTGAAGATGGCGCGGCACAGCTGGTACATGGGGGTGATACCAGTACCACCCGCAACAAGTGCGATGTGCTCGTGCTTGTTCTCGGTCCATGGGTACTTGGGCAGCGGGCCCTTGAAGTCCAGCCGTTGGCCTGGTACCATGTCGTGCATGTGGCTGGACATTGGGCCACCCTCGTATTTCTTGATGATGAGATCCATGAAGCCCTTCGCATCTGTGTGTTTGGATCCTCGTCAGCAACCCAGCCCCACTTCATTGTGATCTCCCGGATGTCTGCCGACCGGAGACAAAGAACTTACCCTCGTCAGAGATAGGTGTGTAAGGCCTCAGAACAGCCTTCTCGGCGCCCTCATCCTTGAACTTCGTCAACAGTGCGCTGGTGACCTCAATTCCGGAGACCATGTCGTCCTCGGGCAGCTTGAACCGGAACTTCTTGGTGTTGTGGTTCACCACCTCGACGTTCTCCAGCTTCAGGGACAGGAAGCCCTGGTCGCCGCCCGTCAGGGCCTTCTTCACTCCTCCAGCAGATGCCGGGAGGGCATCCTTGACCTTGGCCTCGGCCTTTTGTGCGGCGCCGGGGTTCTGTGTGAAGTAGTAGTAGGCGCCAGCGACCACAGCGCCGCCGCCGAGGAAGTATGGGAGGCTGCTGCTGCCGGAGGAGGGGGAAGAGGAGGGCTTGTCGGCGTAACGGCGGACTTGCTGCGAAAGATGTGAGCGACAACTACGGCCGGAGTCTCTGTCAAGACGTGGTCGAGTACTTACATGCTTCATGGGCTGGGCCGACTGGCACGCCCGGAATGCTGATCGTGCAAACATTTTGAGGTTGTGGGCTAGTAAGTTCCTTTGGGTGATAGGAGTGTAGTACGAGCCAATTGGACCGAGGAGAGCGCTAGAGAAGTCGAGGTTTGGCACTAAAGTCGAGAGTGTCGTCTTCGTGCGATGCTTTTGGAAGGAGAAGAAAGCTCAGAGGCTTACTTAGTTACGGTTCTTACGAACTTGCGGAGTGTGATGACGTATTATCCGCTCACGTAATCGGTGATCGCCAGTAACAGTACTTAGTAGCCGTAACTCAGATTAATGGAGATGATTGCTCACAACTCATATCTCTCTCGTACATCGAGGGAACCAATTAATTAATTTATATCATTTACAGTGTCGAGGAATGGTGACGTGGGGCAGTGAACGAAGATGGAGCATTGGGCTACAGAGTAAGACACCCGTTTCGGCAATCAGCTGCTGTGGCACCAGCAGAGAGTATTTATTGATTGTATTTGATGTGCTCCACGGAGGCGTGCGTTTCTTAATTCTTACTCTTGACCGAAGAAAAAACCTCTTGACCACTGCGGCAACCTCGAACGAATGATTTCTTCAATGCTGGCGATATACCAAGATACCATTTGATTCGACATGTTCAAGCTGGACGGCCTCGCAAAGTCGCCACCCTCTTCTCATATCCAGCCATGAAGCTTCGCAACGCCTCCCCGTGCTAATCCAATTGCAAGTTGTTTTGTCAAAAAGCAACGCTCCGCCCCTTAGGTCGTTACAATTACACAGGCCATGCAAAGCCCTGCACTGTCGTATATATATGTATATAAGTAATTATTCTGCTTCTGTTCCTCAGATCGCCTAGATCATGGACTCATCTCCATCGTCTCATCCTCGGTCGGAGATTGCAATTTCGCCTCAGGAATTGCCTGTCCCTCGTACTTCTTCGCTGGTATCTCCTCGCCGCCCTGGCTGCCACGTCGCGAGAATCCTGTCTCTTGCTGCGTTGTGATGGTCGGCGTGTTGGCTTGGCTACCGCCCCTTTGACCATGGTAATGTACCACCTGTGGAGGAGCCTGGCCAACTTGAGTCCCCAGCTTATGTTGAGGATATGGCTCGAGATCTTTGCTAGAAGTAGAGAACGTCGAGACGACTGGCTGGTGATAGCCGTTCGTATTGGAGGAAGAACTTGCACTGGGGGAGTGGCCAAAGATCGCCGGTTCGGCTTGTGTAGGCGTGCCAGAGTCACCGGGACTCCCAGAAATCGGTTCGGCTTGACCGGTTAGGCTCGTCATGCCACCCTCGATGTCTCTTAGCAGCCGCACGTACTCCTCCGGGACGAGTCCGCTCTCTTGCGTCTTGGGATCTTCCGCTACCAGCCAGCCTTGCCCGTGCCTGTATGAAACCCATATTATTTGACCTTCAACGAGTGGCAGCTCGTTCTCGTTTTCCCGTTCAAAGTCGAACAAAGCGACGGCTTTGCCATGCATTTCCTCATCTGGAGAGGTGATCGTAAATTGGTAGTCCCTGGAGTACCGAGACTGATCTTCCTCGGGGTACTCAGGCGACTCTCCCAAGCTGGAATCTTCAGACTCGTCGTGATACCCGCCATTGGGTTCAGCGTACTGCCTTGGCTGCAGTTCAGCCACACTGTATGTCTGAGAGTGCCGTGCCAGGTCAGGCGGGTAGGTGACATATTCACCGCCCGGCCCATTCGCCTCTTCTCCCTGGTTCACATAATATCTTTCGCTGCCGTCCCCGCGAGTGCCTACGTAATAACCCCTCTCGTGATCCCAATGCTCTGCATGCATGACGCTCGAACCGCCTTCGTCGCGACTGCTGCGTCGACGGCTCTGCAAGAATGCTGCACCAGTAGACTTATGTTTCCGGTGCCTAGAGCTGACTACTGGACTCTGAAGATCATCATCCTCGCTCCAAGGAGGGCCGTCGCCAAGATAGATTGGTGCCAGGTGGTCGACCTTGCCAAGACTTTCCCATGCGCCAGTGTCCCAACTCGTCTTACCCTCCCAAGAGGCGTCAGATAGGCGTCGTGACTCACTAGCCGGAGTGGTCATGCCAGACGGCGGTCGCGAGGGCTCCGGCGGAGGGCCATAATGCATCGGGTGGGCCACCGGATATGCGAAATCCCGCACAAGAGTGTAGGGTAGGCTGGAGGGAAACATTGGGAACAAGTGAGATACCGGCCGCGAACGGGACGGCATAGAGGCTTGGGAATATAGCGACAGCCTGTCCATGGAGGCATGTGACATCGACACAGGTCGACTTCGTTTCGATTCCGGCGAGGTCGTTATGATTGGAGGCAAATGTGGATGAGTAGGATTCGAGGTCGGAGAAGAAAAGGCGGGAGGGGGAGAAGCAGCTGGTGAAGAAGTTGTCGACATGACTGCCGTCATATTCGGCGGAGGTCGAGTCCTGGGTAGGTCGCGTGCGATGTCGCAACGGCAATCGCGCCCGAGCAGTAACCAATGTCTTAACGGCCGTACCAGTATCAGTATCCGCGGCCAAAGCCCAATTGCAGTCCTTCTCAGCTTTAGAGCGGTCGTCTCGGTCGTCTCGTGCCAGGGCGTCGAGGGAACAACTCGAACGATCAAATAGGCAAGGCGACCTTGTAACTGCGAGGAGACTCGATTGGACAGGAGGAAATGCTTGCTCTGCCTGGCCTCGCCAGACGAGAAGGCGGTGCGAAAGAGTTTATGGTTGAGCAAGGAGTCTGTCTGTTGCGAATTCAGTGGAGATTTGGGATCGATTCGATTCGGATCAACAGGGAAGGTCTGAGTGTTGCGGCCCAGGGCTGCGACCACCTGGCCGTGTAGTGGGGAGGAGGGCAGTCTACTGTCGCCGATTTGAAAGGAGTGAAAATGCTAAAGACGCTGCAGGGACAAGCCGCTCGCGCAGTCGAAAGAGAAAGGAGCGTGGTTCGAGTTGAGAAAATGAGAAGTCTGGTTTATGCGATGGGGCTGGATGATGCTGCTGCTGCTCGTGGCATGGGCCTGGAGTCTTGCGAAGTTAAATGAGGCAAATGCGTCGGGTGTGTCCCCGAGTATATGGGCCGACTCGGTGGTATGTAGCCAGTAGTGACGATGACTATTGTGAGGGATCGAGGTTGTCAGATTTGGGTGCTCAGATCAATAGACCACAGCATGATGGAAGTGGAGGGGGAGAATAAGAGGCTTGTTGTAATGGCAAGCGAATGCCCAGGGCTAGTGGCTGATGGGCACAGAGGAGGCCCTAACGGGGATCCACTCACCAAAAGCAGCCTAAGCTGCCCTGCAGGGTTGGGTGATCTTGGGTGTGTTTGGCTCCTTGGGCGACTTCGCTCGCTGCTTGTTCCTTCCATTCCCAAAGGTCCCAAGGTTTCAAGGTCCCTCGAGGTAGACGGCTAAGCGCGCTCTTTCCAGGTCTTCTTACTGGTTACAAAGAGCCCAACTTTGGAGAAGTCAGGCGCCGACTTTTCCTCTCCAGACAATCCAATTCGTAGCTGTGGAAATTAGGATGCCACTACTGCATCTATGTCAGCTGCAAAACATTGTCTGTGGTCTGTGAGCTCGGTCTGGAATCCTCAACATGTACAGATCAGTAAACTCGAGGGGATGGACGATGGCAGTGTGGGCGGGGGAGTTGGGAGGTTCAGAACCGCCCGGGATGGCTGCCTTAGACTCGAGGATGCCGGGTTCATTGATCAAAGTCTAGGTACCTATCCACTTAACCTAGATACTCACCTATCTACCTAGGTAGGCATGCAGGATGGTAGGTAGGTATGCAGGTACTTTTCAAAATGTGACTACAAACTGTGTGTCTGTTTAGCATGCCACTTGTTCACTGAAACGAACTAATCCTCGTGATGACCAATGATGCATACACGGAACAGATGAACGAACTTTACTTGGGCTTTCTTGTTCCTCATCTGATCATGATTATAGGTTCCCTTTCTTGTGGATGGAAAACACCTTCGGGGATGCAAGCTGAAAGAAGTCAACGATAATCGACGGATGCAGGACCAAGAAGGACCTTAGCAAATCTGACACCATACAGGATCCCGTAACTAGTAGACTATACCTACCTAGGTAGGTAGTCACTCCCTTCTAATCTACCTAGGTATGTCGTGAAATAGAAGGCAGGAACCGGTAGCATACCTTTCTGTTGTGTGTGCTTCGTCTCCTCGCTTTCCTGTCCATGACTCTGTCCGGCTACAGAGATGGGACATGAAATACCATGTAGCAACTGGGGCAGCCACTCCTTCGTTACTGGGGTTTTTTTGCCTGGCCTTATACAGCACGTTTTAGGGAGACTTCATCGAGTTTAGTTCAGCGCAGATACCTAGGTGCTCTTATCTACCTTAAAGGTAGCCCAGATGATCATATTGAAACCTAGTTTACAGTAAATAGGCTCGGATTGCATGCTAAGCAGTTTTGTCGGCAAAAAATATCGATGATTGCCTGGAAATATGAAGCCTCATCAACTACCTACTTAAGTAGGTATTTAGGTACGGAAAAGAGATCGCAAGGCTGAAAGACCCGAGGTTACTTGCAAGCGCTTCTATTTTTGGAGCGGTATCCTTGCCGCTACTGCCGCTACCGGCCGACTGTTTCAGGTTCCCCCCTTTTTCCATCGGCAGCGAATCGGCAGGATCTCTCTATCCTGACCTATCAGCGTTGACCATTGGCGGAAGGTGCCCCCCACTTCGGTACCTGCTATGTTTTTGTACACGACCAAGCTTTTCCAGCTTTGCGTCCAGCTTCTTGCACCTACCTTAATGACGCGACAGGCAACCATCACAACGGCAACTACGATCTGTGGTCGTGGGCAACCCGCATCAATCGACGGATGAAGTGAAGAATTTCCGAGACATGACTCGTCTTGTGACGGTTGTCTAATCACAAACTCCCTCCTGACCTGTTAACGGCTGTGCAAAAGCATTCGAGTTGGTACGATCTCCCCTCCTCCTTTCTTTGTTGTTGCTGTACACTCCTTCTCGTGATGATTTTAATATTGGAGCTGCCTGATACTCTTGATGACTCTTCATTATACGCATTTTTGTCTGACCGTACCTTGCCTCGACCATGAATCTACCCTGCATGTCCGCGCTGTGAACTGAAGTTAACATCTATCGCGTGTTATATAGTTGGCGATATCAGCCTTTCAGCGACTGAATCATGGCGACTATCGAGGCCACGAATGGAGGTGCTGCTCCAGTGCAGAATGGTGGTGGTGAAGAGTCAGACTACAAGCTGCGCTTCTGCACTGTCTGCGCCAGTAATCAGAACAGGTACGTTAGCATCCCAACCCCCAAAACATCATGTGTGCTGATTTTATAACGTCTTCCAGATCTATGGAAGGTCACCTCCGACTTGCCGAGGCTGGATACCCTGTCATCTCATTCGGCACCGGCTCTCTCGTTCGCCTCCCTGGCCCGACCATCACACAGCCAAACGTTTACCAGTTCAACAAGACCTCCTATGACAGCATGTACAAGGAGCTCGAGGGGAAGGATCCGCGCCTGTATCGCGCCAATGGCCTGCTCAACATGCTCGGACGCAACCGCGGTATCAAATGGGGTCCCGAGAGGTGGCAAGACTGGCAGATTGGGGTGGCTCGGCTCGGCCGGGATCAAGAACAGGGCTATGACGGCACCGAGACAGGACTGGTGGACGTTGTTATTACCTGTGAAGAGAGGTGCTGGGATAATGTAGTTGATGATCTACTCGCGAGGGGATCGCCTCTCAACAGGCCCGTTCATGTGATCAACATTGACATCAAGGATAATCATGAGGAGGCTTCGATTGGAGGCCGGGGCATGGTGGAGCTGGCGAACTCGCTGAACAAAGCCGCGCAGGAAGAGCGTGAGGCTGTTGGTGCTGCTGCCTTTGATGGAGGCAGCGCAGCTGCTAGGTCGGGCTTTGACGAGAGGGTGCCGGATGTGCTGGCCGAGTGGCAGGACAAGTGGCCCAATCTGCCTGCCACATGGACTCTGTCCTGGTTCTAAGCGGGTGGGTCCGACCCGATGTTTGCGGTTTGGCGTTTCGCAGGTTTGCGAGTCTGATATTACGGACTACTGAGTGGTCCTCGAGGGGAGGGCATTGTTTTCATATTCATGGCACCGTAAATGATACCCTATCTTACTTATTGCTCTCGAAACTTGACTCCATATTCACCCTGTCGGTTTAATGTGCGAAAGAGCGAAAAGGGAAAGCCGATATACCTAGAAAGACACTGGTTGGTACCGCCTGGGTGGTAACGTCGCTGCAGCCCTACACATCTTTCGTGGGACGAAGAAGTATGACACGTTGGCTTACCCCGGAAATTGAATATTGGAGGCAGTGGCGGGAGGCCTGTACAGCCTCATGAAGGCCGAGATTGCAATCTCCCATGTGATTGGAACTTAATATTCACCGACGCCGCTGACGGCCCCGAGGTCCAGTCGAAAGGGCCCATGCATCCAACACGCGGAGGCCCGGGCCGGATGCTAGGCGACTGGAAATCAGTCGATCATCGAGGCTCGATAGGAAATTAGAGTGTTGGTGATCTTTTTGGCACAGTGGATGGAGGAGGACCTTGCAGTGAGATCTCTCCGTGGTCGATGACTTGTGTGTTTCAGCAATGCGCAGAGGTCACTGTACGCTCGCTACTCACTCCCTTTCAATCTACTATGTATATGATGTGTGTATGTAGTTCAGTGCTGCATAGGCATTGTCCATCGTTGATAAGGCTGTCCCGGCTCTCGAAGCTCTTGATCCTCGGCACATCGTTGGATTGCCGACCTGGCGGATGTCATCTCCCGATCCCTGTGGGTTTTTTTTTATATGGTGGTCGAGAACGATAGATCGACTGGCGCATGTCGAGTGCCCGCTAATGCAGGAGATACAACGTACCCAGGTATGTAGTGCCTCCAGTACTCACCGCTTGTACCATCGTGACGTCGGATTTTGGTGTTGAGAGAGAGGTCTTGAACCCGCTCTTTTCTTCCTTTCCCTTGGATCAGGGTACAGTTTCCCATGTGCTATGATATAATACTACAGGTATATATGTAGGTCTTGACTCGCACTACAGTCACGAGGTGACGAGACAACGGAATGATCTTCAGCAAGCGCCTCGGATGAGCCGCTTGAAAGTGAAAGCGGTTCTTGTAATTTTCTAGATGCGCGATCCCCGATCCCCACACGGGGGCCATCAACCACGGCAGCACGGCTTGCAATCCTGCAGTGGGCCAGTGGGCTCAAATCAATGTTGCAGCGGGTCAGGGGGTGGGTCCCAGGGACCGGGGCTTGCTGGAGATTTGGTACTGAGTGACATTGGGACGTACGTGCCATTGGCTGGAGACCCCCTGGCCCCCCAGGCCTAACTACCCCCCTGGATGCTGGGGAGGCCCTCGTTCCAAAAGGTTCCAAGGTTCGCTTGACGTGCCCAGCCCGTCGCCGCCGCCTGCGTTTTCTGGGCCTTTTCCTGTTCCAGCCTGCGAGGTCGACCAGCCTAGCAGCCTGGAACCTGCACTACTGCCAAGCTGCCAGGGCTCAGGGCTACGTACCAGCGTACGTCCCTCCTGCCCTCCTGTCACCCGTCTCACAGTCTTTCTGCCTGTCAAATTACCTAGGTGATTTGCCCGTGCTGTTGGCTGTCGTTGGCAGGATCAAAATGGACTGTGACCTTTTCGATAGGCGGGTTTGGGACCTGGTTTCCGTGGTTGTTGGTACGGGGTAATAATCAAAGCAGATCCGACCTTGCCCGGTATGTAAACAGGTAAAGTCAGGGCAATATCTACCAGGTACACTAGGCTTCTTATGTACCTATGTACCTACTGTACCCATGTGGTTAGCCAGGGGAGGGAAAGAGCTGCTTGGTGCTCGGCTGCTTGGCTGCTTGGCTGCTTGGGTTCTGGCAGGCTTACCCACGTACCTCTGTACCTAGGTGTGTATACAAACACATAGATATACTAAGTATCTAGGTACCTACGTAGTCTACCCATCAATACTCCGTACCGATTGGCCCCATCGCGGTGCATCTATCTTGCTGGCGCAACTTCAACTCTCCCACCCCTTTCTTACACCATCTGCGACACCTTTCTTCTACATACACTCTTTTTTTTGCCCCTTCTTTGTTTCCGTCTTCTCGATCTGTACGCATAGGTAGTAGTCGATGCGCGGAACATCGTTCGATCGCTCACTCGCTTAAATCCAACCCACCAAGTCAGTCTTTATTCGCTTGCTCGTCCAAACGCAGCAAGCCCTCGAATCTGCCGCCGAACCTGTATCTGCAATCTACATTTTCCAAAATTGTCTTGTCTCGACATCAAACACACGACTCTCGAGCCAGTCAGTCAGCTAGTCAATCCAGATCAGGCAAGACTGTATCAGAGCAATCAGTACCTACCTACCTACCTACGAGGCCACGAAATACACCACCCAAACCTAATCATAATATCTCGAATCTCCATTTCGAATTGCTGTCACAGTCCATCATCCTGCTACAGCACCGGACCCATCGATCCCACCTCACGACCGCCTTGAGTACCACTTGTTTGATTCACTTCGTAAAGTGTAGCTCGTGATCGAGCGGCTCCGATACCCTCTGCGCTACATCGACGTGCTACAGCTCTGTCGCCTGTCATTGTCCATCACGCGGCCCATAATTCAAGAACTCAAGAAACTGGAAATCAAGCCAGCCGTCGCACGCCCGTCTAGAGTTGAATCCAAGGCGACCTGCCATCATTCAACATCTCATCAATCATTCTGCTGCTGACGGACTAACCCAGCTCGGAAGTTCAGCATCGAGTGTTGGAAGACCAGAGCCAGATGTTGTCTCTGTTGCTCACTATTGAATCGTTAAACGACCTCACCATCCTGTTTTCCCGACGCTTCTGAATCAATAACCATTCCCAGCTGGTTGGATCAAGCCGAGATCAGGCCAACAATTCAAATTTTACTGATAAAACTTCTGGAGGCACAGACGGCCAACCAACTGTCTTACCTCCCGGCCACGAGTTGGGACCCTGCAAGCTAAATCTGATCCTCCTCCTCCCGCCTGGATACAGCCACGGTCTTGCATCCTTGCCGGCCGACCTGAACGTTTCGGATTACCTGACTTGCGGCCTGCTGTAACGCAAACGGACCGCGGAACGACTTTCCCCTTGGCAACAGTCATCGCCTCCTCCCTCTGGTGACCGCACAACATCTTCAAGGTCTCACAAACGGTGACAACCGCCGTGTGTGACCTTACTGTGCCCTGCCTCCCTTGGGCGAACATATTCATACGTCGAACCAGAAAGGAATATCCTGTGGGCTACGACCTGACCAAGTTTCGGGTACTGGGTTACGTTTTGGCCCTGGTGCGATCAGCCTCTCTATTCTACCCCTTTAAGCGCGCTTATCCTACGAACCATGCTTGCTGCCAACCCCCCACTGTCCCCGGTGTCGACATCGGAGGAGGTATGGCCGAGTGCAACTGCGATGACAAGCGATGGTCCTTATCCGAATCCGAATCCGAACCAAAGCCGCGGCCCGAATCCAATGCTAGAGCAAATGCTAGATGATGGATCATTAGCATCACCACCATACTCTGGAGGACCCAACGGCCAAATGAATGGCGCATTTTCCCCAAGTTCCAGGAGTGCCGGTGGGCCCTCGCCTCCCCCTTCTATCGGCCGTTCGAGTACGGCGACAGATATTTATGCCAGAAGTGAGAGCGGACGGGGCGGAAAAGAACCAAATGTGGAGGCAGTACTTGGAGAACACTATGTGGCTCTCAGGCGTTACCTTTCACAAACTTCGCGTGACGGTAAACCGAATTCTCAAAACAAGGCCCGCGACAAGCTACAGCGCTTGACTTCCGTACAGTTCCTCGAACTCAGTACCGATGTGTTCGATGAGTTGTTGCGAAGGCAATCCTTCAGTCGAAGACCTCCGAACGCACCGCCCAATGTCGGACCACCGCCATATCTTCTTGCGGAGGACTCTTTCCACCCGAAGCGAAACCAGGCCCGGCAAAAGCTGTCCTCTCTAGGTCCTCCAAGGTTTCGCGACCTCGCCACAGATGTTTTCTGTGAGCTAGAGCGGCGGTTTCCACGCTTCGTGGCTGGCGATATTCCACCTCCACCAAGAGCGTCGAGCCCGGTATCAATGAGAGCTCCTAGTAGAGCTGGGACTCCTGGGTATCCTCCTCGTGCCGCGGGTCGAAGGCAACCCAGCAATGCCAGTTCCATTAGCAGGGCAGGGTTTCTTGCCGATGCATACGACATTCCTGGATCGCCTGGCCTACCACCACCTAACAGCTACGACCGACCGACACCCAAACAATCCCAGAGCAACACAATTATACCGAACAAGAGTACTATGGTAGAGGATGATGACGACGTCCCGGATGATGAACAGGCACAAGACGCTTATGCCTTCGGTAGAAGGGATAGCAAAAAGAGTGAAGACTTGGAGCAAAGTGCTATCCCCTCAGAGGTAAGAGGTTATTTCTCATGAATTCAAGTCGCGGTTTCTGACTCGGAACAGAATGAGAAGCAGATTATAGAGGACTACGAGATACAGTTAAAGGAGCTACGCGAAAAGCTTGACGGCATGGAGGATCAACTGAAAAAGAAAGATGATGAAATGAATGAAGCACTCGAAGGCGAACGATCGAGATCCACTGCTGCGGATTCAGAAAAGTCGGATTGGTCGAACATGCGTCTCGACCTGGAGAACAAGCTTGCAGAGGCCCAGAGCCTCAACGACGCACTAAGAGAGCAGCTGGATCAAATAAGGGACGAACATGCGAATGAGACTCAACAGCTACGCGATGATATAGAGCAAGCCCGGTCTTCGGCGGCGGATGTTGTCCCAGGTAGGAACGACGCCGAGCTGGAGCGAGAGAACGGGGAACTGCGAACAGCCCTCGATGAGCAGCGACAGATCACGATGCAAGTCCGACGGGAAGCCCAGGAGTTTCTGCGAGAGATGAAAGTGCTGTCCGAGCAGAGCGGCTCGTCATGGGCTAAGCAAGGCGAGCTCGAGAAGACGATCGAGACTCTGGAACGGGAAGTCAAGGATTGGCGCAACCGCTACGCAAGAGCGAAGACTCAGGCCCGCAGCATGCGATCCTCGTCCATGAGCCTGCCTGCTGAGCAGGATGCGGGCCAGTATGTTCGTGAAAACGGTTTCACTGCCGATGAGGGTCTTGTGACGGATGTCCACGTCACCAAGTTCCAGATTGCTATTGACGAATTACTCAGACGCGCGCGTGTAGAAGAACCAGACAGGGTTGTTGATGCTATGAAGTCCGTTGTCATGAGCGTGCGGCGCCTTACTAAGGATCTTGACGCCTCTCCGGTGAAGGACGAACAGACGCAACAGCAGCGAAAACAACTGAAGGGTCGTGTGTCTGCAACCGCAAACAACTTGATAACTGCCGCCAAAACCTTTGCAACCTCGGCTGGCATGGCACCGGTATCTGTGCTCGATGCCGCAGCCTCCAACCTCGTTTCTGCCATAGTTGAGCTCCTAAGGGTCGTCAAGGTCCGAATCACTCCTGATGGAGAGCTCGAGGAGGATGGCGATGATGGAACGGCGACACCGGTTGGCTCTGTGGGAGTCTTCTCACCTCGAACTGCCAAATCGCAGTCCATTCAGAGCTCTTACCAACCAGAACCCTACAAACAGGAGCCGCCACCACCTCCTCCCTTCCAGGGTCTCGGAAGGAGAACTAGCATGGACTCTTCTGCGTACAGCCCAGTGAACTCTCCTCGTGAGTCGGCTGAGTCGTACAACAAGGCGAATGGCAACGGCTTCCAGTCGATGTCCAACGGATATCAAGTCGACTCCAGAACGGAAGATCTTAAGGTGAGATATTTTTCTTATATGGATTTAACGGTCAACGACTATTTTCTGACGAGCGTGAATACAGATATATCTTGATGACCAGACCGCCGTCTTGGTGCAAACTATTCAGAGCCTCGTTGGTTCCATCCGCGGTGACGCCGACATCAGCCAGATCGACCCCCTCATCCGCTCCATCGTCGACACTGTTGGCAAGGTTATCTCAGAGACAGAGGCAGCTGGCAACGGTGACATGGTCGGGCGACTGGCCGACTCCCAACATCGGCTCATGGATGCAGGCGAGCGTGGCCATGAACTCGCGGCGGATGGCAAGGGCGAGAGCGACCGCGACTGGCGCATGTGGACGCAGACGCTTCCTCCTATTGCGTTCGAGATTGCCCGAGAGACCAAGGAGCTTGTCCAAAGAATCGACCAGCTGCTCGGGGCCAACGACGATTTCTCTTAGAATTGGAATTGCGATGTTTAGTAACCAGCATCATCATCCCTTCTATTTTGGGCTTCGTTGATAAAGTTGGTCGCCGTGAGGCGCTATTTGGAGCATAAATTTGTCTCCTGTTCTACCTGCATTGTCTCCATCATCAGCATGGCATTGCTTCGATACCCGAATCATTGCTCCAGCCTTGGCATATTTCTGGATGCCGTTTTCGTTTCATGGCGGCACATTCGTCACATTTTTTAACCGGTCGCAATAGTGTTGTCTGTTGCCTGGACGGTCTTGTTGTTTTCTGCCTTTATATTTCGGACTTGGCTTGGAAGGGGCGTCTTTCACCCTAAAGCTCTTTCTCGACTTCTCGAGACTCACCTGAAAACGGGCTCCTATGGTCCATGGACCTTTTTCGTTACTATTCAATGGATGATATGTACATATATGCCTCTATGGGTTTGATGGGGCAGAGGTGTTTATAGCTGGTACGCAATTATTCTGACGCGGGTGGGAATAGACCCGTTGAAGCTGGTCGGGGCTTACAGGGAAACAGAGAGATAGGGTGAGGAGAGCATAGATGTTGTCTGTAGTCGTCTCGCACAGGCAATACGAAGAAGCTGTTACCCTTCGGGTCTCGTTGACCAGCACACCCTTTTGGAACGATGCGTGTTTTGATGATGTGATGGTGACTAGGAGAGAGTTGAAAGGCCATCGTTCAAATCTGGCGGCCGGCCTCGGTTCTGGAAACAACGCAAGGTTGAAGTGTCGGATACTTGGACGGCTGGACGGATATATAACATCACTACAGCTTTTCAGAAGTGCAAGGTGCGGAGCCGGTCGTCCGCGTGTGATCAATCCGGAGGGGAGAAGGAAATGAGAAGGAGCAGGAAAAGCAAACCAGCAACGCGCCAAAGGCATGGTTCGTTTCCCCCGTCTGTCTGCATCTCCTTGAGGCCTCAATGAGTAGTGGTTTTGATGGCTGACTGATTCATTCTTGTTGAAAAGCATCATCATCGTCCACTGGCGAATGGTGATGATTACTGAGCCCTCGAGGCAAGATAGCAGATGCATGCACGTGTCAACAATCATGGATGGATGCAGCACGGCACATTCATTCAATTCAGCCTTACGTGCCGAGCCTATTTCCGCAGCGTTGCAGAAGCGTTGCTAGCCTCGCCCTGAATTGTTTCAACCCCGAAGGCTACATCCACGGTCACATTTGTTGGTGGCAGCAGTACGAGCCTTATGGTGTCTATGTCGTGTCCCTCCATCATTATTTGATGGGAGAGAGTTCCTGGGGGGTTTTTTCTCTATCCGCTTTTCCTCGTTCCCTTCAGTCCAGACCATGTTTTTCCCCTCCTGGAGGAGATTAAGCTTCGCCTCGAGCTAGGCTCAGACTCAGTATGATCGACAACTTCCAAGTCATCTTGGACTCACAGGTGTCGACAGAGCACACTCATCTCTTTGATTCGTGACCGGCATGTGATGTGGCTGGAAGGATGCGGCTTGGCGTTGTGGAGCTCGAGACCATGCTGTCCCAGCTGAGAAAGGAGGCTATCAACAAATGTAACCTTGATTCCTTCGCTTGACAGCTTGGCATTTCAGTCTCGTCGTCTCCGGTCTTGGCTCTCGATATATTCGATCCCTCTTCCCATCTGCCTAGTCCGTACGGGGCGCCGGGGGCGGGACATACATAAGACAGCCGTGCGGCTGAACTATTGCCCGCCAGAAAGCGCCTTGAACAGTCGATTTCGCGTCGACCTTCTCCTATGTCTTTTGCCCCCAATACGCACATCCCGACCTCGCTTTGGGGGTCCTGACGACTCTGTTGTTCCTTTCCATGCTCAACGGAGACGACCTAGGAGAGCGGGCGCATATCCCGCCCTGCCTGCTTTCTTCGAAATCCTTCGCGTCCAGTGAATGGAGATCTCGTTATTGTTCCGCCGCGGAAGACCATTCCGCTGGACTAGTACAAACCCCAGACCAGGCATGGTTGGAGCCAGCAAAGCCCAGTACCCAGGCTTCTTTTTCAGCCGCGCTCCCGTTCGTGGTCGAATCAGCTCTGGACATCCTCAGCCTCAGTATACAAAAATGGCCTAGGAACAGCAACGATGTCGGGGTACCTTTCCGTCTCGTTCCACTTCAGGCACAATGCGGTACAGCAGAGCCCTGAGTAAGACGCAGTGGTTTATCTTCGGCATGAGGCTAACCGTGATGGATGTAGCACCGCGGCAGACCTTGGCGGTCACCATGTCTAAGCCGGCATACGGGCCACAGCAGGAGCACCGAGCAATGGGATGCGCCCAGTTTAGACCCCTGGAAAACCTAAATCAAACCTCGTGGTGCTCGTCTTGACCTTATTTGGTCTAGATCCTGCAACATTGCTTGGTGGGATTCCGTGGTACAAGGCAGACACCGGGGGTCTCTTGCGCCTTACAGCGGTAAGGAGGCTATTCTGGCTCTCTTTACCTCTTGTGTTGTAGGTAGTATGAAACGGGAGGACTACGGGTGCGATGGGTATATACAGAGAATGGGACCCTCCTGACGAGTGCTCGGAGCCCCATGATTATCTTTCTATTTTGCGTGCGTGCTCTTGTCCCTTAGAAGCCTTGCTGGACTTTCTGGTGGCTGATCTCTCCTTGCATACACTTCCTATCATCTCTATACCATCGCACTGCCCTGGACAGCCAACATGGTTACTGGCAAATACTCGAACCAGAGGCCAGCGGGCCGCGAACACATCCCCATCTACCCCAGGGGCTTCATCGCCCTCCGGATCGTCCAGCTCATCGTGGCTTTGGTCATCCTGGGTCTCAGCGCCTACTCGCTCACACTCATCTCATTCTCTGGGAATAGCCTGACCCTCTTCACCGTAAGTCAAACCCGCGGCTCGCAGCCTGTTAGGACCGTTCTAACCTGTGTTCATATAAGTCTGTTGCAACGCTGATCATCGCCGTCTACTACATTGTCGTGGAGTTCGGCCCTGTCCATGGGTATAACTACTGGGCTGTCCTGGCTCTGGACATCTTCGCCATCGTCTTCTGGATCGCGTCCTTCGCC
Organism: Cytospora piceicola; assembly: GCA_023375675.1. Lineage (NCBI taxonomy): Eukaryota > Fungi > Ascomycota > Sordariomycetes > Diaporthales > Cytosporaceae > Cytospora > Cytospora piceicola. The sequence continues at coordinate 539,031 of JALQBC010000014.1, read as the reverse complement.
CTGCTGGCGTCTCAGGTTGCCCCTTGGATGAACGGCTACACCGTTTGCGATTACTACGAGTGTGTCACGTATGCCCTCACTGGTACGGACTTGACTGTTGCAGCGTGCTTGTGTGCTGCCGCCGGCCTTGGTGGTGTCGAATTGTAAGCCAGCAACTCCCACCTCCTCCCTCCCTCGACTGAAGTGTAAGCCAAATTTGCTGACATTTTCTTTCCCCAAAGCATTCTCTTCATCGTCTCCATGGCCTACCACTCCGTGATGATGAAGCGACACCGCTCCGCCGGCCTGCACTGCCAACCCCTGTCCCAAAGCCACGACGCGCACAACTCCATCCCAATGGGCGGGCCCGTGGCGGCGGAAAAGACACAACCCGCCCAGGCGTACGCCGCTGCGGTCCCCCAGCCCCAGTACGCCAGCTCCCACCACACAGCCGTGGCGACGCCGACGCCGCCCCCGGGACAGCAGATGTACCAGCCCCCTAGTGCTGCTAGTCCCGGCATGATGGCCCAGCCTGTGCCTCATCACCTCCAGCAGCAACAATACCAACAGCAGCAGTATCCGAGCCCCGTCCAGCAGCAGGATACTGGTGCTGGATTTGGGGGTGTTGGGACGGGACAGGTCCCTGCGCCGCATCCGGGTAGCTATGAGGCGCAGGGACAGTCGGCTGGGTATCAGCAGAACTACTAAGGGGTTTTCCTTTTGATATGTTGGGGTGGCTCGGATGGAGGTGGGCAGAGGTTCAAGGTTTGTGGAGGGATCTCTGTCGACGAGGAAATTTGATGAGCAATTATTGGCAAGACTGATGAAGAGTCTAGAGGAGTATAATTTGAATATACTGTTTTATAAATCTGTTTTAATGATCTCATGTCTATTCAACTCAGAACGGGCCTCCAGCCCTTCCTCCCCACAAAGCCAACAACACCCTCATCTCTCAGAATGTCCGCCCCAAGCCTCCCCGTAACGACACTCCTTTCGTGGTCAGGACCACGCACATAGAATGGCCAATCGTACCTTTGCCCCGTATTCTCATCATTCCCATCTTCTTCACCAGCCCCTCCTCCGCCTTCCATCCTCTCCCACCAGATATTGCCGCCCTTTCGGGACTTCTCGAACCCACAAGCCTCCCGGTCCAGCGACAGGAACCACTTCCGCTGGTGCACGCTACCTATCGTGTTGACGGCGCCGGTGTATGCGTTCGTGCGGCGGACCTGTTCGTCCTCGAGCTCACGGAGCTCCTTCTCCATCTCCGATATCCCCTCCGCTGCCCTGGCGGCGGTGGAGCCGTCATTGTACTCCTCCTCCTCCTCACGCACACGGCCATCCTTACTAGAGCCAAGACCACCATCACTATCACTGCTCGTCTCCGGACCGCCCCTCGCAGGCCCGGCCAGCCGTCCCCCACGCCTGCCCCGCCGCCGCGGCCCACCCGGGCCGCCCCCCCTCGCGCGGCCCGCAGCGTCCTCGCGCCTCGTGAGCCGCAGGTTGACGGTATAGCCCCGGGGCAGCCTCGCCCCCCTCAGCCGCAGGCGCACCCTCCGCGCCGCAAACGCCCCCGCCAGCCTCTCCTGCCGCGTCAGCCGCCCCCACCCCGCGGCCTCCTCCTCCTCCTCCTCCCCGCCGGGCCCGCCCGGGGACGAGCCCGGCGGCGGCGGCGGCGCGCGCGCCCCCCGCCCCGGCGGCCGCAGGACCTCGTAGTCCCCCGCGTCCCAGACCATCAGGCTGCCCGTGTGCCGGCCGGCCGTCTCGGCGAGGTGGTTCCAGAGGCAGTGCACGCGCGTCTCGGTCGCGTTGCGCAGCGCGCCGGCGCCGGCGCGGCCGGCCCGGCCGCGGGCGTTGGGGTCGCCGGGGAGGCCGTACATGATGGCCCACGAGCAGGACGAGGTCTCGTTGATCTGCAGGCGGAGGTCGTAGTGCGGGCCCGCGACGGGGTGGTCGTGCTGCGTCACGACGAAGTGCGCCCCGTGGCGGGAGCCGAGGGACTGCTGGTAGAGGCCCTGGTACCTGGGGATGGTGAGGCGGGGGTGGCCTTCCGGGTAGGGGGTCAGGGTGCGCTTTGTGAGGAGGTCGGAGAAGTAGGCTAGGTGGTCCTCGATCTGGACTGTGTTGTTCTCGATGAGGGCAGACTTTGAAGCACCACCACCGTGATGTCGCCCGTGGGCGTCGTTGTTGGGTGCTGTATCTGCGGCATCTTTGGATTCATGAATTATGTGATCCGCAGAGCCACCCTCACCCCCTTCACTCTTGTCAGCCTCCTGGCGCTGGCGGCGTTCAGGATCTCGAAACGGCGGTGGTGAGATGCGCCATTCCAGATTGCGTTTCTTGATGAATGGGTTCGATACGAGTTCCGTTCTCGCCTTCCTCTTCTTAGGCGAGTCCATCCTCATCTGCTCGCTGTTTACCAGATCTCCCTTTAGCGAATTGACTGTATAGAAGGAGGTGGACTTTCAGGACGAGTTGAAGCCGGGGAGACACATGTGTTTGGCGGCACCACACCGGACAAGTTACCAGACCTTTACCAGAGTCGCTTCCTTGGTAACCAAGACAGTTGCAAGCCCGCGGTCGCTCATCGAGGGGATCCCACAATTGACTTTTCTGTTAGTTGCTTGGACCCTCGGAAGCCTTTGGATATTATCCTTTGGTCGACTTGTAAAACTTGTTCAACCTGTTTCACATTGGCCACCGCCACACACGCATGGTGCTCTGAACAAGTTTCGCTCACAACACCGATTCAGGGCGAACAATAACACGGCATGGTGTGAGTTGACTGATGTTAACGTTAGAGGTGAAGATTGTTATGCCAGAGCAGATTCAACGTGTGACGTCGTACTTCACGGGGTTGAGCTAGGAGCGGCAAATAAAAAACTAGGGGTTAAACCCCAGGAGGGATGTCTGCCAATGCACTCACACATCGTCTGAATACCTACTAAGTACCTAAGGGGTCTTGTTTCCATTTGGATTTGGCACATCGGAATAGGAGCAGATGAGACGCGCATTTCTGTCAGGTGCAGGATATCTCCGTGTGTTGTTTGGTTGTTTGTTCATTCATTCGTCCGACTTCAGCAAACTCCAAGCGACCCCTTTCCCGCGAGAATGGCGATTACATATGTACCTCTGCTGATACTATCACATCTTCTCGTGCCTGGGATTTCAACGCCAGGCTACCGCTGTTGTGTAAGCTCTTTTGGAGCCAAAGGAACTGCAGGGCTTTGCCCCAATATAAAGTAGTCACTAGTCCCTTCCCTTCCAATTAACCATCCGTTAAAGGTAAACATTTAAGGACTGCCTGTACTCAGATAATTACATCCCTCCCGTATAGCCAACGGGGAAATATCTACCCCCTAGGGTTTCGGCTCAGTCCCAGGCCCGCTGATCAGCGTGGGTGCGATCCTCTTCTTCTTCGGCTTTGACCCGGAATCTTCTTTCTCGCTCTCACTCAGCTCCCTCTTCGAGCCAGCAACGCTACCAGCAGTGCTCCGAGGTGTTTCTGGTGGAGTAGCTATAGGTATACCGGTGACCTTGCCAGAGTTTGTGGCAGTCAATCCTGGTATACTTCCAGCCACGAGTGTGGGCGGCCCTGCCGAGGGAACCGCCGATGATTGTGTCACAACCGATGAGGTCGAATTGGACCTAGCCGGGGAGGACGGTCGCTGATTCACGAACGAGGCCGCTGGCGTCGGTGATGGTGCCGCAAACGAGCTGCTCGAGTCGCGGTGACGATGGCCGCTGGGGAAGGGTGATGGGGGTGCGAATTGCGAGGTAGGAGTGGGAATTGGTGTATTTTGTGACGATGGTACCGTGGTCTCTGCGGCTTCTTGACGACGTCTGTGTGCCGAGACATCGCCCTTGTAGACCTCGCCAAGATCGGTAGGTGAAAATGAGATTGTCGAGCAGAATCCATCCGATGAAGTGACCAGGAGTGTTGTGCCGTCAGCAGCCCTAGTATAATTAGCCCCCGATATTGTGCGCGAAACGGACAGGACTAAACTTACCATGCAAGGTCGGTGAAAGTGGCACAGTGAAGGTTGCTGACGATGCATATGGGCGTTTGCTGCTGAGTGTCGTATAGCAGAATCGAGTCCTGCGTTGCGACAGCGTACACCATCCTGTATGGCAGCGCGAATGCGGCTTTCGGGCCTGCTGTTACAGATGCTGTCTCCGAAGCTGCACTCAGGCTTCGCCTCATCGGCTCGGAAGACAGCGGTGGAGGTGGCGGCGGCTCCATCACAGAGGGCGCCGGGGACGGTTTGGATAGTGGTTCAGGAAGTGAAGGTATTGGCTCCTCTGATGACGAGGTATCGATTGTAATGTGCTTTGTGGTTGGTGGGGAGGTCCTGAGGGCATAGAATATTGGCGAGCACCTCACACAAACGGAGGGTTTCTTGTGTCCGGGAAGATGCGCCGATGGTGGCCTGTTAATCCCTCCTCTGGTGTAGATGTAGACCGTGTTCACGACCTCATACATGGGTCTCCCATCTGCTTGTTGGTGTTGGGCTGAGTACTGTCCTGCAGGTGTCAGCAAAAGGCTACCGTCTGGTGTGAAAGTCAGCCTCCGGAAGAAGGAGGTAAGCGTCTCGTTCGCATATAGACTGGCGTTCTTCACCGAGGTGCTTGAGGGAAGAGGTTTGGGAGATGCCTCCATCGGCATCACAGCAGGCAAGGGCATTGACGGCGCTGGAGAGACGGAACGGCGAGATGACGAGAAAGATGATCTGCGACTGTGACTGATGACGCTGGGAGGGTTCATAGGTAGGGCGACCGAAGTTGGGGTGCCTGGTGCAGATGGTATCGGCGACCCCATGGCTGCGGAAGTCGGCCCGGCACCCATGCCAGGGACGGCATCGATCACAGCTAGTTGTGCTCGGTGGCCAAAGTCTGGTGGAGCTGGGCTACTTGACGATATGCGTCGAGGAGGCAGATCCGATTTGAGATGACTGGCGATCCTAGGCGGCTTGTCGGTTTCGCTGCTCAGGGTATATTGCCCATCCTTCGTCCTAAGAGAATAGACGTGTACCGAGCGGTCTGACGACTGGGTCGCGATGTACTCGTTGAGAGGATCCCATGAAACCCCCTGGACATAGTGGTTATGTTCAGCGATTTGGCGTATCAGGGTGCCTGTCTCCTCCGTCAGTACTTGGCCACTGGCAGGCTGTCATGAGTTTTCCACGTACCAGTGGCAGCGTTGTATATCCTCGCCACGTTGTCCATGCTCCCAATGATAAAGTATGAGCCGTCGGGTGACCAGGCAAGATCGTAGATTTCGGAGCCGGAGGACCGGCACATGTGTTTCGTCCGCCAGCTCTCCTTGTCATCGAAGCCATCGCTACCGAATGCGGGATTGCTGCTCTCGGATGGAACCCAGATGATGACGTTGCCATCGTCGCCGGCCGAAGCAAGAGTCTCGCCTAGAGTGAAATTGTGTGTCAGAAGCTTCGTCGTCAGGGGTGGAGGGCATCGGAAGAGGGAGGCAGGATGTACTTTTCGGGGACCATCGTACGACGTTTACGGCCTGAGTATGCTTGGACAGGGTGGCCAGATATTCAACCTTCCTGTCCTCCCCTTGGCTATCGACTTGCCAGAGCTAGAGGTAAGGTTAGTCGGGACGAGAGCCTTTCTAAAGCCTTTCTGAAGTGGAAAGGTGTGGTTTCTTGGGGTTCGAGGAGACGCACCCGAACGTTCGTGTCTCCGCCGGCAGTTGCTAGACGGCCCTTTCCCGAGGGTTCGAAGTGGGCGGAGTAGATCGGTTGGTTTTGGTCATGCCAATTGATGATCAAGGGCGTGCTCTTCATTGTGGCATCTGGTCAAGCTTACTGTCGAGCTCTCAACCATATGGCGTGTTTTATCTGGTGGTTGTGTAGAGTCAGGTATGGATTGGTGTAGTTGGGTGGGCGGGAGTCGTTTTGGTATTTGGGGACGGACGGTTGGTCGGTCGTGTCTTGACGCGACTCGAAGCTCTTCCCGCCCGCGTCGGGCTACTGCTAAAGATCTGAGTGGGAGAGGGAGCTTGTAGTGTGTGTACAAGACAAGAGCAGATCTCCACAAGAAATAGAGTGGAGTGGAGTGGAGTGGAGTGGAGTAGACTGGACTGGACTGGACTGGACCGGACAGGGCCGGAGAGATATATGTGAGTTCCAATCCGGAGCAGAAGCTGGAGAATTGTTTAGACCTGAGAAGGCCTGCGGGATCAAGTGAAGGTTGTGTTGTGTGGTGGCTTCCAAGAGGAACTTGTAGTGAAGTTGCAGATGTTACAGTCGCAGTCGCGGTCAGGGAGGACCAGCTTAAAGAGAAGCTTGTTTACACTGGCCTGACTGGTAACTGTCGATTGGTGGTAAGTGGGGCTTCGTTGTTTGCCAAGCCATCTGGAGAACATTAGAGCTTTAGAAGGTTCGTCACTATAAACAGTGGCCTAACGTTAGTGCTTAACATGTGGCCTGGAGGCTAGATACAGGCTAGATACAGGCTAGCTACAGTACTACATAGAACCTGCCTTGTTCTAGCTACCGGCTGCCTGAGAATAGAAACATTTTGTGACATGGTAAGTTGACTGGTCTCAAAGCTTTGTCTGAAACGATCCTATCCGGTTCCTTTGTGGAAAGGCAAATAGATACCTAGGTAGATAGATGCCTTGCCAAAACATAACCACAGCTTAGGAAGGGTCGCCATGCTGCAGTGAAACGATGGCATGGCCAGCAGGTGCCAGCAGGTGAGCAGTGCTAGTTAGTGTGCTGATAGTGTTTAGGAGCCACTGCATTTACACCGTTAACAGCTTGTCTCCTTCTACTTCCCTTCATACGGCAAGAATATACCAGGTAACTTATAGGTACTCGTTATTACTCCGAACAGCCAGCCACCCACGAAAATGTCAAAGACTCTGCCGTATAACATCCAGGCAGCCAGGCCTACACTTTTGGCCCCACCAGGATGCTTAGACTATGGGAGAATGAAACATGTGTCTGTATGTATCTGTATGTGTCTGACTGTGACAGACACAAGACGGCAATACTCCAGCAAATATCATTACTCACCGTCCGCCGAACCTAACCTGACGCCTCTTTTAAGCCTCAATCTGCTGCTTACCTGAGCACTTGTCTTCTGACTTGATCCACAAAGCCAGAACCTACTGCCAATTGGTTTCTGTTGTGTTAATTTGACCGCTTCATTCTGGCTCCAAGTGAGGCCAGTCGGGGTTGAGACCCTCCGTGCTTACCTTGACAGCTTTAGTACCACATCCGTCTTTGCTTCTCGTCAACCAAGAGATAGATATACACTACGCGTTAATGGGGTATAAGAAGAGCATATGAAGATCATTGCTGGACAAGGCACCAAACCGGCATTTGAACATGGCTTGCTAGGTACATACACACCTTCATCTTATGTTCGATCCGGAGGCAGACATCAATCCTGACACCCAGCAGTGCTGTACAAGACTTGATGACAACTGAGTTGAACATATCGGATTGTTTCTGTTCCTCCTTCCTCAATGGGTGGCCATCAGGATCCCAAGATTGCCTGGCATGTTCTCGAGCTCGGAACCGGGAACGCCATCTCCTCCGGCTCTGGTCCCTCTCAAATCGTACTACTGTGTTGCATGAAGGACCTTTACTTGCCCAACAGCAGAGCAGCTATGCACTATCTACTATGTACCGAGTACCGCCCGCATGTGACTGTCAACCTTCATGGCTACCACCTTCTTGACTTCGCCTAATGCTTATCCACCCCTGCCATTTCGAAGGAGTCAGGATCAGTCCGTCTCGGCTACCTATCAGTTTCTTTTGTTACCCTTTCACGCTACGCCTCATGCAAAGCACACCGTACTGCACCACACACACACTGCATCGCACTGCACCGCACTGCACCGCATCCATGCAGCTCCGCCTTGTCATAATGATCCGGCATGAGTCAACCCCGGGCCCTTGGGATACGACAAGAGTCATCGCACTAGCTTATACCCGTCGACGACGGCGGCGAGTCTATGGGGACTGAATGATTAGATGCTGTATCGAGGTGGATCTAGGTCTGATCCTACTACGCCCATTGATATGTTCCGGCAGAGCCTCTCACGGAGGAATTCCTTTCAAGTACATAATTCACAGGACATCGTTATTCCCCTCCGACTTTTCTGTTCCCCCACCAGCTAATCCTCAGTGCATCATATCCGGAGTTTGGCTGCTGAGGTTCCTAATCATCCCAAACCGCCTTCAACTCGAGCAACTGCTGCTTTGTTCCCAACCGCTTGTATTCCGCCAGCCCGTGTGGACGGACGTTTCTCATCTGCCGGCTTGACGAGTTGGAACGGCACTCGTCTTCCAAAATGCGCGATGTATCCATGATAATCGCGGTTGCTACTTCTGTCGGTCTTATCGGACTTGCCTCCCTCCCCGCCCTCTCCACCTTCATCTTGCAGTTTACGACGCGTGAGCCTAAGCAGGATACCTACGAGGATGAAGATGGAAAAGCCACGCCGGAATCACTGAAGGCTTACTCGGCCAAAGCCTCTAAGCTGTTTATTGTGATCTTTGCCACCCTCGGTTGCGCCACGGCCATTGCCACGGGCGTCCTTACTACCCTTCACATAGGAAACGATGGTCTTTTTCTTGAGAATTGGTTGAGCGCAGGTGCTTCAGTGAGTTGGAACCCCCTCCCCCCGCTCTTCCTTCGGGTAACGATTTCCTACAGCCAGTTCGAATGCTGACCGGGCTTATACAATATAGTTCCTGCTCTTGTTTCAGGCGACTGCCATTGCTTCATGCAAGACCACGGTCCAAGCCTACAACCTCGGCCTCTACTCATCCCTCTCGTGCCTCATCCTGACGGTAATTCTGCTTGTTCAGGGGACATTGGTGTTTGAGCAGCTCGTGGCTCAATACCCTACCCATTTTGCATTGCGTATCGTAGAGATTGCCTCGTTCGTCGGCCTGGCGACGGCCAGTTTGTGCATTCCTCGGAGGCCGGAGGTATTCGACAAAGATGGTAAGCCCATCGATCGGACGTACACAACTACGGCCCTCAGCCGGTTCACGTGGGGCTGGCCAATCCACCTCCTGAAACTGGCTGGTAAGCAAAAACAGCTCGACCTCGATGAGCTACCTAAGCTTGATCATTATACTCGCTCTGCCGAGCTATCAGCCGACTGGAAGACGCGAGCCCCGAAGCAAAGGCTCTGGCTTTCCATTGCTTCAGCCTACAAGGTGGCCCTCGCCAAGCAGTGGGTTTTGACGCTGGCATCCTCGTTCCTCAACTTCGGGCCCCAGTGGGTGATCCTACAGCTGCTTCGAATTCTCGAAACTAGGGGCAAGCAAGAACACTATGCAGTGGATGTGTGGATGTGGGTGCTGTGGCTCGGACTCGTGACCATTGCACAGTCGTGGGTTGAGTTCCATATTTACTGGTTATCGATCGCAGATCTGGCTGTTCCCGTGCGGGGACAGATATCGGCGCTGATTTTCGAAAAGAGCATGCGGAAGAAGGACGTCAAGGGCACTGGCAGGTCGACCAGCAAGACGACCACGGAGGTCGGAGGGACTCTCGATCCAAACGTCGCAGGACAGGTCCCTGTATCGACAGTGGATCAACCTGGAAACGCTGAGGAAAAGGAAGAAGACGAGGCGGAGGCGATAAAGAAGAGCAAGCAAGGCGTTGTCAATTTGATTGGAGTCGACTGCAAGCGAATATCCGATTTTACGACATATCAAAATTGGTTTCCCGGCTGCTTGTTCAAGCTGACCGTCTCGCTGATCTTCCTTGTCTCACTCCTGGGCTGGCAGGCTCTTCTGGCAGGTTTCTCCGTCATGGTTGCCATAATGCCTGTCAATATCTACTTTTCGAAGCGCTACTCGGACGCGCAAGATCGTCTGATGAAGGTTCGCGATGAGAAGCTTGTCGTCGTAAACGAAGCACTGCAGGGTATTCGACAAATCAAGTTCTCCGCTCTGGAGCCGGAGTGGGAGAAAACGATCCTCAATGTGCGGGAGAAGGAGCTACAGTCTGTTTGGGATGTCTTCAAGAGTGACACCATGCTTCTGGCATGCTGGGTCACCAGTCCCATCGCTCTTTCTGCTGTCTCCTTAGCTGTTTACGCAACTATACACGGTGCCCTTCTTCCTTCGGTCGCCTTTGTCAGTCTTGGTGTTTTCAGGGCTCTGGAGGCCACTCTGTCGTTGATGCCTGAGCTGACAACTGATCTCCTTGACGCCTGGACCTCGGTCAAACGTATTGAGGAATATCTCAATTCCCCCGAGATTGAAAACGTTGCGAGTGAGTCCGACGAGGTCACCTTCGACAATGCCTCGATCGCATGGCCAGCAGATGAGACACTGGAGGATGAGGAGAGGTTTGTCCTTCGGGATGTCACTGTGACATTTCCGAAAGGTGAACTGAGTGTGATATCCGGAAAGACTGGGACCGGCAAGTCCCTGATGCTCGCCGCAATTCTTGGAGAGGTGGACCTGCTTCAGGGAAGCATTTCTTTGCCAAGGGCGCCCTCCGCTGACGATCGCAAGGATAGCAAAGCCACCAAGGCAAACTGGATCATTCCGGAGGCCATTGCCTATGTTGCACAGATTCCCTGGATTGAGAACGCAAGCATCAGAGACAATATCGAGTTTGGCCTGCCGCATGACGAAGAACGCTACCAGAAAACAATTGAGGTTTGTGCGCTCAAGAAGGACCTGGCAATGCTTTCGGATGGCGAGAGCACTGAGATCGGAGCGAATGGTATCAATCTCAGCGGTGGACAGAAGTGGCGTGTAACTCTTGCAAGAGCAATCTACTCCAGGGCCGGAATCCTCGTGTTCGACGACATCTTCTCTGCGGTCGATGCTCATGTCGGCCGGCATATCTTCGAGCGGTGTCTTACTGGCGAGCTTGCGCAGGGCAGAACAAGAATACTCGTTACTCACCACGTCGCTCTCTGCCAGACCAAGACCAAGTACTTGGTCGAGTTGGGCGACGGAAAAATTTTGCACGCCGGCCTTCTCTCGGAGCTCGAGGACGACGGTACCCTCGCAAAGATCAAGAGCCAAGAGCAGACGGCAGAAGAGATCAGAGAGGATGAGGATTCTACGGCGGTCAACTCTCATGAGCCATCTGACGAGGAGGTTGAGGAGGATACTGGAAATACGTTGAAGAAAATTCTATCCAAACAGGATAATGTTCCTCGAAAGTTTGTCGAAGATGAGAAACTTGAAAAGGGCGCCATCAAAACACATGTATATGGCGCCTACCTGAAAGGTTCCGGTGGCATTGTGTTTTGGTCAGGATGCCTGGCGATATTCATTCTGACACAGGCTCTGACCTTGGGACGTTCCTGGTGGTTACGGATCTGGACCGGACAGTACGATGAGGGAAGCGTCGATGCAATCCACGTCAACGCCTCGAGAGACTACAGCTTCGCTTACAGTATCTCTCTTCAACAGACAGTTGACATCCACCCTCATGCCCACGTCTCGACCTCGGGTTCAGCCGTTGACAACGGTTCTATCGGCTTCTACCTCAGTATTTACGTTGTGCTCGCTTTGATATCTGCTATCATCGGCACCTTGAAGTACCTGTATACTTATATCGGCTCTGTCCGGGCGTCTCGTCACCTCTTTGCCAAGCTCAACTTCGTCGTCCTCCGCGCCCCTCTCCGTTGGCTGGACACTGTTCCCGTGGGCCGCATCCTCAACCGCTTTACTGCCGATTTCCACGTCCTCGACTCACAGATCGCCCAGTCAATTGCCTACGGCGGCGGCTCCATGCTCACTGTCATCGGCATCCTCGTCGCGTCGCTCTTTGTCTCCCCTTACCTCATCCTCCTCGCCATCGCCCTTCAGCTCTTGTGCGTTCGCTTTGCGATCCTCTACCTCAACGGCGCCAGGCCCGTCAAGCGCCTCGAGAGCAACGCCAAGTCCCCCGTCTTCGAGCAGTTCGGCTCCGCGCTGACGGGTGTGGCGACCATCCGCGGTTTCGACAAGACCCGCTCCTACGTGGAACGCATGTACAAGAAGCTTGATGACTACGGCACGGCAACGTGGCACCTGTGGCTATTCAACCGCTGGATGGGATGGCGCATGGCGCTTGTCGGATCGATGTTCGCCGTCTTCGTGTCGATCATAATTCTTGTGACGCCGGAGATCGACTCCGCGCTGGCCGGGTTCGCCTTGGCTTTTGCGCTGGAGTTCTCAAGTGCGATTTCCATGACGATTCGCTTGTATGCGAATCTGGAGTTGAACATGAACGCTGCTGAGAGTAAGCATCAACATCACACACCCACCCGCCCTCGGGTAATCAATGACTGACGTGGAGGTTGAACAGGAATCATTGAGTACACCGAGCTGCCCACCGAGACCCTCGACGGCAAGGCCCCACCAGCTGCCTGGCCCACCGCGGGCTCCATCGAGGTCGACGACCTGGTCGTCAGCTATGCGCCCGACCTCCCGCCCGTGCTCAAGGGCCTCACGTTCAGCGTCAAGACCAACGAGCGCGTCGGCGTCGTCGGCCGCACCGGCGCGGGCAAGAGCTCCCTGACCCTCGCGCTCTTCCGCTTCCTCGAGGCCCGCTCCGGGACGGTCCGCATCGACGGGCTGGACATCTCCAAGATCAAGCTGCACGACCTCCGCTCGCGCCTGGCCATCATCCCCCAGGACCCGGTGCTCTTCTCCGGCACCATCCGGAGCAACCTCGACCCCTTCGACAGGCACACCGACGCCGAGCTGCGCGACTGCCTCGAGCGCGTGCACCTCACCCGCGGCACGGGCGGCACCGCGACCCCCGTCGCCCCGCCGCCCTCCGAGGGCGCCGCCGCCTCGGCCGGCCACACCAACTCCAACGTCTTCAACGACCTCAAGAGCCCCGTCTCCGAGGGCGGGCTGAATCTCTCCCAGGGCCAGCGCCAGCTCCTCTGCCTGGCGCGCGCCATCGTCGCCCGCCCGCGGGTCATGGTCCTCGACGAGGCCACCTCGGCCGTGGACATGTCGACCGACGCGCTGATCCAGCGGAGCATCCGTGAGGAGTTCACCGACGCCACGCTGGTCGTCATCGCGCACCGGCTGAGCACCATTGCGGACTTCGACAGGATCCTCGTGCTGAGCGACGGCCGGGTGGCGGAATTCGGCTCGCCGAGGGAGCTCTGGGAGAAGGATGACGGGAAGGGCGTGTTTAGGGGCATGTGTGAGGAGAGCGGGGAGAAGGATAAACTGAGGGGAATTGTGTTTCGGCAGTAGAGGGATCCTCATTCCTGCTCTATAAAATTCGGATAGATATCTTGGATAGCAGGGAGGATACCGAGTACACATGTATTAGGTACACTTACTTCGCGCCCTTGTCAGAAAAGCGCATTGGTTGTTTTCCAAGTCAGTTGAGTTTCATCTGGAGATCGGACTTCCTTACAGTCTCCGTAGGAGTATCAGCATGTCTCACAATTGCAAATGAGGCACCAGGTTTTTATATAATGTTTTTGTGATTTTCTACACCTCATATTTTCTTCTCCCGTCAGTCAAGTCCGTTGATGCGGTGATCGTCCTCGAACCTTCCGTCTCCTTTCGCCCACGGCCTCACCACGAGAGCTAGTCGAGAAACAGGAAGGACAGAACAAAGACACCCTGTGCTCTCCTCTTCCTTCAAAATCCGTCCGTAAAAAGCCATGAAGGAAATCCTTCCATCCTGTCAGGATTCAGTCCATCCAAAGCCAAAGGAAGAAAACAACGAGTGTAAAGTCCGTAACAACCGGGGGTATCATAGTACAACATAAGTTGACACGCATCCATCAAATCCACCAAGTTTTGAAAGATCTCACCACACCATTCAGATTCGCCGCTAACTCCTAAGAATGCTGGGCGGCCGTAACACCGAACCTTCAATTCGATGCAATATGATTTGTGGCATGCATGAACGCCTGCCGAGTGTTCTGCCTTGTGAAAGAAAATAGCAGGCCTGTAAACACCGTGTTCCGATCCGAAATGACAAAGAAAAAGGGAAAAATTGTGTCGTGAATGAGTAACAAGAGAAAACCGCTTTCTTTGAGCTCGCGTCCCTTGGAGTTCATTGATCCTCCTTGTGCTGGACCAGAATCGTATTGGACGAAGAGAAGTTTCCGTGGAGGGTACATTTGAGGCGATTGTGACACCGCTGCCGTATAACGAGTGTCTACTGTGAATCACCACTCCAGTATTATGATCTGGCCTCAAGGAGGATGTGAGTCAATCACCCTGTCGAAAAGGCAGCCTCGCGTACCAGTGTTGCGAGTCCGATGGACCTGAAAATCAAGCAGTTGCTGCGTTATCCGATCCAGACGCCAAAGGACAACCAGAAGAATGGTTCAGACCGAAAACAGTGAAGAAGGCTGACCCCGAACCCATGCGAGTAAACGCAATTGCTGTACTTTGACAAGTGTGGAAGCCGCATGCTTTGTCGACGCCTACCCCGTGGCTTGATAACCCGCCCATGATGCAGCTTCCTACTTATGCATCGAGTACTTGATAGCGATGAAAACGAAAGTGGCCAAAGTTGCCATCAAAATGATAATGAACTCGGCAAGAAACACCCTCTTCTGGCGCGAGCTGAAACGGTCGACCTCGCCACGCGTGTGCCACGAAAGCGCCGAATCCAACGTGCCTGCAATGGCGAGTAGAGAAACGAAAGGAAAAATTCCAAGCAGCGCAATAATCAAGAAGAAACCTCGTCGTCGTGCCTTGGCTTCGTCAGACAGCCAGTGTTCAGCGTCGCGAGCGCGTCGGCTCACGATGCCACGTTCCATGTCGGCAGTGTTATTCAAAGCGCGACGAGCCATACGTTGTAAGGATTGATCGGTAGACTTTTGGGTGACAGGGCGGCGGTGGCGTTGATCCCAAGGATAGAGACGGGGAGCAGGATCGAAAACACGGTATTGAGAGCCGTCCTCGTTGGTAATAGTGGTGATGGTCACGTCAGATCCAGTGACGGTGCTGACGGTCGGGCGCGTATCGTCGTCGACAATCAGGGCACCTTCTCGAGTTAGTTGAACTTGTTCCTGAGGTGTTTTAGGGATTTCTGGACTCTGACTGTGGGAGGCCTTACCGTTAGTACCATCCTCGTTACGACCCGAAAGAGGGCTGGAGAATTGGGCAAACGCACGTGGAACAAAGCGCTTCACTTTACCAGTCTCCGGCGTCATAGCTGATGATGGAGTCACAGGTTGGGAACCAGCCTGGCTCGCGTTGGTGCTGTAACTCGCGTTTCGCAACGTGTTCAGACGCGCTCGGCCAGTGAGAGTCTGGTCTTCCTGTCCGCTTGCACGTCGCTGCGCCTGTCGCCGCTGCGCAACGTCGAGAGGAATGAGCTCGAATTGGCTTGAATCCAACAAGCTAGCGGATGCGGTCGACTCCAAGCTGTTGCCGCGATTGCGGCTGTCGAAATAAGCTTGAGGCATTCTCGACGGCGGAGACAAAATAGCTGCGGAGAGAACTTGAGATTGTCGTGTTGGCGGTCTATTGACTTGATCTCTCAGAATGGGTTGAGCAGTGGTGGTTGTCAGCTCAATACCGTGCTCGCGATATTCGTCGCCGTCTTCTGAACTCAGCTCTGTGAATGGGTGCCGAGGTTGTTGACCCTCGTGTAGTGTAAGAATCTGAAGCGGAGGCCGCTTGCAGCTATCTCTGCGGAAGGGTTGCCGAATTGCGTCCGAAATCTTGCTACCAAAGGATGGAAATCGCTGTTGATCTTGCTCGTTGAAAACCTCTGCCTCTGAATTTGCCTCGGGGATAGGCCTCGAGCTATTCTGGAACAGACCGTTGACCCGGTGGGTTCTCTGCTCGGGTACAAAGACTGGAACGGGTGCCTGATAGACGTTGTGCCGGCGATACCTTGTATCCTGAAGGTTGGTATTGTTGCCTGGAGGGTGAACCAGGCGAGGTTGAGAGGAAAACAAGCCAATACCTTGTTGTTGATGGTTGTTCTGTGTCCCTTGTAAAGGATGACCATTGTTGGGCCGAGTGAAATCTACCTCTGAAGGAATATCGCAATCAGAGTAGTTTGCAATGGAGCTACCGCACTGCTTGAAGCCACTCGTGCCAAATTCGGTGTTATAGGTGAGGCCAGCACCGAGCATGGAACCACGACCTCCTCCGTAACTGGTACACTCAGTTTCCTAATCCTCGGTGTTGCCAGTCGCTCGGCGGTTCTGTCCCTCACCACGACGTAGACCTTCCAACAACAGCTGGTGGGAAGCTCGCTGGTCACCGGGGTGATTTCCCAGGCTCATTTCTTGGTCTGAAAGATTCAACTGCATGACAGGCACCCTGACAGCATCAGGGCTTCCCAGTGCCCATTCAGGATCGATGGCATTGGGCTCAAAAAACTCATGACCAGAACCATGATGCTGCGCCCTTGCATTACGATCAAAGACTTGGACTGGTGTCATGTTGGCAGACCTTGCATTGCCTAGCGACCTCTGTCCAGTAGGTGAGACAGCCTCACCATTGAAGTATTGGCCAGTGCGCTTTGAAGGGGTCTTTTCAGGTGAGTATTGGACAGCACCGTCATCTTGTCCAATGCCGCTGATTTGGTGCAAGTAAACAGACACCTCACGCTCCTTTGATGGCTGGGGAAAGAGATCGTCATATTTGAAGGGGTCGTCGTTGTCGGATTCTCCCGTCACCGTTCCACTGACAGATGCATGAACAGTAGGTGCACTGCTTCGGCGACCACGTTCATGCCTTCGTGAAGAGTGCATACGCTCAGGTGGTGGCTGAAGCATGCTCAGCCTGTTTTCGGCCTCAGACTCTACGCCAAGATCACTACCGATACAGGCACAGTCATCTTCACTGTCACTGTAGTGTAAGAGCGGTTTGGGAGAACCAGATGGGTGTGAGCTTGGCGAGGCCTTGGCTTCCGGCGTAGGCTCCTCGATGCCACGATTAGCCACGGAAGTGGCAAATGGGTTCGACGGGTGGAGTGGTGGATCCTTTGGGAGAGGAAGGTCAGGTACCTTCTGATTGACATTTGCACCTTTGCGGTTGTATGCATTGATATTCAGGGGCTTGGCCTCCCTCGTCGGAGATGGCTTGGTTGCTGACCTTGGTGGGGCCTGCGCACCACGTGCATCCCATCCAGTCGTCATAGTAGCATTGAGAGAATGTGGCAAACCTGGCTCGTTCTCTGCATCATGGTATGTCGCATTCGGTTCGGCACCACCATCGTATTGACCAATGAGACAGTCAGTATCGTCTGAGCATTCATGGACACTGGCCTGGGACGGTGAGGCTGACGGGTCCAGCGCTGATGAACCATGTTGAAGAACAATGCGATCCACAGTGTTAGTCAGAGTGTATGGCGGTGGCTGGTTGGATATGTCGGCCTCTGCGAAATTTCTGGCTTCTATGTACCGTTTGGAGGAGTTTGGACGAATGACTGGTTCCGTTATGGATGCCAGTTGGGAAGTCAAGGCTCGGGCGCCCTTCAGGTCACCATCGTGTAGCTGTTGAGCACCCTTGGACTGGGGCGGCTGAGGTGGCCCAGTTTCAGTTAAGCTGCGACCAAAGACATGTGTAATGGGAAATCCGATGTTTGTGTAGAGCGCCCGAGCATCAGTCGGCGAAAGTGACATGAGGAAGCTCTCATCCCCACTCTCACTATTTCTTGTTTCTCCAGAGACCTGCCTTGACCCATCTCGTGACCGGGAGGTGATCCGTGAATAGGCCTCCTCAAGACTGGAAAAGAGTTGTGGCCGTGGAGTGAGAACATGCAGGGAAGGCTCTGACGATGATACTGGGGAAGGCTCGACGTCATCTAAGGGATGGTTGGTTGTTGGGATGGTAGTGTGGTGCGGCGTATCTGGGAAACCACCACCCATGTCCTTCTTGTCGTCGCCGATTGTCGCCATAGCGACCGGTAGCTAGATAGTTTCGTGATGCTATTAACAGGTTAGGAGACGATTGATGCCTCAAGGATAGACACACAGAGGAAGGCTACCCAGAGCGAGATCATCCAGGACGGGACGACGAGATGAAGGGTACCTATGTATCCAGTGGGAGGTGAGGAAGAATAAAAGGGCTCACCAATGTGAACGTCTTGATGGTCTTGATGAGGATTGATGGTTATCGTCGAAGTGGTATTGAGCTTTTAGGAGCAGGCGGCGGGGTCAAAGGTTGTCGGTGATGCCAGAGATACGCGTCTCGCGTGAGTTGTGCGACGCGTCATAGCCTGTCTGTAACAAACTTTGTAAGCAGGGCCAGACAGGTAGATATGCAAAAAAAGTGCGGAGGAACTACCAGGGTTATTCAGCACTTGAGTAATTCCAGGTCTTGCCAGACTACTTATCTGAACAATTTTGAGCCACTGAAGGAAGGCGCCAGGAAGGTTTGTGATGTTTCGAGTGTTCAGGGGTAACTTACTCGACGATCAGCTTGGAAAGGCCTGGTTTTGGATGGCTGCACCTTGTAGAGGATAGTCAGCCTCTGAACCTCACATGGCTCTATGATAAATACAGTTGAGAATGTGCTTGCGTGGGGTTGATCGTATGAATTGGAAGCAAAACTCGAGGGGAAATGTATAAGTAAGGAAGACGAATTAGGTTCCAGAAGAGGACTGTCTTCTCACGATGCTTTCGTCAAGCCGCAAGTATTGAACTGGAGAAAGAAGCTTTGGTAAAGAATCGGGTTTTACTAAATGATGTGGTGGTCTTCTGGAGACACTCCTTGCAGCAAATCAATTGAGTCGTTTCTCAATGAAGTTCTTAGGCTATGTCGACCGATGAAAGGAGGGGACAAGATATGTAATGAGAGAACGATAATGGAGGTAGGGAATGCAGGAGGGGGGGGGGGAGGTGGATGGGAGAGCTTACGTGAAGTAGACCGATCAACTGATGGTCAAAAGGTTTGTGAGGTAGATTGAATCAGGGGGAAAGTGTGAGTGGGAAAGGAACTGAAGAAAAGGAAGAAAAGTAAAGAAAAAATGGTTGTGGCTCTTGGGGCCCTGCCGCTATATTATCCAGATGCAGCAGAGGCAGGATGGGATGAAACCATCTGCAATGACCTCCACCACGGACATATTAAACATTTGAACGGAACCAAACTAGGCATACCGGTTTGTCGAGCCCAACCCGTTCGTTCTCACTTTCGGATCTCAGTTATTCTTTGTATCAGTACCTACTTATGTATACAAGCAGGAATAGCAGCAACAACGCAAATCATGAGATTCGATCCGGAAGATGATATACTGTTCCTCTTGACTGCCAAACCTTGAAGCGATCCAGCATCATCTGAGTCTGATTTTGATCGTTAGCTAGTTCGAGTCCATGGCCATCAAATAAGGCAGAATGGTCGAGCACACGGGTGCCAGGAATCTCTCCATACGAGAAATTGAAGCCATCGCGAAGACCACTGTTATCGTGCAACGCCACTAGACGCGAGACATTGTCTTGTTTGACCCAGGCAAAACTACCTGGGGTCTTCCCGATGTGGTGGACGCTATAAAGGAGATGAATTTGGGTGGACGGCAAAATCTGATGACAGTATCCTCAAGTCCATACCGGGTTTCAAGCCTCATCAGACCGATCTCCAACACAACAGCTACACACAGGAAGTCCCCAGCCTCAACCAATTTGGTGAGGAACGGCGGGTTTGTGGCTAATAATGTTCCCTCTGACAGATCCATCTCAAACCCCTGCATGTGTGTTAACGTACGCTTGTATATGTATAATGGTCTATACAGGAAGGGCTATGGGAACCTCAAGGGTTGTTACGTTCTCGGCAGGAGACTCGGCTGTGTGTAGTCTTTTGTAGATAGAACCTAGAGACTTACATACCTAACATTTGAAATATGTATGCTATGCCATATCAAGTCTATATACAATATGGTTTGCGACATGGACCCAAAAGCCCCGCCCGGGGGGCTAGGGGGTTGTAAGAACGATCCATCCTCCACATGAGGGCTGCTCCAATGTGCCAGAGAACAGCAGAGTTGGCTATTGGGTTTCTTCTTCCAGTTTCAGGCAGAGGCTGCCTAGTACACAATTGTTCTCTCAAAAGAGTGGTTTGTGTACAATGCATGTGGCTCTGGTTATGATACCAGCAGACAAATTTGCTTCAATATTGACGCTGGTTCCTCGGCTAGGGCTTTGTCTAAACCGCCATTGTAAATCTATAAGTGCCAAGATATTACAGACTTGGTTCAGCAAGCTGGATTGGAGTTGTTGACAGATACGAAGCAACCTGGGAGGACATGGCGGTAAGTTTGACTAACGAAGAGTCAACTGGTCAAGACTCAGGAATCCGGTGAAGTCGAAAACAACAGAGCCGCTCTTTCCTCCACAGCATCTCTAATTACCCCGCCGTCGCTTAGATATCAAGATATTCCGATAAGTACCCGATTGGCCACGCTGTTGCATCCCAGGGTGGGGGTGGGGGTACTTAGGTACCTCGAGCGCCATATTGCATGTGACGGGCTGACGGGGTACCTGGCCTAGCCTCCAGTCGCTCCAACTGTGGGCCAACTGGGCCCGAGCGTGCCCCGGCTGCTTGGAGCAATATCTACTGGTGTAAACCGGCCTTTTGCCAGTAACTTAACCATCTCCGTATCTCTCACTCAGCCTGACAACTCGCTTACCTATCTTATTCTCGAGTCTATTGCAACCAAAAGAATTCACTACCTCCCTACTTACTGCCTACAAAGACCTCTTCATCCATAGCTCGGAATATGACACCACTTGTCTGAGCAGCTTCTTCAGATCAGATCCATCCCTCGGAGCCTCGTCTTTTGTGATAGCTTTGCTGCCTTCAAGATTGCGGACTCAGGCTACTTGCGTGTTCTCCCATTCCCTCTTGACTCCTCAAAATGCAGTCTTCAGAGAAAACTATGCCCAAAGGGCTACTCGACCTTCCCGTAGAGATATTGCTTCATATCATATCATGTTGGTGTCCCACCTCGAGTCTGATAATACAGTCACTTGCCGTTGCCTGGGTTGTTCCGGCTGACCCGCTCACTTCCTCTAGTTCTGGAACCGTCCGAGAATACCAGCCTACAGCTCGTATCCAGCAAGCTCTTACGTGTGTGTCGAGACAATACCTTCTGGCGTTCTGAATGCTTCGAGAGGTCTTCCTTCCTTGAATCTTTACGCCGACGCCTGGCACAGAGTCAATGGAGCGACCAACAAGCGGAAAGTCCGGCAGGCGCTGTCCATGGACCTGGTTCTAGTCCGGCTGAGCTTGCCGAGTCCACGAGAAACGAGCGTGTCCGCATAATGGCGAACTGGGACCCTTCATACACGGGGGAAATCGTCAATTGGTACGATGAATATATACAAAGAGCCGCGCCGATCACGGTCAACTGGCTCCAGCAACCGATGTTGCGGGACGGATCCGAGAGTACTGATATCGAAGTCCGAGGTGTTGCTCTGTACCGCCCGGACAACCAAGGCCCGGACCCACAAGGCCTCGAGACAGTTTTTGCCGTCTCACCACTAGATGATGGTGCCGTCTGCTTGTGGGATTTAACAGGAGCAAAGGGTCGAAAAGGAGCTATTTATGCCAGGAGCCGGCCAGGGATATTATACATTGACGGGCCTGGGGCACACAACAGCAGCCGCTCCAAGAGGATTGATTCTGGGGTCACAGAATGCGTCAGTGTCGACAGTACAATGCATCTTGCATTCTTTGCTGTGCAAAGTCGTAAGTTTCCGTGCTCTAGACAGGGCCGCTCAGACGAGCGCAAGCAACGGGTGCATAACCATCCTAGGGCTAACGACCATCGCATAGATCTCATCGAGGTGGATCTACTGAGGCTCGCTGTTGTAGGTCGTGAATCGTATCCGTGGTCAATCACAGCTCTCTCTTCAGCAGATGCCGGAGTTCCACTTACAGTAGGAACCAACAATGGTATTCACACATACGATCACAGGTGCAGAAATGCAACGACAGGCGATGATATAGGAAGGCTCGACAGTTTTGACGGACTAGGAGCACAACAGTTCTACGAAAGAAGCATCAAGGCCCTGTTCGATGACAAGCCTTTACCACCATACGCGCCCCTGGCACACCCCGCACCCCTCAGCATCCTTCACATGCAGCGTCCCGGGACGGATGCAGACATTACCGACGAGATCTACGTTGCCGGGCGCTTTCCCAGCATTTTGCTGTATGATCGGCGCATGTTTCCCTCTATCAAAGGAAGTATCCATTCCGGCGCAAGCCTGTCCAGCCTGACTGCTTTGCCATTCCCCTTCTCAGCCTTGGATAGCGAGCTCCGTAGAAAGAGTCGACTATCACTTGAACAAGTCGAGAGATCTAAGATAACTCCGGCCGGCGGAAGGGCTCTGCTTGCGTGTGGCGAGTATAACACCAAAGGCTCTTTGGAAATATACGGCCTGAAGCCTTCGTCAGGAGCGCCAACGTCGCTTCCGGAAGGGTTGTCGAGCTCGGTCTTCAAGAATCGACATTCATCTTCAAACTCCAAGCTTCTGTCGGGCACCAGCCAGGGCACACGATTGGTGTTCTCTGATGGATCAGGACAGATCAAATGGTTCGAGAGGGATGGGTTTACGGAAATTCGACGCGTGGAGATCGGACATTGTGAGCGAGCTCAGGCACCTTCGCTCTTCGCCTCTATGCCTGGATCGGGCGATATTGCGAGAAAGCTGCTCGCGACACAGCCCGGGCCTGGTGGCAGTGTCAATAGTAACGACCTGCTTTTTTGGACAGGTGAAAACCTCGGCATGGCGACCTTTTCTTCTACGCCAGGCTTCACAGCGGAAGATTTCGAGGAGCAAGCAAAATCAGCCGCAGAGTTACAGAAGGAGAAAGAGGAGAGGGTTTACAGCGAGAATATGCGACGCGCACTTGAGAGACAGGCTGACGATGTCTGGTTTGTTCGGAACCTCGGGCTCGGGGTGTAGGTGGAATGGGGACTGACTACTGGTATGGAAGCCGCATGAGGCCCCGACACTAATGCCTGGGTGAGGAGATCGGTGCCTGCCTACGACGAAAACAAAGAACAAGGAATCACGTGTTCAACGTACAGCCTCTGATCACAAGGAGTAAACCGGCTTTGACCCTGTTCCGTCAGAATTTCATAACCGAGGCTGGCCTTCGACAGGACACCGGGCCTCGTGTGGCTCTGTGATCGACGGACGGACCTGTATGACACTTGCGCTGGTCTCTCGGTCCGGTGGCACATATTGCTCGAGGCAATAAGACCGAGACGTGCCACCAGTAATTGGTGGTGCTGACGCGAGCTTACTCACACGTACAACTCCAAGAAATGAAGCCGGAGGCGATGAGGCGAATTGTATTGACTGGTTCTGTCAAGCTCCCAGGGCTCCGCTCTAGGTATATAATCGGAAGCTATTGTGGATTGGGACCAGCTGCAAAGCCATCTGCCATGCATGATGTGCTCGACGTGGATCCAGTATAGCAGAGCGGCAATGGCCAACGTACATAAGAGTCAATGTGGTCCCCACCTCAAAGCTCATCATAAGAAGCCGTGGGAAGACTCGCGTGCGACGACTGCAGTTTACAGGTGTACATGCCGAACCACATCGTAGTGCCGCCGTGCCTTCAGGCCTTGTGTGCCGTGCAACTTTGTCAACTACTGCTAACACAGCACTTGAGTACTGTCTGGCGGGTCCCCAGGCATCGCCGGGTTACGTCTTGTTGCAGCCTCTTGTTTTCGTGGTTCCAATATTGGCATGGACTAGGATCAATGATAACTCTAGAACTGTGGAGAAGGCGTCGAAAGAGAGCGGATGGCAATGTTGGATTCCAGAATCCCGAGACGACTGGCCCAGCGCCACATATCCACCTCGGCTGGCCATACATGGGTACATGGCCGATCTTCGTCGTCCAAAGTAAGGCGATGTATATCGACCAATCAGCCTCGAGCGCAAGGGCTGGATGACAAGACAATCCATCCCACTCTAGATCGTCGCCAATGTCCTTTCCCGTCCTGCGGCCGTCCGCCTCATTCTCCAGGAACCGAAGTGACGGACATCTCTCGACCTACTGGCTAACGGGCCAAAAATAACAGACCGCTACACAAGCAGACAAAAAGCCGCCGTTTCAAATGGAAGCCGGGTGGCGTTGCTGCATATACATATTCCAACGTCGACGCAGTACGGTCCTGGGTACACACAGCAGAGGCAAAAATAAGAATAAATGGCCCGTGTTCTCTCTTTGACAGCTGCTGCTGTACGCACTACTGCAAGTGCAGTGCCAGAGTTGCACACACGTTCTGGAGGGTCCATTCATGTAACCGATCCAGCCCATAGGAGATCAACACACCGCTTCCCGAGATTTGGATGTCAGTTCGAGGTTGTCTATCAAGTTTTCCGGACCTTTCCCTCGTGGGGTTCACCAACGAACGGGTGACGGAGTTACGACGTTCCCCCCTGCGCCGGGGAGGGGGTGTTCGAGACTTTTGCCAGGGAGAGCCATGGCCCATGGATCCCATGGATGATGGCCCATGGGTCCAAACGCCATCTATTCTTTCTCGCTAGTCCCGTACGGAATACTTTCCTCTTCGGATCCCCCTTCCATTACAGCCCCTATCCCGACTTCCAACGCTTTCCTGGCCTTGCAGCTCTTGTCGGCCAGCCTAGGATACAACCTACTTCTGATGCCAAATGAGGCGGGCCATCTAAGACAACTGCAGTGTGGTGACACTTGTTCCTCCCCCGGCTGGCGGGATGCGCAGGCATGATTGATTGTACTGACTTACTCAATGACTGAGTGACTGACTGGCTTGACAACTGGCACACTGTTGATCTTCATTATGTGCTTGGTCATCTCGCCTTCTCCTTCAAGGTCATTTCTACACCCCTTGCTCGCGCTTATGCATTCTTGACCTCGCCTTTTTCTCTAATCCCTTACTTTCCACGTTTTTATCTCATTATTCCGAGGCCATCACTCCTATGATGTTCAATGGCTCAAAGGATCGGTGCAGGGGGAGCTTTCGCACACTTCCTCGATCATACAGATGACCATGGCTTGCATGTGCACTCTTCGAACAGGGCGAGGAGACTGCCGGTGATAGTCCACGATGACTACTACGACTATGACTCCGATGAGACCTCGTCCTCTTCTTACCTACGGCCACACGGTTGGGATGTGAGGCACGAAAGAGATAGCGGCATAGCAGACACCAACTGGTCGCCAAAGGAGCACCAATTCTTCGTCATCAGAGAAGGAACACCGTCCATGGGGGAAGGGCGCAGGCACCACCACCACCAGCAAAACCAACATCCGCAACAACAACAGCAGCAGCAGCAGCAACGCGCTGACGGCCTGTCACCGGAGCCCGCCCCCACGGCATGCTTCATGGAGCGGACCAACTCGGGCCGCACGATCCTGACCGAGTCGGACTTCCACCCGGACCTCTTCGAGTGCGACGACTTCTCGCCCGAGGAGGATAAGGCCGCCGCCGCCAGGGTGAAGCGGCACATGGCCAGCCCGCGGCGGGACGTGAAGCGGCACGAGCGCATACTGCGAAGCCTCATCCACCCCAAGGGCCACAAGGGCGCCGACTTCCCCCTCGACAACGCGGCCCTGGAGTCCATCTTCAGCGCGGCCGACGAGATCTTCTTCCAGGGCCGGCTCTCGCGCCGGGTGCACTGGGAGTGGTCCTCGAGCAACCAGAACCACTACAGCAGCCGGATCATCGGGACGACGGCCCTGCGGAAGGCGGCCCCGCCGAGGGGAGGCTACGAGACGCTTATCGTGCTCAGCAGTCCCATCTTGACGGATACCCAGTACAACCGCCGCCTGCTGATATCGACATTCCTCCACGAGCTGGTCCATAGCTACCTGTTCATCGTCTGCGGGTTCAAGGCGCGGCACTGTGGTGGACACACTGATGGGTTCAAGGACATCGCCGGCATGATCGACGAGTGGGCGGGCAGGGGAACGCTGAGGCTGGGTGACGTGGAGGCTGACCTGGGGCACTTCCGGGAGGTGGAGAGGAGTCCCGTCGTTGAGAGTCACCACCCACCATACCATCAACACGGTGGTGGCATGAGCGATCCTCTCGACCGGCAGTGCGATGATGCACCCTGGAGCACCGGTCCCAGGGTTGTGTTTCACGAGCAAGGGGGTGGAGGAGGAGGCTGGAGCACAGGCTGTGGTGGAAGTCCGATGTCGTCGCTACATACTCCCGTGTCGCCGGCTTCTACCTTTGTCGACAACGACAACGGTCGATGGGGAGGTTATGACGCCGACGAGGCCGTCCCGAGAATGCTCGAGATGGCTGCTCATACGTTTGCCGGGTCGGGAATGAAAGGCCGAATTTAGGACATAGGGCCTTTTCGCCCTTCTGTCACTACCAGTCCTTGATCCCATCGCCTACTTCGCCTTCCGACCACCCACCAACCTGCTTCTTAGCTGCGATCACGACCACCGGCACCCTCTTCCACCCTGCATATCTTCCTGTAACCATATAGACTGGCCCTTTTAGTAACCACATCAACGGGTGGTACTTACTGTTGTGTGTTGGGGTCTGGGCTTACGATGGGGGTCCATTTTTCTTCCGGAATTTTCTATCTTAATACAAATATGTATACTTTCTGTGTATCTGAGAAGGCATGGCGAAGGCGTTGGAAAAATCGTTATTGTACGAGCATCATGGACGGTGTCTGTTTTTTTCTTCTTTTTTCTTTCCAAAATACATTCTTGTCAGCATTGAGCGTCCTGGGAATGTGAAACTGGGGGGGGGGGGGGGTATCTTGGAAGTACAATCTTAGTTTCATTTCAAAAATATCACCATTAAAGGTCAATGCAAATGATATATTCCCCGGGTTCAAACGAAGTAAAGGACAGACAAATAGAAGTAAGGGCTAGCCAAACAAGGTCCTCGGAACCTCCGTCATACAATATGATGCTTCAGGATACCCACACGAACCTTGCTTTGGTTCGCCGGGGGAAAGCCGGTGATGTAGGACTTGAGTTGTAGAACGGTTAACCGTGTTGCTTTGTTTTGAAGGATCGAAGGATCGAGGTTTACTTCTGTTTATGCATCCCGGTCGAAAAGGAACCGAGTACGAGCCAAACGAAGGCTTTGTTGACCTTCCAAACATCGGAAATCCGCTTCGAAGACATCTCTTCTCAGGCAGCTCGAGCCTGACCCACCCACGCCAACACTACTAATATCTCGATGACTATATGATTCTCATACAGTTGTCCTCAGAGAATACCTAGGACCAATGCTTTGTAGACTGGTAACTTGGGGATGAGCACCTGCTCATGCAATTACCTTATCCATTGGAAATGTCATACTCTTCCTCGTTACATCATGCAATACCCTGGACGTCTAAGCATCCATCATTCTATCCAAGCTTTGGCTTCCCCATGCCAACGGCCTAAGGCCAGCATCTCCAGACGTGAGGATGCATGCAAATCTATTCGTCTGTGTAAATGCCATCCTTGCAAAGCAGCGCAACCTTTTTGAAAAATCGTCTCCACTCCAGCGGATCTCCCTTGATCTTGACGAACCGCACCTCCAACAACTCGGCACCCGAGCCTTCGCCTACTACAAACCTGTCCACCATGATCTCGCCATGCAAGCTCTGGTTCCGCCCGTCGACGGTCTTGACCCTCATTGTCGTGATGTGCTCGCTTGAGTTCAGGTTCGCCGCCGGCGGCTGTAGGGGGACGTTCAGCTGGTGCAGGGCGTCACTGAGCATCTGAAGCAGCAGCTGCGGTGGGACGTGGGAGTAGAATCGCGTCAGCGAGTATGACGGCACGATATCCTTGAACCGCCGTGCGTGCTGTGTCAGGCTGAAAGGTACGCCGGGCGTCAAGCTGAATTGGCTCATGACAGGCTCGTCGGCAATTGCGTCCAAGGCGTGGCTCCGCCCGCCATTGGTGGAAATGTCAAGGCCCAAGACAGGCTGTGTCGATGATATTGCTCCGTTCATGGAGCGCAGGGAGGGTCGGTCCCAGTCGAACATGACGTCGTTGATTGGCGCTTCAGGCTGGGTTGCGGAGAATCTGGCTGTGAAGTCGGCAGAAGTGGGTTGACTTTCAATATCAACAGAGTATGTGGCTAATCTCTGGGATGGGGTAATCTTTTTGGTGAGATCAATGCGTAGGTTTGCTAGCATTCGGGTAGCCAGCGCTACCGGATCAGACACCCTGCCGTCCGCGGTAATCAAGTCGTTGTGTCGTGTGTACCAGGGATGTTGTCGTATCTGGGCGAACGAAAAGCGCTTGTCCGTGTCGATATTCATCATGCCACGCAGCAGTGACAATGCCTCTGGCGGGACACTCTCCCATAGCTCGTCGGTACTGTGACCGTTGGACCGGACGTACTCGCGCCACTCCCACTTCTTCTCTGTCGGCTCCTCCCACGGTGTGTTTCCAACCAGTAGCACGAACAATATGACACCGCAAGACCATATGTCCACCTGATCCGCCCGATATTTCATTGATTTGTCCCCATTTGCGCACCGGAGTACCTCTGGGGCAATATACGGCGGGCTGCCGCACATGGTCGTACTCTCCTTTGTCTTCCCTTTGTATTGGAAAAGAGTTGCCATCCCAAAATCAGCCAGTTTCAAGTCACCCTTCTCGGACAGGAGGATGTTCTCTGGCTTCAGGTCGCGGTGGGCGATTCCTTTGGAGTGCATGAAGCTGACGCCACTGATCAGCTGTGAGAAATAAAGATGGGCGATATCCTCAGACACGCCCTTGTCGGCCTCGATCTTGTCAAACAGATCTCCGCCCTCGGCAAACTCCATGGCTATCCACCTCCAGACAGTGTCCTCTCCGGTAGCGAACCACTCGATGATGTTGGGGTGCTGGCCAATATGAGAGTGCAACGACACCTCCATGGCGATCTGCTTTGCTGATATGCGGCCATTTCTGATTGCGTAGTTCTTATGTATGAACTTGACGGCGAAGACTGGTGTTTGTGTCTCTATAGGGATGGCCTTCCTGATCCTGTGGTGGGTCAGTTGGGTAGGGCTGACATGGGGCAGCAGAGGAGTCTTGGACTCACGATGCATATGCGCCCCTACCAATGGTTTTAGAGACCACCCTAAAGGGCAGGTCGGATGGTAGAGGGCTTAGTTGAGAATGCTGCATCTCGATCTGGGCAACCGAGTCATTGATATCAGAAAGGATATGGAGGGCAAGTCAAGTCAAGTCAAGTCGGGTCGAGCTATCTTGTAGGTGTTGTTACAAGGGTCCAGGAAAAGAGTGGTCTGCGATGCTTCTGTGAGAGATGGACCTCCAAGAGATATGTCGCTCAATGCTCCTCTCATGGAAGCGCAGGAGTCGTGTGTTGGGTTACTACCAATCAAGATAACAAGTCGCGTGCTATGCGCGTAAATTGGGTCGCGTAAAGACGTCGAAAGGTAGGCTCTTGCAGAATGCAGACTCACAAAACCGGGTCTTGCTTGTTGTTGTCGTCTGTGCTGAAAACGAAGTCCATTGGCTCAGCAACGGGGTTTCCTCCCAGGCGGATGGCCCGCCCAACTGGCTGCCGCACGCAGGGACTCCCTGTATCCAGCCCACTAAAACTTTGGCGGTTGCCGAGGGAGCTCAGGTGGGGTCCGTGGCCCGTAAACATTGAGAGCTCGATGCAGGGCAAAGGAAACCACCAACAACATTGAAGGGGATCTTTGAAACCTTGGACTTGGTTTGCCCAACTTCATCCTAACCCCTAACGGATGACTAGACAGCCTCTTTCATTCTCCACGACAGGACCTTCTATTTGCGGCGTCATATTACGGCACCACGCCTATAACATACCAAATTTTCTTCTTGATCACAAGCTTGACTATCCTTTCCAAGTCATCTTCACCCCCCTTCTTTATTTTTGCGGAAAAGCATACATTGAAACCCTAACTTGTCTTTGTCCCCTGTGGCCTGTGGGCTTTGGATCCTGGTCTACGGGACCATCCCCACGCTGGACGGTATTAAATCCTCCTCAAATCCGAACATGGAGGACTCTCAGATGGCTGGTGCTGCCCTAGGCGGTGCTAGGAAAGGAGCCGACTCCCAGAACGTTACCAAGAGGTAAGCCGGGTAGATCGCAGACACGCTCGGCGGCGCGATCCAACGATTCCCATATCAAAATTGGATGCAACTAGGCTAAAACCACCTGCCCTCCCCAGGCTGCAGACGGAGCTGATGCAGCTCATGACCTCCCCCGCGGACGGCATATCCGCCTTTCCCGGCCCTGACGGCGACCTGACCAAGTGGCGCGCGACCATTAACGGCGTCGACGACACCCCCTACGCTGGCCTCATCTTCAAGCTCAGCTTCAACTTCCCTTCCGACTACCCCTACAAGCCGCCAGAGGTCCTGTTCCGCACCCCCATCTACCATCCCAACGTCGACTTCTCCGGACGGATTTGCCTGGACATTCTCAAGTCTAAGTGGTCTGCAGCGTACAACATCCGGACCGTCCTGCTGAGTCTGCAGAGCTTGCTGGGGGAGCCGAACAAGTAAGTTCTTCACCATCACATTTTCAATTGGCCGAGACGTGGAGTGAGTGGTGCGTAGATAGAAGGAGGCTGACCAGTTGATCCATAGTGACTCTCCCCTGAATGCGGAGGCTGCTGAACTCTGGAACAAGGATGCCGCGGAGTTCAAGAACAAGGTGTTGGCCCGTCACCGGGACATTGACGATGACTGAAGTACCACCCTTTGTGTGGAAGCATTTCACTTGGAGCATGGAGTCAACTTGAGAATAATGAGCTTTGGTACTGGCACTGGCACTGGCACTGGATCGAGAGGGACTGGCGAAATCGCATTTTCAGGGTTTGAGTTTTGGGTCAGGAGAGATGCTGTTCTCTTGTTCGCTTCTGCCATTAGGCACAGGCAGGGTCGTCCTTTTGCAGAGACATATGCATTCGCAGGCCTTTATTTGAAAGCATTTTTTGCTGGAAAGAAATCCGATATTGTAAAAGGGGAGGGGGGGTAACAAGGCTCCCAGTAAATAGTACGCGTGCATTCCTTTGCGATCGGGAACGTATCAGCATTATGCTCTGGTCACAATGGTGCTGGGGTGTTAGTGATGGCGCAGCAACGAGAGTACGCAACGTCAAAAACAAGATCCTCTACTCAGTCAGCCGAGACCATTTCCTGGTCGACGGCCATAAGTTAGTGACGACGACGGCTTTAGAAATACGCATCTTGCGCAACGAGGACACCGTGTATATCGATAAACCATCCCTCAGACGGAGAACGCAAGATTTCGGGACAAGGGAAGAGGGGAGCGGATCTTGCAATTCTATGGTAGATTCCTTGCAACATTTGATCTTCTAGCAGAGAGCCGGTCGTCTCTTCACTTTGGCATGGCCTTTCTGAAAACACGGGTATCTTGGACACACCCCCTCCTCCCCTCCTTGCGCACCGGTGGTCTTCACGCGAGATCAATTTCGATGGTTGGCGGACGGGTCATCGTCGACGCTTCGTTGTTGTCTTTCATTTGTCTCATTTTTTGCTTCCCTCAGTGATGTGAAGCTAAATGCCGTAGAAAACTCCGGAAAGCCAGATGCCACCATGACCAGACAAGGAACCAAGTTTTCATCGACCGACCCTCAAAAATCACGCCAAGGACTGCTCTCTTCCGTTTCGCGGTGGAGAGCAGAGTCCTCCCCTCCCCTCCTTAGACACCCGTCGTGCACCAAAAGATTTTTACTCTTCGTCCACGTTGGTGGTCTTCAGGCCCTTGGGGTTGTTGACGTTGACGGCCTGAACGTAGCTGTACAGCTTCTCCTTGGCGCCATCCTCATCGTTCCTTCGTCGGGAGATGCGGACGCGGAGTCTGTATGGCACACCCTTGACACCCTGCTCCCACACCTTCTTGTTCAGCTGGGGGTCGAGGCGGACATCGGAGGTACCCTGTGAAGTCGTTGTGGTTAGCGCTCCGTTCTCAATCCATCCTGCGCCTGGTCAAGGAGAGCCCCTCCATCCGGTTGCTTATTCGAAAAAGCTCGGTCGGTCGCGCAAAGTTTCTCGCTCGGAGGGGGGAGGCATCATGTGCATACCATGGACTTGTAGGCGAACTCCTTGATCTCCTTGATGGCGCGGGGAGCCCTCTTCTTGAAGGAGACACCGTGCATCTAATACAGAACAAAACCGTCAGCGTTTCCGTCTCCTAGTATCAATGTCCATCGCAATCGCAATCGCAATTTCCTTCGGTTGTAGGCGGCTTCGTCAAACGTACCCTCTTGTGGAGGTGGATGGTGTACTCGCGGGCGACAACGTCCTTGAGGGCGGACCGGGTGGTCTTGCCAGACTTCTTGGTGGACGACATTTCTGCAGAATGAGAGAACTTCGTTAAAACTGTGATTTTTTGGAGGCTCGATATTCACAGTCGATGGAATCGTACTCACTCAGAGCGTAGGTGTGGTCGTCGGCGGTGGAAAAGTGGGTGGTCGTCTTCGAGATGTCGTCTGGCTGTTCGCTCTCGAAAAGTGGAAGGAAAGTCGCGGGCGCTCAGGAAAATTTGGAAGACCTGTGGGTGTGGCAGTGCGTTTGTGGCTTGACTCCCAGCAAGTGGGGCTGGCAGTAAAAGTTAGGTAGCGTGACTTTAACGTACCTAAGTAGCTAAGTACCTAGGTAGCTAAGTACCTAAGTACCTATCCCTAGGTGGCCCCTGAACTTCGGTTTTCAAAACCTCTGCTAGACTCAAACTACTTTTTTCCCCATGTCAAGAGCATGTCTGGAATCTAGCCGTTTGTTCAGTCTGGGAGCAAACGTGCTACCCTGCCAAACAATAGAAGCTACAGTATCTATCAGTGATACTACTATGGGTGTACCAACCAACCTCCACCTGTCACACAGCTTCTCAAGGGTTTTTGTTTTTACTACCGGTAGGTCACAGTACGGAGTACTAAATATCCCTTTATCGCAGAAAAACGAACTCTATTTCTGGTCATACTATAAACACTGTTCACAGGCCAGGCCACAGGCCATTTTGGACGGCCGTACAATTCACAAGTGCCGAAGTCCCGTCACCCAGCCTCGGGCATTGATTGAAGCAGCTTGGCACGTAAAATGAGCAGAACCACACCCGTATTTGGAACACCAAATCAGATTCGACCTTGCGTGGAGCCAATCTCATTTCGAGCATGATTATTTGGCCCGTGCACAGTCCTCAACCTCTCTGCATTCCCTATCTTCCTCCAAGGCCCCTATCAAATCGTCTCTACTGCCTTTGTCAACAAGAAGCACGAGCGAGCATTCATCAGCCTCACGAGTCACAGGTGACCTCACCGGTCTACTCATAATCTCTCTCTCTGTGGTCTGCGCCGAGCGCACCCTGCCGCTCGCTTCGCACCTCCAAAACCCCCTCACTTCGTCCCATCCTTCGCCCTCTCTTTAAGCCCGACCCTTTCCAACGACGACCTCCCTTGATGCCTCGAACTGCGGACCCCAACCGACTCTTCATATCTCGCCTATCAAGAACATAATTGTTTGTTCCACGCGACTGGACCACGTCTCCTGTCATTGCACGAACCCGCCCCTACAACCACGCTCGAGCGTCGTGATCTTGCGGCCGTCAGTTCAACATGGCGAACCGTAACTCGCCTTCGCCGGTGCCCGACCTTATGCGGAACCGGCTGCCGACCCTGTTCGAAGTTCTGAGCAGGCGGACTCTCCCACCAGTCGACCTGTTCTCCTTCTATATCTTTATGAGAGATCAGCAGAGATCGGTGGACTACCTGGATTTCTGGTAGGCGGGATATCCTGACCTTGTCAAGCAGGGGGGGGGGGGCGATAAAGGAGGAGCGTGCCTCGCCACCATGTTTTATTGCTAACGACTCCATCATCATCAATAGGCTCGATGTGGCCCAGCACATGACACTATGTCGTCACTATGTCCGAGAATTACGGAGATCCGTCTTGATAGGCACACCCGAACCCGAACATGCCTCGAAACGCTCGTCCCAGATCCTTGAGAGCATGGGCGACATGAACTTCTCGGCACCGGGGCCATCGATGTACGCCACCGATAAGGAGAGGGACCAGGACGCACAGATGTCGGCGTACTTGCGCGAGGATAGGGCAGAACCAACCACGAACTTTCACGACTCACCGCACTCTAGTTTGGAGCGCACACGGCCAAGCCCAGGGACGAACAGCACGCCTCGCGACCTATTCACGGATTCTAACAGCCCCGCCCATGAAGTTGCGAGACAAGACATTCGAGCATCGGCCGAGAAGATCCTATACACGTTCCTACTCCCCGGAGCAGAGCGTGAGATAGTGTTACCTGGCCATATTATCGACGAGGTCACGCGAGCTATCGAGGAGGAGGGCAGAGATGACCCCGAGGTGTTCGACCTGGCCAAGGATTATGTGTTCCAGGCCATGGAGAGGGACGCTTTCCCGGGGTTTTTGCGGATGAAAGCACTAGGCAATCTCATCCCGCCTACTTTGATTTTGAGGTTAATCATCGGTCTCGTGTCAATGTTCGGTGGATTTTGGGCCGCATTTGTCTTGATCTTCCTCGACAAATCGAGGCTGACAAGGTGTTGGGTACGTTACTGTTCATGTGAAATGAAGAGTTCATGACGCTGCTAACACCCATTCTCAGCTCATTTTGCCTTTCACTGTCGGCGTGTATTTCCTCGCCTCATACCAATACTCCCTTGACCCCGTGCTCGCTCTGATCGGCCTGAGCGAGTACACACCTTTTAACTTCTCCCGTGTTCGCGAACCATACGTCCGCAGGCTCCTCGCCAAGCGCGCTCTCATGGTCCTCGCCGTGACGGTGCTCGTTGACGTGGCGCTGTTAGTACTGTTCATCCTGGTGCCGGGCAAACGGCTTTAATTCTTTCGACTTTCAGGCTCGGCACAATTCTGCGAGGCGTTAGATCTGATACAAAGCTCAAGATCTACTAATAATGACGACTTTATGATCCTTTCTTCATTTTCAAAAGATGGCTGTGGTCTTCACGCCATCACCAGTTCCATTTTCGGGTTCAATTTTGCGTTCAGGATAACGATACCAGTTCGTGGCAGGTGGTTTTACGAACACGGGTTGGGAGAGCCCAAAAACGATCAAGAGGGAAGGGGTTTGGCGTTTGAATGGATTGTGCAACGATCTCGCTTTGCATTTGCAAGAAGCATAGTGCTTTGTATGAACACCATGTATATGCCCCATCTGGTGACATGAAGGGGATCTGTACCACTTTGGAGGAGAAACAGCTTGCTCGGACCTTTGAGTGGGGAGAGAGGGAAGTTTGACCTGGACGCCCTGGGATCTACGGCTGCTGCTGGCCTCGGTTTCGCTTATAGTCTTGATTTGCGTGCGGGTCGAACCGTAGATAGTGCCCAGTAGAATTCTACGCTTCCTATCCGAAGCCGAGAGCGCCACATTGGTATCTGAGCCTCTTCCAATACGCGTCCTACTGTCTTCGCACATCTGAACTTAAAAGAAAAGAGTCAGAACTTCCGTTGCGCATACAATAAGAACCCAACAATGGGTCGATCGGCTTGCTTCTTCCATTTACTGATTCCTAACCTCTGTGAATGCGAGAGCTCAAGTGATGCTTACTGGCTTGAGCCAAGTCTGGCACTTTCTTCAGCCGCATCGGCCTCAAACCCCGGAAGAGCACGTCCAAAAACCAAAGGCTCGAGAGGACGGATTCCCGTCCCCAAGCTGGACCTATAGCTTCCGGCGGCTCGCTCTCTTCTGACCGGGCGTGTCGCCGTCGTCATCAAGGTCCATGGCCTCATCATGATCGTCGATATCCTCCGTCAGCTTCTCCATGCCCCTCTTGCTCCCGCTGCTTCCTACCCCACCTTGCGCAGCACCTCCTCCTCCTCCTCCTCCTCCTCCACCAGAACGAAAGCCAGTCCGTGCCGCGGCACCACCACCGAGCCTCCGTCCCGGGCCCCGGCCACCCCCTGCGGAGCCACCCGCGCCTGTGCTGTTGGCATCGCCTAGGTCCTTGCTCTCGGCCTCGACGACGGCCTGGAAGGTCCGATCCCACTCCCTCTTCTCGTTGGCCGTCCTGGCGGCCTCCTTCTTGATACCGGCAATCGAGGCCTCGATCTCGGCGAGCGTGGCATCGCACCTCGCCGACCACCTCTGCAGCGTGGCGACGATGGACGGCACCGTGGCGGGCTGGACGTCCCGCAGGGGCGCGACGGACGAGACCTGGACGACGCGGCGCAGGGGGTTGAGCTTGGCGTGCAGGAGCCCGGCGTAGACGGCGGAGATGACCGTGTCCTCGACCTCCCGCGGGGACGCGAGGCCGAGGTGGCCCTGCAGCGCGGGGTACGTCAGGTTGTCCTTGTCCCGGCTGAGGGTCAGGAGGGAGAGCTGGCGGAGCTTGAGCTCCTGGGCGTCGTTGAGGGCGGGGAGGTCCGGGGTGGACTGGTAGTCGGAGTAGAGGCCATGGCTGAAGATCTGGAGCTGGGTGAGATGGGATGTGTGCTCGGGCGAGTTGGCGAGGGCCTGTATTTGTGGCGAGACGAGGAGGTCTGTGAAGATGTAGGTGGCTGGGGCTGAGGTTGCGCGCGAGATGAGGTCGGCGGCGGCGCGGGGGGATGTGGCTGACTTGGTGAGGGCCAGGAAGGGCTGGAGAGGGGTGGGTGTTAGTCAAATTAGGAGGACAGGTACGGGTGGTCGGAACATACCTCGAGGGCATTGAGAGCTTTGGTCTGCTCCATGTTGAATGTGGGTGTGGTGGGTGATGTGTGGTGCTGGGGTCCTGTTTGTTGGAGCTCTGAAGCTCTCTTGTTGTGTTGGTTGATGAGGCTCAAGGTTGCCTTGTGGTGCTTGTCTGTTCAAGACCCAATTAAGGTTTGGATCGACGTCAAGGGAGGGGCAGGCGCTAGTGGGCTGTCAGCTGGCAACTGAGAAGAAACTGGCAGGCAAGTGTTCCGAGGTTGTCGAAGAATCACATTACAGTACCTAGGTACCTAGTACATAGGTACATGCTAGGAACATGGACCCCTTACACTAGGTACTGTACAATTCATAACACGATACAAGCCACTGCGATGTACCTAGGTAAACGGAGAGTTTGCTGGGTTTTGGTTGCGGAGATTTCATGCGTGTCACTTGTGAAGCCTAGAGGTGCAAAGGCTGTATCAAATCTGTTTGAGGTAGACGTAAGCCACCACTTACACAGATTACAGGGGTTTATTGATACTGGTACAGTACTTTATGTACACAGTACCCATGTATTGGCAGTGGCAACTGCGGGGACAAGCGGAGTCAACTGGTTCGCGGGGCACCAGAACATTCAGCATCACGTTGCTGCTACGATCAGGGCATCTAGGGCCACTGGGCCAGGTTCTCTGAAGGCATTGGCAGCGACTCCTCACTTATACCACAGTAGAAAGCCAGGGCCACTCAACTCGGTCAACTCGGTTGCTCCGGTCAGCTCAACTTTCTTCAACCCTGCGCCGGTCAGGAAATCCGAAAACTGAGCAGTTTTTGCTGATCTTTTCCGTTTGAGGATTCCGAATTTACCGAACATGCCGACAATCTCGGAATGCCAAACTCAGGACCCTTGGGGCAGATAACGGAGTGTCACCGGTGTAACTGTGGTCGAATCCTCTAACAAATCCTCTATTCAATCCTCTATCAATACCGTCCCAAAAGGGCCTACGACCGGAATACGGCCCTGCATGGTTTCGCGTCTATTGGACTTAGACAGCCAATAATCTTGTACAACCAGCATGTTCGGACGCACCTGTCAGCAGCCACATGTGATATTGAGCATTTATCTGCTGGCCTGGCCTCTCAGGCTCGGACAAACATCATCACTACAGTGCGGTGAATTCCCAGCCGTCTTTAAAGATATGCGAACATCGAGATCAGGACTATACTGTGGTACATACCATACTAGAACCGGACCCGCGCCAGAACTGTTGAACAAACAAGACTCTAACACTCTCCGAAACAAAGCTTGTTGAAGATTATACCGAGGGGCAACTGTCTTTGTTCTTTTTGTGTTCTAGAAAAGGGGTTGAATAAGGTACACGTTAGATTACAGTCTCAGAGCTCGCCGCCCAAAAGCGCCGTCCTCCGCACTGCCAACGGTACCTAAATTACACTACCACAAGTACTGACGGTGCGAGTCCCGTGCATCTGGCAACCGTTTTTACTGTATAGCGCCCCCGGACCCCTCCGCGACCCGGAAGTTGGAACCAAACCCACCATCCGGCCCTTCAGATCCACGATCTTCGAGGCAACCTAAGAAATCTGTAACCTATAACCTTGGGACCCAAGAAGCGCCAACAACAACAAGTTGCGACACTTCGACATACAGCAACACACGGAGGTAAAACTAACATCTCCTGTCAAACACACATCGCACCCCCTCGCCTTCGCCCTTTGCCTTTCCCTTTCCCTTTCCATTGTACCCACCATACACAGTATCTGACTTACCTGTCTTGCAGTCCTATATGACATACTTAGCCACTCGATTACGACTGCGTATACGACCGATCCTTACCTCCCACCTATGTGACTGACCTCGGCTCCACCGGATCCTATATCAGCCCGGAGCTCGGCTTCGCATACCCACCTGTACATAAGCTTATATCAGCCCGGAAGCTGGCCTTCTGGTTCTTTCTTATCGGGTCCATGATATTTATTGTCCTCCGACGATACCCTCCCCACACGTTACTCCTTCCAATGTATTGCGACTCGGTATAGAATAACCAGCGCCCACCTCTTCCCCTTTCCTAAGAGCACACCGCAAAGGCAACCTTGCTGGCGGAATATGGCTCCTTCACAGATCAAGGTCCCTTCTGGGGATCTATCTCTAAGTGCATCGCCTAACGTGCACATGGCCACTACCACATTGAAAGTCGGTGGCATGACGTGAGTTCCTGCCCTCTGCGCACTGCGCACTGCGACTTGATCTATTCTGACCAGGCTGTTTCGACAGTTGCGGTGCATGCACCTCTGCCGTCGAGAGCGGTCTCGATACTGTCGACGGTGTGGGGAACGTCTCAGTCAGCCTGATAATGGAACGAGCAGTGGTCATGCACGACCCGGTCAAAATATCCGCCGAGAAAATAGCAGAGATCATAGAGGATCGAGGCTTCGACGCTGAAGTGCTTGCTACCGACATACAAACGCCAAGGGCAGACGTGGATGGTGCATACCAAGACGCCATGGATGTACAAGGGCCGGCTCACGTCGCGACGGTGGTTGCCATTGAGGGCATGACTTGTGGCGCGTGCACATCTGCTGTCGAGGGTGCATTCCAAAATGTCCCCGGTGTGCAAAACTTTAGTATATCGCTGCTATCTGAGAGGGCCGTCATAGACCACGATCCGGCTGTTTTGTCCACCGAACAAATCGCCGAAATGATCGAGGACCGCGGGTTTGGCGCCACCATTGTCGAAAGCAACCCACTGGATCGCAAGAACAAGTCCAGCTCAGGAGCATCGCTGAAGAAGACATCTCAGGCGGTCACGACGGTTGGTATCGAGGGCATGACATGTGGCGCATGCACCTCTGCCGTTGAATCAGGATTCAAGGGTGTCGATGGACTGCTCAAGTTCAACATTAGTCTCCTGGCTGAGAGAGCTGTCATCACCCATGACCCGGCGAAATTATCTCCAGAGAAAGTGGTCGAGATCATCGAGGATCGCGGCTTTGACGCCAGGATTATTTCGACACAATTCGAGGAGTCAGGCTCGACACAAACCTCATCGACAACACACTTCAAGATTTTTGGTATACCAGACGGTGCGGCGGCCTCGGCCCTGGAAGAGAAACTGCAGGCCCTGCCGGGTGTCAGCTCGACACAAATAAACCTAGCTACATCGAGGATGACCGTCAACCACCAGCCGGGTGTCACAGGGCTTCGCGCTATCGTGGATGTCCTGGAGAAGGAGCAATACAATGCCCTTCTCGCCGACAATGACGACAACAACGCCCAACTGGAGTCTCTTGCAAAGACCCGAGAGATCAACGAATGGCGAAGGGCGTTCAAAATCTCTGTATCCTTCGCCGTCCCCGTTTTCCTCATCGGAATGATAATCCCCATGTGCCTTCCGTCCCTAGATTTTGGTGCATGGCAGCCTCTGCCTGGTCTTTACCTGGGCGACATTATCTGCTTGCTTTTGACGATACCTGTCCAGTTTGGCATTGGGAAGCGATTCTATGCCCTTGCCTACAAATCACTCAAACATCGCTCACCGACAATGGACGTACTAGTCGTCTTGGGAACCTCGAGTGCTTTCTTCTTTAGCTGCGTCGCCATGCTGATCTCGTTCTTCTTCCCTCCTCACTCACGACCGAGCACCATATTTGATACTAGCACCATGCTGATCACCTTCATTACTTTCGGCCGGTTCTTGGAAAACCGTGCCAAGGGACAGACTTCCAAGGCCCTCTCCCGTTTGATGTCTTTGGCTCCATCTATGGCAACTATATACGTTGACCCCATTGCTGCGGAGAAGGCAACGGAGAATTGGGACAACGCGGCCGGAATTGGTGAGCCGAAGACTTCAATGGCAGACGGCAATGCGGCTGAAGAGAAGAACATTCCGACGGAGCTCATACAGGTTGGAGATATCGTCATACTCCGACCCGGCGACAAGATACCGGCCGATGGCGTCTTGGTGAGGGGCGAAACCTATGTGGACGAGAGCATGGTCACTGGTGAGGCCATGCCCGTTCAAAAGCGCAAGGGCTCATTCTTGATTGGGGGTACTGTCAACGGCCACGGCCGGTGTGACCTCAGGGTCACTCGCGCCGGCAGGGATACTCAGCTCAGCCAGATCGTCAAGCTCGTCCAAGACGCCCAGACCACAAGAGCACCGATCCAGAGGTTAGCTGACACACTGGCTGGCTACTTCGTTCCCACGATTCTCATTCTCGGCTTTTTGACCTTCGTTGTCTGGATGGTCCTCAGCCATGTCCTCTCAAATCCACCAATGATCTTCCGGGAGGCAGCGAGCGGGGGCAAGATCTTTGTGTGCGTCAAACTCTGCATATCTGTTATTGTCTTTGCTTGTCCGTGTGCCCTCGGTCTTGCCACGCCTACAGCCGTTATGGTCGGCACTGGAGTCGGCGCGGAGAACGGCATCCTGGTCAAGGGCGGCGCCGCGCTGGAGACGACCACAAAGGTCTCTCATGTCGTCCTCGACAAGACCGGCACCATTACATATGGCAAGATGACAGTCGCAAGCATGAATATCGTCTCCATGTGGCAAGACGTTGAGTGGCGTCGGAAGCTTTGGTGGGCCATCGTCGGCCTTGCAGAGATGGGTAGCGAGCACCCCGTCGGTAGGGCCGTCCTCGGTGCAGCCAAGGCAGAGCTCGGCTTCGGATCAGAAGATACGATCGAGGGCAGCGTCGGTGACTTCTCTGCCGCCGTGGGACGTGGTATCTCTGCGACCGTCGAACCCGCGACCAGCGGCGAACGCACGCGATACACCGTGCTGGTTGGCAATTCCAAGTTCCTCGTTGAAAACTCCGTTGACGTTCCCCCGGAGGCCATCGAAGCGTCTGAGCGTATCAACAAAATTGCCTCGACCGCAAAGACCGGCGACTCCGCGGGCACGACCAATATCTTCATCGCCATCGACGGCAAGTACTCTGGCCACCTCTGCCTCTCGGACACCATCAAGAAGGGAGCAGCAGCCGCCATATCCATCCTGCAGCGCCGCATGGGCGTCAAAGTGGCCATGATCACGGGCGACCAGCCCTCCACCGCCCATGCTGTCGCCATCGCCGTCGGTATTGCCGCCGAGAATGTCTACGCCGGTGTTTCGCCGGACCAGAAGCAGGCCTTCATCCAAAAGCTCCGCGACCAGGGCGAGATTGTCGCCATGGTTGGCGACGGGATCAACGACTCGCCTGCCCTGGCAACGGCGGATGTCGGCATTGCCATGAGCTCTGGCACCGACGTCGCCATGGAGGCGGCGGACGTGGTCCTCATGAGGCC
The DNA here is from genome assembly GCA_023375675.1 of Cytospora piceicola. Classification (NCBI taxonomy): domain Eukaryota; kingdom Fungi; phylum Ascomycota; class Sordariomycetes; order Diaporthales; family Cytosporaceae; genus Cytospora; species Cytospora piceicola. The sequence continues at coordinate 497,210 of JALQBC010000014.1, read as the reverse complement.
GAACGAGCTGATGGACATCCCCGCCGCCCTGCACCTGGCCCGTTCGATCTTCACCCGCATCAAGGGCAACCTGGCCTGGGCGTGCATGTACAACATCGTCGGCCTGCCGTTCGCCATGGGCGTCTTCCTGCCCCTGGGCTTCCACCTGCACCCCATGGCCGCCGGGGCCGCCATGGCCGCCAGCTCGGTGTCGGTCGTGGTGTCGTCGCTGCTGCTCAAGTTCTGGCGCCGGCCGCGCTGGATGGACGAGGCCGCCGGCAGGGAGGCGATGGAGCTGAGGAGGATGAGGCCCGGGAAGCTCGACCTAGTGAAGAGCTTCGCCGCGGACGTCCTTGACAGGGCCAAGGGGCTCGTGAGTAAGGGGCGGAGGAAGGAGGAGGACGGATATGTCCCGCTGGCGAATCTGGCGGATGCGGAGGATAGAGTATGAGGGGGGGTGCAATATAGGGTTCAGTTCTAGCTTTCTCGCTCATTGTCCCTCGTTGGGTGGGACTACCTCCTTCACAGGCGCGGTTGATCTTCGAGGAACTAGGACATTTTTCTTGGCATAGCGTGGGAGTCACGATTATTGAATGAGTTTTTCTCAAACTTCAAAAGCTCATCACTCCTACTCTCCGTCCCCGTAGTGCAGTCATCGTTACACACTCCCAAATCTCCTTGGTCAATATTTGCTTCAATACCGTTCCTCCCAGGACCGAAGTACTCAACAGGTGGATTCATATCCCGTAGTAACTGTGCTCATCAAATACACCTCGGGACGTGTGTGCTCTCGTCGAGCCATGTTCCTCGTTGTTTCCTCAGTGTATGAGCCTACATGTAGACAACAAGGACACGGTGAAGAGGCACTTGGAAGTATCAAAACAAAAAAACGAAAACCTAACTTTGGCGCGTGCGGTAAGAACAACCAAGCGGCAAAAACTCCCCGCGGGCTCCGGAGGCCCGCGGTCACGAAAAGCCCCGAGGGCTTTTTGATGATTGTCCGGAGGGCCCTCGGGGGGGGGGGGGGCCACGTCGTTTCGTTGATTGTCGCAAAGTTGTTGCTGGGCGAAGGGGAGTTGAACCGTGGCTCTTGGGAGCCAGCCCCCCCGTGAGGGGGTCCAACCGGGGGGAGGTGGTGCAGCATCACCGCTACACCACTTGTCCCCCCCGGTTGTTGAACTGATGGGGTTGCTACCTACTATATGAGTGGTGCGAAAGGGGCCAGGGCAGTGGAAGTGGTGAGGTGGGATAGGAGGCGCTTCAAGATGTAGGGACTCGCATAATACCTATCGAGTTGCTACTGGGTCTGGTGAAGCGAGGTCGACTACTTGCACATCGCATTCACTATAATGATGCTCACTTATAAAAGTAGTCAGATCAGGTTGCATCTATAAGATGAACTATCTAATCCTTGTTCCTACTGTTTCTCCCCTGTCAGGATCTCGTGGTTTGATGCGCTCGCATCTCATTCCTCAAGCTCAAGAGTGCATAACCTCAGAGTGCCTCTTGCCCTATCTGTGGAGGTAACCATTCTTCTGAATAGCCCCAAATCGCCCTGGAACACGACCCCTCTATAATAGTGAACAGTGACATGTCTTCGGCCATATGGAGCTCTTCCACCCCATAGCTATTCTGCTTGACCAGTATTGTAAATACTTCCTCTATCATGGCGCGTGGAGCAATAACACCTCTCAACTCCTCCTTGTATTCGCTTAAGCCAAACGAAAGCCCCTCCCCAGGCAGCTTACGAGTCGCCGTAGAACACGCTCCCTCGAAGGGTGGCGGACACTGACACGTCTTTAGCAGCCCTGGGTGAAGGTGATGCCCTCCAAAGGCCCTCCACACATTCCAAAGCAGCCGAGTAGTTAGTGATCTATTCCTCAATAGATCGTGAACCGCCCTAGGGTACACAGTCGATGGCAAGGTGACATGTATGTATTGGGCAACGGGTATCCCGCCAGCTCAGACACACGCCGCTCATCGACCTGATGCCTGCTGACGGCCCCTCTGCCCCTGCAGCCGGATTATCCGCTGCGCCTCCAACTCGACCGCAGGAGGAAGCTCACGGTCTCCCCGAGCAGCATACCACAACATCCGCTCCGGGACTTCTCCAGGCAACGGCCCCATCTGTCCCGGCCCGGCACCACCAGACTGCTGGCTAGCTGGCGCGCTAGAGCCAGGAGCGACAGACGCGGCATCCGTCATGGTCTGGTCACCGTCCGTGTCCTCGTCGTCTCCTTCCTCGTCGTCCTCATCCTCGTCCTCCAGGTTCTGCCGCAGCCCCGTGCGGACGTTCTCGATGCCTAGGGCGCGCTCCTCGGCCGTATACGAGTCGTTGAAGTCGTCCCTCACAAACTCCCCCAGCCGCGTCTGGCACCACGCGCGCGAGTCGGCCCACGCGTCGCCCATGCCGATGGGCTCGTTGACGTCGTTCTCCCCGTCGTCGTCCCCGTCGTCCGACTCGTCGTCCTCGTCGTCCTCGTCGACGTCGCGCCCGTACTTGAGCAGCTCCTCGTCGCGCCGCACCTGCCTGGCGCGGTCCCGCTCCTGCTGCGACTTCTCGTTGGACGCGAAGCTGCTGGCGGGGTCGATGCCTGCCGCGAGGGCCTCGTCGCGGCCGGTCTCGACGAGGGTCTCGACCTGGGGCTCGAGCTTCTTGCGGAGGAGCTGTATGAGCACGTTCTCCTGTGTGCGGCCCGGGTAGTTTGTCGACGGGTGGACGACGACGCGCTGGAAGGTGGCGGAGTGCTGCTGGAGGATCTCGAGGAGGTAGGCCATGTTCTGGTTGAGGATGCGGGCGGAGGATTGGAGGGATTGCCTGTTTGGGGGTCGGGTCATGTCAGCCACACGTTTCACTACGACCGACGTAGGAGTTTTGGCCGCGTCAAGATACTCACGGATTAGGTAGTGGGTGGCTCATGTATATCTCATTCTTGAAGCTTCCGAGGGTGTTGCTGAGCTGGATTAGACGGTTGCGCGTCGCCTCGAGGGCGCGCACATCCTCGGGGCTCAGATTGAGAGGGCCCTTGTCATGGTGACCATCTGTTTGATTTGTAGCCATGCTGCCACCGAATAAGGCAGACATTGCGATGTCGGTCCCGCAGGATTGGATATGTTTAGAAACTCGGAGGCAGGTCTGTGTGTCGGGTCGTGACGTTTGCGACTTTGGGTGCCGTCAAGGTTCGCACGCGTATTTGTGCGTTGTACGGGGAGTGGAAAGGGGAGTCTCGCGTAAATCTCGACTAAGAAAGAATCATGCAACGGAATCAGTTGTTGGTATTGATAAGGCGTAATTGTTGTTGGTAATCACAGCCTCGCACCTCGGGATTGTTGTTTCAATATCGGATCTCGTGTCATGAGGCCGTGAAGTCGTGAAGTCGTGGAGTCGTGGAGTCGTGGAGTCGTCGCGAGGTTGAAGTGGAATTGGAGCTCCTTGCGTGGGCTGCCCCACTGCGGCTGTCAGTAGACTGCAGCTTTCCCCAAGCAATCGGGATATCGATCAGGAACCCCACCTCAGACTTATGCTATATCCCTGCACCCTGTCGGCCGAGAAGAGCCCCCGCTGACATAATCCCCTGTTTTTCCAGACCCGGTTCCCCCAGAATAGCCCGTAATTTCTTGCCAGCTTGCCCCCCCCCCTCGTTCCTCCGGCCCCCTCTGAAACTTTCAGGGTTGGTACTTTCTGACACTGTGGTAGTGTAAGCCTCGACAGCACGCAATCGCATAGCGGTCTCGCACCATCAGAGCCGTTTCGTCCAGAAACACTTCCAAAGGTACATCCACAGAACAGACCACCGTAAAGTAGACCAAGGCGCTTACACTGCTGCGTCACTAATATATACCTAACCACCTCCCTACCTACCTAGGTACCTACTCGGTGTGATGAAGTCAAGTAGGTAGCCAGAAACGGAAGTCGATTGTTCGGTTCCCGGAAGAGCGACGTGCATTGCAGCCAGCCCTATGAGAAGGCCTGGCAGGGAACCTTGGAAGATGGCATGCTTGTGTGTCGGCTCCCTTGGAATTGATCGGCAGGAACAGACAAGCACGTCAGAATCCGGAGAAATCGTGCCATCCTGGGCCTACATAAGTACGGAGACGACACCTGTCAATAAGGAGAATCAGCTACCTACTGTAGCTGGAGCTTATGACGAGATCTCGACTCCACGGTATTGCCACGCAGCATGTGAAGTAAGTCATGTACCAAGTACAATTAGGTGGTGACATGGAAAATCTATTTTGAAGATGATCTCATTCTAAAAAAAACCGTTTTGTAACGACCAAATAGCAAGTGAACCATGATGTTCCGATTTGCTCCCCGCCCGCCCGAAACCGGTCCTTCTGAGCATGACGCCATAACAAGCAATAAGCAACAAGTATGAAAGTTTTGAAAAGATACAGTCAACAAGAAAGGACCAAAAACAGGCTGGCTCTGACTGTGGCTCAAGTTCGAGTAATGTTTAGCAAACCGTCGTTGTAACTCCGTAAAAAATGGTTGAATCGAAGTCGAGAAAAATCGTAATCCATAACAAGGCATGTCCAGTTTTGTCGTGACCAGAATTTCCAGGATATCATCGTAGAATAGCAGGAAAAGTGGACACAATAAGGTGCAAAAACGTCGCCCAAAGCTTACTCTCCATGAGAGCCTGCCTGGTGCGTAAGGAGGGACCTGGTTGGCTTGCCGTACTTGTCCACTGGGGGGTACCGAGCCATGCGCTCGAGGTCGTCAAGGTCCATGTGAGACCGGATGTACCTAAGAAATCAATGTTAGGATCTTGTCTGCTACCATTCAGGCAGGTAGTGGCACTTACTTGTTGCGTCCATCGTCAATAGGGTCGTGGTCCCAGCTGGTGAATTGGCCGAGCTTCAACGCCTTCCACACAAACTTCCTCTGGCGTTGGCTCAGCATGACATCCTTGGTAATGGCGTCGAAGTCCCACTTGGCTGCCGCCTCGGCCTCGAACGCATCAAAGACCTCCTTGACCTTCTGGTCCTCCGCCGACAGGTTGGTTCGCTTCTTGAGGCCCTTGACGAGGTCGTTGAGCTCGTAAGGGTCTTGTTTAAGGTTGAAGAGTTGGGGTCCGTCCGCAGGGCAGATGGTGTACTTCCAGGGGCCTCTGCGGATCATCATCAGGGGGGAAACAGTGCCCTCGCCTGTGTACTCCGCGAATACTGTGTCGTGGCCTGGCTGGCCGAGGAGGTGCGGCATCATCGAGATGCCGTCCATGGGGAAACTGGGCTCGGGCTTGGTGCCGACCAAGTCACACATAGTCGGAAGAATGTCCAGGGTTGAGACATTCTCGGTAACGCGGTGGGGGGTGAACCACTTGGGGTAGGAGATAAGCATGGGCACACGGACGGAGCCCTCGTAGTAGCTCATTTTGTACCTAGAATCCGTTAGCACCAATGTCCACTTCGCTTCACAAATTTTAGGAAACATACCAAAGACCACGCTCGCCGAGCATGTCACCGTGGTCGCCACTGAACACGATGATGGTGTCCTCAGCCAGCTGGCAGTCCTCCAGCGTTTTGAGGAGCTTGCCAATGCAGTCATCCACGTAGCTGACAGCACCATAGTACGCCCTCTTGGCCTGCTTGATCTGGTCGTCGCTGAAGTTCTCGTCCCACAGATCACACACCTTGAGCAATCGCTTGCTGTGGGGGTCCTGCTCCTCCTTGGGAATCTTGACCTTGGGAAGGTCGATGTCTACACCCTCGTACATGTCCCAGTACTTCTTCTCAATGGTGTAAGGGTCATGGGGGTGGGTAAGAGAGACCTATGTCATAGCGTTAGCACGAAACTCGCACATGATAATAGTTACCCGCCATGGGATATGGCCATCGGTAATCCAGCTAGTTTTACGTCTGTTTCTACACGTACCGTCAAGCAGAATGGCCGGTCATCAGCCTTGCGGACCTGGTCGTAGATAAACTGTTGCGACTTGTACATGACCTCCTCGTCGTAGTCAAGCTGGTTGCTGCGCACGCACACTCCTGCCTGTAGGATTGAGCTGGCATTGTGGTACCACTCAAGGCGCGTATCTGGCTTATCCCAGTCAACCACCCAGCCGAAGTCACCAGGGTAGATATCGCTGGTCAGCCGGGTCTCGTAACCGTGGAGCTGGTCGCCCACGAAGTGCATCTTGCCCGCCAGGACGGTGTGGTAGTTCTGCAACCGCAGGTAATGTGCGTACGTGAGGACGTCGCTGCCAATCTGAGAGGCGTTGTCGTAGGCTCCAATCTTCATGGGGAGCTGGCCAGATATCATGCTCATGCGGCTGGGTGCGCAGAGCGGAGAGGGGCAGTATGCCGAATCGAACTGGACGGCCCTCGCTGCTAGAGCATCAAGGTTGGGGGTCTTGATCTGAGAGTCTTCGTTGTACATCTTCAGCTGGGGCGCTGAGAGCTGGTCGGCCATGACATAGAGGATGTTAGGCTGCTTCTTTCCACTGCTCAGGCCGGGGGCAGGGCCATCGTAGAGGGGGTTAGGACCGGTGCCGTTGCCGGCATGGCCATTGGACTCAGTAGGGTGGAACTGTGGTGTCTTGGACGACATGTTGGGTGACGAAGGTAGAGAATTTAAGTCAGGTGCCATTGTATCTGTGAGTAGATGTAGACAATAAAGTATGCCCAGACTGCAAGAACAAAGAACAATAGTATGGGTGACTCTTGAGAACGACAGTAACCTGGGGTTGGAGGCTATGATGTGTATATAATGTGTGTATATGTATGTATGTGTGTCGTTGACGCTGGGGAGAGTAATACCCAGGTGTGGAGTTTTGTCAAGATGATGAAGCAGAGGATGAACAGATCAGACAAAGGGCAAGGCGAGAAAGAGAGAAACAGTCCCGTCGTTCAAATATGAATGGTTTCCAATTCGCCTCCTTGACCTCAAGCAGTGACCAGAATATGACCAAGTCGGATGAGAAATGAGCCCGCGTATCCGTCTCAGCCCAGCTCCAGCTGACCGTTGACCGCAGACCGTGTGCCAGAAGACCGTACGGTACGGTTCCTGCCGGATCAGATGGGTACAAGGAGTACAAAATGGTGCAAAGAAGGAAACAAGATGATGTGATGAGCCCCTATTTTGGATCTGTCCTACCCAAACAAGAAGCACATAGGCACACAGTGAGATGCACCCCAGACCGGAGACCGTGGATCAACACCTCAGCAGAAAGCACGCAATCGTGGTCCTGAATGGAATCAGCGCTGTGCAGGAATAAGTGTAGTGTAAATCGGCAGACGCGTGGGTGGATATTAGATCCCGAATGCTGGCGATGGCGTAATCGGGGGATGACTCGACCTATTTGTTATTTGTTGCGTGGAGGTATGTATGTATGTGTCTTCTCTATCGGTACACGGATACCTGGGATACGTGGAAGTAGGTACTTCATACACTACAGATAGACAAGGGATATGTAGATCAGGCGAGTGGATATTGACCGTCCAGGGGATGATGGAATTCCAGAGATAAACCTGGAGAATTGGTTCTTGCAAAGTAAAGAGGAGACCGTCCCAGCCAGTCCTTTTTATATACCGTCCGCACCCACTTAGGTATAAGTATCTATCAAGTTCGTACGACTAGAAGATAGGTAGATACCACAGTAGATAATTCACCAAAAAACCGAGTTGGAAAGAGATAGGTAGAGGGGTTAGGAACAGCGTGCAAAACAAGATCCGATAGACTCCGAGCTGGTCACTGGACGCCGGACGGACCAAACGGAAGAACAGGCTGGACTCTGGAGACTTAGAAACTGGGGCCGAGGAGAGGACGAGAGGACGAGATGGACCCACTTCAGCCTGGTGATGTATGTCGATCTAGAATGCGGGCCAAACCTGGGGGGGGGAGGCTTCGAGAATAATAACCAATGTTGTGGAAATAAGAAGTCATTCACGTGCCTGACGTGTCATCGAACCCCAAAAGCTGCCGGAAGCTACCGTGAAACCCCACCAAAATGCCATCAGGAAGTTGGGGGCCCCCTTTCTTTGTGGTCAGACCCCCCTCCTTCCTCCTTTCAACCCTCCTAGCCCTCCCTGCCTTCCTTTTGATCCTCCGGCACAATGCGGGCAGTGCGGGCAGTCAGGAAGTACCTACCTAGGTACTATGGGACCCTCCTTCCCATAAATGCCACACTCCCTACCACAGTACAATGGCTTCCCGGGATTCGTTTACTTGCCCAGGCGTGTGCCGGGTCACGGGAGTCCTAGTCCCAGACACTTCCAGAGAACATTCAACACGTTCCTACTTGCGAAAAGATGGCTGGAAATGTCGCCATTGCTTCCATGATTGCTGCCATATCAAGTGCTCCTCAGCTTCTTAGTCACGACCTTGACAATGTCCCAACTTTATTTTAATCCCGATAAGTACCCTTCCCTTCCTTCGCAGAACTTCCCTCTCCCATTTCTCACATTCGATATTCGAGAATCGATATTCGATGGGGTGTCAGTAAGCACCACTTTGTTACATTCAGAAAAGACGCACGAGGGATCTGCACCCAACTTGGCCACCATCACTTCTCACCGATCAATGACAAGGGCAGAAGAGCCGCCATCTGCAGGGTGACAATGGCTGAAAGGCTAGCCTGGGTTTGGCTGGCCTGGCTGGACGGGAATGAGGGGAGCAGGGGGGGCTACCGAACCTTGGAAGGTCTTGGATGATTGGACTCCTGACCATTCCTTGAATCTAACTTGACCGCATCTCTTGGAGACGGCTGGCACTTGAAGTGGGGACTTGGGGGACCGTCGATCAACAGCAAAGCCTCGTCAGGCTCGTCTCGTCTCGACCCCCAATTCATTTTCGCTTCAATGCCTCGGTTCTACTTTGCCATAACGAAAACGAAACAGACTAAAGTCGAAACACCATATGCCGCCTCAATTACGATTCCTCCAACCCTTGCCACTGCACTACGAGTCACGGGACCTGGTGTCACGTTGACAGGCGGACTGATGAGACTCTGGCAGCTTCCATGGGCCATTCCCCCAAACATGCTCCACCATACTGATCGTTATCTCTCGTTTTTGATGATCAGTTGGAGATATACAAAAAGGGGGTCACGGCGAGACCGCTAAATCACCATCGAGAAGAACCACCGGGGATCGAAGCCGGGCATGAACAAACCGTTTCCAAGTTCCGGACAACTCATCTTACATTGATGTCTTGACCCATGGATCCCCCAATATCACCATACTGGACCGTCACACCGTCCGCAAGCATCCCCTCTGCCACCGAGATGCTGCTGCCTTTCTGCCACCCTGCGCATTTCCCCCTCCCCTTCTCACTAACTACTCCGCATTTGCCCTGTGATTCACCTCTTTCGAAAAATCATTCATTGATATGAGGCTTGTAATCCAAGAGTCTTGGTTGTTGGAGAGGTCTGCATTGTCCTCCGCATGGGCGCACGCCTCTATATCGGGAATGTCCTCGCGCGCTATCCCGCCCGACAGCCGTCTCTAGTTCATCAGATGGAAGATAGGCATGCATCTGTTATCTTGCACATGTGAATCGAGGATCGAGATGATCGATGATCGCTTGTCTAGAGTTGCAAGCAAGCAAACAGTCTGCAGTAATCCATTGCGCGGGCACCTCCTCCCGCTTATGCACTCACACTTGGGCGCCTGGCTGGTATACTTCGGGCATGGCACGATAAATCGAGGCTGACCACTCTCAGACACTGACTGGCAGGACGGGAGGAAGATGCCGCCGGGCAAGTTGTAACGCGCGGTGCCGCGTGGACTGATCAACTGGGATCTGAAATTCTCGTGTTGCGGCAAGGTCTAGCTACCAAAAGTCCTAGCTGACAGCCACAAGAGAGCCGATCCCACAACAGGACCGACCCGGATGCTTCCCGAAATCACACAATGGCCACCTATCCCCTTCTGCGAGTCGTCGGAGCCTTCTTAGGGGTCGATTTGCCGGTGGGGGTAGACTTAGATGAGGATGCAGCGACGGGCTTCTTGGAGGCCTTCTGCTTTCGCTTGCCCAGAGCCTTGGCGGATGGCTTGTTCCAGTAGTACAGCATCTGGACGGCAAGCACGAGGTTCAGTGCGCAGCCGGCCACGAAGCTGTACAGGATCAGCTTGTCGTCCACCTCCTGCAGGGTCGTGAAGACGCGTGCCAGGGACCCGAGCAAGTAGTTAAAGACCTGCCAGAAATAGAGATTAGTCGTATGTTGCCACAAGTTTGCTTATAATCCGTAATCGCATTTGCACAAAACAAATGTCACTTTCCCCTCCTGTGAAACTGTGATGTGGTGGACCGAAACGAATGGGTTTCCCGGTGCTCTGCAGTCGCCCCTGTATGTAATAGGGACGGGAATATCGTTCCTGTTCCGCAGCCGGGTCGATGTCCGAAATGTCCCCAACTTCCCGACTGGGCAGGACGGACAAGGAAGAATGAAGAAAGGGAGAGCCCGGGCGTCACATTACTCACCGTGAAGGCGCTCAGCTGGCCCGTACCACCCTCCTGCCAGATGGCCAGGATCTGCGGGACCTTGCTGGCCACGCCCAGCGTCCCCGCGCCGGCCTGGAGGTACCCCAGCATGTTCATGTCCAGCACGCCGTCGGTGAACAGGGCGCCCATGGCGCCCGCCAGGGCCGCGACGAACAGGGCCGCGACGCCGGCCCTCCCGCTGTAGTTGAGGACCAGGACCGTGATGACGACGTTCTGGCCCAGGATCAGGGCGGTCTCGCCGTAGGTGGAGAAGGGGAAGCCGTGGCGGACGTTGTAGGCCAGCGAGATGAGGTAGCTGGAGGTCTCGAGCAGGTAGGACAGGAAGCTGATGCCCGAGGCGCTCCTGGACCGGACGAGGTTGACGATCTGCGGGACCTTGACGATCGAGGAGGCCCCGACGATGCCGATGCCGAGGGCCTTGGACACGGCGAGCTTGAGGCAGTCGCTGTCGGCAACGTCGATGTCGAGCACGAGGGAGGAATAACACTTGTCGCCGATGATGGAGATGCCGAGGTCGCGAATGGGCTCGGGGAGCTTGTGCGTTAGGGGTTGCAGGACAGGCTGCAGTGCCGAGCGGACGGATTCCAGATGCTCCATCTTCCCGTGGTTCGTCTTGGGGATTTTTTGTTTGGTTCGAAGGTGAGGGATGTAGGATCTTCAGTGGTGTGAGTTCCAAAGACACCTTCTCTAGAAGGGAGGCGACTTGTATATACGGTCCCAGATTGGCAGGAAGTTATTATTGGCTTAACGAAATGAAGGCAGCTTGTCAGCTTGTGAAAGCCAGGTGTCGGTAATAAATCTATTCCCACAAGGCTGACTGACGTGTGGGGCCCCGGGTGACGAACGGCAGCTCGTCGATTGGCCAATGGTATTGGTCCTACACAGCTGGGGCAGCTTGGAGCTATCGGGAGCCTTCTGTAAGCCTTCTGGACCGTACTCCAAGCACATCTCCAGCTATAAATTCAGACGACAACAAAGCTCATTTAGGCTAGCACAAAACCATTGTAGGCTTCTTGTGAATATTGCAGCACTTTGTGATTATACGGTAGGTATCTCACACAAAACAAAACTTGGAACAGGCAAGTTAAATTTCCCATCGAATCTTCAATCGTTGCCTACCAGCCCTTTATCCTCATCGGGCTCAAACTGGGACCAAAGAGTAATCGATCATCGCACGTTGTTGTCTCCATACTACTCCCACAATCATGAAAACGACCTCTTCGGACCACCGCGCCTTGCCCAGCCCGATTTTGCAAAGTACCGTCCTGACGCCAATAGCCACCTCAAAGTATTGTGGTCCTCAAAAAATCAACTGCAAGCCAGAGGTATGCAACAAGCGGCATTTTTGCCCTGTCAGGACTCGTAAAGTAGCCAGCACCCAAAAGGCATCATACTACCCTCCTCAGGCAAAACGCTTCACCTGTATGCAGACCCGTTCCAGCAAGTCAGGAGCCCATGCCATCAAAGTCAAGCCGAGATCGACCGCCATCGCCGCGCAGCGGGCACAGAATCAGCTCCCAAGAGTCATCCCACCAGGCTGGGCGGCTCCATACGTTCCATCCTGATTTACTGTCCAATCCGCACAGATGCTGTCGCCCTGTCGCCCCAAATTGCGCACTCAAATGCGCCAGTCAATCTAGCTCCTCTTAGGGCGGCCGGGACCACGACGTGTAGCCCGGCCCGCAGCTTTGACTGGAGAGGGCTTCTTCTTGAGGGATGTAGCAGCCTTCTTTGCAGGGGCGGTGGTCTTCTTGACAGCAGCCTTTTTGGGAGCAGCTTTTTTAACCGCCGCTTTCTTGGGAGCCGCCTTCGTGGGAGCAGCCTTCTTCTCCTTGCTGCTCGCCTCATACTTCTTCAGGAGTGCAACAGCGTGTGTGAGGTTCGCTTTGGGCTCCCAGGTGTTGTCCTTTTGGCTGTAGCCCTTCCACTTGACACAGTATGTGGTTTTCTTGGTCTTGGCATCGACCCTGTCATCCAAGATCTCTTCTACCTCATACTCCTCGTCGGACTTGTTGTCCTCAGCTTCGACCTCAACGTTATTCTTGGGTTTGCGACCGGGCTTGCCACGTGCAGTCTTAGCCTGTATTTCAGTATCGACACGTTAGCCCTGAAGCCTTTAGGATCATGAATACAGAAGCAAAGACGTACGGGTTTGGGTTTGGCACTGCCATTGGGAGCCCGAGTCCGTTTCTTGCTGGACTCCTTGATGGCATCCTGCGCAGCCGCGGCAGTAGCGCGACCAGAGCGCTTTAGAGGAGGCTCATCGGCAGAATCCACGGCCTTACGCTTACGACCACTGCTGGCCGCAGAAGTGGCGCCACTTTTAGCAGACTTGGGAGTCTTTGCTGGGGTCGACGTGCGTGACGCAGAAAGCGAAGGGCGGCCACGCTTCTTGGCGCTAGCAGGAGCGGGAGCGCCGTCCTCCTCCATCGGTGCGACGTTGTCAAGGTCGTCAGGGATACCGTTCTGTTCCTCCTCGTCGGAGTCGTTGTCTCCTCCGTCTATGGTCTCGGGCTCGTCAGCCTTGGCCTCGGCATCAGCCTCGGCCTCAAAGGTCTCGGAGATTATAACGGGGCCAGAGTCGAGAGGCTCCTCGTCGTCGTCGTAGCCGCCAAACAAGTCAGTCCCAATTTGAGGAATTGGAACGTCGTCGATAAAGTTGTCCCTGTGCGGCCAGCATTAGCTCAGGCTGGTCACGCGCAACTTCGAGGGTGTTGTCAAATGCACATCAGGGGAAAGTAGGAAAGAAACACGACTGGTTGATCTCACATTTCTTCTTCAACGAAAGGCATCGTGTCTCGATTCCCTGTTGCACCTCGCAGGAGATTTCGGGCAAGGAACGATGCAATCTTTTGAGTGTCGAAATATTCGGCCGTTATTGGGCTTGCGCGTCTGGGTTAGATACCCCGAGACGCGACTCCGCTAGGGCGCAAAGCTGTTCATTTCTCAATGATGCTGTTTCTATGCGGGCAGGGAAGAAGAAGGGGGGTAGAAAGGTGGTGATGGGGATGGCGCGTCGTTCTTCTCGGTCGGTTGACAGAAATGACGACAATGCGCGGGACGGAATAGCACAGCATGACGCTGGGCAAGGTATGAACTCACATGAGACGAAGATGATAAAATTTCCAGAGGAGGAGATTGAGATGTCGCGAAAAAGAAACGACTCTGAAATAGTCGAATTTTTGATTGATTGGTTTTGTGAAGTAGGGAAACAACAAATGGTCAAGGAAGGCAGGCGCGTCTGAGAAGGGCGGAGACGATAAACACTGCAAGTGTGTATGCTAGGTACCTAGCTAGGTACCTAGGTACTAAGTAGTCACCCAGCAAACGTTAGCGTAAGAGCCCACTTCTAGTGCCTAAGCGAGTCGTCGCATGGTCACTTACCAACAATCCAGTGATCAAAGCCGTCGCAAAGTTCAAGTTCCTCGCATTTCCGCGAATTGGCTCTATCAAAATGAATTCTGTGACCTAGGCGACTCGGTCCCAAGGTTTGCGACAGTAAGAATCACGGAGATGGTTGGCCGGTGGAGGGTGAATGGCAACAGAAACTTCAGAGTTGAAGTGTGTAGGTTGCCAGGTAGTTAAGGGCCCCGTTCATTTAGGGGTGGGGAACCTTTTGATGCGTGCCAAGGTTCGTACTGAGTACCTAGGTACCTAGGTAGGTACGCCGCAGTAGGAAAACCACGTATGAGATCGTTACAAGACTATGAATGTCTTCAGGTGGCATGTTGCGTAGTGACAGTCTGCCATAGGATATCATATTAATTACTAGGAATGCTAGTACCTTCATTCTACTGCTACAGTTCTGCTATTTAAGCCACACCAGACGAGTTGTCACTTCATGCCTTCTCATAATGTCCTCCTCCTCCCCTACAGCTTATACTCATGATGGGACAGTTCCGATGGTTCGTTGGCCCATATACACCTAACCTCTGATGCGATGGTACAGTGTTCTAGTCCAGCTCTTCCACCCTATCCTCATCCTTGATATCTTGAAACTGACCCTCACGCATATACTGCTCCACCGGGTTCTGCACGTCGATTATTCCAGTCTTCTTCAGTCTGTGATATTAAAAAAAAGTCAGTGGAAACGATCCCGCAAGTAAGAAGGAACGGACGCAATTCGGATGAGGGGTTGGGGGGGGGGGGTAATTGCGACGAACCTCTCAAACAGAACAAACAGCCTCTCCGCCTCCCTCTCCTTCTCCTCTTCCGTCATTTCGGGCAACTCAGGGCCCGTTTCCTGGTCCAGGAACTGTCCCGTAATAGGATTGACAGGCCTTTCGCTATCACCACCGTCCTCGCCAGCGGCATTCTTTGGCACAGGAATGTTGTTCTGGTACAGGAAACCCGACGCATAGCCGTACCCCACGTTCTCCACGAATATCGATGCATCCTTGTCGGACATCTCGAAGAGGGTGTGTGAGATGGCGTCCCGCAGCTGAGGCGCCACGGCGTTGGTCGAGTTGCGCAAGAATCTGGATGCCAGGGTTTCTCCCCGGCCCAAAACCTCTTCTCTTTCTTCCTTGGTGGGCAGCAATTTGCTGCGGACGAAATCCCGTACGGCCTCGGGTGCGCTCTCGTGGAAGCTTCGCAGGACACTTACCAGGGGTGTGACGATCTGCTCGAGGTCGTTCTCGCCGTATGTCTTCAGTGAGAGGTCGAGGAGTTCGATAAGTCTCTCCGCTACCGACTTTTGTTGCTCGCCCTCGGGGTACAGAGCAGCTTGCGCTTCCTCGTTGTCCAGCTTAAGATTAACCAGTGCATTGATCAGATGGGTATAGAATCCGTCGAGTGGCCGCGATGGCGGGTTATCTCGCTTTTGTAGCAGGGTGACAATGTGAGGCACAGCCGGTGTGAAGTCGTCGACGCTGGCCTTGCAGAAATGCGTTACGTTGAACATCAGCTTCAGAGTGTCGGCCAGTGCCATGTCCTGCATTGGGTCCTGCCTTGCCTTCCCCGAACCTGTTGCCAAGCCGGCGTGCTTCGCTAGCTTGTCGGTAACTGTTTTCGCGAGTCCATACTCATCGACAAGCTTGGCCAGGTCAATGTTGGTCCCATACGTCGTGAGGAAAATCACCCTCGAGCAGAGGAATTCGTCATCCCATGTGTCCCGTTTCAGCTGTTCACACGCTTTGGATTCGCACCCAAGATCAACAAACATTTGCCGTGCCTCGGGCTTGATGAGCATTGCGTTGGCAAGACATCTCAGCGCGTTGTGGGACGTTGAGGTTGCTGATGCCTCGAAGGCGTGTCTCGTGAGTGTTGTTATGCCCTGGTGGAAACGTTCAGCTTTCGCCATTCAACGAAGGAGTGAGCCTTCGTTGTCCCTCGACTTACGTCTTTCGTAAATATGGGATCTGCGTTCCTGGGGTCCCTGCCGTAGACCTTGAGCTCCTCTAGTAGCGCATCACGCTCTGGAAATTGGTCAGAAGTCGTTGGGTTTCGAGTGTGGCCATGGATAAAGCTACTAACGTTCTGTCTGAAGGTTCTTCTCTTCCAGGTCTATCGTCAACCTTTCTATCAATCTGGTGATCGCCTCAAGCTTGGCTGTGTGAGATTGTAAGTAGGCGGACTCGTGTCACTTGAGCTCGAGGGACTTGCCTGCACCCGTAACGGTTCCGGCGAAAGCCATGATAGCCTCTAGGTATGTGACCTAAGGAATTATCCTGTTAAAACAACCTCGAGTCCTTTCACCGTATCCCAAAATGGTGCGTCGGTAATGATTTGCCAAACAAGTCTGAGATCCAGTGTTGGTGATGGTCCCGATGATAGCCTTGCGGTTCAGAGGCTCAGAATTCTATATGTGGGCTCCTGATATACAATCGTCTCTTCGAAGATTCACGAGAGAGAGCACGAGAGAGAGTCCGATAACCTTGAATTAAATGCTCCAGGTGATTAAAGGTCCAGGGGATGATATCAAGTTTGTCGACGTACGACCCTCTTTTATTTTGAAGAGGCAGCTCCGTTCATTAGAAGAAGGCTAAGTATAGAAGAAGGTGTTTGTACATTGGCGGAACAAGGAGCAGCCTGGACGGGGATCGACGCACTTCCCAAGCTGAGATTGCAGCCAGGACTAGGAAGGTTGCCGAGCTTAGTTGAGATTGAAGTCGATTCCGCACTCGCTTCCAGCCTGTCAGGTCGTTTTGATGTGGCTTTTCTCGAGTGCCCAGGTGGTCACAGCGTAGCTGTCTGTAGCTTTCCAAATTACAATGGCCAGTGGTAGACAGCTGCAATGCAAACAAAGAGTCAACTCCGGGGTGCCCCTGATAATGTGGGGTTGTGATTTCTCCAACAACAAACTGTTGGAAGTCGCAGTCTGTAATGGCCATTTGAGAGGAAGAGTTAGCAATTGGATCCTTGACCCCATCTTCTACTTCGCCCACAGGCATAATTTCAGACCTTATTCTTTCCTCTCTGTACGGTCTGGGCCGCACAGTTTAAGATGTTCTGATGGCGTCTCTTGTCCAGCGCGAGTCCACACAGCATAGCCACAGGCTTACTGTCGACAGGAAAATTACAGTCTTTAATGCTTCTAAATTGATGCTCTGTTATACAATGGGACTTTTTCCGCTCCCCGTAAACCCCCATAGAATAGATATCTGGACTCCGAATGATGCCCTCGGTATTATCTGACAAGACTCCTAACCCCGTGGCGAACGCCTTACATAAACCAAAGTCCGCTCTCTGAACGCCTCGCGATGCCGTAGTCCATTATGTGGAGACGTACATGGAGTGGAACAACTCAACCATTATGCTCCTCCTGCTTTTTCTTGCGCTCGCTCGTTAACGTCTCTGAACACCTTTTTGCCCATCTCGAAACTGCTGATCATGATCGCACAGGCGGGTGCCACCTTCATCACTCGTGGTATCCATCCCCTGAAAAGTCCAGCAGCCCCTTCTGTGCGGACAATATGTTGAAGAAGCCGGAACATGGTCTGTTCCTCGGGCGCTACCCTTGCTTTACCAGCGGCACCCGCTATACTCTTGGCCGAGTCGTGGTACACCTGCGTGCGCGTCTTGCCAACATCAAACGGCATGGTCACGATGCAGGCAGTAGCCCCCGAGAGTGTTCCTGCGACGAAACTGTCCACAAAGGTGTCTCGGTGGTTCTCATGGCTCTGCGACGCCCGCCGCGCATGTATATCGCCATCGAACGACCGCCCCTTGACCCGATCCCGGGCTTCTGTGAGCTTGCCCCGTATCGTCTCGTAGCCCCACCAGTACATTCCTGAGAACGGTACATCTCTCCACAGCGTCAGGGTCAGACCTCGCCAGAGCGACCGATAGCCGTGACTTTTGACCATCTCCTGCATGCTGTTGAAGGTGTCCTTGACGTGGCCCGCAGCGGTGTCTCCGTGAGAAGCTTGCAATCTTGTCCGGAACAGCTCGATCGGCCCGATGGCCGCGGCCGCGACGACTCTCGCAGCTGCCCCTGCTACTAGTGGCGCATAGACGTCGTTCATCCCTGAAAGCGGGCTCTGCTTTTCGTATCGTAGCCATTCGTACCCCGTGAAGTAGATCATGTTGGCCGGTACTGACATGAGGAGCGTTGGCGATAGTCCTCTCCATAACGTCAAGAAGCCCTCGTTCCTAGCAATTTTGCGCATCCCGTCGAGTGTCGAGGTGAACGTCTTCTTCCGTGACTCCTCCACAGCGCACTCAGCAGCGCTCGTGGGCCCGTTCACACCAGGGCCCACGACGCAGAGCTCGGCATTGTTGTTCATGAAGAATACCTCTCTGCAGCACGAGGTTACTCCAAGATTCGAGGGTCGAAAAACGCCGGTTGATGTGGACTTCATGGCGAGCTTCTGGAAATCGGGTGCTCTGGTTGAGTTGTGTTGTTGCTGTTTGACATTCTGCGACTGCCACCGAACTCGGACAACGTCGAGCGGTGTCACTGTCTGCAGTTAGCCGCCTGATCACGATAGTTTTGGTACGTTGCTCAACGAGTTGGCATACTTGTCAGGCCAGTCAGAAGACTGCCCGAAGTAGCGGACAGCATCTTCTGGAAGGGCGTGATGTCTGCGAAGCCATTGTCGCCTCTGTCGTCCTCATTCGGCAGGATATTTCGCATTCTTAATTCATCATTATTGCTATCGAACCTGTCATGGTTCTGCCCATGCGGGCCGTTGTGAAGGGCGGTTGCCATGTTGGGCGCATCAAGCTGCGCTGAGCGGGCGATGAAGCTTATCCGCAAGGGCCGGTTGGGAACAAAGCGTATGTATTTAGGAACCCAGTCACGCAGAATGCGTGAGTCTGGGAAGATGAGAAAAGCTTTCGAGGTCCCGTGGTAAGCGAGCGAGTCTCGTGGTGTTGATACTCAGGGCAAAAAGCAGTGGTTTCTATGGTCTTCTCTTTCAATAAACTTCATGGATTATTGACAAGGCGAAAGAAATTCGGCGCCCTTCCTTTCAATGGGTAGTGCCGCGGCTTCTACAGGGACCCCTGCGGCTTCCCTTTTGGATGATGTCACCCCCACCTAATCCTCGACCATCCAATGAGATGGCGAGTACGACTGGCCAGAGCTTCGCCGATGCAGCGATATCGCAGGCACCGGGGGCAGGTAGATACCTAGGTACTTACCATAGTAGATACCTAGGTACCTAGGTATTCATGTACATCAGGGTAGATCTCCAGGCTTGCTCTGCCAGGCTTACATAAAGACATGCCATCCTTTTCCTTACTACGGTATTGTGATAATCACGAAACTGTGCCTTTCTGCATACGTCGATTTACCCAAGTTTACGCAATATTGAACCATTTCTTGTCAACGTGATGTTGTACATCTCGATGGGGTCGTTCATGGTAGTACACAAAGACGGCCGGAGATCTACACGCTGGAGTTACAGGGGCTGCAGGGACCCGGTGGGCCTTTTGATAAGATAAAGCTCCAGCGCGTCATGGTATCTGACTGTGTTTCTTTGCGGATGACCTCCATCGCCGGTGACTTCAACCGAGTAAGCGATTCATCCATCCGCCTACAGAGTCGATCCGTGTTTTTTTTTTTTTGTAATGGTCTAGGGAAGACTTTAGCGACCAGTTCTTCTGAAAAGGCAATGTTCCTATAACCTCATCATACTAGGAAAGCTACCCATCGATGTGTTTATAAGCAGCACAACCCGAAGTCACCGAGGATGGACACCAACCCGGACCTCGAATCGTTCCGCGAGCAATGGCGCGCCGAAGTCCGTGCCAGGAATGCTGGAGCCTCCGGGGCACAGCAGCGATCAACTCCAAGTAGCCATGCCGAAGGTTCTAGGGCAAGCGCCCCCAGATCATCCCGGACGACTCATTTGAGTTCTGGAAAACCGAGGGTCCAGGACACGGACGAGGACTATGTTGAGGCGAGAACGTTTGATACACCTGAGCCCGGTCAGGAGGTGAAGAAAGATGACCAAGGAAATAAAGAGCCCGTGACGGCACTTGAACACTACGAGCGAGCAGTTGAGAAGGAGGATCAGGGGTCGTTAGGAGATAGCTTGCAGTTATATCGGAGGGCTTTTCGGGTGCGCAATACCGCCCGTTAGTATCAAAGCATCGTCAATGCTGACAACAATCACGCAGATGGACCACAAGGTCGACCAGAAGTACAAGAACAAGTACTATGCTGCGGCATGGGCCAGGCCGTTGCAGGCGGACAAGGCGACCGCCACTCCCGCAGCTGCAGACTCTACACAGTCCTCGACGGAGCGTAAGCCCCTGACCACGGAAGAGCTGATTGCAAGTTTTTCCGACCTTTCGATCGAACCTGCCCAACCATATATCAAGGGCATGCCAGAGTCTCCATGCCCTATCGCCAAGCTGCCGGAGGAGATCATTGTGCACATTCTCCAAGACGTCGCCGAGGCTGACGTGGGAGCTTTCGTGGGACTGTCCCGCGTCTGCAAACGCCTCGCCTGGCTTGTCGCTACAGAGGATAGCATCTGGAGACAAGTTTGCCTCGGGCCCAAATTTGGCTTTACAGGGATGCACTACGGTTTCGCCACCGCCGTAAACTGGAAGCCCCTTGCCGAAGAACGCAACCTCCTCGACGACCCAGACGAAGCCGTCCGGCAGCGTGAGGAGGAAGCATATGCAACTTCCATAGCTCTCCTCAACACAACCTACCACTCCTGGCAGAGGATGTTCCGGCGGCGACCCCGGATACGCTTCAACGGCTGCTACATCTCGACAATCAACTATATCCGGCCCGGTCAGCAGACCAACTCTCTGGCTTGGAATAGCCCCGTGCACATAGTCACGTATTACCGGTACCTGCGGATGTTCCGGGACGGCACCGCGATTACATTGTGCACGGTGGAGCAGCCAGCTAACGTTGTACACCATATGACAAGGGAGGCATTAGCTCTGCACAAAGGCGGTGCTATGTCCCATCTGCCTTCTGGTGTGATGCAGCATGCGCACAGGGCGCGGTGGCGATTGAGTTCTGCTGCAGATCACTCCGCCGAACTGGATCAAGGCAAGGAAGTGAGCCTTGCAGACTCGGAGGGGGACCTCTTTATCGAGTACGACGGAGGGGGCAACTACCTATACCGCATGGAACTGTCGCTGCGGACGACGGGCAAGTTGAGTAGGAACAACAAACTGCTGTGGTCTGGCTTCTACAGCTACAATAAGCCGGCGGATGAATGGGATGAGTTCTCGTTGAATGAATTCAAGCCGTTTTACTTCAGCAGAGTCAAGAGCTATGGGTTTGGAGAGCTTGATTTGACTTGATGGACGTCATAGACCTCAACTGCAACCTTCTTAGAATATCCTCAATGGCACCGTCGACATAGGCGCTTTTTATTTTATTTTAAATGAGGGACGGCACTGTTTGGTCTGGGCCAGATGTTGACCGTCTCGATAGTCCATACTGTTGGATCACATGAGGCCCAAGCCTCGCCTCGTTCGGTCCGATTGGTTGTGCTGTGCCCCCAGTCGAACGCACCTCTATAAAGTTCACTAGCCTGTCCTACTGCACAGTACCACTTCGGATTTCTTGATGAGGAAGCACAGACTCCTTTCTTGACTCGAGATGCGCGATTTCAATGAGGCCAATCTCGATACACCTTCCCTGATTTTGCTGTGAGACTCAGGTGTGAACCAGGGACAGGAAGGAAAAGCGAGGGATGGTGGCATTGGGCATATCGGGCGGCAACTGCATCCGGACTTTTATCAGGTACAGAAACGTGTCGGTAGATCGGCTGCGAGAGAACAGCACCTGCATGCATGTCCATGAGGGGAGGAAGACTGCATCTTCACCATGCAAGCCGTCAGCCACGTCCGAGGCGCGAAGCTCCTTGGGGATAACGCCTAATCAACTAGCTCCGGCTGGTAGTCGGGTGCTATATCTGGCAGCTTTAGCCTTGGGCCTCGAGCCAATCACCAAAGTGGTGATGGTGTCTCACTCTGCTTTGGGCACGATCTTCGTCCCGAGTGCATCATTTGCATTCCAGAGGGTTTATACATTACCTAGCATATCTACCTAGGTAACCTGTATGGAAACACATCGTACATTATGTAGACGACGGTTGTGATCCAAGTGGTTCTCACTCCACGTTTCGTAGACGAGCTGCCAGCGCATCCACTGGTAATGGTGACCAATGACTGCCAGAGATGACGAGACTACCCTGTAATTTTCTTTCAAATGTGGTGTTTACCCATGTGCATACTATCAGGCAGCTAATAGCCCTCTAGATGTTACCTCAAGGTAGTCATCTGGCGTCTTCTATTGGGATGTGCTGGTCGTTTTGGTCGTTTGTTGGGCCGTTCATACGCTTTACCAACGGGTGAACTTCCCGTCTCGATGTCATGGAAGCACACTGAACATTGGATGAGACGGAGGGGGTTTGATCTCCTGTGGTATACCAGTCGTTCTTCCGTGCCGGTGCTGCAGGCGCCCGATAACATAGTTCGAAGTCGCTCCCGAAAGAGATTGGCGATGTTTGCGGTCCTAAAATGAGAGCTGTGGTACCGGTACTGCATTATGCGACGATCCTGGAGTTGGAGCCGGACCAGGAATAGGCACCCTACCGGTGGGCCAATATCA
The DNA here is from genome assembly GCA_023375675.1 of Cytospora piceicola. NCBI lineage: Eukaryota > Fungi > Ascomycota > Sordariomycetes > Diaporthales > Cytosporaceae > Cytospora > Cytospora piceicola. The sequence continues at coordinate 474,750 of JALQBC010000014.1, read as the reverse complement.
CATTTGGGCAGGTCCGTTCATCACATAGCGTGGTCAAAGTGTATTTGATGCCATAGCTCCCATTTAGTCCTGACTATCAACAAAGCTCAAGCTGCAAGCAGCCGGGGGCGGGGCCTCCTCTACTATCTACTACTGCGCACTAGTACTGTGTGTAGTTCTGGATATATATATTACTATACTTGAAGATGATGTAGTGAGTTACTATATGAGGTCTTAGAATGAACCCTTGGAAGAAGATGTCATGTTCAGTGCCCTCTACAGACAAACCGGCAAACCGGCAAACCGACAAACCTCATCAATCATCCACATCCGAGATTGATCCCGTGAGAATCGTATCTCACAAGAGCCCCATTCCGACCACCAGCAGCACTTGGCGCCGTTGTCGAAGGAGACTCCACCTTTATTAGTTGTTGCCGGCATCGAATATCCCGGGAGCTAAACATCTAGACCCAGCGTACTGGGACGTGCCGCAACGCATCCGCAGCAAAGGAATCCCGGTACGGTCCCAAATTGTCAGACTGTTCCTCCGGCGGCGGGCTGAAACCCCTCGTACCTTTAATTTCTTCTCAGGCACAAGGCGACATTGGACGACCCCGCCACCGCAGCCGTCTCACGAGAAGAAACGCCGTCCTCCGTCTCTATCTGTGTGTGTGCTGTGCGTGTGTGCGTGTGCGCGTATGTGTGCTTGTACGTGTGTTCCAATCTATATCATCAAGAGAGAAGGACCTATACCTCTCGTTTCGTGATCTCGTACTGTAAGTGTGTGTGCGTCAACTGTCTGTGTGGTGGTGTACCCCCTTTCAAACAAAAAAACCACCCCCCTCCCCCACCAAAAAAAACCGCGGCCATGAGCACTTCATACATCCATCGCAATACTTGATTGCCCAGGAAGAACTTACATGGGTACCGCACTCGGCCTCACATCTGTATCAGGAATATCAATAGCGGGTGGTGTGGAGGTACTGGTGATGGACAGTAGCATTTGACGTCTGTGACTGACAGATTGGCGACAGGGCTCATCCAATTAATTGCAATACTGCAACCTATCATTTCAAGAGCGCGAAGAACAAGGACCCATCATCGTCCTGTCTGTCGTCCTGGAAGGTTGCCTTTCCTGGTCAATTACCCCTGAAGCCTGCCTTTCACCTGCTTGGCCCAAATAATTCAACCGTTCGTTTTCGCTCTCTTCACATCGTCGTCACATTTCACCAGCACTCTTCTTATCTCTCGTATGTACGGTACCCTTTATCGTTACCCTCCTCCCCTCACTGGTCGTGAAGAAGAGAGATCCCATCTTGTATCTTGTTTCGTTTCCCTCTTCTCACATACGATTTCAGTGGCTTTAGCTTTTCTCAAGGGAGCAAGCACCACTTTTATCCGCGACCCTTTTAACCTCTCCGATACGCCCACTACAGTACATGACAGCCATTGTCCTGCCTCCTTTACAATTTACCTGATCTAACTGGGACACCACAGGCACAACTGGGACTCGGACGGTGAATCTGTCTGCACCGCCCTTCTTTCCAGTCCCTATCCAAGCGTCGAGCCAACAACGTCGCTTGAACCGCTGCACCGTTTCGCTTCTTCACCGGTAGTCGTCGAATTGATCAAAGGTCCAGAATCCGTCCACTTTTTAATCTTCTGTAGCGCTCCCTCTGAGCGTTTACTGTCTTCTCACTCTCACTCTCACTCTCACTCTGTCGGTTTAGCGACACAGGCGCCGATCCATCTGCCGAGGCATCGTCCCCTTTTCCGTCCCACCCACCACCTTTCCAACACAGATATTCACATTCGAATGTCTCATTGCCACGAGAACTTTTGAGACAAAATGCCTGGCCTATTCTCCCGCCTCAAAAAGGACGGAAAATCGAAGAAGAATACCAGCACCGACCTCCTTGACCAGCAACCTGCGGAGCCAAAATGGACGGATGCATGGGCTCGGACGACCGTTGAACCGGAGGAAATTCACGAATTGGTTAGGCGATGTACTGAAGAGATCAAATCAAGAGGTATGTTTCTAGCCTCTTGTGTCTTAGACGCCCTCAAGTTGCGCTGCATGCTGCCTACGTCTTAGACTACCTATCTTCGTCTTAGACCGGAGGTGCATGAGCCACCACCGACCGCCCCCTCCCGAGGTCCCTGACTCCCTTCATACTTTTATTGTGTACCACGTTGCTAATATCGCCTGTGATGATGTACAGCGCTTGACCACCCTTTTATACTCCTACCGTTCCGACCGACCTCCGATCCCAGCGGTGTGCGTACGTTCATACGTCACTTCTTCGACAACCATGCACTTCGCAGCGAGGCACTGGTGCAGGAGCTGCGCATGGCCGAGCCCATGGTCATTGCAGGGGCCATCAAATGGTGCTGGAGTCGAATATCGGGTGGTGTAGTCGGCTGGGATGCATATGAGTTGTTTAAAGTAGGAGAGCAGGACTCCAATCTGGCTCGCGACTCCTTCAAGACCTTCATCCCGTTGAGCGTCGACAATGGTGCCCGTTGCAGTATCATCTTCAACTACTTCGATCTGATGTCGGCAATCGCTGCACATGGCAAGATGAATGGCTTTGGTGGGCGCAAGCTGTCACGAATGGCAGCGTGGTGGGCATTTGAGCACAAGGACACCGGTAGTGGGTTTGACAGTGGATACAAGGAGTGGTTGAGGGCCGCCGACGCGACCAGTCACCTCTTCTTCGCCTACCTGAGGACACTTGCGCCGCAGCAACAGGCTCCCGGGGCCATCTCCATGCTGCCCATGTCGCTCCTGAAGCTCCTTGAAGAGACAGAGTACCCGCCACAGCGCCCTGTTTTGATGCAGACGTCCACCTACAAGGTTGTCATGATCGTGGAATCAGTCTCGCCGACCCCTTTCGCCCTTCTGCGACGCGCAAACCACTTCCAGTACCGAGAAAACTCGTTGCAGCAGTTCTCTGAGTACGAGGACCCGGTGACAGCACTGACCGAGGAGTGCCGTCGAGTCTTGCGAGCCGTTGCCGCCGCCAACCAGACCCAGGCAGTCTCCAGCGCGAAGCACTCGACAAGTTTGCGGGACGCATCCTGGTCGCGTTTCGAGGACATCGGCTTCACTAGCCCGATGGATGATGGCGAATCTGACGATTCTCCCTCCTCGCCCAAGCCCTTGCAGAGACCTGGGCTAAGAACAACCCCATCTTCCGGCGCCGGTAACGGCGGCAGGCCTACAACACCATCTTGGGCAGACTTCCTCTCGTCTGGTTTCGCCGACGATGGCGCTAACAGTCCTAACCTACTACCTCCAGATAAGGTATTGCCACCGATCGACACGAACGTACGGCAACGCTCTGCTCAGTCTCACAGGCCGAGGTTGGAAACGGGTGACGAGGTTGAGGCGGGCGAACTGGCTAGCATCAACACAGTTGAGCTTGACGACTCATTCTGGTGGGTCTGGATGAACAGCTTGGCTCCTGAAGAGACCCCCGAGAGAAAGTCTGCCTTTGGTCGTTGCGCGGTCATCGAGACAGTGATCAGGGATGGCCGATGGCTTGTATTCGAGGAGGTCATGAAGGGTGCGGCTCCGGAGCCACAGGAGGGCGCGTACGTCGCCGAGAAGAAGAGCTTGTTCAGCTGGACACGGCGCAACAAGGACAAGACTGGCGTCTCTCGGAGCAAGTCCACTGTTGGCAAGAACATCCTGGAGAGGCCCAATGGCCAGCTGAAGTCCAGTGCAACGACCGGAGGAATCAGCAAGAACAGCCTTGGCCCAGACCAGCAGGCAAGGATCCAGGCTGCAGCTCAACAACTTCAGGCGAAGCAGGAGCGCGAAAGAAGGCAGGCCGCGCAGGGTCTGGCCGTTCGTCGAGGCCGAACTGATGCCGAGCTCATGTCGGAGAAGACGAAGAGCGTGATGACGCTGCAGCCGATGATCGTTAAGGAAGCATCGTCGGCCCTGAAATGGGCAAAAAACTACGACAATGGCACTATTCGTGACAACTATCTGTCCAACACGAATGCAGGTCGTGGAGTGGTACAGAACTCGCCGCAGACTAACGGTCACTCAGGTTCGAACGGTCACTCGGGCTCAAACGGTCACTCAGGCTCGATTGGTCACTCAGATGCGAACGGTCACTCAGGCTCGAACGGTCACTCGGGCTCAAATGGCCACTCAGGCGTGAATGGATCTGTTGCGATAGCAGGCTCACCTTCGTCTCCATCTCTGCTTCCCCCACCTTCTCCGTCCGTGCATTCTCAAGATCACCGAGATGGGCCACTGAGTCCTGCACCGGTTGTTGAGACCGGTCGCAACTCGCCACTACCTCCGCTTCCAAAGGAACATACCACCAGTATTGACTCAGCTCGTGTGAGCACAACGTTGTCTGAACCTGCGGAAGGACTAAGCCCCAACTCGAAGGCGCACAAGAAGCTGCACAAGAGCGAAAAGAAGGGCGGCTTCCGGAAGCTGTTCGGAAGAAATAAGCGTTCCTCCAAGGTTCCAGACAACACGGCTCCGGACCTGAACCAAATGCTTGCTTCAGAGGGCCGAGAAACCCCTGAGCCCTCCCCTGCGGGAAACCCAGAAACCCCTCGGCAAGAGACTCCTAGGCCTTCCGGACAGCATTCCGTCCGTACACCCGCAGCGCAGTCTGGTCGAGCTACCCCGGCCACCCAAACAAATGAGGAGCCAGCCGGGAGAGTGAGTCAGGAGCCCGCCTACGAGAACTCTGTCCACGACGAAGTCTCCCGCGTCGATACCGCCGACGCCGAAGAGGCTCGGAATGCGTTCTCCCGCTTCGATCAGGGTCCCCTACAGGACCAACCCGCCTTTGCCCCGGCCGACGACTCTGAAGAAGGGGAAGGGGAGGGGGAGGACGAGGACGAGGCCATTCCGCCGCCCATCCAGAGACACAGGTCGCCTGCCCCTGCGGAGCCTTCGCCTGAGCCCAGGCTTAAGCCCAAGTTTGAGCCAAAAGCAGACTCGGCCGCCCCGGCGATTGAGCGGTGGGCGCAGATCCGCGAGGCGGCGGCGGCGCGAGCGGCGGCGGCAGCGGCACAACAGCGAGAGAGCGGAGAGCAGCACCGGCCATCGTTTGGCAAGACGGAGGGAGAGTCTGATACGAGTGGCGAGGAGAGTAAGTGGCCTACCCCCATTTTTGACATCCATGGCTTATGAACATGACACTTGCTAACGGCGACCGCGTTAGCTATCGAGTCCCGTGTCGCCCGGATCAAAGCTCGCGTTGCCGAACTCACCAACAACATGGAAGGCGCACAGGGTCCCGGTCCTGTCCGACCTACAGTCCCGCGTTAGGAACCGGCGACTGATCACGACAAGACCGGAGACGTGCATGACTGGACGGCGAGTCTGTGATGACGAGAGATACAACGACGATATCACATCACCCAACCAGATTGGATCAAACACGCGGCCAACACCAAACAAACAACACGCCGTATCAACCCATGATTTTCTACTTTTCTCCCTCTTGGAGTTTCATTGTCACGGGCATCTTTCATACCCACATACCCCCCCATTCGGGATTTCGTGGAACAATTTTTCTCTTTCTCTATTGTATTCTTTTGACACCGTATTTTCGATGTTTCCCCTTTCAGATATCCAAATGATACCACTACAAAAGCTGTTCTGTTTTTTTTACACGCTGTTCGTCACCACACAAAGCAAGACCATTCTTTCCCTATCAAAGATACTCCATGTTTGTTTCATTTCGATTAGCATTCTAAGAGCTACCCAGCTAGCCATTTTTAATACCCTCATAGGAGCTTCTGACGTGGTTGGGGGAGGTGGAGGGGGAGGGGAAGACAATAGGGATTTCATCCTTATCCCAGGCGAGACTTGAGAACAGGGGGCGCTACTGGAAGTCAGACAGGACGGATTTGCGCAATGTGCCTGTTGATAGTCTTGGACGAGGGATGGTCCATACCTATCCCGACAAGACATAGGGGTCTTTTTTCGATTTTTTAGCAACTTTCTTGTCCTCTTCACCTGTTCAGAGCGGTGCTTTGAAAACAAACTACAACGAACAACCCGAAACCCAACGGGGAATATGACACCGAGTCCTTCCAGGACATAGCAGCTGAATATGAGTCTGTATTGGAAAACGAATTGTTCGGGATATTTGGTTGTTGTTCTATACGGAAGCCTTGCAGAACTTTTCCTCTGGGAGGAAGACGATCTGTTTTGGAGGGGGGGAACAAAAGATTCACCCCAAGCTAGAGTCGTGCAATCCAAATGATCTGATTACATCGATACATGTCCACTGTATCTCAGGAATCTTAAACACACGCTGCGGTGACTTCGAAAAAGGACTGATACTCCAGCGTACTCAACAGAGGCATTTGACGGAAGAGACTCCAACTGCTTCTTGGCCATGATCACTAGGAACCCTGTCATGATGACATAGGATAGCAGCAGTGCAGAAATATAGCAATTGCTGTTCATATTGCAAGATTGGGGGGTATCTGTATCAATGTACGCCTTTAAACATGCAGTCTTGTCGCTTGATATGTTTGTGCTATGCCCTTTCCGAAAACCCTGAGCGCCCCTTTTCTCACACTAACACAACTTAAACACCTGCGAACGTCTGTCCCACAATCTCCGATCCACAGGCAGCACCCTTCTCCTGCTCATTCACAGCCATCCAGTCCCTAAACTCGTCGAGTGTAATATTGGCCCTGGCCAACTTCCACTCGACGCTCCCTGGCCTGTAGACCTCGACCATAGCCCGGCTAGCCACACTGCCATCGTGCATGGTCTCGTTGTTTTCGTTCCCCTTGCCGGAGCTCTTCTGCAGGATGGCAAATCTCAGTCCTACCTCGCTCACCGTCACGCAGATACTGATGACGATCAGGACGATGACGATATACGTGATGGCACTCATCTTGGCATCGGCCACTGTGTCAGACAGAATCTCGGCCAGGTCGAGGAACACGCGGCACCGCTCGTTGAGAACCACGATACGTGGATCGATCTCGAGGTAGTCGCGAATGGCCATGTAGAGAGGGTGCAGGGTGGGCTCGGATTCCCAGAAGAAGTTGGGGACGGGGAGGATATTTGAGGCTGTTGAGATGGTTAGCTGGGTTCCCTAGACTCGTGTGAAAATGAGAGGCGGCGACGAAGGACAGTGGGGCCAAAACTCGATGCCAACCATTGTTGACGGACTCTTTTTCGGCTCCCACCGTCGACGTCACCTCTCCCAGCTCTCGGTGAGTGGATGTTGTAGGCACTTACAAAGATTGATATCCACGCGACTCTTGAACAACCGCCCAAGCAGCTTCACAATCTCTGTCCTCCCCAAGCTCAACTCGCCCGTCATGGCGAGACGTTTGGGAACCGGCTCCGCGTACTTCATCGTATCGGACATCCTCTCTTCGAAATTACACAACTTGGTGCTCTGCGCGACGGCGTGACTGATAGTCAGCTTGACCATATGGTCCGACCGCGGTAGCAGCGTGATCATGTCGTTGAAAATACGTGGGTGCTTGATGTCGGCGGAGTATTCGAAGTGGAACTCTTCTGTTTCGTAATCACCGGGTTCAAACGGCCTGGTGGCCAAGGAAATGCCCTTTTCGCTCTCGGCAAAGGTCAGGTCGCCGAGGATGTCCTTTTCTTGGTGCTCGGTGAAGTTCCAGAAGACAACGACACCGTAGGAGAATACAAACATCTCGGCGAAGTTCTTGGCGTCCGGTGCCAGTCTATTGATCCCGCTGAGGGACACTTCGGCGTGGTCGCCTCCACCGCCCCGTACGAAGTCCCCGCCTTGTTCGTCTGATCCATTGCTGTCCACGGGCTGCAAGTTCGTCATGCTTGCTGGACTATCGCTCGGGCTTCCCAAGAGTTCGTCGGTGCCCCAGCCATAGTGTTCGTCACGTCTTTCGCTGCGCTCAATCTCCAGGTCCAAAACTGTCTTCCCCGTCCCTGGTGTTTTGAGGATGGGCCTGCTCCGCACGCGGTACCCCTCGGTGCCTGTCATTAACGGCAAGTGGTACACCACATAGAGACAGTCGTCGTACAGTTTAGTCTTGGCCTCATGTTTAGTGCGGAGAAACTCGGCAGTGGCTTTCATTTTGAACCCTTGCGCCGTGCAATATGCCGTCAGCCGTGACACCTTCTCGGCCCGTTGTCGTTTCGGCAGCCTTTCTGCGTAGCTCTTCCCGCGGATGCCCCCTCGTTTCTTCAGCACGTCCAGCTCCTCATCGCGCAGCGGGCCGTCCTCCTCTTGCTGCAAATAAGCAATTCTCCTTGCCCTCTCGTCTTCCCTCGTTGACATGCCATCGATCTCGTCGTCTTCAGGGGAGTCGTCGTCGGGTGCGTCAGGGATGGGGATGAGGACGAGCTTCTCGCTGACCTTGGTCGTCCGTGATGGAACGTTCTGAGGGACCGCTATCCGAGAACCTGGCGGTAGTCCAGTTACGCTTGAGGCGCCGATGGAGTTCGCAGGTACGCCCGCCCTACGGGCTGCCGCCCGTGCTGCGGCTCTGACGGTTGCCATGGTGCCAGGCTGTGGGCGTAGAGTGGTCGGGTTCATTCGAGGCTGCCCGGATGGGATCTCGGTGGAGTGGCGAAGAACATTATCGACCGAGACGTACTGCATTCCCATAGGAGGACGCGGTCCAGCCGAACCTCCTGCACCGGTGTCCTGTCGCTGCACCATGGGTCGTTGGGGCGCCATCGTGATGTATCCCAGTGTTGATTGTCCCAAGGGAGGCCAGTACCCTGCGTGTGTCGAGAAGATTTCGCAGTTACTTAACTTTCGAAGCTTTCCGAAATACAGTTACTGCTCTATGTTTCCTGCGGATTGTGGCGTATTGGGGTTGTTGCCAGTTGGTGCTGTGGGAAAATGGGTGAAGCTTTCGAAAAACGGCCCGGCCAAGCACACCCATTTCGCTGCGGCCTGAACCGACCACCACACGACGTCACCCTGCTTGAATTATTATGTAACTAACCCGAACCCTGAAATAAATCGCCAGCATTCCCAGCAACCCATAATACTTGGTTATGTTTTGTCAAGTACAAGAAGAGATCGATAAACTCATAATGTTATGCCTGAGAGTGTAGGACAGTACTGGCTCTATCGCAAGCCATGCATAAAAATAACAGAGACTCGTGCCAGGAAAAGTAAAGTCGTCAGTGGCGCTTGCGTGAGACATGCCCATTCCCTCCTCCGGTGCGTTACCTGACCTAGACTGAAAAGGTGGCTGTCGGTGTAGCATCTCATGTAGACTGGGTTATCGGAATGGGGACACAATGAAAACATATAGCTATGCCCGCTACCGAATACCTAGGTACCTAGGTATGTACCATGGGCGTCAATTGTCTCGCGACATCTTCGGCCTTGCAAGATCTGTCTGATCCCGTGCCTGATGGTAAATACAAGAATCAAGTGCGACATCTGGACAACATGTGATTATTGAGGGTTGCCCGTCAGGCCGTTGCGCTGAATTATTACAGTTAACTCCCTTACAGAGAATGTGCTTATGAACCCATATTAAATTGCGCCAACTCCGACTACCGGACGGACGGCGCTCATTCCTTTTCTTCAGAATCAAGTTGAGTACCATTAACCCAAGACGCCATTATGCCATTCAGGCCACTTATAAAAGAAAAAACCCACCCACATGTTTGACACTCTTAGAACAGTGTCCTAGCATCTCGTCCTCCGTTTGCGGAATCCGACGCATCCACCCAACTACCCGTATCTCATCGGCTGCTGGCCCTGTGGTGGTGCGGGTGCCTGTCCACCCCAGCCTTGCGGCGGGCCTTGCGGCGCACCTTGCGGCGCACCTGGTGGTTTCTGGGGTTGCTGCTGTAGAGGAACTGCTCCGCCCTCAGCATCCCTCTTCATTGACTGCACATCTTGACGCTGCTCGAGTGGCTGGGAGAAGTTACAGATGTTGCAGACGATATCCACATAACCGTGTATGGAGAGCGGTAGGGCGGGCTGTTGACCATGTCAGCATGCTGGTCGAGTCAAGTATGAGAAGTGACGAGGGCCTTACGATGAAGCAGAATGTGAACCACGGATGGCTTTTGATGACATGACCGGAGTAATTGCCGCAGTTATGACACTGGCAGACTAGGCCTTCGTAGCCTTCGACTTGTTTGCGGAAGGTGTGCTCGCCGCAAGTGAAGATGAGACACATGGTGGTGAGCTTCAAGTGAGGTTGAAGTGAGAGTCAGTTGTTATCGTCCGTGGACTGTGTAAGTCGGTCGTGGGTCCTGACTACTCAAGTATGTTTGTCTCGCGGATACCAGAGGCAGGATTGATGGCGCGGTATTATGGCAACGAAAGCAGCGATCTAGGGTCATTGATAGTAGTATCACGGAAAGAAGTGAGGGGAGTATTGAAGACGGTAGAAGATCAGAGTCAAAGTGGTTGGGCTGCCTCGTAGTGTAACTGTCTGCAAGGGCCTATCGATGCCATCCCGTCCGCTCAGCTGCGTGCAAGGTCCCCCTAGTGATGTCACCTGGCGCACAGAGTTTGGGGCGGTGCCTGACCTGCAGACCACTAAAAGTTTGGCGCCAAGCAGCCCGAATAAGCCTTGGCATCCCAGACGATTGCAGGGTTCTGAGCTCCCCGTTGGACCCCACGTCGAAACTTTTTGAGAGCTTCCTCAGCCTTGTGACATTCATATCATCTTCAACCCTTTCCAGACTCTTCCCAGACTCTTCAACATCGACACCGCAAACCCCGCGCCCGTCTAGCTGGTCCTCCGCAACCCACACCAGTAATTGGACGGCCCGTGTGATTGGAAAATCGCGACGACATCACATTCGCCTGACCAGGGTCGGTTGCTCAGACAAGGCTACGAGCCCCATCCCGCCGCCACGATGCTCTACGATCTCAACATTCCTTGGACTCCACAGACATCCCAGTCCGACCTTGAGCGCACCCTGAGATTCAGCCACTCGCTAGGCTACAATGTTGTCGCCCTGAACCACACCTTCGGGGCGCCCGTGCCATCACAGATCAACAACCCAATACCACAGCTGGGGCCCGTCCACTCGTCCTTCCCACAACACAACCAATCCTCGCCTGCCCCCACCTCGACCACGAACAGTGCCTCCTCGAAGCTACCCACGACCCTCCGCCGCGCAACAGTCCTCGTCTCCGACCCGGCAACCAACCACCGCCTCTCCTCCATAGCCGCGGTGTATGACATTGTCGCGTGCCGGCCCACCACCGACAAGGCCTTCCAGGCAGCATGTACGACCATGTCCGACATATCCCTCATCTCCCTCGACCTCACGCAGTACTTCCCCTTCCACTTCAAGCCCAAGCCCTGCATGGCGGCGGTGAACAGGGGCGTCTACTTCGAGGTGTGCTACGGCCAGATGACTTCGAATCAGGACCCGAGGGCACGGAGCGTGTGGGTCGCGAACGTGATCGAGCTCCTGAGGGCGACGAGGGGGAGGGGCATCGTGTTGAGCTCGGAGGGCAAGGGGAGTGGGTTCCTGAGGGCGCCGGCGGATGTGGTGAATCTACTAGCAGTCTGGGGGCTTGGTCCGGAGAAGGGGTTGGAGGGTCTGGGGGTACATCCAAGGGGCGTGGTGGTCAACGAGGGGCTGAAGAGACGGGCGTTCAAGGGCGTGGTTGACATCGTGGATGTCGAGGGCAGGATACCGGGGCGGGAGAATGGGGGAGATAACGGTGAGGCCAAGAACAAGGGCAATGATAGTGGAAAGCAGAAGACGGACAAAGGTGGGAAGAAGCAGCAAGGGCAAAAGCAGCAACAACCCGGAGGCAAGAATGAGAATGGGAAGCGGAAACACGATGGGCTCAATGACCAGGGAGTTGGTGGAGAACAGGCCTCACTCCCCGTCATAAATAAGAGACAGGCGAAGAAGCCAAAGCTCCCTTGAAAAAGATTGGGCGACAGGTTTGACGGAGAGCTCGAAATAAGCCGAGTTGTGTCTGCAAGCATGGTGTCCTGGGAAAGGAGAAGACTATGATACCCCCCTTGAATACAATTGCTCACAATCCAGACAACGGTGCGACTCTTCGGCCAATCCAGCTTTGCTGTGACTCGGTTTCTCGGTAGCTATTTGGTCATCTGGAACGTGGATCAAGCTCTCCGTCTTGACACAGCTTTGGTACTGAAGGCTTGATATCACAGGTTGCCGACCGTGATGAGATTGACGAAGGTCTATTTGACTCCGGTGCGATGATGTTGCAAAGCGTTTTGCTAACCAGCATTTTGCTAACATGAGAGACGGATCGATGTTGATGTTAGACTTCAATGGGTTATTACGGGATCTTCTCATTCTTGAAGACTAATCTGCTTCCCTACTTAGACATGATATGGTCCTTGAGTTGCTAGGAGCCATCACATGTGACGATTCGACTTCCTCGTTCGTCGTAAAAGAAAAAAAAAAGTTAGAATAGGTACATGTTAGCCAGAAGCCACACTTTAGTGGCTGGAGATGGCTCAGATGTTTGCTCGGCAAAGAGGAGGTCACGGCTTGAGAGCTGGCCTTAGTAAGACAATTCCGGACAAATCATAGATTCCCAACACGGTGCTCACAATATGATCACGGCTATGTAAGTAAGCATTCCCGTTGCACCGTTGCAGCCACCGGTAGCAAATACATTCGATTGGGAACCGGTGTTTCGCCGCGCTGCTCCTCAGACACGATCCGTCTGGGGCTTGTCTCATCCGCCCCTGGGCTGAGCGCACACCACCTTCAAGAGCCTCGCTCCAACCACAACCGTTACATGGGGGTAGGCTCAAGTTAAAAACAAGCTTAAACAGCCCTGATACCTGGGAGGAGATTACTCATCCTACCAGGGTTCGGTCAGGGACACGAGAATCGTTCATATGAGACCCAAGCCAAGCTTTTGACACTACCATCATCTTGACTTCCTCTCTTCTTCTTCTTCTTCTTCCTCTTCTCGTCCTTCTCCTTGTTGACCCCGGCTGAAACAGGCTCGTGAGCGTCTAGGTACCGAAGCTTGTTCTGGTAGGTGAACAGCGTCCTGGGGTCCGTGTCAGTCAATTCGAACCAGTATCTCCCAATCACTCCTTTATTCGCAAGCCACCCATATCATCTAAACCATCTTCCCGTCCGCGAGAGCTTCGGTATTTACCTGGCTTTTCCCCTTCAGCGCCTTGCGGGCTCCTTCGAGTCCTTTGGGACTCCCTCGCTCCGTAAATACTAGCAGTCACAATTTCCTGGGGACTCGTGTAGGTACTTAAGTATCCAGGAGCACGGCATCTAACCGCCCGGTTCAGGATTGTTTCTACTGTTCCGTAGCGGATAAGTCCCTGTCAGTCACAGGTGTCGGTTGATCCACATCCTTTTGTTACCTTGTCTTCCCTTCAACTGTCCAGGTTGTTTTTTGATTGAGGTCCTGTCCCGTCCTATTCCGGTGAACATTTTCCCTTCTCTTCTGGCAGATCTCGTCTGTATCACTGGACCGGACTTGGGAACCTGCTGGACTTTGTTCCCTTTCCTTCGATCACCAACCATCGCCACCCTCCCATTTTACTTTCTACAAGGGTTGATCCCTCATATTGACGACTCGTAAGATCACGGTAAGAGTGCGTTGACCAACGGCTGGTCTGTTGCGCCACTCGCTCATTGGACTCATCGGTTTGAAGAGGATTTGGGGCAAGGTGAAGCCTAGCTGGTCTCGACGACAAGATGAAAGTACATCATCTATATGTACTAGTAGTATTAGGATTCGTGTCACTCGCCACGGTACGTCAGCCCTATCTTGAGTGAAGCTACAAGCCTTTGAGAAACTAATATACTGACAAGTCAACAGGCGAATTGGTTGGGCCATGGGATTACTCGGGCTGAGGATGGCATAGAAGCAAGACATGCCGACGAAGACGCGGCATGGGACGCCAATGGACAACATCACCACCACCACGAGGAAGATGCCGCGGGACACCATCATCACCACAATGATAGTGGAGGTAAAGCCGAGACGACAGTGACGGAGGTTTCGAAGGAGACAGTAACAGCATCGGCGGCGATGGCAAACAGCACGGCTGCGGTGACAGTAACGTTAAACGGGACAGAAGCCACCACAACTGTAAACGCGAATGTGTAAGTCGATCAACTGACTGGAGATGAGCAGCCGACTGGATATACTGATACAACTTACCCAGCGCGCCATTCTCCTTCCTCACCACAACGGTTTTCGCTCAAGGTCCCGCTCCAACTCAAATCATCAGCCTCCTTCCGGACACCGTCACGCAGACCGTATATGTGACGTTGCCCTGCGCCAACAACCCGGCACTCGGATCAACGATTGCCACCCAGGCAGCCGCCACAGAAGCCACCGCAAGAAACAGCAGCGTCGATATATCGGGTGTGCCTGTGTCATCAAGCGCACCATCGAGCGTTCTTGCGACCTTGTCATCATCGCTCAGCTCTACTCTGTCGGCTGTATCCACTTGTGAGATGCCCTCCATCAATCTCCCCCCATTTCCCGCCCAGAAGTAATATGTAGCTGACAACATGACCATAGCATCCTCCCCAAGTCCGTCCAGCACTCTGGAATCCGCACTCACCTTCGGCATTGGCACCAGCACCACTCCAGCCGCGGGAGCAACAGCACCGACAGAGACGCCACTGGCTGCTGATAACCCGGCCGCTGTTACTCCCGCGCCAGTCGATCCTACCTCGAGCAGCGCTCAAGTTCCGGATATCGACATGAGTGGGTTGACGCTGATGACTGCGTTGAGTTTGGGTAGCCTCATGCAGCAGACTGTGGGGCCTGCAAAGTCATAAATGGGAGGGATCATATTCGACTGAAGGAGAAGAAGGGTGATGAGTGGGTTGACATGAAGAGGCCGTATATGTTTAGTAATACCCAACCCGTTGACCCTGTGGGTGTGGGTTCTCAGATGGGGTTTGAGGATAAATACCACCTTTCTGCTTCTGGCCCAACTTCGTACATGAAGTACTTGTATTGCTTATCAATGCCATTCAGAGCATGGACTTACTTCCCATCAGTATCTGTCATTCAGAGCATGCAGATATGCATTTGAACGTTTCAATATTCCGCGATACGGCTGATCGGGTAAGCCGATCCAACCTGTGCCATATGCTCCGCAGCTCTGGCAGCCAATAATTGAACAACGATCCTTACAAACATGCAACTGATGCGTATATAACAGTAGACAAGAACCCCATACCATCACAAACTCCAGATCCACATACCCCAACCCCGGGGCGCAATGCTGCCCGCGCGAACGAACACTCTCAACCGCCCGCGGCGTTCCCCGTCCACAGCGCGCCAGGCCCGGGCAGGCCACCCGGCCCCTGCGCCTGCGCCTGGTCCGCCCTCCCCTCCCGGGCCGGGTCGCCCCCGCTGCCCGACAGCAGCCCCGGCTGGTCGAGCGCCTCCTGCGGGCCGCTGTAGCACGCCGCCGCCGCCGCCGCCGCCCGCCCCGGCTCCTCGGGGTACGACTCGGCGCCCTCGGGGATGGGGACCATGGCCGACTTGGTCCAGATGTGGACCGCCTTGCTCCAGTCCAGGCCGTCCAGGCAGCCGCCCTTGACCGAGACCACGTTCTTGTTCTGGGGGCCCAAGTCAGCTGGGTGGTTTCTGGGGGCTGCCGGGGCGGGGCGGGGCATGGTTTGGGGGGGGGGGGCAGGGGAGGAAGCTTACGGGTGTCGTGTGGATTAGCCGGGTGCCGCAAGCTCGGCAGAAGTAGCTGTGCCGTATCAGTAAAGTCTGCTCATCGTCGGGCAATGTTGCGATGGCCGTCAGGGTTGGTTCTCGTCAGGAGCCAGGCTGCTCGAAAACTCACCAATAGAGCGTCTGCCCTGAGACGGTGGGTCGTCTGTACACCGGAATAAAAAGCCGTCAGCACGCCCGATCACTCCCCATCTCCCATTCCCGCCTGATCCCCCTTCTCGTCCTCTCACACCATATCCATTCTCACACATCACCCACCCGCCGTGAGAGACTTCCACGCCCATACAGCCCATTTCTTAGCCTCCTACGGGGGTTTCGGAAGGTAGTGGACTCACGTGTAGACACTCAACAACTCGGCATCCGGCAGGGGGAACCGAGGGAAGATGGCCGACGTGCCAAACGCGGAGGAAGTCTGCCGTCTGCACTCGGCACAATGGCAGATATACAACGCGAGTGGCTTCTCGAGGGGCGTCTTGAAGGTCACGGCCCCGCACTGACAGGTTGCCTCCATGGTGGTGGGCTGGACGGTCTGTACGTCTGTCTGTCTGCCTGTCCCTTTCCTCACTCACTCGTGTGCCTCTTCAGGATACAAGGAACAAAATATGTGCAATGTTTAGTAGTGTTGATGACGATGCAACTGATGATAGCTGTCTGCCTTGAATATGAGGATAGGTAGATGAACAACAAGAAGTCGTCAATTAATAAGCACCCCTTGCTGCCTCGGCGGATGGAGGACTGTGACTCCGACTTTCACAACGGACAAGCAACACGCAGACTCGTCGATAGGAAAAGGGGTGCTCCAATTATCGCAAAGAGGATCCATGGGGGGGGACGCTCAATAGGGACGTGACTCACTAGGAGTTGACATGCGGCATTGATACAAGAGAGGCTTTGGGTAAACGCGAAGTCACATGTCTACCGGCTGCTGATGATTACACAGTACATCTGTACCGTGGATAATCATACTTCAGCATACATATGCAGCTCGGCCCCACTGGAGCATACCCAGTTTGCATTGCGGCAGCCGTGGAGATGGACAGCATGGGTTTGATCCCTCGGTAGCACTGTCAGCACTAATGAGGTAGGTGTGTATAGATTGTATAGATGGTACCGATGTCGATCTGTGATTAGGTTGAGGCTGACACGGCGAATCCTCTTGCTGTGCCACTCACTATTCCGCACTTGTCTCTGCCCCACGTGCCATGTGCTCGGAGCGGCCTAGAACTTTTGAGAATATCGCTAGGTAATTACCATACTAGGTAGTACTGGGAGGTTCGCCAGCGAAGATTGGCCCAACCTCGTTGGAATTTGGAGTCGTGGTGTGGAAGTACATTGGCCTGTCTGACATTGTTTGCCGTTACTTGTGTTCTCGTCTAAACATCTAGAAGGCCTTGAAAATAACAAGACTCGATACTTCCAAAATTCAGAGAGCAGCACAGCTACAGCAGGGGTGATTGTACCGTACTGAAGTACATTTAGAACGTGTCTCTTTATACACTGCAAGACACATAGTTTAACGGGTCTCGCCGTCTGGTCGAGCGCCCAGATCAACACCCGTATCTAGCACTTTCGACTCGAGATTCCGTGCCAAACGGATCATAGGAATGTCCACGAGCCTCCAAAATACATCCGCCGCCCAGACAACTATAGGCCCCAAGATCAGCAGTCCCATGGCCCAACACACGGTCCTCTGCGTTGTCGTGTCCACGCCCACCATGCCCTTGATGCCGCTGGGGAGTACCTCCGTTCTGTAGCCTGGCAGTCCTGGCGTGCCTTTGGGCGGCGTGTACAGCGTACCGGACACCTCGCTTTGGAACAATTCCAGCACGGGGCCGTGGACAATGTATATCGCGTAACTGATGTGTCCGCAATACTGAGCAAAGCGCCCCTCGAGGAACTTCTTGACAAGGTGTAGCTCGCCGCACGTCCAGACCAAGGCAACGGCCTGGACCGCAAACCAGAACTTTTGAGGCGTCAGGTTGTCCACCTGCGGGAATGACGAGGGCGTGTGCGCGAGCAGCCACCGGATCCCTGGTGTCTTATGCGCATCGAAGTTGGGCCAGCCACCGGTGAAGACGCAACCGAGGAAGATTAGGCCGTGCACATAGTAGTGCAGGAAGGCGTTGTCGATCGACCGAGGCAAAGTGCCCGGCGAATGTGGTGAAACAGAGTCAACGGCCTCGTAGCGCTTCATCTCCGACAACCTCTTGATGTGTATGTCAGCCAGTAGCATGCCCGACCAGAACTCGAATGCTGCCCATTTCCCGCAGGTGACGGCATACGCTATCAGACACAGGGCGACGGACAGCCGCACTTGTGGGCGTACTCTTGCGACCATGAGGATGGTCAGGAATAGGAGCATCGAGTGGGCAAACTCGATGGGTATGGACCACAGATGGACGTCGAAAGCAGGCCGCAAGTCCACGTCCCAAGCCCACGGCCAGGTGATGCTGTGGAACATGGCGTCGATCCAGGCCATGAACTGTCCCCATGCTGTCGGTAGGGGCCTGTACATGAAGCCAGTCTGCACCAGCACCGCTATCATAGCCGTGGAGGCCAGGCACGGCCCAAACAGGCGGAAGGGTCTCCGAAAGGTGGACGAAGAGAGTGCAGTGTAGCATGTGTCCAGATCTCTTGCGCGTATGGCCTTCATGGGTTTGTAAGACAGCACAAAGCCCGAGATGACGAAGAAGATGTGCACCATAGGCCGCCCGCTATATAGTATGCGCACAAAGGGCAACTGCAGCCATGATGATTTGCCGTCCTTGTTCAGACCGTACGTAGGAACCATGTAGGGGTGGTTCTCTTCAGTATAGTGGCAGAAGAAGACAAGAATGGAGGCCAGGCCGCGCAGGCCGTCGAGGTATGAAGTCGGGTGTAGTCGATGTGTCTGTAGGGGGGATTTGTGGT
This sequence comes from Cytospora piceicola, assembly GCA_023375675.1. NCBI lineage: Eukaryota > Fungi > Ascomycota > Sordariomycetes > Diaporthales > Cytosporaceae > Cytospora > Cytospora piceicola. Next base: position 456,190 of record JALQBC010000014.1, on the reverse strand, counting down.
CGTGCCATAATGCGTCGGCGACGAAGCTGGGGAGAAGGGTTTGGAGGATCGTCATGTTGAAAGAAGGCGGATGAGCATGGTGGACGCGAGGCCAGGCTGGATCACGTTCGGCGGTCCAAGGCGAGGAGGGTTGAGATCGAGGCTTCAGCCTGTGGTGCCAGCACCAGCGCCGGAGGGACGGGCGAGGGACGATGGACGTCGGACGATGGGAAGTTTTGAAGGGAACGAAGGGTATATGGCAGGATTATCGTCGAACTTGGGTAAATATTATTATTATTTGAGTATGGCTTCAAGGACTCGAAAATCTCGTGCTATTTAGGAGGACACGCATCCGCGTGGTCAGCGTACTTGGAACAGGAACCAGAGTGAAGCCGGGCTCCAGGGTATGTTATATTTCGGGAATGAGATGGGTACGCAGTCGTAATGGATCCAGTAAATCCTGGGGACAATGTAACTCGAACTGGCGAAGGAGCGGCGCCGACAGGACAAAGTGGGACGTCTCGACCTGCAAGGTCCTCAAAGGGCACGCGGCTCTTCAGGGGTGTGCTTGGGGATGGGGACCACGGAGGAATAAATAGGGAGGGGCCAACTGCCCTGTAGGATGGTCCAGGGTCCAGGGTCAGAGGGTCTAGCTGGTATTTCTAGGTGCGTTCGGGTGGGTCCCTTACAGATTCAAATGTTCTAGCGCCGATGTTTCACTAGGTGCAGTACCAACCAACAATCAGGTTCCGTTGGAACACACCAGAGCGGCCCTGAGTGACCAGAGCCGCATGAAGGTCTCGTGGATACTTGTGTTTGAGTGTTGCGGAATGCGGTGTGCGGAATGCGGAATGCAGTATACTGGATGCAGAACAGACCTGCGAGTGGTGTTCTGGCAGTAGGTGCGACGTTGGACGGAAACGCCGCTCTTGTACAATATCAAAGGTGTAACTGGTGTGGTGTATGACCAAAGTGAAGTCGAGTGCGAGTGGAGCCGAGTCAAGTTGAGTCAACGAAGTGTCTGAATTCTTGATGCGTTGTGAGTGCCCAGTTCCAGGGTCATGATGATGGGAGAAGGGAGAAGGGATGAAAACGAGATGGTCGAATTACTTGTCAAATATGCCTAAAGGTTTGTTCAATGTCGCGAAAGGATGGTGGCACCTGACCAAACCAAATAAAAATGGGGCACTTACGACTGGCGCTTGCTCACCACGTCCGTGTCAGGCGTGCAGGCGTGTTACTGTAGTCGGTGTCAATTGGGTTCTTGGGTCGATCACTGGAGTATTTATTCCTCCTCATCAAAAAGACATAAACCCTGGGCAGTCTTTGTTTCCAGCTTGAAATTCCCACCACCAAAAACCCCAAGGGAAGGCGAGACATTGATTGATCCAGAGAGCCTGACCTGTCTCAAACCCTCAAACTGGTAGACTGGATAACTGAATGAATGCCAGACTCGCCAGAATTAGAATGTTGCATTGAGAGCCACCCTGGAGATGCGACATGGCCTGCCTGATAGTACATAGTGGCTGCTGGGGTCAGTGTCAACAACTACCTAGGTACCGTAGTTGCTTCCTCGTCGCGTCGGTGAAGGCGGACACACCCAATAATGTCTCAAGGTGATTGGCTTAGAATGCGGTTCTAATAAATCAAATCGCCAACATAAAGTTGTGCTTGTTGTGAGGGCCTAAGCAACTTGTCGGCCGCTGCGAGATAGATGGGTCGGAGCCTGGCCGCCCTCAGGCACCGTCTCGAGCCGAAGGGTTCGTGGATTGGTCACGACCCGTCATCTGTCGGCTGCCTTCCGAAGAAAAATGGCCAGCGCCTATAATAGATTGGGGCTGATAAAATAAATCCCTACTTGGGTACTCAGTCTGTCGCCAAGGACCGGATCACGATGCCAGCAGCTATTTCTTTGACGGCGCAGACAAGGGACATCCATCAATACCTAGCCACCCCTGAAGAACGAAACGCCGAGACGGGAGAAGAAGGTGATCTACAGTAGCTGAATATTGGGGGGGGGGGGGAGTAAAAGTACAGGTATGCCGGCGCGGCCCGCTGTCTCCACCCCCGGTGCCGAGACACGCATTCTCGACACGGACTCCCCCGGGCAAGTCAGCCGGCACGTCGCCGGACGGCAATCGGCCGCTTCTGCGTTTGATCACCGGCGTAGCGGTGGACGACGCCCCAGTCAATGAAGGTAAAATTATATACTTTGGAAATATTCGCGATGCCTCGTGATGTTCTTAGCAGTTCAAGTATCACACTATTTCCGAGACTAAAGTCTTGCCATGTTAGTTTGTTAATTATCAATTAGAAGGACGTAAACATCCATCCGACCACAATTATGGCACCAGTCTCTACACGGTGTATCTAGAATTTTTATGAACAAAACCAAGATATGACAGACTGCACGTATTTTTTGACAAGCTTTGACTCCCAACGACTCCTAACTATGCAATATTCTCTCGGCGAGTCTTGAAACCCCATCGTCTTTGGTGCTCGCTCCAAGGCTATTTAGCTCCCCATAGTTGGCTATTTGATTAAAGCCATCAAGGTCAGGAAAGGTGGATAGCTTACTTTACTTGTAAGTAAAATCCATGGACTAATCAGGGTCACCCGCTCAAATGCAGGTTATCCGACGAAATGCATTGCTGAATTGCTGAAACTATAGAGGAGTGACTTACACACTACTTATCAGTCATCAAGACCATTCAAGATGTGTCAAATTATGCTGAATGTCTGTAAGGAAGGATGTAAGATCCATTGGGTACGGATGAGGTACTGTGAGCCTGTTTGCGACAAGTATTCAAAGCTGCCATTGGAGTGGACTCTCGCCAAGGTTCAAGATAAGTTTTCTTGGTCACCTTTGGAAGGCTGCGAAGGCCTTACCATCGAAGATACGGTCATGATCAGTCATTGCGGCTCTGGTGTTGGGTGGTCCTCTGACCAGGACATGGACGATGTCGCGTCACTACAGGATGCTAGTGAAGAACTCGATGAGGACTCCATCTAGTTCTCTGTAGTTCGGTTCCCCAATATGAACATGATGGGAGATGGACTTTACCTAGGTATGGAATCTTGCAGGTGATGAACAAGTCACTGTGAATCTTCCAGCCGAGTGACCTCATGCTTGGGGGGCCCCAAGGTTGCTTCCCTGGTAGACATTTCCCTCCACCCACTCGGGGTTTACTTGCAAACAGCCCCAATGATCGCACAAACAGCATCGGCATCCCTCTGAAGACTAAGCACAAGCTGGTTTCCTTGTAACGCCACCCTTACCGTCGGGAAATGTGCCCAGCCCGGTCACTAGGACGGTATAAGTATCTGGGTCTTAATTAATCCTTGCGTATTTGCGAGGTCATGTCTAAGAGATATATAGCGATGGCAGACTCGCTGGGTTGAATCGGACCTCCTCCCATGATGCCGAGATACTTATTTAGGTACACATGTAGTTGCCGAGATGGCTGGCTGTGATAGAGTACCTAGATATCGAGCACTTGAACGATCCTCGTCGCGACTGTGGATGTTAATTACTATAAAGTGTGAATCCAGATCTATATCGGGTTTACGGTGACTGCATGTGCTAATTATCGTCATACTATCACGTCCTTCAATTGAGATAAGTCCCACTGCATATTTACGCCACCGAAGTAATTAGTAGTCAGAAGCAGCAGCCCCAACCAGTGGATATATACAGAATTATATACAGAGACAAGAAACGGCCCAAGCTAAGTTGGTAGTCTCTACGCCACTCGGAGAATAAAACACCTCCGGATCTGTGGCAGCGCATATAACGGCTTTGTGTTTTACTATTCCCGGTTGGAGGATCAACATGAACATGAATCTTTATTTCGTCTGACTGTAAAATATAAAGTTGTGTTCTGCGTCACCTCAACATCTTCCACCAATTGATACATGTATAACGATCGGATACATCGATCTCTGGTTCCTAGTCCATCATAGTCCCCTCTCATCAACTATCGACTATCATATAACGCGACGTTTAAGTCCATAACTTATTTAAACATATACTTCTCACATCTCTTTACTGTTCCGTTGTTTCGTTTCAGCCGCTGAAGCCCCTGCCAGGTTGGCAAAGTCAGTGATGCGAGAAACTGGCTAATGCCAACTTCATATTCATTACCGACACAAAATCGTGGAACGTCTCATTCACTTTTGCCCTGCTCTTTATAGTCAGGCGAAACCTTTTCACGGCTCTGATTTTTGGAAATCCAAAGTTGAATTATGTATTATATACAGTGTTCGCAGGCCATTTGATCCCTTTCCACTAATATGGAGGGCGAAGAACTATTAAACCGAATATATCCACGTCCACAGGTGTTTAGCCCTGGTGGGGCGCCCTCAGCTTGCCCACACAGTCATCCTTCCTCTTGACGAACAGGCCCTCGCGGACCTCGCCCTCGAGGCCTCCCAGCGCACCCGTGGTGTAGAAGCCGAGCAGCCTCTTCTGCCTGTCCGACAGCTTCTCCTCGACGTCCTTGCGGAGCGACAGGAAGTTGTTCTCCTGCTGCCTGATGAAGGAGCGCATGAAGAACATGAGGATGACGGGCCTCTCGCCCTCGGTGCACCGGTTGGGCCCCGTGGCGTGCCACAGCCTGCTCTCAAACACCAGCGCCGTGCCCGCGGGGCCCTCGGCCGCCACCGTGCCCTCCACCGTGAACAGGTCGTTGGGGGCGATCTGGCCGAGGTGCGACGCCGGGAACACGCGGGTGCCGCCGTTCTCCTCCGTGACGTCCTCGAAGTACCACATGATGTTGAGGCCGAACGCGAGGTCGCGGATGGGCGGCTGGATGGCCACCTGGTCGGTGTGCAGCTGCATGGGCACGTTGCCGGGGCGCGCGATGTTGGCCGTGTAGCTGTGGATGAGGGCGTGCTCGCCCAGGTACCAGGGCACGATCTCGTCGATCAGCGGGTGGTTGAGGAGGTCCAGGAACTCTTCGCCCTTGTTCACGACTATGGCGGCGGTTCGTCAGCAAATGTCTTGCATAGTCTTCATGGACGGAGGGGGAAAGCACATACGCGTCCAGATTCTCTGGTTAGGTCCACCAGGACCACCGTCTGGGTGGCCCTTGCCCGCCTTGTTCTCGCCGGCGGCCTGCTCCTGGACGGCCTTCTTCATGATGGCGACCTGCTCCGGTGTGAGGGCGTTCTTGACCAGACCGTACCCAAACTCCTTGACATCCCGCTTCACCTGCTCGATGTCCTCGGTGGGCTTTGGGAGGCGGGTGAAGGTGCTGGCCTTCTTTGGCGGAGTGGGAGGGTTAGGCGTGATAAGGTCGGCGAACTTAATGGCCAGGGAGACGTTGCCCTTGGGCATCGCTGCTTCATGGAAGAAAGCGTCCTTGAAAAGGCCATATCGGGGCTCTAGCTTTCCCTCGTAGAACTGGACGACATCTGGGTGTCTTTGTTAGGACGATGCTTCTCATGTTGGTGTGTCGGAGAGGGTGTTTCAAGTACTAACATTCTGCCTTCATGTTGATCCTCGTGTCCGGCTCGTCAGAGCATTGTTCCAGGAGCTTGGCATCACCGGCAGAACGAGCGTCGAGGAAGACCGGTGCGCGGTCGCCAAATGTCAAGGAGATCAGGCCATTCACCTGGCTAAGCACAGGGAGTTTCTCCTTGATAACCTCGAGTGCCCGGGCGACATGCGCCTCGTTCTTCGAGGCCAGACTGCTATAGGTCTGACCACTGAAGTCCAGTCCAGACGTGTGAGTCTTTCCAGGTGCAACTCCGGCCATGATGGGCGATATTATTGTAATGGAGGGAGGATAGGTATGTGAGAAGGTCTGGATGGCAATCCGGTGGCTGAGGATGAGTATGAAGGATGAGTAAGTATAGAGGTATGGATATTGAATCTTCTGAGGGTGTTGGAACTGGGATACCGAGTATTTAAGTCTTCCAAAGACGCGTCTCGTCTACCTATGGAGCCCCTGAGGCCATTGTCAACCAGCAGCGTCGCGTGCGAAGCAGTGTCGGACGAGCGGGTATCCTATGTGATTGTTTGCTTGCTTGCCGCCTTCTGCAGATACTGTAAGTGGCATGGAGATAGGCTGCAGATCGCAGCATTACGGTAGACAGTCCCAGCCAAATAGGGGAACACCATGCCCCAGTGGGAGATATCGACGTACGCTGCCGACATCTGGAGTTGATAAAGGTCCACTCTTCAACACACACTTTCTATTAGATATACATAACGTTTCTCCAGTGTGTCCACCACTTTTGAGCGCAGTAATCAACAACACATAACAGGCGAGACTGGGACTGTCACCGATTGGATTAGACCGGTGGACTCCTCTCATCCTCTAAGTTTCGAATGGATACCTGGACCCCGATTTTCCTATCGGCCGACAATACGCGTACATACTATACATAAGTACATTCGTATACGGACGTATTTTGAGCGGTTTCTGTGGCTTTGCGAGCTTCCCTATAGCGGGTCAGAACCTTGGAACAAGGTGTGACAGTCGAGGAGCCAACGGCGATCTACACCCCCTTCCACAATAGGTATCCATATGAATATTCTGCATGGAATCAGTCTCGTCTTGATTGGCCAAGATCTCACTACTACGTAGTAGCAAATATCATTATGTAAACCAATATATGTTGTACTGTACCATGATGCCTGACTGGCGAAGCACAGTGGACCAGTGCCAAGAGAGTTTGGGACAGTCAGGGGCATATACGTTGGTTGTTCTTGATTCAGACTGCGTTCACTGGCCCACATCCATAAGGATGGATTCAGAACTGGGAGGGAGGGTGCACTACTGTGTCAATGTGTAAATGTATAGTATAGGCTTCCATGTCGGGGAATCTCCGGTCAAGAGGGCTGGAGGGCTAACCGCTGTCAAACGTTCCCCGGCGCGGCCCCACGTAGATCTCCCTTCCGACCTATCTACCGTAGGTATAAACTAGCTTTGTCTGTGTGGTAAAGGGTGGGGAGCTCCATATATGTGGAAGATCGTTCGTTGCGCTGGGAGAGTACCTGGACGCCACGTTTGACGGTATTCCCACCCCAAAGGGTACTCACACGTCAGTTATTCTGTCGGTTTACGGCGCAGCAAGATCATCAAACCCCTTTTCGGTATGTCCTTACTGTTCAACCTTTTCTTGAATTACACGGGAAGGTCGAGATTTCGCGTCAGGGATTTCACCGGCCCGCTTGAACTTTCTTTTGTGGAGAGGCTACGCGGATGTTGGCTCCCGGGCCGAATCCTTCGAAACGCTATGAAGATCTTTACCATAACAGGGGACGTATATAGTCAGTTATGTACAATACGAATACATACCTAGTACGTGCGGTGCAAATAACTGCCATGTTGGACTCCCCTTGGACACACGCAACAAGCAATAACCTGACATGTACCCCGGACCAGGTAGATGGCGGAACTTGGTTGTACGCAAGGTGGATACTTCGTGATGAAAGGTCCAGACAATGTTACAGGCTGTGCGAGTAAATACATGGGATAGTATTGCAATGACCTAGGTAGTTGCATGGCCAATGCCTGAGTACTAAATACAATACGTCTTTCCTGCGGGCTTGCCACCGCCAGTCCAGGAGTGTTTGTCCAGGGTTTTAATCCTGTAAGTCAAGGAGCACAATTTCGACGAGTTTCCACTAATATTAGGCACTTGTAGCCCTACTACACTTGTACGTAGTATCTGCCAAACAGGAGACCCCTGGGTTGCCTCCACCCAGATGCATTCCTTCATGTACATGGATAGGAATCCAACAAATTAACTTCGAACTACGCACCGGGCGGTGACCCCTGAGGTGTAGACTCGACACGTGAAAGAAGTAAGAAGGAGGTGTCAAGGCCGCATCGACAAGCTCAAATCGGTCTAGGTATCGAAGCGGATCCGAGTGTGAGCCACCCTTTCGAGAAGGCTTCCACAGACAGTCAATAAGCGTCCGGGCAGTGAAGATGATGAGTGGGCTCTGCCATATTCGAGAACCAACAGTCACCTCGGTTAGGAGTCGAGCAATGATGCGATGCATAGTAGAAATGTAGGTACTCAAGAAAGCGCCAACCGGGTTTACATCCGAGGTTTTGAGGGTTTTATTTTTCTTTCGTCCCAGGATCGTGGCTTGGTATGAGTGATTACGAGGCTGGTGGGCAGCGGGACCACTTTGCTGAAACGTATGGAAGATAAGATTGGGTTATGTGCCACATCCGGTGTATGTCGCAGGATGGTACATGTGCCAGGCTCAAAAGGGGATAATTTTCTGCCAGAGATCGACCCCGGAATCGAGTGAACGACCTGACAATGTAAAGAAGCCGGCACGGCCCAGACTTTTTAGATAGACTTTGTTACTCGGTGTAATATTCCATACACATATGATTGGTCTTTGGCGATTAGTCCGTTCTCTTCTTTTTGCGTTGGCACTGTTGACAAATTCCCTCGATCGACCGACTTCACACCGAACATCGTTTGATCTATACGCAACCGCCACTATACGACACCTGGACCGCCTGGCTCACCCGATCTCGACATGGCAGCCGTCCAGCCTTTCTCTGAGATGGAGCCGACCTGGCTGACCGAGCCAGATGCGTTGGGAAAAGGCACTCTGGGTGTCACTGTTGCACTCGGAGTTCTCTCCATACTTCTGGTTGTGTTGCGGTCGTGGACCCGAGTTCACACGGCGACATTTGGGCTCGATGATGGCTTAATGGTCATTGGCATGGTACGTGAATATCCTTGTATTCCAGGGCGGCTGGAGAATCTTTGCTCCCATATCTCTCTACCGTCAGAGTCTGATGGAATCCTTGGACATGTTACAGCTTGTTTACACTGCTTGCTGTGTTTCGACATGCTTGGGTATTTACGCCGGCATGGGTACCATTGACGACCACCTCCAAACTTGGAACCAACATGCCGGTATAATGGTAAGTTGTTAACTCTCGTCCACTATGTTCGAACCCGACGATAGAAATGAGGTTAACAAGGCCATACATATCCAGTATGTCATCTACTTCCAGATAACATACGCTTGGAGTCTCCCCTTCAGTACGTACACCCACGCCCATATCACCTTACCTGTCATCTGGTCTACCTCTGGTCATATCTTGCGATTGCCAAGGCGGACCCTTCTTGGATGTCTGAAGTAGAAGGGTTGCTGATTGAGATGTGAAACAGTCAAAGCCTCAATCTGTTTAACCATGCTTCGAATCATCACCGGAAGGAATTTTCGAATCATCCTTTGGGTTTCAATGATAGCATCCGTGGCCAGCGCTATGATAGGGTTCGTTGCCGTCGTCGCTCTCTGCAAGCCAATCCAGATGTACTGGGACCCATCCATCGGCGGGTGGTGCGCTCCTACAAGGATCATCACGGGAATAAGCTATCTCATCTCAGTCTTGTCTGTCATAACGGACTGGACCTGTTCGCTGCTGCCCTGTGTCGTGGTATGGGACCTCCAAATGCAGCCCCGGCTGAAGGCTTCCGTCTGCGGTGTGTTGGCGTTGGGCATGGTGGCTAGTGCAGCGACGATTGCCCGATTGCCATACCTACGGTTTTATAACATAACGGCTAACTATCTCTGTACGTTTGTTTGCCCAGTCAATGTTTAAACTTTGTTGTTGCTGACCTTAGCTACTTGCAGATAATGTCACCAACATCGTTCTCTGGTCTATCGTGGAGTGTGGTATTGGTATCATCTGTGGGTCTTTACCCTCGCTCCGCACGCTATTCAAGTCATGGCTGGAAAAGTCCGCCAAGGGCAATTCGTATGGGAACAGTTCATACAGAATGGGGAAGTCTGGTGGTGCAGAGGGTCGAGGGGACCCTGGGGAATGCATCAAGATGGGATACATGTCTTCTAAAGGTGGCGGATACTCGACGAAGATCTCGGCGCCTACGAGAACGCAGGGGGCGTGGGAGGAACTAGACGATGACACGGGCAGTGAGAAGAGAATGATCACCCGCACCGTTGAGATATCGGTGGACGTTGGCAGCAGTGACCTGGAAGCTGGAAGCTCGAAACATTAGTATCCTGTATCAGCTCAGAGATGTTCTCTGGCCGATTCTCTTTGTTTCTGGACTATTAATAAAACCCTTTGTGTCAGGTTTCCGGCGAGGAACTTGAAAATCAAGTGGCCAGTGGACTATACTTCTACTTCAATTAATACGGCATTTGGATTAGGCCTTCTACACTAATAATATACCTGTATACCATCTCTGGAGGACCCAAGGTCCAATGGAATTTGACCTCAAAGTACACAGGTTCCCACGCTGGGAGAGCGTGAAGACAAAGTCAGCCTAAGACGCAACCCTCACCTCTTTGTACTGCCTTCCCATACTTCTGTAACTTGGGGACAACCTCTCAGCTTCCTTTGTCGCCAACCTGGAGACATTGTCCTATTATCAAATTCCAGGAAAGCCTAAGAAATCGCCATTGGCTTCGGGAAATGTGGTTAAACATCCTTCAATGATACCTATGTATGGAAAGAGGTAAAGACTCAGTGCGGCTTATCAGCACCTTCACAGGTGTCTGAGCTTTCCAGGCTTCGGAATTCGGGTCCATATATTTCAAGTTGTGAGGCCAGTATGGATAAGGACGCCGATCATCCTACACGCGTCAGTATATTACCTGTATCTGTATCACTGTAATTGCAATTAGTCCTAATACAATCTGTGTTACTGTGTATTGTCCAGTATTTAATAGTCTGGCATCCTCTCTGAGTTATTGAAATATCCCTCCAACGGCAGTCCCACAGGCTCTGCCTAGCGATGTAATTGCTAAGTGATTGAATAACAACAACGAGACTTTGGTGGGGATGAAACCAGCATGCTTAAGTCTTGTAGCAGACTCGGAGTCGCATCAGGTCACGATAACGACTTCAAATATGTCATGTATAGGTAGTCCTTGCCTTTTTCTGGCGAGTCTTAGAAGATCTTGTATTTCTGTATGTCCTGCTTTTGCCGATATGTGCTGGAAACGATGGTTTACTTGATATCAAAGCTGGTATCCGAGGAGTACATAACCTCTCACCAGTCATGATAATACACAATTAACAGCAACCAAATCACTAACCAAGGAAGGAAGATGATAATGGCCTACTATACCATTGAATAATGTAGAAACCACTACAAATACTACCTTGAACACACTGGCTTAACAACCACTCCGATTTGTGTTTCCAAAATAGATGGGAGGTGATAACTGGGAATGCTTGGGTGAAGTGGCCAGCAGCTCGTTCAGTATTTCGAACCAAGACCTGAATTACGATACATGATCTTTGCAGTAGTTCCTGTTGTTCAATTAAATATCTTTTAAGCACCAACATATGCTAGTACAGTACGCAGTACTAGAAATGGTGAGGTGAATAGTTAGCCGACCAAAAGAGCCGCTCTTTACTTTACGGGTTTCTTTGCAGTATGGTAGGTTGATTTTATGCAATATATCATCATCCTTTAGGCGAAAGCATAAATTATTAGTGGCTATGAGAAGAAGAAATGGGAAGGTAGGGATAAAAGGAATAGAAGGAATGCAGGAGGCCTCATTTAATGGTATGGTTAGGAAGCAAAGAAGTATAACGATCATGCATCATCATATATGGATGGCATCAGATCAAGCATGTCGTTCTTTTTTACCGACTTGTGTCACTTAACGGACAAGTCACCTGTGCAGTTGCAGGGCAAGATTGTCAGATTGTCTGTTATACGAAAAATCCATACGATGTGGTGATAAAATGCACTGAGCGTGGAAAAAAGGTTTTCATAGACTGCCCTGAATTCTATGTAATAGAAAAGGAAAACAAAAGAAATGTGTTACGTTTGATATCCGTAAATGAGTTTGTACACAGGGTTAGGGTCGTAGTCTTCACATACGGAGGTCACATCCTCCGTAGTACAAGCCTGCGCACTGTCCACTATACTACGAAAGCGAATCATAGAACAGACTGAAGGCAAAAAGTACAAACTGGTCCATGTCGACAAAAACCGCAAAAAGAAGCTCTCTCGCCGGGAATTGAACCCGGGTCCCAAGCGAGTTGCAACACTCCGAAGAGTGTGTTGACAAGCTTGTATACTGACCACACAATAGGGCCTAACCAAAAAGTTAGGAAACAGTTAAAAGGAAACCAAAAAAAATAAACACCATTAGAAGCTCTCTCGCCGGGAATTGAACCCGGGTCCCAAGCGAGTTGTAACACTCCGAAGAGATTATTGACAAGCTTGTATACTGACCACTATACTACGAAAGACGTTGTTCAACTGACTCGATTTTGATCGAGTGTAGTTTGGTCGTTGGATGTGGAAGAATGTTAGAATGGGGTCCTATATACCTTGAAAGTTGAAAAAACTCTGCTCAGTAGTGGGACCGAGCTGCCCTCCCACAACTATGCTGAGATGATGCCCCGAGTGTACCCCGAGTTTGCAAAAGACTGTACTGCTTGTTCATACGCATTATATATATCTCATATATATCTGTATATCATGAACGACTCAATGCAAAACATATTGCGCCTTGTTTCTTGGGGTTTGATATAACGTCCCGGGGTTTTGGTCCTCAAATGCGGCTCTGCGGCTAGAGAGAGCAAAAGCGGGAGCCATAATAAGCTTATCTCAGCACAGACCAGTTGGGGCTGTACATCTCATTACCCCAACTGCGGCCAGAGTAGTTACCACATCCTGAGCTGGTCTGCCCCGAGACAATTTGACGACCGAAACATCAGTTGACCATATTTCCCTCTCTTGTGGTTACTTGATCTGTTTGTCTTCGCATCGTTCCCGTTCCGGCACCGTTTACATTGACTGGTCACCCGATATACCTAGGTATCTATCAGATGCCGGGATGATCGCACGCTTCACCTAAAGCCAGGCAAATCACCCTACCTAGGTAGCTTCCACGGAGATACTCACACCTCATCATGACCACTTGGGGCAGGTGACGGGCCAAGGTGAACGACCTACTAATTTAGGTCAACAACACCACGGCAGATAACCTCCGTCCGTGAGCACCCGAAACCGGCTTGCCGGCGAGCAGGACGCATACAGCCTTGTTCCCCCGAAATGCTATCGTCCTCTTCTCCCGACCGGCATGCCCTTTTTGAGTAAGGTGACGCCCGACGCTCCCATTGTCCGGACTCGCGCCTGCGGCCGGTTCTGTTGAGAACGGGACTACTGTACCAAGGAATACCTTGACCACCAAGGACGGGGCCCACGCCATTGGAAACCGGGCTCAAGCCTCTCTGCATGCCCCCCCTCTACCCACTGCCTACTCAGACTGTACCCCAGTAGGCACTGTGGGCAACCCCAAGATCGCGATCGTGGCAATTGACGGGGTTTCCACGCACGCCGGATACATATTGCGTCAGAACAGCTCGGTCTCGCAGCGCTGTGGATCGTGATAAATTGGAGAACAAGGACGATGGGGTTTGAGGATCTGCGGTGAGAAAGGTTGGAAAGGCTCGGGGGCTTGAGTCCGCACATGGCTCTCTCTTATCTCAAGGATGCTGACTCGACGATGGTGATCTTGGCCTGGGTATGACGCAACAAAGGAGGGGGAAAGCCACCTACGACAAGATAGGGATCGCGAAAAGAGCAGCAGGTATTGTGTGAAGGTTATGTATGATGCGGCATGTTGTGGTTGATTGAGTCGGATACCTACTCCAGAGGGACGTCGTGGTTACGTCGTGTTGTGGACGCTGCGAGGATGTTGGCCGCCAGCCGCCGAAGTACGGCGATAAGTTGCGGATGGGACCAACTTCGTCTAGCCATACCACTGCCGTTGCTCTTGGGTAGCTGTCATGACCAGGTTCTGGCAAACAAGGTCTCCCGTCTGCCGTCTCCCAACGGTGTACACAAGTACATCCAATGTCAATATACTTGATGTCACAAAGGAGGGCATGCAACCATAGCGTATGGCAGTTGGTGTGGTGTATGCATAGCAGAGCAGAGCATTTTGATTTTCCATACGACGGATTTTTACTTCCTCTATATCCTGTTTTCAGACTTCTACCGGATCCAACGCCCAGGAAACAACAGACTTAACTTAACCCCTTTTTTCTTTCGCGAGACCAGCTGCAGACATAAGGAAATGCAAAAGACAATCCTCCTTTCCAACAACGTGAACGCTCAGTCTTGAACTCCTTCGTCAAGCTCGCAAACTTTTATAGGCCGCTCGTTATGTTCGTAAAGCTGAAAGGCAAACATACAAATGTGATAAAAAGGAAATCCTTCCGCCATGGGTTTGAAAACAACATAATGAATATGAATAATTCATCTTCCTCCGGCCCCAAGGCCTGTCCGCTTCGGGCGGACGCTCCAGTGGCTATGATTATACTGACAAAGCAATATGAAAGTTGCCAATGAGGTGCTCAGCGATATGTTGGATCTCTTGTGAATAGTCCAAAATCAGTCATATTTGGGCGTGATAAGCCAGATCTGGCATTGCCTTTCCATATTGGCGAAGTAGATCCGGTTGATACAAGACCAGGGTGAAGCTAACTCGAGATTTCGGTAGAAAGCATCCAGCGGGCAAGAATAGTAAGGAGTAACCCGTAGTCTATATCTCCGGGTTCTGGGGGTATAATGGAGAAAACCCTCGAAAAGTCTAGGTCGAAGCAACGCCGGCCCAGATGCTGAAATTCTCCCAGAGTTCAATGAAATATCAAGAGGTCCAGGGATGAGATCGACGAATCGTCTCTTTATCGGGAGACACACGAGTCTGTGTTGGAACCATGGGGCGCTCATCCCTGGGGGGGAATGGCCGGCTCTTAGCCGGTCGCACGCCGCCCGTGAGGTGATTCCAAGCCAGGATGGCACTGACGATAGTGTCTTTGTAAGGTGTCGAGTCGGTTAAATACTCGTTCCTTTTCGCAGACATCGCATCGGAACGTCGCGGTGGCAATATGATGGATCGTCTCCTGGTGTCGCCGCAAGTGGCCTGCTCGAGAGAAGTCCGCAGTGCAGGGCTCACCAGTGTTGGGATCCGTCAGCGTGCACCTGTGACGTGATGCCGAATTAAGCGGATTCTGAAGCTTTGGAGCAGTGACAGATTCCTCGTCAGGCTCCTCTTGGCTGCTGTCCGACTCGTGGTCTGCCCCATCCTATTGAGGCTGCTCCTCTCCGATATTGGGAAGGCCGTTGCCCAAGGTGCCGAAGTTGCCAATGTTCATAGCCATTGGGTTGCCAGTGCTGAGTGCTGCCAGGGTGGCCATGGCGGTTTGTTGCCGCTGCACCACGTCTGGGTCACACGGAGGTGAGTGTGCCTTGTGCTGTTGAATTGTTAGACATGAATCGAATAATAAGCATCGATCTGGGTACTTACATATTTCAAGCCGTTCAAGTTCTTATAGCGTTTTCCACAGACGTCACATTTGAATGGCTTCTCCTTCTCCATACCCAACGTTCCGGGGTATGGCGCGCTAGTTTCCGGATTGACGATCGAGAAGGTACCATCGCCGTTTTCGTGCAGCTGCTGTGTGGAATGTCCATGTGTCTTGTGGTACTTCAGGCCGTTTTGATTCTTGTAAGCTTTCTCGCATCCAATGACTGGACACTTAAAAGGCTTGTGCTCTTCCTGGATGGCTAATGGCGCCAGCTGCTGCAAGAGCGTCACAGGGTCAGTGCCAGGGGGCAATGTGGTAACATCAATGCCGAATTGTGCAAACTGCTGTTGGAGGTTCTGCTGCTCTGGGGTCAACATGCCACCACCAGGGCTGAAAAGCTGTTTGCCAGGGTCGGATATTGTGCCAAAGTTCATGTTGTTGTTTCCGTTGTTGCCGAAGCCCATGCCAAACTGGGATGCACTCAGCCCGTTCAAAGCGCTGAGCCCATTCAGGTTCAAATTGCTCAGATCCATCTTCGGAAGCCCGGACATATCGCTATCCATCATCTCACCTGTGGGGGTGGTCAAGTTGGATGCATCTTGCTGGAACTGGCCACGGAAGGGTTGAGTTCCTAGGGTTGGAGTGTTCACGGAAGATACGGTCGGGTTATTCTGGAAGCCAAACCCGCTGGCAGCCGGAGTCGTCGGCGTAGACGTGCGGAGACCTTGCTGGCCAAAGCCACCAAGTCCAGTGCTGTTCAGATGCAGCTGTGGCCTCTGTTGTTGGCCAAACATCTGGCGCGTCTGCTGCATTGTGCTTTGGCTATTATCGACGTCCATCATTTCGTCCATCTCCATGTCACCAACAGCGTCCATCTCGTCGCTCATGGACATTTGACTCTGGCTAGGCGTTCCGGGTGTAGATCGTTGTTGTTGCATCATGGAGGAGATACCGCCCATGTTCATGCTCGTCCCTGAAGAGACACCACCAAACTGTCGGTTCTGCTGGCCCATCTGGCCCGGCATCTGCATTCCCATTCCTGACATTCCGTTTTGACCGGAAGGTACAGATGTCTGGGGCTGCATAGGGCGGCTGTTTGGCTGGCGCGCACCGCCCTGCATGGGGAACAACCCCGGCTTGTTCAGATTGGCGCCCGGGGGGCTGCTCATCTGCATGCTCGGGTTTCCATGGTGGTTCTCCTCGTAGTGCTGCAGCAGGTCGTGCAATGTAGGCCATGTCCGGTCGCAGCATCTGAAATCCCTCATGAAATTTTGCTCGAGCTTGGGAAGATAGGACGTTGACTGCAGCGATGGTGACTGCCCGAAGGTAACGAACGGCGATGTGCCCGTCAGGACCCTGTTGCGCACAAGTCATGTCAGTCCATATTCGCGTCGCGACCATATAGATGGAGACCTCGAGTGGGTACGGCACTCGGAAACAATGCCCATGTGAGAGCGGCACCAAGTGAAAGAGAAGTAAGAAAAATCGCGGCAGGAAAGAACAAGAGGACAAAGGCAAAAAAGGACTTACTCGTCTCTGATGAAGCTGCCGACAGAAATGCCTCCCCAGCTCATGCCGCCCATCAAGCTGCCAGCCATCATGCTGCCAGCAAGGGACTCGCGCCTTGGGCGACTGCCGGAGTCAGCGCGATTGGGATTTTGGATGTTCATGGAGATGGGTTTCGCGCCGACGAAAGAGTCCTGACGACTGCGGCTCAAGGCCGAGTCGAAGGGACCGGTTGTCATGGTCGGCGTGGGGTGAGCGTCGGTTTTGGATTTGGAGTTCTCAATCGGGATGCCGCTGTTATCGTCGTCGAAGCCGTCGTCGCAGATAACGTCGTCAAAGGTGAAGTCGGGAAGGTCGATGTCACCGTCACTAAGAGCTACCACCCTTGCGCGACTTGAAAAAGGCGACTTGGGAGTGGCAGGTTCGGGAGAGGGTGAAGCGGAAGGTGGAGTGGCGGGAAGATGGTTGAAGGAGGAGTACTTTGGCGAGTGGAAATCAAAGGTGGAATTGGTGGAAGGAGAATCACGATAGCCAGAGAAATTGTTATCGCCGGGGGGTCCTGCAGCGGTGGCAGCTGTAGTAGTAGTGGACTTGTTCTGGTGACTGGGAGACGTGGGAGGAGTACCGAGATTCGGCCTAGCGGGGTGTGTTTCGAAGCCTGAACCTGAACGTCCTGTACGCGAGCCTGAGCCTGACAGGGACTGGGAGTGGGTGAATGTGGGCGACTCGGAGGTGCAGGTGGTGCTCGTGGTGGCCCCAGCCGCGAATGCACTGTTCAGCTTGTTCGAATCGTTGCCTGTAATAATGCGGCTTTGTGGGTCCTCGGCAGTGGTACTCGCCTTGGTGGGAGAAGTAGAAGTACTTGTCGATGTAGTTGTTGCGCTAGCGTTGCCACCAAACATTGAACTCAACATTGCGGTCGGATCGGATACTGGTGCACCACGGGATGGCGCACGCCTGAGCTGTAGGTAGTATGGTGTAGTGTGGTATATGGTATGGCTGTGATCGATGGTGTTGTGGTCTTTCTGGAGGGGTTGATTGAGAAAGAGAAGGATGATAAGACGATGAAACAGATCTGTGACTCGGATGGTCTAGGAGAAGGAAGGGCGATATGGTAGTAATAATAACGACGATGATAATGTTAAGACAGCCACCTGGTCCCAGCTCAAACCACCGATCATAAGAGGATAAGAAGGTTCAGTGCGATCTGTACCGAGCATGAGGCTAACACCAGTTCGTTTTCGGTTCGTTTGCCGGGTGACGGCGCTGTGACGAGAGCACAAGCAAGGTGTATGAGACAGAAGTAGGCCACAAATGGACGGCTGGGACAAAGAATAGTAGGAGTCGCCGCGGGGTACAAGACGGAATTAGAATGGTGGTGATGCTTGGACAATTTGCTGCTAGTTCGGTAAAAGATTCCAATGCAGCAGGTGTAACACGAATAGGTCGCCTGGAGGAATAATAATAAAGATCAGGAGGAGGAGACTTTGTTGGAATGAGGGGTCGTGGTAGAAGCGGAGGAGGAGTAACAAGAATAAGGCCAGCAGGTACGTATGTAAGTCTGGTATGTATGTGAATATGTATGTATACGCAGTATATATATGTAAGTATGAAGTAGCAAGCTTGCAGATTGGCTACGTTATGTGATTGGAGTCTTGCTTTTCGCTCTGGCGTTTCTCAGGCGCCGCAGGCCAGACTATATGTGCGCTCTTTATATGTAGGTACTCAATACTACTACTGTATCTGGTGCTACTGCCATGTGAGGTTGTTTGCCCACTGCCCACAAGCGACGATCTCACAGATAGATAGGCAGGAGGATATGACATGTTGATGGACTGACGGCGTCCGGTAGCCGCAGCCTGACGTTGTTACTGCTCTTGTTTCGGCCGGGTCTGGATGAGAGTTCCACGGAGAACATGCGCCCGCACACGAGTAATGCGACCACAGTACGATAGTGAACAAGGTTCGCCGACACGCTCGACTTACGTAGTTCCACCCGTTGTTGAGATGCTGTCATGGTGGACGATCTCGAGAACAACCTCCGACACTTCATAACTCGTCAACTGCAGGGTTGAACAGGCCTAAACCGGAAAGCAAGTTCGGATACCTCATATCACTACCCAGACACTTAGGGGGGACATGCGTGGCGCAACTGCTTTCATGAAGGTGCAGTGCCAGATGACAAGTACCAGCCTACTATACCTACTACTAGTAGTCTACCTGTCTACTCTACCGTAGCGGCGGAAGCGGGCAAGGCAAGACATTGGCAGAGAGAGCGGCTCGCATCGAGTGACTATGTTACTAGATGTCCAAGTCCGTCAAAGCGTCTTATAGAGCCATATCTACCAATATAGCACTGTTAAATAGCACGGGTAGGGCATCCAGATAGTCGAAGGGCCCAAACCCTTAGGACGAAACGCTCCGCCGTTGATGATCGCCTGAAGAACCACACAAGTTGTGCATGACATGTCGTTGTCCTCCCCTGTTCCGGTTTTCAATTCGCTTGATTTGTTATTTTTTTTCTTTCCGGGGTGGTTCCTATTGTCAGCTTTCGTTGCTCCCGGAAATGACCGTCTTGCTGTCCATCCAGGCCAGCCTGTTATTTGTGGTCGAAATACCAAGAACCCAAGGTCCTCCCTGCTTGTCAGCCGCCCCCGAGGTTCAGCCTGGCAGGACCTGGCCGTCCGCTCAGGCAGCGTGTGCGCAGCTATACCTTGGGAAGGGACGTGGGGGCAGTCAACATTACCAAGCCCGGCCGTCTCAGGGACTACCTAGGTAGCTTCATACGCCGTTACGCAATAGTTAGTCCCTAATGAGCAAATGGCAGCCATATGTTCTCCTCCAGCTCGCATCAAGCCACGAGCCACGAGCCACCAGGACCCCAGCTGACGTTTGTATTCCGCCGGCGACCTCTGGAGGCCCACATCCATTAGATCTGTGGGCACCGTGCCGGCTCACGAGCACACGAGGCCAGCTTCCGTGATGTCTTGCTCCGAGATCCTCTCACGATCTGCCAGACGCCGGATGGAGAAGTTGGTGGGGTTTGGTATTCCACCGCGAGTCGATCGACAGCAGGGTTTAGCCATGCCAGCCACGCCCCGATCTGGCATCACACAAGCGCAGGCAAGTCAAGGCTTCATTCAAGCTGGAACGACTGCCTGCACTACCTCCAGCAACTTCTTGGGGCAAGTGCATCCTTATCACTATGGGATGTCATGTCAAAGCTTAAAACGTCAGGACGCGCACAGATAAAGGCCGGACAGGGTGCACTCTCGAGCGTCACCACAAGCTTGGCACGTGCTTGGCACATGACCGGATATTACAGTACCCATGTGAAGTAGGAAGTAACGGTACATGGTGATAGTGTACAGATTACGGCGTCATGTCGCAGCGGTCAATGGCCGTCAGTCAGTCAGTCAGACACCACTGCCACTCACTCCGGCCCGACGAACGGGTCGGCGGCCTGCGCCACTGAGTTTATGGGACTCCGAACCACAGCTCGGAACCGCGAGTTTACGCATTATTAGTCACGACACGACACCGGCAACACCTTCAGGCTTCGCACTCGCTGGTACTGACAGGCAGGACAGGCCACCGTCGTTTCGCCACAGGCAGGGCGATGGGATCGTATTAAGAGCCTTCCAAGGTTGCCTTGTCCTTCTCTCGCCTCATCCACCTGCGTGCGGGAGGCCGGCTTGAGTCAGAACTTCGGTGCAATCAACCAGGCGGTCTCTAGCCTTCCCGTTCACTCTAGCCATTTCGTTGGGCGCGTCTGGAACCTACAATCAATGTCCAGAAGTATGCTACAAGTTGTCCTCGCGGTCAAAGGGAAGTTATTGGGCTCGGGTCCCGCAGCGCGAACCTAGACTGCCTAATAGCCCTGATAGCCTATTGTGGTATGGTATCTTAGAGGGGTTAGCGTCGAAGCGCCCGCTGTAACGGTATGGCGTTACTGCGTATCCGTACACCACATCTCCAGGGCTCCGGGGCCCCATGTTAACCCGTCACAAGTCAGAACACACAGACATCTGGGACTGGAGAGATCTCGGCGGGTCTTCTCGTCATGCCGAGGTGGTCCCAACCTGCAGTAGGCTACTGTGTATTGCATTGTGTACTACTGCGTCCTATGGTAATATCCTGCCCATATTGCCATCTAGCCCATCTTCTACATCCCACCATCCTACTGTCAATGGCACTGGTACGGTAGTGGTACACAGTGACTCTGACAAACCAGCCGACCAGACCGAGTGTGACAGAACCAGGCG
This sequence comes from Cytospora piceicola, assembly GCA_023375675.1. Classification (NCBI taxonomy): domain Eukaryota; kingdom Fungi; phylum Ascomycota; class Sordariomycetes; order Diaporthales; family Cytosporaceae; genus Cytospora; species Cytospora piceicola. Next base: position 435,147 of record JALQBC010000014.1, on the reverse strand, counting down.
GACGGGATATGGACCCCTATTTTCCCAAAAAACGTGGCCGTGGCGACGCCATTCGGTGAGGTCCCGGAGCTGTCTCCGGCTTTTACACTAACTATTCCTGGACGTTCCCACCGAGCTGTACGTAAATGCACGTAACAGTATGTGCGCTGCTGCCCCGTACTAGTACTGTCGCGGTAAGTACCGCTATATGGTGGCGCCCTCTTCCTGGACCTGCCTGGTGAAGCAATCCCAGCCGAAAGCGACTGGGTCATTGATTGACTTTAGGTCCTAATAATGAGATTCGATTCCCGAGACAATTGCTGTTATACTGTGTTGCTCGGACAGTCGGACTTTGGAGGCCCAGCCCTGATGTAATGGCTGTTGCTTTACTCCAGGGCTACCTATCCCATCACCTAATACATGCATACATAATACACAGTATAGCCATGTATACAGAGGAATGGTCCCTGCGACGTTGAATCGGATTATTTCTGACGGACGGAGGTGGGGAAATGCTGCCTCGACAACAATGAGGTGCAGCCTGCAGGGAGTGAGTGATCGAACATTGAAAAACAACTGGGTCTCTCGGTTCAGGTGGATATCATCCTTTGGCGGCAGGGTCTGGTGGAATTGTAATATAGCTGCTACAGTGAAGTTGCTCACCAAGCTGCTCCAGAACACCAGACACAAAGATTGTGGCTTGCTTTCCCCGCGAGCCTTACTTACATAGGACTGTGTACGAAACACTAACTTGTCAGCTAGAACAATAATCAGACCACGAACTCGAGAAATAGCCCGGCTGGACAATATTCCCCTATTCGTAATCATGGTTGAGCATTCTAGAATATCAAGAGCTTCTGTCGCCTTATTCATGGATTGCCCCCGGAGTAACAATTCTCCCCTGGTTTGGTAATGCGCTAAGTTCGGCGTGCAACAAGCAACACCCTGACTTTGGCACGTGTTTGAGTCGGATTACGGATCGCGATAGCGACGAGCATCGATCTGACGCCGGCTGTCCCATTCTTGCTATCGTCGAGCTTTTCAAAATAGTATACATCATGCGCCAAGTCTGTGTGCCAGAATAGGAAACTTTCGAGAATGCTTCCACAGTCAGTGGGCCTGTAATCAAATATGCGGGCTTCAAAAGTCAAAAAGTCGTGTCTCGTGGCAAGGACACCCCAAGCAACCTTGGAAGCCAAGCAGCAATTCCTTCCTTCTTACTTGAGAAGAAGAAAGAGAAGGCAAAAAAAGAGTGAGACAAGCTGACAGGTTCACGCACGACGGGAAGAGATACACTATTACACACACGCGGGTTTGCCCAGGTGATTATCAATCTTGATCTAGAATCTAGATTGCTGCCGTACCTCTCGCCCTTTTCCCCGGTACAGATCCAGACCCTTCAACGGCTGAAAGAAGCAAAAATCATTAGCGCAGTCCTTTTCATCGTCCGAGACTCTGGAGCAAAATGGCAGACAGGCGACTTTGGAAAACACAACAGTCTGGAGAGATGTAGTGCTTTTTTCTTCTTACTACCCGCCCAGAGCGCATTAGCCGCTGTATATGTACATTTTGGACTGCTGTGACGCCGAAAGACTACCTCGCAGTAGTGTCGGCAGATCTCACCGCCCTCATCATCGTCGTAATTGTGGTGGGGGTTGCCCACCATCTCAGGACAAGTTTCAAGATGAGGGGCAGCCGCAAGGCGCAGGGCCAGTGGGGCTACATACACTGTAGGTAAGGTCCGGGCCAGTGGGATGGTACACTACTGTACTCAAACAGCGACTGCATCGTAGTCCGGGCCGGCCGATGAAGACCGGCGACTCCTCTGTTCCTGTGATCATGCACCAGAAGCACGGGCGCAGTGTTCCGAGGATGGATGGGAAGTTTACAGACGTACGGGCTAGTAGCTAATTACTACTGCTTACCTAGGCATACTTATTTGTTGGACGGACCTGTTGCATCTCACAGAGTGATCGCGGAGAGATATATTTACAGGTACATGTTGATGAATGATGGGCTCCGGCAGTCTCGACCAATACGCCGCCCGCTGTTCCTTTCTTGCCACATCCACATCCACTTATGCGATCTGAAGCTTATTGGTCCTTACTCACAGAATCATCGACAGTGATGATGAGGATGGGTTGGGGAGCAATGGTTGTGTTGTGCTCGTATGCCCGGGTGTATGCACACTCGTTCAGTAGAAAATACAGAAGGAAGTGTTGACTTTTCATACCATAGTATTGTTCATTTTCTATTGGCAGTCTGCATCTTCGGCATTTCAAGGCGTCCAATTCTCTCGGTACATTTTGATATTCGTTTGTGATGACAGGATGTCCGGGAGCTGCTCTGTTCAACCAAACACCGAAAAAGTCGAATGTTTCGGCCTTCGCACGAAAACCAGCAGGGACGGGCGCTCGCATCGTCAGCTGTCATCGGCCAGTTCCTGCCTTCAGGCCCCTCTGAAAAGGTCTGTGTCAGTAAAGCTCCCGGCGGTGGCCGGCTGTAACTCGGGATTTGGTCCGGCCTCTGCGCGCTGAGTCGTGACGAAAAAACGTCCCGGTTACATCATCGGCCCCTTCGGCAAAATCATGGCATGGCGAAACAAAACAGCGCGGTCAACCACCAAACACTCCTTTCTGGATTGCCCAAAAAAGGACATCCTATATAGACTGAATTGTCTGATTTCATTGCGTCTTACGCCTTACCACCGCCTTTCCAGCGTCAGCATCAGCATAACATCGGTAATCTAACGCACGAGTAACACACAAGCCTCTGCCGATACCCGTGCTATTAATTGGACCACTGAAACGAGTACCATACGACGACGAACCGAGAAATCGAACCATATCTGTACAACCACAGCAGGGAAACGTTTTGCAATATTAGACCGCGAGCATTCCTAGGACCAGTATCCCAAGATTGAGAAGAGAGGAAAGAACAACAACCAAATAAACCCAGGGAATCTTTGCAAATCACAAACAAATAGCCCATCATGAAGGTTATCAGCAAGGAGGAAGAGCAGGCCCACTACAATGAGGTGCTCAAGGGCGGCTTCATAGGCGGGTCCGTAGGTCTCACCGTGGGACTGGCGGGCGTCATCGCGGCCTCGCGCCGCTGGGCGGGCTTCCGCTCCCTCACGCTCCCCTTCCGGTGCTTCCTCGTCACGTCGGCGGGAACCTTCGCCGCCATCACCACGGCGGAGCGCCACTCCATCGCCTTTTCGAAGGCCAAGGACCCCATGAACTTCTACAAGGACGACACGCAGCGCACCATCGAGGCCATGACGGAGCGCGCCGGCACCAGCCAGAAGCTCATGGAGTGGGGCCGCCAGAACAGGTACTCCATCGTCTTCGCCTCGTGGATCGCCGCCATGGGCGTCGCCGGCGCCATCGTCAGCCGGAACAAGTACATCACCGGCGCCCAGAAGCTCGTCCAGGCCCGTATGTACGCCCAGGGCCTCACCCTGGCCGTGCTGATCGCCACCGCCGCCTTCGAGACCAACGATGCCCGCAGCGGCACCGGCCGGTGGGAGACGGTCCTGGTGGTCGACCCCGACGACCCCGAGCACAAGCACCTGATCGAGAAGAAGGTCCATAAGGAGGAGTACGAGGGTCAGGACCTGTGGAAGGGTAAGTTGTTTCTGTCCCCTATCCTGAATTTAGTGCTAACGTCTGAACGCAGATATGGTCGCCGCCGAGGAGCGCCGCCTGGAGCAGAAGAAGATCGAGCAGGAGAAGAAAGACGCAGCCAAGTCGGTGCCGTCGAACCCTACCAACTAGATGGATTCCTAAGATACGCCCCTCTTTGGGTGCATATCAATCCTTGACACTTAAGAGCAACAAGAACGCGGTGGTGGGAAAAAAAGCCCAAGGGGGTCCGGGGCGGATAGGGGCGTCAGGTGCACTGGTGTCTATTCCATTCCTGTGAAATTTCATGACAGCATGTACGGTGTTTGGTGATTTCATACATCATGGAGGAAGTGAGGGCCAGTTCCCTGGTTGGAAAACAGGACCTCTTTAGCACGGGGAGAAACGGTCAAACCAGTTTAGATCATGTATCATAGACGGATAAAAGCAGTCCTAATAGATCATCTTGAAATACTCTACCTCCAACTGGACCTCAGGATCGCCATCTTCCAGCGCCATGCGATACATATCTGTGATTTGGTAACGGCAGTAGCAAGTTCCAACCTTCACACGCCATAGTAAGCGGGCAACATCGTTGACGGATTAGAAAGGCAGTGGCGATCCCGACCTTGAGTATAGAACTCATCATACACGTCTCCCCTGTCTGAGTGTCTGTCTGTCTACCTAGGTAATCTATTTGCCCCTTATGGACAGGCCTCAAACCTCGATCTGGAAGTGACTGATCTGCGAATAATACGCATGCACCGCCATCTCCAGGATCCACACATCCCCAAAGACCTCACCCCCGTCAAACCCCCCAATCGTCAGCAGCCGGGAGTCGTGCAGCACGGTCCCGTGATACCCCCTCCCGCTCGGAGGCAGGCCGTACACCTTGCGCTTGTCCCACGTCATCTGTGCCAGGTTAAGGAGCAGCACGTCGTTGGAGTACTCGGTCCCGTCGTGCCCGCCGATGATGAACAGGTAGCTCCCCACGACGGTCGCGGTGTGCGAGAGGCGGCGGAAGGTCCCCGACACCGGCGTGTCCTTCCACGCGTGCGTCTCGATGTCGTACAGCCAGACGTCGTTGAAGCACTCGCCGCCGTCGGACCCGCCGAAGATGATCAGCTTCCCGTCGACGATGTTGGCGGTGTGGTAGCCGCGGGCCTTGGGCCTCAGGTCCTTGCCGGATATGGTGGTCCCGCCCGGCGACCTGGAGATCTTGCTGGTGCCGTCGTCGCTCGGGTGGGAGATGAGCCTCCAGCTCATCTTGGACAGGTCGCTCACGTCCAGCCTCCATATGTCGTTGAGGGCACGCACGCCGTCGCCGCCGCCGAAGACGTAGATGCCGTTCTTGTACAGACAGGCCGTGTGTGCCCTCCTCTTGGAGGGGACCCTGTCGCCCAGGATCCGTGGCTTGGTCCACCTGAAGTTCACCGTGTCGAGGACATATACGTCGTTGTAGTATGCGGGCCCGTCGCCTCCCCCGAATATCACCAGTTTCTTCCCGACCGCCGTGCAGGTCATAGCCCGCAGAGGGGCGGGTATCTCGCCGGACACATAAGGCTGGGACCAGTGGAAGGCGTCTGCGTCGAGGACGTATAGGTCGTTGAAACAGGCCCGGCTGTCGCACCCGCCGAACACGTAGATGTTACTCCCGATTATGGTCGTCGTATGTGCCCTCAGGGCCGGATGCGGATGCCCCGACACGGGCGCGCGTGACCAGTACATGCCGCTCGCTGGTGCCGGTAGTACGTCGGGGGATGTGGTGGCCGAGGCGAGCGGTGGGAAGGGCTTGTATGTTCCGCCGGAGGAGCGTTTCGAGCGGGTGGCGTTGGCAGAAGAGCGATGGTGTGTCGTCGAGCGGGTACTGCCGTGGGCGGTCCTGCTGTCTCCTGCTCCACTCCCCCCGGTGGCAGGGGCTGGTGCTCCTGCCCTGCTCGCTATCGCTGACGTTGACCGATTATTTGTTGGACGATGCCTGCTGGTGCTGGGGCCATCCTTGGACACCGGTCTCTGCTGTCCGTCCACGGGCCTCTCGGTATTCAGTCGATTTAAGCTTGTAGTGGACGAGGTTGTGGAGGTCTTGATGCTGAGCGCATGGCCATTCGAGGGCTGCGCTATACTCGGAGTGGTGGCGGGGGCAGCTGCGGACTGGGCTCGTTGCCTTACAGAGAGTTCAGAGGTGGAAGGTTTCCGCCTGGAAATTTGGCTCTTGGAGGAGAGGTGACCATGAGTGTGGCTTCGCGGTATTGGAGGTGCTTGGTATGCGGAATCGTCGTCTTCTTTCGAGGTCTCGTATCTCAAGAAAGGGGTGGATGTGTCAGTACGCTCAGGCAAGGGAGACGTGGCACCCGAGATCTTTTGGGAGCGGACAACTCTCGTTCTCAGAGGTGACGTTGACTCTTGTTCGCTTGGTTGCGCTACTTGATCAGCCATGGTTGCAAGGGATCCAGGCGATCATATCAGGGGTGAAGATAGGGCGACTGGATGAGAAGAGGAGCAGCAGATATGGAGAGAGGAGGCGAGGAGGGATCAATTGGCCGGAGTTTTTCTTCTTTTTCACACGTAGAGCTGAGGTTGGTTGGAGGAGAGGAGAAAAATGCAATGCCAATCAATGAAACAACCTGGAACATTCAATGCATTGCGGTCTTCTGTAAGTGCTTAAGTAGGTAGGTACTATGTATGTTGGCCCAGCTGAGGTGCGCACGCGTGGTGAGATAGATACATACTTTTATGCAGTACAGTACATAGACACCTATTTAAGTACTTAAGTACCTAGGCACCTGGGCAGGTACAGATCCATACTGGGTACTCGTTAATCCCGTAGCGGGCGAGGTACAGGCTGCAGCCACTGCAGAAGGTAGGGTACTGATGTACCTCGCCGTGCGTGCAGGCGGGGACCCTTGGCATTATTGACAGGTTCCTGAAATGCGGTTTACCCCTGACAGCTGAAGTGCCCAATGGCGGGTCCAAGCAGAGGCAGCAGCAGCAGCAGCAGCAGGTACAGCTGGAGTCTGCAGTGTTGAGTCTCCCCTATAGGTACCTACTTAGGTATCCCAATGTTGTTCCTTAAAGCATACCGCCTTTCTGCATACCTACCTACATAGGCAGGATAGATATGTAAATAACTACTTAGTCTAAGTACTCAGTATACAAATGTCTAGGTGAATGCAGTAAGACCTGACGTCAACTCCATGTAATTTGATACCAAACTTGCCTCCTATTCAATCCGTGTCGAGTTCAATCAGAGCCAGGAAAGGGTTTCACTATTTTCACTATAGACAATAAGCTACATCATGTCTTGTCTACTACTGTGCAAGTATTTGCACAAGTACACAACAGATATGGCAACAGACGCTGATTTTCTCAAACTCCACAGCGGCTGCGGGGTGGTTTTAGCGGCAAACCCGAGGTTCAACGGTCATGGAAAGTTCGTTAGACGACGGCAGGCATCTCGGAAAACTTCAATTGGAAATTCCAGTCACTACAGACACCCCTCAAAGCCACGACACAACCTGTGACATTCTGAAAGTTTCCTGCCTTCACAACCTCTTCAATCCCCCGTCGCAGGAGAATCTCAGCATCCATCAATAGCGTCCTGTTATTCTTGCCAGACCAGGGCATTGAACATGGAGTCCAACGGCCATGTCACCGAGGCCGTGAAGCCCAACGGCGAGCATCTCGAGAATGAGAAGAAGCGCCAAATCGAGGTCCCAGATGCCCAAGAGCCAGAGCAAGCTACCAAGAAAGCTAGGATCGAGAATGGTAGTGAGGTGGCTGTCAACGCCGAGACCGCTCAGACCGAGGTGAAGCCCTTGCCAAAGGGCACGGCCCCTATCAAGCCAGAGTATGGGAACCACTCCTCCAAGAAAAGAGGGGGCCCAACATGTTTTTGCAAATGAGTCCTTTGACTAACCGGAATGCAGGTACATCATCAAGGTGGCCAATCGTGTAGTTGAGGGGGCAGATGATGGTCGGATCGAGGTAGACGACGACGCCGCCGAGGGAAACGGGAAGACCACCGACATGAGAGACCTTGGCGACCAGAATGGTAGACAAAAGGGCGGCAGGAAGAAGAACCGGGGCGCAAACCAAACCAGAGACTTTGGCTACTCACACGATGTTCAAGATCTATGCATGACCCGTGCTCGTGACGATGAGTTCTCGGCCAAGGAGTGCAGGTTTGGCGACCGTTGCAACAAGCTCCACGACCTTCGCAAATATCTCGCAGAAGGCAGACGACCCGATCTCGACGTCTTCGGCGGCAAGTGCCCTGTCTGGGAGAAGACTGGGGTCTGCCCCATGGGCTGGAAGTGTCTGTTTGTGAGATCACACATGACCGAGGTCACACACCCAGACGGCAAGAAGGAGTTGTGCCTGGTAAGGGATGCCAGCCGTGCTCTGCCTGAAGGCGATTCTGAGGAGGGCGGACTACCCGGCATCGTCAACAACGTCTCTACAGCGAAGAAGATGGCCCTCAACAGGAAAAAGGTAGACCTTGCCAAATCGGACGAGTATATCCAATGGGTCGAGAAGGACTCAAACCTGGTCCGAAAGATCTTCAACGCCAAGAAGGAGGACGGGACCACAAACATGGAAGAGGATAGGGCAAAGGAGTATCGCGCTGCCTTTGTGGATCCACCTTTCAAGCCATCGGAGAAAAGAAGGATCTACTTCGGCCGGGAGACGCCAGTTCTTGCACCCCTGACGACCCAGGGCAACCTGCCTTTCCGGCGGTTGTGTGTTGAATTCGGAGCGGGATCAACATATTCAGAGATGGCTGTTGGTATGCACGTTCTGCAGGGCCAGAAATCTGAATGGGCACTCCTGAAAGCCCACGAATCCGAGACGACACCACCACGGTTCGAGAACCCCAGCGGCGCAATACCCGGCTACGACAACTCACGCGACCTGAAGTTTGGTGCCCAGATAGCCGCTCATGTACCCTGGGTTGCCACCAAGACCACCCAAGTCCTATCCGAGAACCTCCCTCACCTTCGTCTCATCGATCTCAACTGTGGGTGTCCGATCGACAAGGTTTTCAACGAAGGAGCAGGCTCGGCCCTGCTAGACATGCCCTCCAAGCTTGAGCGCATGATCAGGGGCATGAACGTTGTGTCTGGAGAGGTTCCCATCACGTGCAAGCTGCGCCTCGGCGTCCGGGACGGGAAGCCAACAGCCCAGAAGACAATCGAGCGGCTGGCTTTCGGCAGCACGGAGGCGAGCAGCATCCTAGGCGCTCCTGGCTGTGCGGCTATCACGCTGCACGGCAGGTCACGACAACAGAGATACAGATCTTCGGCCAACTGGAACTATATCGCCGAGTGCGGCGCTATGATTCAGTCCTATCGCGAGAAGCAGGCCGAGATTACCGACACCGTCCGTGACCCCGACCCTAGCACACAGGCCAATGGTGGTAGGATGTACTTCCTCGGCAACGGCGACTGCTACTCCCATGTGGACTACTTCGACCACATCGACAACGCGCGCGTCGACACCGTCATGATTGCTCGTGGCGCCCTCATCAAGCCCTGGATCTTCGAAGAGATCGAGAAGGGCCAGTACCTTGACAAGTCCGCCACGGAGCGCCTCTCCTACGTCGAGAAATTCGCCCGCTACGGCATCGAGGCCTGGGGCTCGGACGAGGTGGGCCTCGGCTTCACGAGGAAGTTCCTGTTGGAGTACCTGAGCTTTACTCATCGATACATTCCCATTGGCATTTTGGAGCACCTGCCACCCAAGCTTAACGATCGCCCGCCGGCGTTTAGGGGACGGGATGATCTGGAGACGTTGCTTGCCAGTAACAATTACAAGGATTGGATCAAGATCAGGTAAGTGGTCAATCCATAGGCGTGAGGCCCTGAATCTGAATATGACTGACTTGGTTGATAGTGAAATGTTCCTCGGCCCGGCCCCTGAGGGCTTCAAGTTCGAGCCAAAGCACAAATCAAACGCGTACGAAGTGGAGGCTGAGGGTTAGACTACCTATCTTCGATGGTGACGAGGTCATGGTATGGGGGTGCGTGGGCTCTCGATGTCCACCTTCAAGTCTCAGTACGACATAGCTATGGGACTTCGACTTACAAACCGGCGGTGAGTTTAAAAGGACTAGATATGGTGAGTGTTCAAGAGTGAGGCCCGCAAAGGGCACTGTCAAAAGTCGATACAGAGATACTACAAAAGCATGACTGGTGAAGAGCACCTCGGGTGCCACACAATGGAATATGTGATTCGTCAAACATCGGTTCTTGTTGATATCACGGTCATCATGATGAGGCTCAAATCAGAGTTCGGGTGGTGTTTTACGAAGACTGGACGCATGTGCTATAGAAAAAGACCATGCAGCAGAGGAGTCTCCCGACGCGTTGGAAGAGTGGGGAGGGGGTACGAGCGGCATCACTCAATGAAAATAGTCTGCTTATAATAGTGTGGATCTGCACAACAGCATAGCCAAAGGATAGGAACAAGGGTGTGATGGAAGAACAGGGGGAAACTATTGTGTCAGCGACAGGACGTACGCGGAGCCGCTCTTCATGAAGCAGCCATTTGTCCCATACGGGCATGGGAACAGCAATGCGACTGTTGCGGCGGACTGATATGGCTCTGAGTTTGGAACCCGGAGTGGTTTTAGGAGGATTAGGCACGGTCCCCTGGTAGATAGTCGACAGTCAATGTATAGCGTTTGACCTCCGAGATAGCCTCTAAAGTGACGGAATTGGGCACTCGAGCGTTTGTGTCATCAAGGATATTGCTCAGAAAACGCCCTTGTTGTCTTTCTTGCCGCCCCCCCCCCCTGGTTTCGGTCAGCTTTGTTGACAACCCGTTGAGACTTGTGGACTGCGTTTCAAGAACAAATCATGGGGGAACACGACAGTGATGATGACTTGATTGTGATCATGATCGGTGGAGAGGTATTTCCAGAAGCTGTTGAGGATAAGTGGCACATTCGCAGCAGGTTCAAGGTTTTCATTGACCAGTCCCGAGCCAGTGGCCCAACTGATCGTTTTTCAAGTCATCATGCTATGAAGTAGACTCGCATGTATCGAATGGGCCTTACAAGAGCCTCAATGCTCGTCCATCATCTGCCTCTGTTCACCTCATTGACTCCCCCTGTTCAAGCTTTATCAAAATGCCTAAGGGCATCCGATGTACCACTCCATCCAGTTGACAGGACTGGTGTAAAGGCCATCTGGGCACTTCATGCTGCCAAAGAAGGTCCAAATGCCGTCTCCACTGGGGTTCCTGAACCAAACCGAATCCAGGGCGGCCTTGATCTTGTCGGCAATATCGGGCGCTGCGGCACTATTGATTTTTCAGGTAGTGTCAGCTGTCAGAAACGTCTTTGGACACCACGTCCTCCTCTGCCCAGATGGTTTATTGTGTGGAAGTGTCATGCTTACCAGCTGTAGTAGTTCTGGACCAAAGACACCTTGACCATGCAGGTGTTGTAGGTGATGAGAGTGCCCTGATTGACTGGGCTAGCAGGCAAGCTCAGGCAGAAGCTACTGCTGAGGTTGACGTACTGGTCGTAGATGTGCTGGCAGTCGGTTTTCTTTGGGAAGCAGCTGTCTAGGCGGTGGACGGCGGTGTTAGGGGTGCAGATCTGGGCTGGAGGGCTGGAGTAGGTGTACCAATCGATGTGGACCTCCTCGCCGCTGGGGCTGTTGGAGGTGTCAATGTTGGTCTGGTTGGTGACGATGAGGGAAGGAGCTGCGTCAGTGGTTCTGTCGCTGGCGATGAGGCCACCAAGGGCGGTGGTACCCATGAAGATGATGACGGGAAGGAATTTGATGAGCTGCATTTTGAACGTTGTTGTTGTTGGAGAGATGTCAAAGTGCTTGTTGGTGGTGTTTATGGAACAGTGAAGTAAATACAGGCTTTACCTTCGTTGTGAAGTTGGTGAGACAGTTGCGAAACTTCCGGCCAAGTGACAGCTGACAATCTATAGCTGTGGGAGGCAGGACTGAAGAAGGTACAGGGCAGCAAGAAGCTGAGCAGCACCAAAGGTTCTCTTTTCGGTAATTTCCATGGGATAGTTACCTTGTGGGTCCTTTAGAGTATATAGATCGATCATATTCTTGGTTCATAAATCGTTAAGATCTGGATTTCCTCCACAAAGGCAGGAAAGTAAACAGGTAACCGGGGCCTCAAGCAAGAAAGACCATACGTCGCCGCCGTCCAGCAACATCACTTGGCCCAAGAGAACCTACACACTCGCGCAGCTCCTAATATCATCATCACTCCCCTCATCATCCTCACTATCATCCTCATCACCCTTACCCCTCCGCTTTCTCATAAAGTCCTTAAAACCCCGACTCATCATAACTACCTGTCGCAAGTGCCTAGAAGCAAGGCCCACCCGTTCCAAGCCGCCCTCCTCAGCCTCCGTCTCTGCCAGCGCGACAGCAGTCTGCAGTGCATTGCGAATCTCCCTCCCATTCCAATGCAGCCCTTTGGCCTCATTCTCGCCTTCGCCGTCAAGCACAAAGTCCCTCGCACTATGCGTGACGTACACCTTGCCCTGGCTGTCTCTCTCCAGCCGGTCAAAGTTGTTGGCCCAGATGCGGGCACGGTCCGAGTCTGTGAGACGCCTGTAGTGCAGCGCGACGTGGATACGTGAGGTGAAGGCTGGGTCGAAGGACTCGACACGGTTGGTCGTGAGGAAGAGCACACCGCGGTAGTACTCGAGCGCGCGCAGGAAGATGGAGACGAGGCCGTTGCGGCGAAGGTCCCGCGTGCGGCGCTCCTCGAGGTAGACATCTGCCTCGTCGAGCAGGACGAGGGCGCCGTAGCGCTCGCCCAGGGTGAGGAAGTAGTTGAGGTTGCGCTCGACCGAGTTGCTGGACATGGAGGTGGATATGTCACCGCTGGTCAGGGACAGGAGGGGCCGGCGGGTGAGTTCGGCGACACACTCGGCTGTGCATGTTTTGCCCACCCCGGGAGACCCATGGAGCAGGAAGATTCTGCCCTCGCCCTTGTTGCGGACGAAGTCGTTTGGCCAGGGAGAGACCTGCCCATTACTGCTGGCAAACTTGCCAATAAGTGCCTTGACGGTCAACTTCAGACCGTCATCCAGGACCAAGTACTTGAACGCCTCAGTGTCGCACTTGACCTCACTCAACTTGTCAATATTAACAAAGCCCCAGCGTCTCTCCGAGAGAATGAACGCGGGGATGTTAGGCGAGCAAACGAGGAAGTACAGGTCATTCTTCGGCAGTGCGTCCTCGAGTGGGTCGAGGTCATCAAAGTTGGCGAGGGGCCCCGAGCCTTCATTGGCACGGTCAAGCTTATTGCAAGCTTTGCAGCTGCAACGGGGGCTGAACTGGGGAAGGAGGCCGCGAGCTTGGGGAGGACTGACGTTAATCATAGGGGGTGGTGGCATGGAATGTCGGGGTCGACGACGTGTATCCATCGCATCGGGAGAGAAATTGCAGAAGCGCTCATAGCCTTCGGCGTCGACGATAACGCGCCCGGTGACCTGGATGAAAGAGGTCAGCAAGGAACACCGTAGTGGAGGCACAAAAAGAATTTGAGAGATAAGACTTACATGTCCAGTCCTTGTGGCATCCCTGTCAACCGTCTTCCCATCGTACTCCTTATAAGCCGGACGTTTGACTAGCTCCCAGTATGTCTTCCCTATGGCGATCTGCTTTTCGGACATAAGCAGACCACCTTGCTTCTGCAGATCCTCTGGGAAAAATGCAGCTGGAACCACCTCCAAAGTAGAGATAGCCTGCTCGCCTGAAAAGACCCCGATGACGAAGACATTCACGCAACGTCTCATCCGTCCTTGGCTAAAACGAATGTCCCAGCAGTCGACATGGTACCGCAGCAACTTTCCATTGTCGTCGTAGTCACTGTCGACATGACTGATGACGAATGGCGTCCAAATGTTGTGCAACTCCTTGTAGACTACCTCCCCAGGCTTGAGCAGCAGCCAGAGATATTCAAACGTAGCAGCCGGCGGACTACGCTTGTACCGGGCCTCCTCGTCGCGGATCTTTTCGCCATAGGTCTTGTCTAGGAATGACAGTAGCACGTCGATGTGCTTGGCAGTGGTACTGGCATACTCATCGTCATGGCAAGCCGGCTGGGTGATCTTGTAGCGGGATAGGGCGTCTCGGTGGTGGATGAGAACATGATAGGGCGCCTCGATGGAAACAGTCTCCCCGAGAAAATTAGTCCCCGGGTATGAACCAATGACGGCGTTGAAGCAGTTGATGAGATGCTTGGAGTGAACAATCATCTCGGTCTTCTCGCCTTTGACGTTGGCGAAGCCATCGTCGTCGTCGGTTTCGCTTCGCGAGTAGTCATAGCGGACCGGAGGCGGCGGTGGCGGCGGCCGGCGGCCTAGATTGCCGCGACGGTCCTTGACAGTCTCGGAGACCGTGGTGATAATCTCGATAACCGGCTTGAGTGGACATTCCTCATCTTCGTTGGAATCAGCAGCAACGTCGAAAGGCTTATCGCTCTCGCGGGCTGGGTTTGTTAGGACGAGTATCTTTTCACAGTTGAGTGGAGCATGCACTTACACTCAACCACCTGGCCGGTGAGGCTCTTGTACTGGAGAACGTATTTAACGTCTGGGACTTTATTTCCCATAGTGTTCCCCTTGGTTTTGAAGCGAGGGTCCAGGATGATCAACTCCTTGTGGCCTGACAAGTCCTCGGTCGAGTTTCCGCCAACGTCATCGAAGCTCGCAGTTGAGCTGGCTCCGTCATCGAGCTGCAAATTGTTAACAAGGAACAGTCTCGGGTCGAGGAAGTGATACATACGTTGATATCCATGTTTCCAGGCAGTGTCAGTTCAGATTGTGGTGTTCAGGGTAGTCTTCAAGATGTACGGGGAAAATGGTGAAAGGCAAAGAGAGGAAAGACAAGACGAGAAAAGTCCTGGTCTCTTCATATATGTATTAGAAAGCCATGTAATACCTTGATCTAAGGCTTCCAACGTTCCCCGCCCAGAGCCTCATTTGCGGATCACCGATAACAAATATGTAGTAGCACCATGTGTAAGCAAACATATAGCTGCCTAGTTGTACTGCAGGTGTCCGACACGAAACATAACAGGCTATCCAATCAGACAGTCCCACGAGGCTGCTCCTTGTCTTAAAACCTTTGAAAGAAAGCAGTCTGGGCCTAGAAAAACCGTGAGCTTCCAATAGCATCGGCTCTGACTGCATCAGCTGCCTAAGTGTGTGACACCATTGGCCTGGGCGATCAGGCAACCTGAGGCGTATTGTAAGGCAGATTCGGGGAAGAAGTATCACCGCGATCGATGGATCTGTGAGACTCTGTTAAACCATGTAAAGCTGAATCAAAGCAACTGCGTTGACTGTGGCGGGTGTGTGACGTCTCTTCAATCTTACGGATATAGGTGATCAGTGAGAGTCGGCGCGACGCAGTCTCGCTAGGATCGCGCCGAATGCCAAAAACTTCGGAAACTTTGTTCAGGTTGTTCTGTACTATGGGGGACGCTCTTAGACGAGATACATACGTGTTATCCGTTGCCGCTATATAGTCTGAAGGACTACCTTTGGAGGGGCAAAGGAGCACCGTACGGTGTAGGTAGTTGCAGTCGGCATGCAGACTTATGTTACCGGCAGCGTATATCCAGCGTGTTGCCCAGCTACCTATGTTTGAGTTTCGTCCAGCCGCTCGTTCCAGGTGCTCTTGTCTTTTCTGGGCCCGAGGCTTCATCCAACGACACCTGTGTGAAGTCTGCAATCGTGGAATCCAGTGCCGTTCTCGTCGTCGCGTTCGACATCACACTCTCGACGCCAAACAACCGTGGATCTGCTTCACCTATGCGCTTGTCTCTTGCCTGTACACCATCCTCCATGGGCTCATCTAAAGCCCAAGCATCATCGTTTAGCATTTCCCAGTCCAGGCCGTCCGCATCGCTGAGCATCTTCTTCTTTAGCCGATCGGCCAGCTTCACCGGATTTGGAAGCTTGAAGCCACGCGTGAACTCATTGCCCTCGGCACTTCCCAGGGAAGTATGTGCCGTGCCGTGGGAGTATCGTCCCATCATAGGTTTCGAATTGCCTCCAAGCTGATCTTTCGTGGATTCGGGCAATCCGGTGACATCGGTTCCATCTGGCGAAGTAGGCAGCTGGACAAAGCGAGCCGCAGGGTTGTTGGTCAGCTGATTTCCGATCAGGAGATTGTACAAGTTACGTCCCATATTACAGACGTCTTCGTAAGAGGTCTTGTCGCCTATTGGCACGCCTTGGGTGCAGCAAGCCCAGGCGATATTGTAGGCTAGTAAAACCACCCCCTCAATAAAGAGGGAGTAAGTGGACGGATCCTCCTTGGCCAGGGTCAAGAGAGGCCTGTCGATGTAAAGTGGTCGGGGTCGTGGTACGTGCTTCTGGTTTTGATCTCGAGGTTCAGATGGAGGTAGAACGACTGTCCCTGGAAATGATATTTCACCATGGCGATAGGACGAGGCCAGAGAAAATATCGTAGGCTTTGGATAGTCACGGTGCGGAAGCGTGATCTCTGCCGGCAGCCGGATTGCCAGATAATGAGATGTCAGCATTAAAATATGCGCTATATGAGCAAGAGACGTCGATATAGCCTCAGGCGATGCGGCTAGAAAACGGTCAGCAGGTTGGCATGGTCAGCCTGACGCAACAGAGACCTACTGATCATGCCAGGCAGCTCTATCATCTCGATCCCACCCAGTTCAAATTTCACCGAGTTGCTCTTCTTAGTGCGACGAAGACCATATAGACGCGCAGCTTCCATGCACAGGAAACTCCTCGTCGCAGCCATATTCTCAAAGCTCCTATTCCACTTATATCTTGTCATCTGGATTGCCCTCTCCGTATCTTCAACCTGTCTAGACCGGCGCGGGTTGATTCCGCTGGAAGCCGCCACCGTATCTGCATTCATCGCAGCATTCTTCTTCTTGCGCTCTTCAATGTCTCTGCGCGCGGCTTCAACTTCTGCTCGCAGTCTATCCGCCTGGGCGATGATTTGGCTTGTTCTGTCCATGGCCTGTGCCTCTCTAGACTTCAGCCTCTCGAGATGTACAGTCTTTCCAGCCGCATCATCACTGGAAGTGAGGTCCGGGTTCGTCAGGGATGAATTGATTTTCTGTTCAAGAGTCTCATTCTCGATCAAGGCAGTGGCGTGCGCAATGCGGCCTTCGTAAAGACGGTTCCTGGCATCGACGGCACACAGGAAAGGCAACTTCTGCGAGTGATGGGACCGATGGCAGATTTCGCAGTTCATCTTGGCAGATGGTGCGCTTCGAAGAGCCAATATAAGACGAAGTTGTCCTTGCTCGATGCGGAAGCCTATCGGCTGCAGTTGTCTGTTGAAATAGTGTGGCGTGAACGTGGTATCATGGTGATCATTTCAACAGCACTGAAGTTATCAAGTCGCAGGACAATGAGAGGGAGGAAATTCGCATTTATAATCTAGAGCGAAAGGGAAACGCCCATCCTAAGGTCCGATGTTGGTGTCGTTCTGAGTTATGATCACGGTCGGTGGATGATATGAGGTCACAAGGACAAGCGACATATGGAGTCAACTGCAATCACTCCCGGTTCAGCAGCCAGGCACTGTTTCAGGGTCGTTGCCTCCCGTTGTCAGCAGGCAGAGCCGCCTGAGAAAACTCCAGACACCCCTGTCTTCCCCCGGCCTCGGCCCTCTTTTCTTATCGCAGCTCTTATCCCACAGTGCACTTGCGCATCGCTGCTATTTGCCCAGTCGAGATTTCCACACAGCTAGGTACGGTACCTAAGTAATTACCTAGGTACCTTTATAGGCAGTACATACACTGTAGAAGGTTTTACACGGATTCGACAACGAAGAGCAAAAAGACCTCAGACATCGTCAAGGTACAGATGTCTACAGTATCTCCATTGGGAGGAGACCCGTCTAAACTATAAGACCCAACCTGGTCAGCCTGGGGAACAACTTGAACCCCACAAGACGTCGCGTAACGCAGACTTATAGTTGATTCCTGGACATAAAGACAAAGACTGGCCACTTTCGACCTGCAAGCCTGATTTCACTTTCGGCGTGACTCTACTGCAACTCCTGCACAAAGGATTGGTTGGCGGAAGCAAGGGGGTTTGATCCGTAAAAAAAAAGACAAGACAAGATGGACGACAGAGACGGATCCACGACGCCTCCCCTGCCTCCTCCGGAGCCTTCTGAGACTCAACAACCGCAACCATCCTCTGAGACTCTTCAACCACAACAGCAGTCCTCACAGTCACCGCCTACAAGTGCTCAGCCCGAGAGGGGAGACCACCTAGCCGGCCCTGCTGAAGTCAAGGGCCACGAGGCTAAGATGGACGGAACCCCCCAGCAGAGCCGGTTGCCACGACGGCCCAATACGAGCACCCCTGAACACCGCCCAGTCGCCATCAGTAATTCCCAAGCAAATATCAACCCAAGTTCACAGACGAATGGTTACGGAAACGTAGCCAACATTGACCTTGCAGCAAATCTGGAACCTGAGCGATCATCCACGCCAGACACGCCGGGCACCGTTCAAACCATCCCGTCTTTTGACTGGGATGACCTTGAGGTCCGTTTCGAGAGGGCTCTCGCTGATGTCAATGACCATGAGCAGGGCCTGATGGCTGAGTTCGAAGCTCTCGTCAAGGTATACGAACCAATCATCTGACACGTGGACCCTACTGACCAAGTCTCAGTATTTCAACGTTTGGGCTTCAACTGCATCTGCGCATGACAATGAACGCGCAGCTAAGAGGTAAATTCGGACGGTATCCTTGGCTTTTGGTATGGGCGTGAGACTGACATGTGTCCGCAGGCTGCAGACCCGAACACAGTTTGTTGAACTCAAGGAAGCAGACCTCGAGAAGAAGAAGCAGTACTACGAGCAAGTAATGCAAGCTTTCCAGAACGCCATGCGTCTACTCAACCAAGCGTAGTGTATACCTGGAGCGCGGCTTTGAAAGCATTACGGGGCCGAGTTATCGGGTTATATTCGCATTTACGAATTGGCTTTGTGTGTACTGGGATTTGTCTGGCCAACACAACCTGCCGGACTCCTATGTTTTTTGTTCCGTTGTTTGCGGCTCGACATATTCATTATGTGTAGCTGAACTGAAATATGTGGTCTGTCTGGACGGTGGAACCATGCTGAGATATATAGAGATAGCCAATCAAGTTGCTGAAGTTCCCCCCCTACTTGATATGACCGGCGAATACCGTGTACCAGATGAAGGACTGTCATGTTATATTCTTTGGTACATTCTTTGGTGGCGGGCGGAGCTGGAGTGTGCTGGTGTAATCAAAACCAGCCCCTCGTGTGTTTAAATAGTCTCCAAGCCCCCGCTGCTTGCCCGCCCCCAGTAGCCCAGTCCCAAGCAATTCTAACATTTCGCCAAGCTCGTTTGACCATGGACGCGGCAAGGCAGTTGCCCACGCCCGTCCTTGATGCCCTTACGAGCAGGGCTCAGAACGATCCGATTTTCCTTTCGTTGATGGCTCGCATTCAAGCTGGCACTGCGTCACTTGTCGACAACTTTCAGTTCCTCACCATTCTGAATCAGGTCACCCTTGAGCAGTTTGGAAGAGCTACGCAGCAGACAGCGATGCAGCCACGTCGACCGCGCACAAGATGTCGCAACTGAAACAACCTCGACTGGAGGTGCCCTTGCGGGTTCCCCAGATAACGGAGGTATGCATTCTTCTCTCAGTATCCTGCACAATCATAAACACGGCTGACCGGTTCTCGTATGTACCAGGCAGACCTATCTTCTTTCCACCAGGCACACTTTGGCCACGCGGCCCTTGCTGTCTTCGCGACGGACTTCCTCGACCCGAGCAAGACGCAACAGCACCGAGATCACCAGCCAGAGGACGACGAAAATGTGTACTACGGAGGAGAAGAAGAAGATCTGGAAGAAGACGATGGGCTTGGCTACTACCCTGACGGGGTGAAGCGCACCCTGACAGACGAGCAGATCGCCATGTTCCGACACTCTGAGATCCAGAACTTACTGAAGTCGCGAGATAAAACCCAGGCTCGACGCAACACATCGTCGGAATCCTCGACGCCCATGCCCATGGAACTCGATGGGTTGACTGAGGAGGGTGAGCTGGCGGATGAGGTCTCACTCGACGGGGTGGCGGCCCAGAAGAACAAGAAGAACAACAATAACAAGAAGAAGAACAAGAAGAAGAAGAAGCGTGGCAGTGGCAATGGCAATGGGAAGCGACAGTATTCTCCGGATCCTGAACGGCGGAAGAGGACGTGGGATGTCGTCGATACGGGGCTTGATGGCCTCGACTATGGCGAGACGGAGCAGGCGCAGACCAAACTCAGCCCGGCGAGACAACGTCGGAGGATCACATACGAGGAAGGATGAAGGGCTGTTGATCTTAACGATGGCGGCAGATCTCGAACAGTGGCGGCGCCTACGACTAGGCATTCAAGTTTTTAAGCTCTCTACGCAGACCAACCCTGTTAGTTTCCCTTCCCCTTGTTTTCCATGTTGGCTCCCAAAGGATGAAAACCTTTATCGTATCGTCATCCTTAGTCGGAAGTCTGGAGGAGGGAACCGGCTACGTGCCTTTCTGCCGTACCCTGCCCCTTACGAAGGAATATGTCGAGCTATAATCTTCTCTCTGAAATATGCCTGTCATAACAAGACTGTCCTGCATTGCTATCCAGGAGAAGCCCCTGCTGACTTTGACACAACTCAACAGGGAAGTGTGGCCCAAGTCCGTTTCAGTCTTCTTTGCGCATAGGCGCGGTAATGGGTGTACCTTTGTTATCAGGCCTTAAGCCAGTCTTGGAACCAGTCCGGAAACAAGCTCAGAGACAAGCTTGTAAACAGGGCTGGGTAGTATGATCCCCGATACCACTGGCATGTCTGATCACATAGTCCTACTGGATCATGGACCAGTGGGCTTGGAGCCGGAACGGGGCGAAGTGATACAATGGGCAGGCATATGGGCACACGGGCATAAGTACTTTGAGCCGGACATGATCTCCGGGGTTCCACAGGCCTTCGTTGGCTCTCGAAGGGACCGCATGTTTCCCCAAGCTCCAGAGACCTGTGTCTACAAGGATGCTTGAGGTTCTCGGTCACCTAGCAGTCATAAGTGTCAGCCAAAACCCAACGGTGTCTCATGTAGAGACCATACTGTCTCATCGCCCAATGAGACAGCCTCTGCCAGCGTATCAATGGTCCTGACACCTAGAGAAGTAGTTTTCGGTAGGGGAAAGGAACGGTCCCAGATTTCAGCCTATACTTGTCCGAAGCTGAAACTCTGCAATTCTATAAATTTGAAAGCATTCTAAGTCGCCTCTTTGTGACTCGCATCTGGGGTTCTCCTTATATCAACACACTAGACCATCTGTAGTGGAGAATACTATTTGTTGTGACTCTCAACCAAAGGGCAGGTGACATTGGAAAAAAGAAAGGAAAAAGAGACTTGTCATTAATGATAGTAGAACTGAGGCGTCTGTCTGCCTCTACTAATACGGCGACGACAGCCTAGAAGTGAGCGAGCTGTTGCCTTCATGGAAACGCATAACCCTAACCCTATGAATGGCAACTCGATAGACGCTAACTTCAAAAGATAACGACATCCCTCTCACCTTGGTTTGAGCGCACTTCCAAACTTCGAGACTGACAGCCGGCGGTGGTTACCCCCCTCACACCACTGATACCCCCCCACCACCATCACAGACCTCTTCACCGACGGTATCTCACGCGCACCGACGTGCCACTCTTTCGAAATGGCGCGGGTCTATGCCGACGTCAACCAGAACATGCCTCGTGCATACTGGGACTACGACAGCGTCAACATCAGTGCGTCCAACCCCCTCTATCCAGCCTCGTCACAGCATCCCAAACTGTCGCGCGGCTGCTCTATTGCTTTTGACAATTTCTAACATGTGCTACTCACAGGCTGGGGTGTTCTGGAGAACTACGAGGTCGTTCGCAAGATCGGTACGTGAACACCCGCGACGGGCGAAACCCACAGCGAAGCCTGGTAACTGACTTTTGGGTGTATACAACTAGGCCGCGGAAAGTACAGCGAGGTCTTCGAGGGCATCAACGTGGTGAACTACCAAAAGTGTGTCATCAAGGTTCTCAAGCCCGTCAAGAAGAAGAAGATCAAGCGAGAGATCAAGATCTTGCAGAACCTGGCTGGAGGACCCAACATCGTCGCGTTGCTCGATGTCGTCCGCGACTCGCAGGTGATTACATGCCCAGCCTCTGGCACCCTCTCTTTCGAGTCTCGTCCCACCCTAATGTGGGCGGTGCACTCCGGAAACCACGGTCAAGATTCCGTCTCTGACAACGAGAGCCTACAGAGCAAAACGCCCTCCCTGATCTTCGAGTATGTCAACAACACCGACTTCCGGAGCTTGTACCCCAAGTTCAACGACTTCGATGTCCGGTACTACATCTACGAGCTTCTCAAGGCGCTGGATTACTGTCACAGCAAGGGCATTATGCACCGTGATGTGAAACCTCATAACGTTATGATCGATCATGAGAACAGAAAAGTAGGAGCCTCATCCCATACCCCGTGGTTGTTCATCAAACACCCAGAACAGATGCTAACATTCCTCATAGCTCCGCCTCATCGACTGGGGCTTGGCCGAGTTCTACCACCCAGGAACTGAGTATAACGTGCGCGTCGCATCCCGCTACTTCAAGGGTCCAGAGCTGCTGGTTGATTTCCAGGAGTACGACTACAGTCTGGATATGTGGAGTCTCGGTGCCATGTTCGCGTCTATGATCTTTAGGAAGGAGCCCTTCTTCCACGGAAACTCCAACTCGGATCAGCTCGTCAAGATCGCCAAGGTTCTCGGTACGGACGACCTGTTCGACTACCTGGACAAATACGAGATTGAGCTCGATGCCCAGTACGACGACATCCTCGGCCGCTTCCAGAAGAAGCCTTGGCATAGCTTTGTCAACGCGGACAACCAGCGCTTCGTGAGCAACGAGGCCATCGACTTCCTTGACAAGCTTTTGCGATACGACCACCAGGTATGTTCAGTGACTCGTGTGATTGGTTTCTCGCTCCTAATATTTGTTACAGGAGCGGTTGACCGCAAAGGAGGCCATGGCTCACCCTTACTTCAACCCCATTCGTGACGAACCCAACCTTCAGGCGTACCTTGCCGGTGCTCCTGGTGTTGTCAACTCTTAAGTTGCTCGACCAGCTGCTCAAGCTGTTCATCGAGTGACGACGACACCATCCGCCAGAGGCTGTGCCAGACTTGGGACTCACTGCCGACATCAGAAGAATACATTGGTCTTCTGGAAGCATATTCATTCACGAGATACCCCCCGACCATTACCTTATGGAGTGGTGATGGGCGGGCGCGAATGCTTAAGAACTAGCAATTTGACTACATGCGGATTGAGCCAGTTCTACATCACCTGGTACTCATTCATCAAGGGTGAGATTCGGCATGTGGGAGGGGAACGCCTTTGACTTACTGGCCTGTGCACCCTGCAAACCGCTTCTGTCATTTACTTTCGAGGGGCTTGGGATGACGGCCGACATCAGCTTCCCATCTTTGAAAAGCGAGACCAGTTCAAGTTCCCTCGCAGGCACTCAACACGTTGTCCCTTGTCCCCACAGAATGTGCTGGGAGGACGTCACCTCGGCTGTCCTCCGAGCATCCCACTACGATAGCAATACCAAAGGCGGCACCAATAACAAACGGAAAATGAATATCATCTCCTGGGGGCAAACAGACCAGAAGTCTATTCGCCGCCGGATCTGCGGCTTACTGACGGGGTATGGTCCGAGGGAGGCCAGCTGGTCAGCAAATCATCTACCTGCGGAAGCGAGGCGAATGGAGCAATCCTCCTCTGTCGGTGTCTTGGTTCTGGCGTTTGTGCTTGTTCTCAGGGGGATCCGGAGGACTTGCATGACATGTTGAAGTTTACCCAGCAATACTTCCATTACGGTTTTTCATAGGCTTTTAACACTGTTGGACGAATAATTGATTGTCATGGCTGACGAGCAGAGTCTTGTCTTGTAGATATATTGCAGTGTGACATGTTGTGGTAGCTACCTGCTCACTGGACAGTGTTCCTCGTTGCTACTGCGTATCCATGTCAGTTCTCCGCCCATGCCTTGATGATAGCTGTCCTGTCCGCCGTCCAACTTTGTGTCCACCCTCGCAGGTCAAATCGCGGGGCTCGGCCTCCGTCAAAATTTACTATCCAAAGCCTAGAGCCTGATTGAGGTTCATTCTGCCTCAAATACTGATGCAGACAAAGCAGAAGTCCCTCTCGCACCTGAAGCCGTCCTGCCCACACCGCCTCTTCGTGCCGCCCGGCGTCTGGACCACCGAGCCCGCCGGGCTTGGCGCCCTGAAGCTGCCCCGCCGAACCTTGACCACGCTCCTCGCCAGACTGTTCGTGCTGCCACGCCTCTTCCCCTTCCCGTCCTTCCGCTCCGAGCCGGGGGTGCGGTGCTTGCGGACCTTTGAGGTCGATGACGGGCCGAAGAGCAGGCTGCTGTGGCGCTTCTTCTTGCTGTTCATGCTGCTTGAGGTCATATGGGGAGTGGTGGTAGTAACTTGTGGGCTGTGGGGCGCGCGTGTGAGGATGCGGTGGTGCCCTGAGGGTGTGAAGGCGGACAGGTCAAAGGAGATCTCGTCTTCCTCGTCTTCGTTGTCGGAGAGGAGGGATATGAGGCCTGGCCTGGAGGACGGGGTGTTCTTGTTGGCTGCCCTGGATTTGGATTTGGACTGGGGTGTTGATGGTATGGCTTGGGCCCGCATGTCGGCGACGGGCTGTTGCGGTGGTGCAGGTGTTGCTGCTGGCAAAGACCATATTTCGGACACCTCCTTTTCCACTTCCTCTGTTTCCGTATCTACGCCTATGAAGGCTGGGTCTCCCAGCTCTGGAGAAGCGATTCGTTCGACTATCCTTGGTCTGCCGGGACGACGCCTCACAGTAGGAGAACCTGGTGCGGACGATTTTGCATCTGCCGTCTCGGATCCTTGGTCCGCCGATTGTTGGATATGCACACTGACAGGTGCTGCCGTTGTCTGACCCCCTCGTGGACGTCGAGTGCGCGGCTTCAAAATATGGGTTCCAGCGGAAGGTGATATCCCTGCAGAGTCGCTTTCAGCCGGTAGTACGTCGCTTGTTCTCAATCTCTCTGGTTCACACACTGGGGTGTCGACTTCTACGACTGGCTTGCGCACCGAGCGCATCGATCGTCGCCTTCCCTTTCGCTCCGAAGGACTATCATGCGTCCCCGTGGGCTCAGAAACCTGCGCATTATCTGGTCCCCGACCGGCTGAGTCTTCCTTCGCATCCAGCGTGGAGCTCGGTGCTGGTTCAGCCTTGCGTGTGGTTGCATTTGCTCTCCTTGGCAACAAGTTCTCTTCGTCCGAGAAAGCGTAGCTTGGATCTACGGCATTCCTTTGGAACAGGTCCATAGCGGGAGGAGATTGTTGTAGATTAGACCGCGACGCCTGCAGCACTTGCGGAGCTGCAAGTTTTGCTGGTTCTGACTTGCGTCTGTCTTTCCTTGGTTGCCTTGGCGGCAGAGTTTCCTCATCCGAGAAGGCAAAGCTTGGGTCTATCACATTTCTTTTAAGCATTTTCGGTACAGTCGAGAGTTTCGCATCCTGGCTCTCTGACCCTGTAGACTTCCTATTGGTCGTTGCTGCTTTAGGTTGAACCTGAACATCTGGGCCATTGACGTTCCTGGCCTCAATTTCAACGTAGAAGGCATGTCTGTCAAAGTTCATGGCAGGCATCCCAGTGACGTCCTGGTAGAGCTCAAGGTCCCCTTCTTGAAAAGATGATGCTTCTTTTCCCGGCCCGCTGGGTTGTGCAATTGCGCCTGCTCGGCTTGCGAGTGACCTTTGATTGCTTTGGGATTTGAGTTTTGTAGGAGATTCGGCCGAAAAATCGCGGCCGTTTTCCTGTGAGATGTCTAGTTTTTCTCCAATCGATTCCTTCTCGCGAGTTTCACCAGCATCAGTACGCCGAGGTCTGCCCCGAGGTCTCCCCCTAGGTTCCAATCTCGGTTGCGATGATTCGCTTCTGCTGGATAGCTCTCGCATCGTTGCTAGCTTACTGGCAATCGGCCTTTGAACTGACGGCGGGGTCTCAGGTATATTCTCTATCACCTCTTGTATCAAGTCGTTCAGGCCCGGGTCGTTATTAGGACTGCTGTCGACTGTTGGGAAGTTCTCCTTGATCAGCGGTGATTTGATCGCTGACTCCTTCTTGAGCACGTTGCCTGATACGCCCAGCAGAACATCTTCGTCTTCCTCTTCTTGATCTTGCGGTGCCGGGAGAGCCTTCATGGTGACTTTCCTCGTGCTAGCCCCCATCCCGAAGCTATACTGTCGTCCCGGTGTGCCAAATCTGCTGCCCATAAAGGCCGAGCGAGGAAGATCAGGAGCTTGCCAAGTGGGGTCAATACTTAGCGAGGCTCCGGAACCGAATGAGTCGAATGACGGAGGGGGCGTCATCAAGGAGTTGTGACTTGGAGGCATCATAGAGGAAAGGCGTGGAGGTCCTCCCATCATAGGTGAAAATGGCGACCTGTTCGGATTTGAGTCTGCCACCGCCCACGGCTCTCTTCGTATGACAGCATCCGAGGTTATTGAGCCGGTGGCTCTCTTGCCGTGCATGATGCGCTCCTCCTCTTCCTCTTCCTCCGGATCTTCATCGTCCTCCTCGCCGTCACCCATGTCTTTGACGCTCCGCATCGACTCCAAGTGTCCATTGTCTACCACAACCTGGCCAGTCCTTAGATCGATCTCGTCGCCGACCCCCGTGAAGTCCCTCTCATATTTGGCAAAGATGCTTTCAAATCTGGACTTGAGCTTGTACGCGGCGCGGTCTCTCGCCTGCTCGAGCTGGTAACCAGGGTCTCGCCTTTGGTTAAGCTCCTCGGGGTCGAAGTCCAGCTCGTCTTCGTCTTCTGCTTCGGCGGGACCAAGCCCTAGCCGTTGCCGCTTAGCAGGTGGCTCCATCATGGCGAGATTGGCGGGGGGAGGGTCGGTCTCCTTGCGGATCGTTGAGGTTATGACAGTCGTAAAATGCTTTAATTGAGACGCGTCAAAGCGCGCTTCTGGGAGCTTAGAGTGTCTGTCGCGCCGGAAAGGGACCCTCTGACCCCCGTCACACCCCTGTTCTGTAGGGCTGAGTGGGGGAAGCTTCAGGCCCCTGTTAGCGCTCCCGTGCCTCCAGGGCTCTGTCATCTATCACCTTATCTTGTCATCCGCCGACGTCAATAAAGTCATGTCTCCTTCCATCTAACGTCAATTTCTACTGCATGTCTCAACACCTCCTTGTCACTGAACATGTGCAGCTTTTACATGCATATTCAAGATGCACTGCCAGAAATGTCGCACTCCTCTCAAACTGGACAGTTCCCTGGAGGAGCTAAATCCAGCTGCATATGACCTGCTCGTTGGTAAGCTTCCTATGATGATGAACCGGACCTCAGCCAGTTTCTCGCGCTTAGACCCTTATAGCAGCATCCGCGCAAGCCACTTCGAAACACAATGTTTCCTCCCGGCAGATGAACCCTCAGGACCAGGCTAGGAAATCACTCTACGACCGAGTCTCGAAGAACGCGGGGCCAGCAACGTTCCGGAGGTCCTCTAGTACTTTGCGCCCGACCGAAGGACACCAACGAGACAACCCCGGCATGTCTTTCATATATCTCACCGAGTCCCAACTCGTCCCTCCAACCCGATCGCAGAGTCAATCAACGCCTCAGAGGGCCGCCGACGATATAATGCCTGATGACGACAACTCCAAGTCGCGCGAGATGGACCGCATAACCAAGCTTCACGAGATCCTCTCTGCCCGATCAGACATAGACCATCCTGTCTGTGTCGAGTGTACTGAAATGCTTGTGGACGGGTTGCAAAAGAAGCTGGAGACGGCGAACCGGGAACGCGAGGCCTACGTGGGGTACTTGAAAGAAATACAGGCAGAAGCGCCTACCGACGAAGAGATCAAGGCAGCGGAGGAGTCACTCAAGACGACCAAGAAGAGCGAGGCCGAGGCACTCGAGCTGTTGAAGAAGTTGGAGCGAGAGAAGGCGCAGCTAGACGACCAAATACTACGGCTGGAGGACGAAGCAAAGCAGCTTGATGCCGACGAGGAGCAGTTTTGGAGGGATCGTAACGCATTCGCCACGAAACTCACCGACTTTCAGAATGAGCGAGACAGCATCAACTCCAAGTTCGACCACGACTCGCGCCTACTCGAGAAGCTCCAACGGTCAAACGTGTATAACGACACCTTCTGTATCAGCTTTGACGGATATTTTGCCACCATTAACTCTTTACGACTTGGCCGATTGTCAAACAAGCCTGTCGACTGGCCCGAGATCAACGCAGCCTGGGGACATGCCCTCTTCCTCATAGTCACAGTAGCCGACGTTCTCGGTTACAAGTTCGAGGGCTATGAACCTGTCCCCATGGGCTCCACATCCAAAATCATCCGCTACGACTCTGTCTCGCCCTCGTCCAGCCGTCTAGGCACTCACAGGAATGGCCCTCCACCAGCACCGAAGAAACATATTTTAGAGCTCTACTCATCTGGCGATATGCCCCTCGGCCTGACGTTCATGCACCGCAAGTTTGACAACGCCATGGTCGCATTCCTGGAGCTAGTACGGCAGCTCGGCGCATATGTAGAAAAACAGAACGTCAACAACGCACTGAGTGACCAGCCGTTGATACTGCCGTACAAGATTGAGGGTGACAAGATTGAGGATGTCAGCATCAAGTTGGGGCTGGCGCAGGATGACAGCTGGACCAGGGCCTGCAAGCTGACATTGACGTGTTGCAAATTCTTGCTGGCCTGTACTAGTAATTTCAGTGCTGATAGGAACATCCTGGACAGGAACGGCAGGGGCAATGTTGGGCAAGTGTTGTGATATATGTTGGCTGAATGGCATGGTGTTCTTGGAGTTTTGTCAAGATTGAGGGTTTGTGCGATGGCATTGGCGTTGGTGGAATTACTATACCAAGGAGCAACACTTAAAGAGAATTGTCTTTATGTTTCAAGACACTGTCATGACTGTCATTTGAGTTCACATTTCACACTTTGGTGGCATTTCAGAAGTGTTGTGTCAACTGCAGCCTACTGTTGAAACTTCCAAGGTTGTTATGATGTGCAGGCTGGATGCTTCAACAGTGTGGATGTGTGGAATAAGCAGAAAGAAAACTAGAAAATCAGAAGACTCTTCACAACTCCCAAGATGCGTTACATGTTCCACATATCGTGGTCTGTCTCGCGGTTTTCTGGGGCTGGTTGCCAGTCACACTACCAGCGGACCGCGGCCTCGATGCTACAAGGCGCTTGATCTCATCCTATATCAACAAAATCTACATGGCGGAATTGGTTTTAACGCTCGGCCAATTTTTAGAACAATTGTGGTCACAGGGTCAGTGGGAGGGAATAACGTGAGAGCTGTTAACCCGGGGTTCGATTCCTGTCCGTGGTTTGGTCTATAACATTTATTTTTTATATGTTAACCTCCCCCCTATGGCACCGTTCTTTGTGCTATATCTGTATCGCAGTAATTATCTTTGCATGTATTTGCATGCCACATCACTACTGATATTAGAGGGACTCTTGGGAAGATACAGCAGCACCTTGATGAAATCGAAATCTTGTCTCGAAGACATAGTCATTTAGTTGTCTCTTGCAGAAGATTGAGTAGAATGGTATTCTTTGAGCTCCATTCACCAAGTCTTGTGTCATATCCCAATTAATTCCATTACCACAGGTTCGGACAATGTGAAGACTCCTCCTCCTACTCAGAAAGTGCTGTGGCAGCCTCCACCAAGAACTTCGCTGTGTCCTCTGCTCTTGCCAACATGGGGCTATGCCCACTTCTCACCTCCCTTACCTCCACGCTTCCGCCTGCTTCCCTCGCCATCCCGGCCATCTTCCTTTGCGCCTCCACCGGTAACGTCCTATCCTCCGTCGTGACCAGGTACCAACACGGCACGTCCTTCCATCCAGCATAAGCATGCTCCCCTCCTTCGAACAGGGCTTTCAGACTGTGCTTCGTGAGTTTCGAAGTCCACCACTCAGCCTCGGACGCGGGAAGGTCATGGTAGAAGAGCTCCGCGGGGGGTGGGTTGTTCGTGAACACCGCGAAGCCGCTCTCCGTGTCGGCGCGCCACGTCGGTGGGGGCTGTCCGCCCAGCATGTCCATGAAGGCCATGTTGGTCACGTTGAAGCCTGTCGCCATAATGGCGATGCCGATCACCTTGCCGCTGGTGGGGTCCTGACTGGGGTTCTTGGTGGTCGGGACGTCCTTGATGGCGCTCGCGCCGACGTGCCCGCCGTACGAGTGGGCTACCAGGATGACATTGCGGCCTAGGGATGTGGAGGAGATGATGGCTGTGCGTACGGCTTGGACGTCATCGAAGAATGTGGCGTCGGGGTCTCCTGCCGTGGAAGGGAGAGTGACGCTGGTGGATTTGTAGCCCTGGCTGTTTAGTAAAGAGGTGACTTTGTCCCAAGTGGCGGCGATGTGCCACGCTCCTGGAACGAAGATGAAGGTTGGCCTGTTCGTCATTTCCCAACATACAAGGTATCGAAGGCTGATGGATGAAGTTTCTTTAAACGTGATCAATGCGACCGTCTCGCTCTGGTGGGTACAATGGTGTTTTACTATGTACTTTATCAATATTGCCCCAGCCCGTCAAGACACTCTATTTATGATATTTGTCTACTGTTGTTACTGATACAATCCGCTTTTCCCCGAGTCCTCGGGGCTGAGTGAGACAATCGATATATGCTTCTGGCTCTGTATTACGGTCCAGATGTACCTAATCAATAAACCTCCCCATGATCCTTTCGCGAGAGTAAATGTCATGACCAACGGCTGCCGAATTCGTCCGTCTGACCCGGTCTGACCCTATTCTGACCCTATTACGCCAGAACTATGTGTAGGTCACGAAAGATAGCCGAGAAACACATGAATACAAGGCAAATCGTATATTTCAATTAGATGTTCAGGACCGCGCAGTCACCGTAGGCGAGGTGAAGTTCAGGGCGAAGACTGATTAAGCATTTGTCTGTAGCTATATGCGGTGAATACAAGACAGAGGCTTCAGAATAGGCAGAAGAGAGCCAGGTTATGAAAAATGAAGCACCAGTTCCATGCACAGGAGTTAATGTCATATATGTTTTTCATACAAGGTCTTGTACGCAACTACAAACGTAGCCATCTACATGCGAGCGACCGACCACAAAAGAGCCCCTAATGTCGGCTCTGGGAGAAAAAGGTCTAGTCGTAGATTGGAGGCAAACCCGGAAGAAAAAAGAAAAAGGAGCTACAACAACCGAATCAGCACGTGTGCAAAGTTTTTACCACATCACACGGATCATGGTATTTACTGCTTGTTGATGATTAAAGGTTCATGCACTTCTATATGTCTATTGGAAGTACCCTTCACCTGACCTATGCCTCATAAGTGTATATGATTTCCATGTAGTCTGCGCCTTAGATATTCGAGGAATTGGGCGTACGGTGTACCTAGGTATCTACTATTAGTTATAGCACCTTTGGTCAACACCAACCGGCCTAGAATTGTGACCAAGGCGGGCCCGGGAGCACAAGTACCTAAGTAGTTTGTTCGCTACCCATTTACTTCGAGGAAAGGAAGTACGCAGACGTTCAAGAATTTCTGGGGCCACTGTTCAGCTTAACAGAGATGTAAAGATTCTCCCCAGGTTTGAGTAGGAGTAGACATTTTTGCATTACCATTACAAAACATTGTTCGGTTTCGGAAAAGGAAAGGCCGTAATACCGCGACACCATATATCAGCTGTGGCCTTCATGGCAGAGAAATAAGATAGCCCATACGTAACGAAGTGATGCGGCTATACAGTGGAGATATCAGATCCAAGGGCACAGAAATATGTTGAAAAGCAAAATAATAAACAAAGAGTACAATTTCATGGGCTACACTCTTATGCGACTAATACTCAAGCACCGCATGCTAACCCACAGAGTAGTCATGAGATATTCAAGGGGATCAAGAGATAGATCACGAAGCCGAATCACTGGTGAGCACGATAAGAAAACCTGAAGACGCGATTCTCAAACAAAGGCCAAACGGCACAACAAAAGACTTTTAATCTTTGGAATCTGGCCCCCAGACCACACACAAACGTAACCGAATACACAACCAAGCCGGACCAGCCAGGCTACCACAACACACCACACCACACCAGAATCAACACCGACACCGACAGAACCACCACGACAAAACAACCAGAACAAACAGGACCAACCCGAGAACAAAAACCACACCACGGACGACACCTTCCCAACCCCCCCCCTCCCACCAGCCACTCACAGCTGGGACGAGAGAGGCTGCCCAAGACGGGCAGCCAGCCTGTCCCGGGCCAGCTCCCTCTCCGCCTCCCGCGCGCTCCTGCGGCCCGCCTCGATCTCCTCGTCCATCTGGGCGGGCTCGGCAGCCTCGACGACAGGGGCAGAAGGAGCCGCGGGGGCGGCGGGGGCGCGCACACCCAACGGGTCGGTCAGGCGCGCCGCCAGGGAGAGGGGGTTGGTGGGGGGAGGCCCGGCGCTCGGCAGCGGTGCGCGCACGCCGGCCGGGTCGCTCAGGCGCGCCGCCAGCGAGAGGGGGTTCCTCGCCGGGGCCTCTGCGGCGGGGGCGGCGGCGGCGACGGCGGGCGGGGCGGGCGCGGCGGGGGGCGCGCCGAAGAGGGGGCCCCAGGTGGGAGCCGGGGCGGCAGGGGGAGCGGCGGGCGGGGCCGAGGGCGAGAAGACGGGGGCCGAGACCGAGGGGGCGGCCCATGCGCTGCTCGGCCGCCACATCAGCCGGGGAGGGGCGCCGAAGAGGTTGTCGGGGTCCGGGGGTGGGGCCACGCAGAGAGTATGGGTCGGCAGGGGAGGGCGCGAGGCCGCCTCCATCATCGGCCCGAAGATCATCTTGGGTATCTCGAGGCCGAATCGAGCTGGCTCCGCTTGCCTGTGAGGAAATTCACGTTAGAATGCATCATAGGAAAATGGGAGTGGAGGGGAACAGAAGGAAACCATCAGGGAGAACAAACCTCGCAGGTGATGGTGGCTCAAGGGGACGCCAATGGTACTCGTATGGGAGGGAGAAGTGCGGGTACTGCGAGGAGGCTGTAGCGGCCTTCACTCCGGTGGTATACTTGCGGGTGGCCTGTGGCTTGCTGTTGGGCTTTGGTAAGTCGAGCTGCTGCTGGACACGGCTCCTCATCGTATTGGCGTCGTCTAGTATGATCTCCAGGTATGCGCGCTCCTCGTCAAGCTGCTGGACCTTCTTGTGCTCACTGGAGATCTGGGCTTCGTATCCGGCGGCGGCGCACTCGTGGTAGTAGAGCTGGTAGTCTTGAGCGTACAGCCAGCGGATGAAGGGGTAAACGGAGGGTGCCTCTGGCTTTTGGTGAAGAGGGACAATCACCCCTGGTACCGTTGGGTCTAGTTGGTATCGGTTGACGACGCGAGATTCAAAGCCGCGAATCTTTCGCTTAATGATGGCCTCGTTGGTGCGAATTTCTTCCATGAGTTTGTTGTTGGCCGCGTTACGCGTCTTGACGTCCTCTATGATCTGGACGAGCTTGGCTCTCGTATTGTGTCTCTTGCGTTCCATATCTTGGACCTTGGACACAAAGCTCTTCTGTAGGCGGCGATCGAAGTATCGCTTGAGGGGGATGTGTTCAGTAACGGACTGGAAGACGGCGCAGAGGATGCACCACGCGAGGAGGCAGAGACAGGCACCGGCGTAAAGGAGACTGATGTAGAACATGTAATAGAGAATTGTGTAAGCTAGCCCAAATAAAGCCATGATGATTGCCAAAAGGCGTCGGAGGAACTCGACCGTGTCGTGGAGGGTAACGTCGATAACGTCGAGCATGGTGGGCAACGGTCGCTTGTCTCGTTTGATTGAAAAGTAGAAGACCAGAAAGAGGCCGAGTATGTGACCAGAATGGTGTGTGATAGAAGGAAGAGAAAACTCAAGATGCGAGCAGTGTTCAAGAGGTTGTAAACTGGCGATAGTTGTAAGAATTGAAAGCGGTCAATTGATCGAACGGAATGGTGAAGACTGAAGACGATCGAACGTGACGGCAAAGACCGAAGACTGTCGGATGACCAGATGGAAGGGAAACCGAGCAAAGTTTCTTGCAGTTCACAAAGGCGGGCTTAAATATCTGGGAGAGTTGAGGGTCGTCGAAGCTTACCTGGGTATTCAACACCGAAAATTTGCAATTGGACAGTGACTTTAAGCTGGGTACTCGCAGATAGGACCAATGTCAACATGTCCTCCATTCACACTCTTGGCTCAATGGGAACAATACCAAATATAAAATCTTGAGAATGTAAACCTGTCGTTCAAATCATTTCATTGACGCGTTCCAAACCACCAAAACTCCCCCAACTGACGATGTCCCGCTACCTTGTGTTGGACCCGCCATGTGATGCCGTACCACAACCTAATGAGAATAGTAACATGCCATACAGTAGAATATGATGGCTTCTCATAGCCGCTCTTTGTGAAGCCATCTAGCAATTGTTGCGTTTTCCGTCCATTGTTCACGATCATCGCAGACAATCCTCTCATCCCACTTGTTCTTCACTTTTTCCCTCGAGCCAATAGCTTACCGTGCAGTTCAGAAATGACGTGACACCAGTCTTCGGTTTGCTTCTCCGACTTGACGTTGCCACCGATCCTGCTCGACAAGAACTCGACCATCTTGCCCGCATTGAACTGCTCCCCGTACACAATAGCTGCCTGTGACGACACAACGAATTGGAGACCATTGACTCCGGCAGCACTTTGTACACCAATAACTACTTCGACTTTGGTCTGCAACGGGACCAAAAGTAAAGATGACTTGATGGAAATCGAAGAGTCTGAGGTGCGATTTACCGTGGTAGGGAATTTGAGGTTGAGCTGGTACACCTGATTGGCCAGCTCGTTGGTGCGGTCCCATGCATCGCTGACTAAGCTCAGTATGCGGCTCACATTCGTCTTGGACTGAGGAAGACTGCGGATGTGGTCGCGGATGCATTGCAAACAGAACTCCTTCTCCGCTGTCGAGGGCATAGGCTTGTTCTCCCGGTTTGCTGCAATGTACCAAAGATCGATGCGGGACGTTTGCTGCCCTGATTTGAATGAGGCGATGTCGAAGACAAGTTCAATCTCCTTGCGGTATGTCATCGACACACTTGTCCCCGCGATACCAGTGATGGCCCAGCCGTGCTGCTTTTCAATAGCGTCGACTTTGCTTTTGAGAGCGCTGATCTCCGTGGAGCTCCATCCACGGCATTCCTCCCGAATCTTCTCGGCTTCCTTGATGTCTGCGCTGTATTGCTGTTTCTGCCCCACGAGTTGCCCAACGCTCTCCTCTGTAACCTGAAGTTGTTCTCGGAGCTGAGCGATCTCACGGGCCTTTGCCTCCATATCTTTATCAACCGCGACAAGGTCGGCGCGGGCAGATTCCAGTTCTTCCGGGTCGCAGTCTCTCAGCTCCGTAGCGACAGCTTCAAGATTTTCACACTCCCGATCAAGAGCCTCAGCTTGTTTCAACAACGCAGGTAGCACAGATGATAGTAGTTTTTGCTGTTGATCCAAGAAGCTCTCGTCAGCAGTCATGCCTTCTGCCGTCTTGAACAGCCCCTCCCTGAGACCCTCTTGTAGCTTCATGCGCCATTCATACCACATTGCCTTGCTCTGCAGTCGCGCGTGTGTCTTGACGTTCTTGAATTGGTTATCCATCAAGAGCTTGAACTCCGGCGTGGCTGAGATGTACTCGCGGAAGAGAGGTGGGTTCTCTAAGAAGGTCTCTGTTTCGATCTCGCGAACGATCCGTCGGCCCTCTGAGATGTATTTCTTCAATTCTCGGCAAGAGTGTTGGTAGAGCTCAAGCATTGGCACTGTGCAAGCTCCAGCTGTGACACACTTCTCCAATGAGATGTCATCTTTGTCGCCGGACAGGCTGTCTTTGCGAGCTGAAGGTGCGATAGTATGTCGGCGCTTCGTTGTTGTCAACTCCATGAAGCGGATGCTGGTCATGTTGAGGAAATCCTGCAAATGCATCCTCTCTACACCATCATCCGGTGCTTGCAAATCCGCGAGGTTCACCGATGGAGTAACGTTCAAGGTGAACGTGGCAGTGGGCTGGTCGTTGTGGATATTCCTGAAGCGACCTTGGTCCTTGGGCGTCGTAGCTTTAAGCGGCGACAATGTCGTTGTGGGTGTAGTCGTGTCGTTCTCCACGTCGTCCGGCTCCCGGCTGGATGTAAAGGTTGGTCGGGATCCCGTGGTTTCAGCTTTCGTTGGCGGGTGCTGCAGTCTGATATTCTTGACTGGACTGCCCTGATGACCCTTAAGCCTCTTGACACCATCTTGTTCCTCGGGGTCACTGTCGTGGTCCAGCTCCGCCGGCCGCTTCCCGAGAAGCCCCCTTGCGCTGCCGACGTGCAAGCTCTTTCGTCCGTTGAACTTCTTCTTCTTCGGGGACAACCCCTCAATCATTTCCTTCAAATTCAACGTAGCATCATCTGCCTCCCTCTCCAGAATGCTCCGACCGCTCTCACGGTCCTGATCCTCTCGGCGCTCCCTGTCGACCTCTGCTTCCATCACCCTAGGGTCCCCGAACGTGACGGCTTTGCGAAACTGTGGGGTCTGAACAGGACTGAAAGTTGCTGCGGTATCTCCAATGGAGGAGCGTCGATCCAGAAGCTCAGTCACACGAGGTGAGCCAATGCCACTTCGATCCACGCCGATACCAGACAGCTTTGGTCGCTGCGGGGTCAATACAATAAGAGGAGTCTGCGATCCGGTCGTGGCATCGCGCTGGAAAAGGCCACCAGACGATTTGCCAGGCGACTTGGATGGCGTCGCTTTTGCTTGCGGTGAGACAGTCTTTGGTGCTGGAATCTGTCGCTTCGGGGACGGCGTACGGCTGCTGCTTCGTGCTGAGCTGCGAGCTGGTGATGCTGGTCCTTGAGACCGGGTTCTTCTTTGGTAAACAGGAATGTGGCTCTTCGGGGGCGATTTAGGTGTGGCAGGAAACAACAAGCCATTGCTATGGCGCAGACCTTCACCACCACGGAACGCTGACAAACCAGGAGAGTCCTTTTGGAAGGTCGGCATCGCTGATTGCTTTTGTGGTGACCTTTTGGGAACGGAGTCCGTGGCGGAAGTGGACTCGGGCTGGTCCGCCTCTTGCTCCATAAGCTTCTTCGCAGCCGTCCTTTCCTCCGAAGACACTGACTTGATGATTCCCCCAACGGTCGTCGTCATTTCCATACCAACAAGGGCTTCGCCGTCGCCGTCACCATCCTGTCCATCGTCCACATCAGCCGGCTGTGTGCGGCCAGCTCCCTTGCCCATATCCATTGTCAAGTCTATCGGTGCATCATCGACGACAGTCTCCTTTATTGGCGGTGAGTTTGGTAGCATGGATTGTCTTGGTTGGTTATTCGCAGTACCCAAAACGCGTCCTATGACCGCAGTCAGATCCATCGACATGTCCTCGTCACTCGCATGCTCTGAATCGTTGTCAGACGGTGGAGCCGGTTGAATACCGCCCACTGTCATAGTGAATTCCATGGTTTGCTCGTCTTCCAAGGGGTCATCATTTGGCTGAGCTTGTTGTGGAAGAATACCACCATAGACATTGGTAACGTCCATCGACATGTCTTCTTGATCTGGTTGATGGGGCGATGAGGGGGGGTCCGATCTGAGGATACCCCCGACAACATTGGTCAGGTCCATATCCATGTCCATTTCTGTTCCATCAGCATCCTGTTTTTCAGGACTCGAGTTGAGAGGGCTTGATGAGCCATCATGCTCGGATGCGGGCTCCTCTTGAGAGCTCGCAGCTGCTGCCCGTTGCGCCCTTGCCTTCTTGCCCCAGCCCTTGAATCCCGCGATGACTTCCTCGTCCTCATCTGGCTCTCGTGCTTGATTAACGGCTGTTTGGGCAGCCTCTCTCAGGGCGCCATCCAGACTTGATGTCGTCGTGTTCGCTTCATCTCCGTACCTCGTCGAAGCCAGAGATGCCGATGTCATTTCTTCTGCCTCCATTGTCATCATGGTACCATCATTGTCAGAGTCGCTGTCCGAGTTTGAAGCCTCCGTCTGAACCTCTGCAACGCCGTCGCCTTCATCCGAGTCAGAGTCGTAGACAGTAGACGCCATGGTGACGTCCCCCTGGTCATTAAAGTCGTTGTGGGCCGACAAACCAGAACTCCTCCTTGAATTCCTTTGATGCAGGTGACGCTGGTTCTCGGGGGAATCTGCAATTGTTTCTTCGACTTGCTCCGGTGGCGTTGATGGGGTATCTGATGAGTCGGATTCTGGTGGAGCTTCCTCCTGCGGCGGAGCTGGTGATTGGGCGGCCGCCGCTGACGCTCTTCGCTGCGTGTCGTCTGTCGATGTCGTAGAGTCTTGCGCGAAGTCAACTTCATGAAAAGTGTGAAGTGTTGCCTCTGCGGCAAACGATACCCGGCGGTTGGCAAGAGACTTTCGGCGCGCCTCTCGTCTGTCTTTGATCTCCTTCTCCACTGCGACCCTTTCCTGTTCTTCTCGTTCTCGTGCTGTGGCCTGCTGTTCCTCCTCTGTGCGTAGAGCGACTTTGGTCCCTGATGAGCCGCTGTCATCGCCATTGGAGGGGTTCGGGAGGTCCGTGGTGCCCGGGAGATTCGTGGTGCCCGGGATTCCCGCAGCATGGGAGTGTCTGGGTTTGAATCCGGGGATCTCTGGGAGAGGTATCGTTGGTTTCAGTATAGATCGTGGAAGTGGCCGAAGCGGACCGGCCAGGGACTATGATGACGTTAGAAGTTGTGGACACAGGGGGGATGGTATCAAGGGTGCTACCACTCGACGGTTCCCTGAACCTGCCTTAAGAGCATCTATACCTCCGGGACCCATGCTCTTGCTGCGCGATTTGGACTTCTTTCTGTTCTCAGCCAGCGTAGTGCCGGCACCAAGATCAACGGTCGCATTGTCCTTGTCCATGGCGCTGGTCGATTTGCGCGTTCGGCGCGTAGCCGGTAGTGTTGTGTCGCCAGCCATGGTGATTATGTTGTGAATAATGGTGGTTTACCGTCCAGTGACGCGTCGAGAAAAAAGGAGCAAAGCTATGCGTGCATGGTATCACAACTTGGTGGAATGGGGGAGGTTTTGCGTTGCTGGGTTGTTTGGGTTGTTTAGGCGGGCATGTACTGTGTAGTATGTAAACAAGAAGTTTAGGCGCGTCTGGTCGATAAGGAAACAAGCAGGGGCCAAGGTAGACAGGGTCCGGGGCACACCCCCCCCCCCCCCCACTCATGTACTGATTAGATAGATGATCCAAAGGCGGTTAGTCTGAGCTGTCTCCAGCCTCCACTACCTCCGAGGAAGTGAAGGTGGGGCGCCACCAGCCACATCGTGGCGCATTATGCACGGACCATTTTCAAACAGCGCCCACAACAATTTTCTCTACTCCCCTCGCTTCTTCCTAGTGGATCGCGCGAACTTTGAACATCTCAATCGTGAGCAGCCAGCCAGCTAGTCGGTCAACCTGTGAGTGATACCCTTACCATTTCGACTCGGATAAACGACACTCGACACCTTGACACTCGGTCAGTCGTACTTGAAAGTTAACAAAACCTCTTCCAACAGACGTCGCCAAAATCCACCTTCGATTACCCTTCGCGACCGACAATTAAACAACCGCAAAAATGGCTACCGAGTTGACCGTCCAGTCGGAGCGTGCTTTCCAGAAGCAGCCTCACATCTCTCTTGTCACCAAGAGCAAGACCAGGCGCCCTGGCAAGGGTGGCGTGAGTGGCCTCCATCAGATTGGGATGTATATATCTTGAGATGGAACGACAACTGACGATCGGAAACAGCGCCGGTGGTACAAGGATGTTGGTCTGGGTTTCCGTACCCCCAAGGCCGCCATTGAGGGCCAGTACATCGGTATGTGAAGTCTTTGCGAGTTTGCGATAAAACGAAAGAAATGGACGGGATCTGGAATCATGGTCGTTGGGCTCGATCGAGAGACTGCACCTCGAAAACAACCAGATCAAGAACGATTGCAGCGAAAGATCAACGACGAAGACACGGTTACTGACCACGAATATAACAACAGACAAGAAGTGCCCCTTCACCGGTCTCGTCTCCATCCGTGGCCGTATCCTGACCGGCACCGTCGTCTCCACCAAGATGCACCGTACCATCATCATCCGCCGCGAGTACCTCCACTTTATCCCCAAGTACGCCCGTTACGAGAAGCGACACAAGAACGTTGCCGCCCACGTTTCCCCGGCTTTCCGTGTTGAGGAGGGTGACCAGGTCACCGTTGGACAGTGCCGACCTCTGAGCAAGACTGTAGGTTACCATGCTCACTAGGCGGAGGAAGATTTTGGGCTGACACGTCTTTTTCTCTCTAGGTCCGATTCAACGTCCTCCGTGTGCTGCCCCGCACCAACAAGGCCGCCA
Organism: Cytospora piceicola; assembly: GCA_023375675.1. NCBI lineage: Eukaryota > Fungi > Ascomycota > Sordariomycetes > Diaporthales > Cytosporaceae > Cytospora > Cytospora piceicola. The sequence continues at coordinate 395,065 of JALQBC010000014.1, read as the reverse complement.
AGACCTTCAGCAAGTTCTAAATACGGAAAGGAACTTAGGGATTCTGGCATTTCTGGCGTCGCTTGCTTCATTGGTTTTACAATAAATGGGCGGCGGATCAAAGGGCGAACTGCGAAGGGACATGAAGGCGCCTTAGTGCAGTTTGGAATGAAAATTAGTTCGGCATACCCGGGGCCTCTTCACGACGAACGAACACGCGAGGGTATTATGTGTGATACCGCCGACGAGGAGGGACGGAACCGAGATCTCCGTCAATCAAAAGAATGATCTCAACCGACGCATCCTCAACTGCATGGTGACGGACGACCACATTGGAGAGGGCGAGATTTTGATCGGCTCTTTGAACGTGAAGACTACAATCATTCGGGCTGCCTTTTTCGAGGACCCGCAGGAGTGCCAGCAATTCTGAAAGACATTCAAAGTCATTGGAGAGACCTGGTCGCGAGAGGTCAATTGCGGTTGTACTGGAAAGTGCCAGCCACTTAGTCTCGTGCTGTCTAGAGAACCCCTACGCCGTAGCGTTCTGTGGTAAACTGGAAACGCCTGTGCCCAAGCCCGTTGTGATGTTCTGTAAAACCTCCAAAAACGAACAACACTAATATCAAAGCGGCAAGCTTCGTAGATACCTGGTATGTAGCATCTCAACGAGATCGGGCGTGTCGCGAACCGGCCTTAGATCTGGTTGCACGTGATTGGCCGAGTGACCACCCGGATGCAACTTCAGCCTCAATGCCCTGCAACACCTTATTGCCGAACTCGCTGCCGACCTCTCTTCGAGCTGATACATGCAGGTCATGTATCACGACCATCCCTCATTCTCTTCGACGGATTTATTATCGCGATGGGTTGGCTCGATTCTATTTGGGGAAGACGGAGTGACGATCCGTTACAAGACTTCGACCCCAAGGTCCGTGAATTCCTGAAGAAGGAATCGCCCGTCAAGTACGACAAAAAGTCCAGCCAGGACGATCAGCCCCCCATAGCACAACAAGCTCCTGCTGCGGCGACCACGCCCGCCGAGCGGACAGCCCGTAACGGAGCAGCAGCCAATGCTGTACCCCGGGAATCGCTATACCAAGACGGCCGATATGCACACCTGTGGAAAACATACAGGCCGCTGGCCGAGGTCGAGGGCGAGACCAAGTCGGACCACGAGAAGCTGCAAGACGTCTTGGACGCCTTCAAGAGCCGGAAGGCGGCGATTGGGGCCGCGGCCCTGGAGAACTGCGCCGATGAGCAGCTCGACTGGAACAATTGCATGAAGGGCGGCTCGCTGCGGGCCCGCATGACCATGTGCAGGGATGAGGTGCGGAAGTTCGAGAGGTGCTATAACATGCAGTCGGTGGGTTCACGAGTTCCTTGATCAATCATTCCCGAACAAGACAGATAGCTAACAAACCCTACGAACAGAGACTACTGAAAGCGCTCGGCTACCTCAACGCCATCGACCGCTCACCGGAGATGGACGAGCGTATACAAATGCACGCCGATAAGCTGTACCACCAGATGATGGAGCAGGAGGCCGCAATTGAGAAGGCAAAGGCGGAGGGCCTACCTGAGCCAAAGTTCGAGCCCATTATACCCAAGAAGGCTTCTGAAGACCAGCTGGCAAACTTGAGCGAAGAGGCCAGGAAGCGATACCAGGAAGCGCTGGAGAAGGTCGACGAGAGCCAAAGGACAGCGGAGGAGGCTGCAATACAGGCAGAGATGAGGTCCAAGGCGGAGATGGTGGGCAAGGTCAAGGAGCTGTGGAAAGAACAGGAGGTGGAGAGACAGGCCAGGAAGGCCAGGGGTGAGGAGACGCTGAAGGACAAGGTTTCGGCGTTGTTTGGCACGCCCGATTCTACCTCGGACAAGAAGTCCTAAGGCCAGCACGATACGAGTGCATGCCTATTCTGGGAAAGAAGTCACAGGACGAACAACGAGCTACGGATGAAATATGCCCATGTATGATGAATGAATGTAAGAAGTTTGGGCTGATAGCCTTGACACCTTGGTTATATGCGCGGATATGCTGAAGATCACACCAAGATAGCTAACGTTCAGGCCAGGTGATGTAGAGTTCAATGTGACGAACATCTCTGTTATTATTTACAAGTCCTTGGTCCTTCGGGCCATAGTAAAACCAAGCCGTCTGAGGGTATGGACCATACTGGAGCAGATCGAGCGACAACCAAGGGCTATTGAACTGAAATCAAGACACTATCCGCGACTGGTATCACTTACCACCAGGGGAAACGACGATCACTCCCTCCACCTGACAGCCCAATTCCCCTTTGCAAAACTAGGTTCCACGACCTTCGCATTCATGACGGCCTCGCACTTCCGCCTTTCCGCCCCTTCCCCCTCCACAACGAACCCAAACACCACGCCGCGCCTTGCAGCACACTTCACCATCTCCCTCTGTTTCACCTTCCTCTGCCCCTGCCTGCGCTTCTCCAGCATCTCGTCCGTCTCATCTATCCTCTCCGCTCGCCCTTTCTCGCCGCCCACGCTGCCGTTGACCTCTGATACGGACTGAGCAGGCCGGATCCTGGTTCCGCTCCGGATGGAAAGCCGGGCAAGCACATCGCCATCGACGTAGGGGACGGAATCTGCAGTCGGGTCGTCTAGAGTTCCCGTGGGGTACACCATGTCCTGGACGAGCTGCAGCGACGTCCGGTCATCTGTAATGCCATCATGGTCTCCATCCGCGGACGGGCGGCCCTCCTCAGAGCCAGAGCCGACGCTGGCCTGGTCATCATCAGTTCCAAAGACATGCCTCTCGACCTCGTCGCAAGACACCAGTATCCTCGCATCGCCCTTCGTCTTCTTCCCAGCAGCCCCCTTTTTTGGCTTGTGAGCCCGCTTGGGCTCCTGGTCACGAGCCCCCGTCTTTTCCTCGCCGGTCAAAAAGCGCACAAACACGCTCTCGATCTCGCGGTCGAGCTTGCCTGGCTTGTGCGCGCGACAGCTGCTGGAGCAATACTTGACCGGGTTCTTGTCGTCCGCGGCTGACTTGGTGTTCCGCCTCGAGTTGATCACCCGTCCACATGAGTGGCAATAGGGCGTCGACTCTCCACCGGGGAGCAGGTAGTAGGGTGCCGGAGTAGCCTGAGACTTTGAAGGACGCGACCAGCTGTCCATCCAACTCATCTTGGCGGAGGTGCGCTTGGTGCTGAAGTTCGGGCTGAGATAGGATGGTGTTCTTGGGCCGTAGGGAGTTAACAGACGATGAAGTGGGCCAAAGGGATTCTTGCTGCTGAATAGGTTTCTGAAATTCAATAATCGATGGGCTCGTAGACCTGTCATGTGTGTTTGCAGTGAAGAAGAATATATTTTTGCCACTTATCATCTTACACCTAGTAATTCCTTGGATTTGGGGGATGTTGGAGGATAGATAGATGATATCATCACTCATCATCCCGTCCAGCCACTCTGTTATTATTACAATTAATTCATGGTTGTTGATCGCACACTTACAGGACCACATACAGACATGCACTTGATGCAAACTTCGAAGAAGGTACACGATGAAGGAACACTGGTTTCTTATCCCAAGCCCCAAGCACCAAAGTAGCAAGTATCTTCAACCACGACTGCAGCCAACGGTAGGTGTGAACCGCCGGCTACTCAGTGATGATCCATTCAGGACAGAATCACGTAGTTCGATTCCGTGATGAGACAAGCCATTCTTTCTCTGACCTAAGGAAAAGCTCCGGATTTGAGGTTATGTCGGCTCCGCTTCCGCCGGATCCTCCTCGGACCTTTGGCTCGATTGCCGCTAGCTCCGGTCTCCGGGCCGGCGAGCACCTGGGTACGTGGCAATGGGCTCAAGAAGACGGAGGGGGTAGAAGAGGGGATGCAAGTATATATCGTCATTATCCACATCTAAACTGGCTTGCTATACCTATAGGTAACCCCAAGACTTCTCGACGGGCCAACTCATCACAACCCGACCAGTGAACCAACGCCTCACATAGCCATCATGACCGCACCGCCAGCCCCCCAGCTCCTCCCGATGGAGGAGGCCGACTTCGATGAGGCGGCCCGCATGGAGGTCTACGGGAACCCCGTCGACGACATGCAAAAGATCATCCTGGAGCGCGAGCGGACGCCCGCCGGCCTCGCGAGGCTCGCGGAACGGCACCGGAGGACCTTCCGCGACGAACCCAAGGCCACCTTCCTCAAGGTCGCCGACCCAGCGACCGGCAACATGATGGCTTGGGCAACGTGGTACTTTTACCCGGCCTCGACCGAAGAGGAGCTGGCCAGGGGCCCCGAGCTCCCTGAATGGCCTCTGCCGCAGTTCTACCTCCCCTTCCTGAAATATCGTGCCGAGGTGTTGAAGGGCCGGCCACACTACTGTAAGTCATTTATGAGACCAGTCTCCTACCAGGGGGCCTAGCCATCCTGCTAAGTGTAGCTTCTGGTAGGGCTCGGGATGATTGTCACTGCTCCTGAGTATCGGCGCCGCGGGGCTGCGAGTCTGCTGTTCAAGTGGGGCCTTGAAAGAGCCGATGAGGATGGCGTCGAGATATACCTCGAGGCCAGTGTGCCGGGCAGGCCAATGTATGAGAAGTTCGGGTTGCGCGTGCTAAAGACGATGGAGTTTGATATGGCTCAGCTGGGCTACGAAGGCGTCGATACGCATCTTTGTATGTGGAGGCCTGTGAGAGGACAGGATGCATAGTGCTGAGAAGCATTCTTTGATCAGTTGGCACGTTGGCTGCATAATGATATGGATCCAAGCTGCGACACCTTGATGGATTCGGAAGCCCACCAAGTTGAGAACCAAGGTGTATAGGACAAACATGTGACAACGCGACATTGTGAGACTGCATATCAGTATGATCAGTGTGTTCCCAGTGACCACCTCGGGTTTTACCCTGGATACCATCTGCCTAGCTCTCTACTAACGGCGACATTGAACGTAAGGAGCATATTGAACAGCTTATAGAAAACCAGTCAGGTACCACATCACCATCGTGATTTGGGTAATAAGAGGCTGCAAGCAAGGAGTGTTCGGCATAACAGTCGTCTGTCTTCGTTATTTCAATATCATAGTACAGTCGCAGCTCGTTCCAAGAAGGCATTGAAGCTGCGAATCTGCTTCAGCGCACCTCCACTCGGGCCGGCGCTACAAGCCTGCTCCATGACCCTGCTAATGAGCACTTCCAGGTTGGAGAGATCCGCCGTCTTCTGGTCCTTCCCCGAGATTTCAGCGGCGGCACGGCCCTGCTCGATCGCCAGATCAATATCATGCATTGCTGACGAAACGTTGATGTTGTGCTGTTCGTACTGTTAGTGAGACACAAACCCCCGTGGAAAGAAGGACTGAAGGGGAATCCATACCAAAGCCTCCTTGCTGTCTTCATCGTGCTTGAGTCTAACGGCGTCCATCCGGAGGGCAACCTGCTCCCGCTCCGCCCTGATCTGTATGATTCTCTCTCGCAACTTCAGCTTTTGCTTTTGTGCTTCGCGAACACGCCTCTTCAGCGCAAACAGGGTATCGAGTGCGATCGTATGTTCCAGGAAACGGGTTCTTAACTCCTCTTGGAAAGCCTCCAAAGCCCTCGTCTTTGTCCGCAACTCCTTTTTGATGGCAGCATCTTGAGCAGTACCAAAGGCCTCCTTGAGTTTCTGTAGGCTCACGTCGATGATCTCCTCGCACATCTGCGCAAGGACATCCACAGCGTTGACACCACCTCGGTTTGCGAATGGTATCTCGACGTTAAGGATATCATCCGCGTCCGCATCGTTCTCATCGAGGTGCCGTGGTTTGGTAAACCGTTGGATTTTGACCGGTACCGATGGTCCACCAACCCCTCCTGTCTTCCTCTTCCGTGCTGGCGCCGGTTTTCTAGGTTTAGCCCGGGGCGCTTTCGGCTGCTTCTGTCTTGCTGGACTCCTCTTTATAGGCATTGGCGGTGGTGGTCTGCGCGGACGATTCACCCTTGGTTCTTCTGCGACTTCCTCTGAGGCTAAGTCTGGCGACAGTTCCGGTGACACAACTGGAATACCTCTCCGCGGACGTTTCCTGCCAAGACGGCGTGCAGCCTCTCGATCATCGATCTCCTCGGCGACTTCAGCCTCCGCAGATTTATCTGGACCAGCCTGATCTATTATGCTCTCCTCGATTTCCGCCACTTCAGCCTCTCCGAGCTCGTCGTCCTGGGGCACGTCCACGGCACCAACCTCCCCGATCGGGGTCAGCATATCCGACGACAGTTCATTAGCCTCATCGTCGCTACTGCCAGACAACCGTGCGCTCCGCCGGAGGCTCGTTTGTGTCGATGTTCTTGACGCTACTGTCTCGGCCACACTCTTCCTCGACTTTCGGGAAAGCGGCGAGGAAGATTGGATGCCCCTATCAGCCGGGTCATTATCATCCGCCCGGAGGGCCGACTGAAGTAGTGCGCTCGAGGTTATAGTATCGCTGGCTCGCACTCTCCGTCGCTGCCCGCTTCCGGGCTGGTCGGCAGGGCTTTCGCCTATCTCTTCTGAAAGTGGGACTGCTGAGAGGGGCGAGGACTGTATTGGAGCATTCTGAGCTGCCGACCTTGGCGCTGCAGCCCCGTTCCCTGGGGCGCGTCTGGCCGTCGCACGGCTTGGTGTGGGATTTTGGGCAGCTTCATTCTCGTCTGCGGGGGCAGGCGCATTTGCGAGGTCATATGGATCGATATTCGTCGGAGAACGCGAGATACGCTGCGAACGTCGGCTTCCGGAACTTGACTGATTAGGTGGCGGTTGTGTCGGCGGATGCGACTGGTGAATGGACGCAGCCGTCCCTTCAGAGTCCAGCCGCCTCCTCTTGGCTGAAGTGTTCGGGTTGGTGCGTCGGACTTGAGACTGCACTGGCGATGGCACTGGAGATGGTGCAGCTGGCTCAGAAGACTCTGGTTCTGGTACGGGCTCTGGTGCGAATTCGGCGAGAGGCGCGATGCCTGGGATGGAAAACAGATTGCCGAAGTCTGCGTTCTGTACTTGGTGACGTCTTGAAACAGGGCTATCAGCGCTGGTACTATGCTTCATATGCAATCGAGGGCTATACTTACGCAGCGCCGCGCATGCGCGATCGCATGCGTTCTTCACGGGCTAGAGACCACAGATCAGACACGTTCTTCCTGGGGAAGGGAAAATAGGTAGCTCACTTAAATCCATACTGCGCAAGACTTCATATTAGGAACTTGCAATTGCCAGCAATGCTATGTACGCCATGCAATTGTTTGGGAAGCGGCTCGCAAGAGTTGTGTGCGGAGTGGTGTATTTAGGCGGCGGCGTTGGGGTCTGGCTCGTGGTATCGAGGTTGGGAGACGCGCCGACCGCGTCGGGCGGGTGATGCAATCTACATACTAGGATGAGGGGTTAGGGTTAGGACAAGCTCCATTACCCTCTTCTTCCCTAGCCAGTGCCCCTGAAACACAACAAATGCCTTCTAGTAAGGAGCTTTCTTCAAGGGATACAATGATTCGCCTGGTCTTATTTGGTCTCATAAGTTTTCTTTAGCACATCATGTTCCAAGTATATGCAAGCGGCTAGTCTAGAAAAGGTCACCGCTAGCACCGTCATTGCGCTATAGAATAAAATCCTCGATCAGTGATACAGCAATAGTTACGATATGTCTTGGGCTCTTTATTCTCCAGAGAACTTTGGACTCCGATCAGGCAGTCTGTGTCTAATGCTCCGATGCTGTCCCCATAATTACCTAGGTAGCTAGTACAGTACATGTCCATTCAAAGTTCATTATTTGACCGTACTGTGTGGTACGTATGCCCGGCAACCCGAGCCGGGTACGATCTACATGTGTACCTCCCTCACAAACGGGAACCCTCACGCTCTCCGCCGATTTGAGAACCATTTCTCGTGTGTGCGTGTGTGTCTCAGAGCAGTTGAGCTGACGCGGTCTCACATCCCGCTCAATATTACCGTCCCCACTGCGTTCCACGTGCACAGATTCCTTACAAGCGAATTTCCAAAAAGAGCATCGCATGCGTATGCCGAGCATGCGTCATGGTCAAGGTCGTTGACGGCCCATGTCTCGAAACGTTTAGACTTGTCCCCAGAGGACTAACTGCTGGTGAGTTCACAAGTTGCTCATATGTAGTGTCGCGTGCTCATGAATGATTTCAGAGCGACCTCGTTTGACCTGAGGAAACCCCCCTGAGTCTTTCATAATTCATCCCATGTGCAACTAAGACTCTACATGCGGCTCATCGGCCCATATACTGTATTAGTCCTGCCATCCTCTGGGTCAGGAGAAGGCTTTACCTCGACGTTGGACTACTTCCCCCGTCTATGCCGCTTGCAACGTTCAGTGTATCCTTGAGAACCTTGTCGGTCTCAATTGTCTCATCGTCTCAGCTCGGTTGCGAGGACTTTCAAGGTAGAGCAACTTGTACGACGGCTTCTGCCACTGAGACCAACCTCATCACTCATCTGTCGATTTTCCTAGACTGGCTGGCCGCGCGACTGCAGCCGACACCGACAAACGCCAGCCAATCTTGGGGTCCTACTTGTTATATTTCTGGCATCTTGCCGACAACCAAAATATTTCTTCAACCACTGCCTCCTCCATCGGGTGATTTTTCACACCATCTTCCTCACCCACCATGCAGCTCAATAAAGCCCTGTCCCTATTCATGCTCGCCTTGGGGAACTTGGCAATCGTCCCCAGCGTCAGAGGAGATGCCGAATTCTCACAAGTGAGGAGAAGGCTGCACAAGGACATGAGTACGAGGAAATATGACTCACCAGAGAAATATTTCCACGAGTCGACGTTTCATCTTCACTACGATGGCCGATTTGCCGAGAAGGTGCTCTCTTACAACGACCAAAAGTCGGCACTGAAGAACCTGGTGCAGACGTATCTGTGGACCCTCTCTGACCTCGGTATCGAGACTTGGCTCATGCATGGCTCCTTGTTAGGTTGGTGGTGGGGGAAGAAGATCATGCCTTGGGACACAGATGTGGACGTCCAGGTGTCTGAGGCCAGTATACACTACCTTGCATCATATTACAACATGTCCGTCTTTAACTATAAGACCCCCCGGATCCCAGCCGGTCGAGATTACATGCTGGAGGTCAACCCACATTATGTCAACCGAGAGCAGACGGACAAGCTCAACGTTATCGACGCGAGGTGGATCGACACGGAGAATGGCTTGTTCATCGACATCACAGCCGTCAGGTACAACCCAGATCATCCCGCGGGGGAGGGCATACTGTATTGCAAAGATGGCCATGAGTTCCGAGATACATATCTCTACCCTTTGCGTACTACAACGTTTGAGGGGTCTCCGGTCAAGATACCTTTCAGGTACCAGCAAATACTGGAGGCTGAGTACGGCACCAAAGGACTGGTCAAAACCGAGTTCGCGGAGTGAGTCTTGTCGTCGATCCATTGCAGCCCAGAGCTTGCAGCTTGCTGACTCCTCCCTCCGCAGCCACATATTCAGCGATGAGAAGATGGAGTGGCTACCCAAGACGCCCGTGTCATACTCGTCTGGGGACAAACTTCAACGTGACGAAACCGATCGACAGGTCGAGCCACTTGAGGACCCCTTTCCAACACCATAATAATATAGATATTCCCGGGGTACTGTTAAGGTTCTGAACAGGGTCGTGTTCCCTATATTGCCGCGGCAATACCGTTCGATACAACCTTTGGCGAGAACCTGGGAGAGGGCCGAGTAATTCGCTTATAAGAGACTCGGTAAGTCTGTGTGAAGGGCCACGAAATTTTCAGTGCAATTTGTCTAATGCCTGTTGAAAAAGGAGTTTTCAGGGACGCGGGGCAGTGTTGAGAGTCTTTTATATCGGTCTTACATACAGCTTGGTGTTGGTGGGATATTGCAAGATATGATATTACTTGGTTACGGTCTCAAAATTATGAATAGCGAATACAAAGGAAAAATGATAATTCAAAGCCCACATCTGCACAAGTGAGTCTCGGACATCTGGTGATCTATAGGTATAGAGAGTTTATCTCAGAATCAGGTGGCCTCTATAAGCGTAGTACGTCCGGAGGCAGCCTGCGTACGTGAATTACCCTAGGGTAGGTAGGAAGGTTTAATACGCCTACATACTTTCAACAAACAAGAGCCGAGTATATAAACAGCAGCCAAACATTTATTTCTTATCAATGTTTTGTAAAGGTCGATTTGAGGAAATAACAAATTCTAGGTTTGGTCTGGTCTGTGCCTCAGAGATAATACAGACGTTGATGAAGCGATATCGATCAAGGATCAAGCTTAAAGTGGAAATATGCAACAAAGAACAAGTTGCGGGAATCGGGGTCTGCCGAAGGCCGGCAGCTAGCAGGGTTCTTTTGTATGCGTGACGTCCTCAGGCCCACAGCTGATACGTTATCCCACGAGCTCCACGTAAAGTCGTCGACTAAGACGACCCTCCATCTCAACAGTTAGAAGCTCACTAGGCAGCAAGGAAGAGATAGCGACGACGAGCACAGAGGATCAATCTCCCTTACTACTTGCCTCGCAAGCGTCTTCATCTGCTCACGTTCTTTCAGATGCACAGCATCCCGCGCCGGACTCTCCTTGTAGCGTGCGCAAACGAACGTTGTTACTTGCGACAGCGTCGCCTTTGAAGGCCAGACACTCAACCTATACTACGAAGTTCCTGACGCTTTTGTCTCGACCTGTCGAGACGTGCAATACCAATTCAAAATGACAGCGTGGAATGTAAGAGTCAAGACAGAGGAGCCACTCAATACAGCATCACTGAATGTCGTGTACAGCCCTTCCGCATTGCCGGAGACTTTAGTCACCTCGCCTCGAAATTCATCCTCCTATTCTCCATACATCGCAACAGAAGCGCAGAAGGTAAGGCCTGTTCCCAATGCCCCTCCAGTATTCCCGGCCGACAGTGCTGACCCTGATGTCGTCCAGGCGTATCCCTCATCACCCAAGCCCTTTATACAGTAGTGTTCCTGGCGCGATACACAGACATCTTCTCAACGCGGTCCAAGTACAACTTGATTTTCAAGATCTTCTACATCCTTTCTTCGTTCTACACCCTTGGAGTAATGCAATGGGTCTTCCCCCGCACAAGGGAAAAGGAGCTTTCATGGAAGCTGGGCGCAGGTTGTTTCTTCGGAGCCCTACTGTCGTCACCCCTCATTATGTTGATGCTACACAAGACGGTAGACTGGAGCGTCTTCTATGTGAGTCTGAACCTTGCTGATTTCCATGACAAAGGACGAATTTTCTGACCGTAACTGCGCGCAGTGGCTCTGGGACTTTTCCTACATTCTCGAATCCATCTGTGTCCTCCCGCAGCTCCTCCTCCTCCGACAGACCAGCGTCCCCACCGTTATAGACAGCTACTACCTCCTCGCGCTGGGCATGTATCGCGTGCTCTACATCCTGAACTGGATCTCGCGCGAGTTCGACAGCATGGACGCCCACCCCAAGGCCGTCCAGGTCATCTTCGGCGTGGTCCAGACGGCCCTTTACGCCGACTTCGCGTGGGTGTACTACACCCGCCAGCGCGTCAAGCTCCGCAGCGGCGGCGTCGTGGACGCGGACGACATGCGCCGGAGCTGGCTCCTGAGGCGCATCTTCGGGAAGAACGTCGACGGCCAGCGCGGCGGGGGCGACGACGAGGAGAGCGCCCCGGCACTGGGCGGCAACGGCCGCGGGCCCGCGAGGTCGGCCTGGGGGAGGCGGGGCATCTCGGTCAGCGCCGACGAGGGGCTCCCGGGCCAGGACGGCGTGCCGTTCAGCGAGGAGGAGCACGGCATCGTGGATGCGGACGGCGAGTCCGTCGACCCCGACGCCAAGATGAAGGACCCTGACGAGCTGGCCCTGGCCCTCGACGAGGACGAGGACGAGCCAGGGAGCAGCTCGAGGGTACCCAGTGGTGTGAGCAATGGTGGTGAGTGGCGAGACTGAGTACCTTTTCGAACAGGCGGAGCGTGCTTCTGGGTAGTGTGTCGAAGTTGGCGACGACGGTAGAGGCTTTGCCACTTATCATTGGGCTTGGGCGTTACATCTGGGACGGGCGAGAGACCATCCTTCACATGTACGGAATGGAAACGGGTTTTTTGCTGAGCATCTTGGAGGACAAACACGGACCAACCACGTGTGTGAACGATCGAGGCCAGCTTGGTGTTAAATCACTATGGGAATCATGAACGAATTCATTTTGTCTCTCATGTTTGCGTGCCGGTCTTGAAACCCGCCCATGTTGCAAAAATAACTTATGAATCCTCAGTGATGGCAAAATCGTCATGTCAGTGATCTTGTAATCTTATCCAGCGAAAGAGGCATGCCAGTCTAGCATTTCGATGGTCGTAAGCCTTGATTTCATATCTAGTTCCATTTGTCTTCATGAATATTTCATAACTCATCAGTACCACCCGGCTGCCAGGGTCCCTCACTCGCCCTGCTAGACCGGCTCCGCGTCGAGATCTCCCAGAACGCCCTGAGTAGAGCCAGCCCACTGCCCTGGGTCTCGACGGTCCGGCCGCGTCCCCGGTCATTGAGGTCCTTTCGGACCGTGCTACTATCCCTATCGCTACTATCATCTTCATCTTCTACATACTGATCGTCGCCGCCTTCCTCTCCCAGTCTGGGCTGTCGTGATATATCCTCATCGATACCGCCATCCAGCTCAGCAGGCTCGGGCAGGGGAATCTGAGGTATATGCGGTGGCGTCACACCGGTCGGCGTGCGCCTCCACATCGGATCGTCAGGGACTCCGTCGTTCCTATAATCGACCGCATTCGGATCCTCATAATCGTCCTGCGATGGCATGGTCCTCTCTAGACCCAACAGCCCTGCTGTCCACCACATCCCGACCCGACCATTATCATCCCTCGTCCTCATCATGGCTCTGACGTTGTGCTTGAGCCAATGTGCATATGACCCACACTTCTCCACGTGGGAGCGCAGCTGGCCTCGCGTGTTGCTGGTTATGGTCATGAACTCGTCAAGGGAGACCGACGCGGTGCAGAAAGTCGTCAGGTGGTGGAAGAATATGCCCTTGAATGTCTGGCTGTCTTGCGAGCACGCCCCCTTGCTGTCACAAGCCTCTTCCATGACGCCTGCGCGGCCTAGACCGTGCCACGGCGGTAGCTTGTCACCGTCCCACGCCTCATTGTACACATGGCTGTCGTCGCTCTTCTGCAGATTGCCGTGTTCCATGGGCCGTTGGTGCTTGATATCCCATCCTGTTGCCTTGATGACATTGCGAATGAGGCGATGGCCGTCTTTGACGTACGAGTAGTTCCCCGTGATCTTCCACAAGTTGATCTGGCCTGTCAGGATTACACCCTGGTTATAGGTGTACACCTGCTCATTGCGCACATCGCACTTTTTGTTGGCGTTATGGGGGTCATTATAGCCCGACACATGAAACCCGTCCGTGTACAGGCCGCGGTCGTTCATCATCCCTGAGTCAGTCAGCCATTGGTATCCGTCCTGGGCGAAGTCCAGGAAAATAGGGTCGTGGGGCCTGAAGACGTCGTTTCCGCTGGGTCTGGCGAAATGTTCAGGGTCGCTGGTGTCGAGTCCATTGAAGAAGGGCGAATGGTTCCAATCGCCCGGGAAATATAGGTACATGGAAGCCGAAGCCGATATGAAGAGCTCGTTCGTAATGGCGTTCTTGTACGGCTCCAGCGTTGGGTTCCAGGTCATGCCTCCACCACAGAGCTCCCAGTCCCAGCCAGACCTGGCCAGGTTCCAAAATATCCTGGCCCGGTGGGCAAATGCCGGTGTCCAGATGTTACCATGCCACTTGGTAAAGCCCGGGGCTTCCACTGCACCTTGGAAGTTCAAGCTGGTGTGCAGGTCGATGAACTGGATGGTCTCGAGCCAGCCGAGGACGACCCAGAGGATGTCGTCGTAGGCCTCGTTCCTGATGGCGAAGTGGTCCTGGCCAAAGTAGTAGCTCAGGACTTGACTGAAGAAGAGGGTGACGAGGTTCTCCTTCTTCCTGTCGCCGACGTGTCCGTCCATGGGTATGAGGTCGAGGGCACGCGAGATAGAGCTGAGGGCACCGGAGACGTGCGTCTCCATCACGGCTGCTGTCCAGTCGATTGCAGTGGGCCATGTCCCCAGCCACGGAGCGAAATGCTCTTCTTGCATGGTGTGGAGCACTTGCAACATAGGCTCAAGAATATCCAGATAAGCCGCGCTCGGAAAATGCAGGTCATCAAACTCGTCGACATGGCCGTCCAGGACATGTTGGTGGGCAGGGGAGGTGCTGGTAGCCCTACCAGCCACTGTGCCCACGAGGACGAACCTCAACGCGGTCCGCAGTAGCATAATGGCAAATAATGCTGAACCCTCTGTTTATGGCCAGGATTTGGTATGATACCGCTTGGCCACCACAATACCTTCGCCCTCCTGTCTAGGTTGGAGATAAGAATGAATACACTGTGCCGACCAAAACCCGGATATTCGCCACGACGCTGTGAACTCCGACCATGTATAAGCTGGATCAAAAAACAGTTGATCGTGAAACCTCAAAAATCTCGTGATTCCATAGTCTTCAACAGTTGAGAGCACAACAGCAGGTGGCGTGACCTGAGCTGACGTCCAGTTCCGAGGGTGATAAGACGTTAGGATGCATAAAGGAGTAAGTAAGTGAGTGAAATCAAGGTCAAGCGTAAATTTCAAAGCCAACCAGTACCGACAGCATTTAGACCGGAAAATCCTAAAAGCAGGTGGGAATAAAGATAATAGCAAGTGATAATGATCCTGATGGAGAATCGAGACGAGGCCACGCTCCACGGCCGCATGTTGGGTTTACTTGGCAGGCATTCAGTGGAGGAGGGGAAGGAGGTCCACGACTGCTGCGGGTGTCGCTTAGAAGGTTGTGACCCGCAAACGCTCCCGCGGTCGAGTTGCCCCGGCCGCCTGGCCGAGTCCAAGAATAGTGATGCCCCAGCCCCTGGGTGCGCTAAGTCCAAGCTCCGCAGCCGTGCCGGCCCACTGGAGTGCGTACGCCGCAACACAGCCCGAAAACATTGTCGTGCTTTTGTCTTGAATACTTGGACTTGCATAACATAACTAGCATCAATAAATACGAGCAGCTGAAGACTGCTGTATCAGTCTATCCTTATTCAGCAAGAACACCTGGGCAGACGGATCCACGGAAATTTTATGGTCGATGCAAAGTCCCTCCATTTCTTGTCTATGAAACTTTATTCAGAACAGAATATCAACACCTGTCTGAGACCCCCTACCTTTTTTTTTTCTTCCCTGAAGAAGAGAGCACCGTCCCATGCAATGCAAGAAATCAAGAGAACTCCAGTCATGATCTACCATCTAAACACCTCCTTCCATCTCTTCTAGGCACCATCCCACTGATAGCGTTCTAGTGGGCCGGCCCTCTCCGTCCCTCGCCATGTACAAAGTCAATACTAATGCCTAACAGAATCATTGGCGACATTGTGAAGACTGATGTCCTCCCTGTCAAACAACCCTCCGTTCACCACCGTCTTTCCAGCCAATGCGCCGCCATTGGCGATTTGCGTAGAGCCAGCCGAGGGTGCGCTGGTCCGCGCCTTGCCCCTGAGCTCGTCCAGGTGCTCAAAGTAGCCCTCGGGCACGGGAGTGATGTACTTTCCGCAGAAGACACCGACCTCAAAGTCCTGGGTCGCACGGGGCGAGAGTTCCGCGCAGCAAGCCTTGAGGTCGCCCAGGTCCTGGTAGATGACTTCCTCAGCGCCGATGTGCTTTGCGATCTCGAAACGGTCACGCTCGTGGGCGACGAGTTCGGTGGGGGAGGCGAGATCAATGCCGCTAGATTTGGCAGTTAGCAAGGCAAGGATTCTTCAACGACAATCTGTCGGATGGCTCCGGGAGGGAAACTTACTAGATGTGAGGATGCGTGATAGGAGGCGCACAACTCGCGAAAATGACCTTGCGTGCGCCGGCCTCTCGAGCCATCGACACGATCTCCCTGCTAGTCGTACCGCGCACAATACTGTCATCGATCAGCAGCACACAGCGGCCCTGGAACTCTGAATCCATCGCGCTCAGCTTGCGGCGCACACTCTTCTGCCTCGCCTGCTGGCCTGGCATGATGAACGTCCGGAACACGTATCTGTTCTTAACGAAACCCATCGAGAAGGGCTTCTGCAGGCGCTCGGCGGCCGTTGCGGCGGATGTGTTGGACGTCTCTGGAATGGGGATGACCACGTCGATCTCCTTCACGGCTTCCTCTCCGAGTGTCTGCAGGATCTTGTCTGCCAGTCTGTAGCCCATCTGCTGTCTGGCACCGTTCACGGAAATGCCGTCGATGACACTGTCAGGTCTAGCAAAGTACACGTACTCGAAGATGTCTGGGCTGTATGACTTCATCTCCTCGACCTGGCGGTAAACGGGCTCGGCGCCCTTCCTGATGAAGACGGCCTGACCGGGCTTAACGTCGTGGATGTTGCTGTATCCCAATTGCTTGAGCGCAACGGACTCCGAGGCGAACATGTAGTCCGTGGCACCCTCCTTGTCGGCAGAGGGTCGGGATCCAAGGGACAATGGGCGGATTCCGTTAGGGTCGCGGAATCCAAAGATGCCGTATCCAGCAACCATGGCGACGCAGGCGTATCCTCCATCACAACGCTTGTACATCCGGGTAAGAGCTGAGAAGATGTCCTCCTCGTTGACACGAGCCTTTCCAGTTTCGTTGAGCTCGTTGGCGAACATGTTGAGCATGAGCTCGCTGTCGCTGTCGGTGTCTTTCGGTCTGTTAGTCGGTTTGGTTCTGGTGGTTTTGTAGAGATAGACGGGGCATATAGGTTCTGGGAAAGACGGGTGAAAGGAAGTCGGAGACTTGCTGATGTGCCGGTGAGCCTCCTTGTCAAGGAATTCCCTCAATTCTGGTGCGTTAACCAGGTTGCCATTGTGAGCAAAGCAGATGCCGTAGGGGCTGTTGACGTAGAAAGGTTGGGCCTCAGCACTGGCGTCTGCAGTAAACAGTCAGTCTCAAATCATCGCCGTTGGTGACAGTTGGCCAGCAGCATATGTACTTGTTCCAGCAGTAGGGTATCTCAGGTGTCCGATTCCCATGTAGCCAGGCAGGTCTGAGATTCGTTCTCCGTTCTTGAAGACATGGGCAGCCATTCCGTTACCCTTGCACTGGTAGCTATAAGGACCATATTAGCGACCTCATAATCATCTCTACATAGATAGAGGGAGTAGTACATGCGACCGCCCGAACTGCATGTTGCTATACCAGCAGCATCTTGACCTCTGTGCTGCAGATAGTAGAGTGCCTCATGCAGGTCCTGTGCCGCAACATTCTGGCCTGACTGGTCGTCCCAGTGGCCTTGAATGAGGCCAATAATACCACACATGACGATCTCCAAAAAAATTTCTGGAGTGACGGTTTCAGAACTGCGATGTCTCCAAATTAGCCCATGGTACTATTTTATAGTTAAGACACTTGCGGCAGGAGTGCAATGAGTGCTTTTCTATAATGCAAGCTATCATTATTCCACCTCTGAAGCTTGCATCAGAGGCAGCAAGGCCATTGTACATGAATCGTGAACGGATGATTCATAGGCTGCTCCTAGAGGTGGTGAGAAGGTGTTAAGAACTCACTGTGAGTAGGCTCTCACTAAAGAAGCAAGAACAAAGCCAGACAGACGACAAGCGGATGGAGAGAGTCGACAATCACTTTGTCTCACTGTCGAGTTGAGATTGGAGACGAACGGCGTTCTGGTGGTATCGTGTAAGGTAGTCACTGACAGGAACCTGGTTGTTGGGGTCGAGTCTTAGTCCAGGTAAAGGCGCCCCGGTTAAGCTTCTAAGTTGTAAGAGGGCGATAGCCTATCGGGTATGTAGTGCCGGCTGCCATGCCGCTAATAAACCGCCCAGGCAGCGCAATAAAAAAAACTCTTTCCATGCCCGCAGCCGAAGCAGCCAAGCTGATATGCTGTTGGCTCTGACTCTGGCCCTTTTTCCCGACCAAAATTTTTACGGGGCTGATCTGGGCTATCACTTATCGATAGGGCGGTACCTGTAACCTTGTGTGCAGCCCAGAGCTACAAGCCTCTAGGAACTTAGGATCTTAATACTCCGGCATATACCTACTCGACGTGTCCAATATGAAAAATATATACCTATTTAGGTAGGTACGTAGAGGTCCCCAGGACACCTTTACAACTGCAGACCTGAGTAACCCTTGCCTGGTGTAAGTTGTAGTTGACCATATGAAGGGATGGCAGGGCAAGGTGACATCTGTAGGCAGTTACATCTCTGGCAAAAACAGTTGAGACATCTCTCATTTCTTGGGATGCTGTGAAACAAGTCTTGACTTGTTCTAGACATGTACCAGTGCCATGCAGCCATTATGTACGATATGTGACATGCATTGCAGCAAGCATGACCCTATTGATATCTACTGGTATGCCATGTCCCAGCATTTCATATCCTAGATCACTGATCACTTATGACATAAGTCAAATTTGAGATAGGGACTCGGTGGAAGGCCATTCAAATTATCAATTCCAGAAAAACACCATGCTCTCAAGCGGAAAGGGCTCCCAGACAAGCGAGGTTCAGTGGATATACCATCTTCCCCGAGGGCTAACAAAGACCTGGCAAAGGAGCGCTATTGCCCTGCGAAACTGCTGCAGGAGTCGGGTCAACACCCTTGAATTCAATCACTACCGTCTCCGAAAATGACCGATAGTTACCAGTGTAAATCAAAAACCCCAAACCGAAACATCGTACACCGAGCTCATACGCAGACAGGCTTACTCGCAGAACCGCTTCTCAAACTCCCTGAACAGCTTCGGGCTGATCTCATCACTGCTGGTACCTTGAATCTCCCACAGCACACCTTTGCGAGCGTAGTGCTCCAGCAAAGGCTCACTTGTCTCCTGGAACTTCTTGAACCGTGTCCGGTACGTCTCTTCGTCATCATCAACCCTCTTCACCAGCGGCTCGCCAGTAATATCATCCTGACCAGGAACTTTCGGCGCGTTGAACGTCGTGTTGTAGACCCTCCCGGAGGGCTCGTGGACCCACCGCCCGGTGATGCGATCAAGAAGGACCTCGAATGGAGTGGAAATCGACACCGCTAGGTTGATAGGGACTAGATCGTCGAGCTTGTTGGCTTGTAACGCTGTTCTCGGGAAGCCGTCGAGAAGGAAAGAGGCCGATGGGTCGTCAGAAGGTGCATGAGTGTTCTTCGGCATTGCGGACATGAACGCGGCCATTTCGTTCTCAGTATTATACGCCTCCGCCTCGGGGTTGATAGCCGACGAGTTCAGCGTCATTACTGGGGGCTGACCCAGCCACCCTCGCTTGTGAAACTCGTTACTGATTACCCGCAGGATAATGCTGTCGGAAACGAGGTTGCCAGCTTTGAGCGTGCTCTCGACTTGTATGCCTGCAAGCGGTATTTATTTAGCGACTATGCGATAGCGGGCCGCCGTGGTAGTTTGTAGGGGAGGCTTACCGAGCGCAGTCCTATTCTTGACATTATTGCGAAGTAGGTCACCGGAGCTGATGCATTGTATCTGTGGGAACCGGTGTAGGAGCCTCTCGGAATGAGTTCCCTTTCCCACGCCAGGTGCGCCAACTAGGATGACGCGAGCCGCCCGCCTTAATCTCATGTTATGATACGAATGTTTGAATGCTGGCGGTTATTAAGCAATGCTTGCCTTGACCTTGCCCGGGGTTTTCAGCCGGGGGTACTGTGCTGGCGACGGCGTACTGCACTGCGATGCGATGCGATGCGATGCGATGCGATAGTAACCGCAGGATTGCGAGGTTCCCAGCGATGCGGGGAAGGACAAGGCGATCCCAATGGGATCAGGCGAAACAACCTGGATATGTCGGTGAATTCAAGAAATATCCATGGCGACGAGATGATGGACACAATACTAGAATAATAGCAAGTTATTGCGTTGAGGAAAATGCGATTCAGTTGGAGAACTAGGGAACCTTGGAAGAGGGCAGTCCAAGGATTATCAGGCAATCAATCAGCCGCGGAGCCAAAATCTAAATGGACTCCGGACTCCGGAGACCATTATACACACCTGCTGTAGAAACGTCGCGGGGAACCCTGGGCCTAGGCGTGGCGCTGCGTCGGATTGCGAATCTTCTGGGGGTTCAAATTGAGGTACCTCCTTATCTCACTCCGGTCAGAACGCCCCAGAGTTCAAGTTAGTCAGTGTCTTTACGCCAAGCACTCGTCAGGCCAATGAGGTCATGTACCACGTGAAATTCAGGCCGGTTTGTTGAGGAGTTGGCTATCGAGCACCCGTTAGCAGCTGGTCACCAGCTGCTGCCACCAGCTGCTAAACTGAACGTCCCTTCGACTACCTAGGTATATGCGAGTACAGTAAGTACTGTCACAATCGTACTAGAAGTGAAGAGCACGTTCGAATGCTACGTGGCTCCAGCATATCGCATCATCAAAGACCTAGGCAGTCAACAGCCCATGGTTAAGATGCTGCGTTGGCAGCGCGGAGGTCTCGGGCTCACTGAAGAAAAATAGCCTCACCCAGGTGCCCGTCCCCTCGGTCCCGGGTAATACGGGCTTGGTTAAACGACTCGGTGTTTGGGAAACCTCCAGGATGGCCTTCGCTGATTGTACATACATCAGCACTGCTTTCCGTAGAGCCTCCTTACAATGTTCCAGCCCGTCTTCCAATCAAGGCAGCGGGAAGGACAGAGTATTTGATGTTCGGTTCATTTTAGAAGTCACCAACTGAAATCATGAATTGACTGCACCGTTGGCCATTTCAAGATTGTGGAGGAGCCGAAGGGCGACTTGATATTTCTTCATCGAGCTTTGGCGCCTTGATGTCGTCAATGTTCCGTATATGTGGCCGACTCTCTGGCTTGTGTCTCCTACCACAGTAGGCTCATCAAAATTCGCCACGTACCTACTGCAATCCGGGATGAACAGGCTATGGTGGAATTTGTAGAGATCCAGGGGCACGCTAAGGTCCTCGAGTACATCGCCTCCTAGGGATGCCCTAGGAAAAGGAAACATGTTATGATCTGATAGCGACAACCTCTACATCGACGTTTGCAGTTAACAGTTACCATGATGGGGCTGCCTGAAAACACCGGAACACGTTGAGCACGCACCGGTGGCATCGGTCTATCAGTTCCTGCCGTGCCCAATCCCGTACTCCGTAGTGACGGCTGACATGACTAACACCGGAAGCCGTCAAAAAAACCCTTTGCCCGAGGATCTGGAAGCATCCGAAGCACGGGCCACTTACGTCGTCCGCAGATCCGGTCATGGTGACTTCTGACCGGCCGTTTCACATGTCACTATGGCTGCCCGCACCAGGAAGCAGGAAGACAGTAGCAGACGGTACGTTGTGTTTACAGCCTATTCTGACCATTTTTGTGCTCTATGCTGTCTTATAACCCCAAAAGTTCATGTCCAGACTATATCTAAGTCAATGTTTGATATGTGTGCCTTGAAACTGGCCTGATATGCTGTGCCGAGATGGTTACATAAGGCGGCTCAAGGTACCTCGACAGGGCCCACATATCATGTCACTCAACAATCCAATGCCACTTGCAGTTTGGAACTGACACTGCACGTCAAGTTGCGATTCTCCTTTTCCATCTTATATGCCACTTTTCATCTACTCTATTCTGCACTACTCTACACTATTCTCTGTCCCCCTTACCCATGCAGCCTTCAACGTATAGTTGAATATTGCCATACGCTTCAGTCTTGTTGATCCCCTCAACGCACGCGCCTACAACATGAGCGCTTCGGCCAGTGTGGCTCGCAGAGCCGTTATTGCCAACCCATTCGCTGCTGGTGGTAAGCTTGAGACTACAGTCTAAATATGCGGTTAGGATAAGAAGGAATCCAGGCTGACCGATACAATGTACAGGCCGCACAATATCGAGATCTGCTCTACGGGCGAGCTCCCTCTACCTTGGTCACAACGCGCGACACATCCAAAATCAAAATTCCGCCCTAGCTCTGCTCATACCCATTCGCACTGTCACTACCGAAACCAACAGGAGCGGTCCTCCATCTGGCCCGCCGCCTGGCTTCAATGCTGAAGAGGCCAAGAAACCTTCCAAGGATAGCTCCACTGCCGGTACACCCGCTGTCAAGTCAAAGGAGGCCGAGGAGAAGAAGGCAGCGGCTGAGGATGTCAAGTCTGGAAACACCGAGCTCGCAGAGCGAAAGGAAGCATTTGCTGCCTCCAAGGGAACCAAGAAGGACAAGAATCTGACACTTGGGCAAAGGGTCAAGAAAGAGGTCCAGCATTACTGGGATGGAACCAAGCTGCTGGCCACCGAAGTCAAGATCAGCACGAGGCTGGCCGTCAGGATGGCTGCAGGATACGAGCTCACCCGAAGAGAACACAGGCAGCTGCAAAGGACAGTTCAGGATCTTGGACGTCTGGTGCCATTCTCTGCATTTGTAATCATTCCATTTGCCGAGTTCCTGCTGCCGATTGCGTTGAAGCTGTTCCCCAACCTCCTTCCCAGCACATACGAGGACCAGAAATCCAAGGACAAGAAGGCCACGGTTTTGCGCGCAGGACGGAAGGAGGTTAGTGACTTTTTGAGACAGTCAATCAGGGAGACCGGACTACCCCTGTCTGTCGCGACCGCACAAAAGGAAGAGTTTGCCAACTTCTTCCGGAAAGTTCGGGCTACAGGCGAAAAGCCCACGGAGCAGGACGTCATCAAAGTCTGCAAGGCCTTCAAGGATGACCTTACGCTGGACAATCTTTCACGGCCGCAACTGGTGTCCATGTGCAGGTACATGAACCTCAACACCTTCGGCACGGACATGATGCTGCGGTACCAGATCAGGCATCGCATGCGACAGATCAAGCGCGACGACCGCGCAATCAGCTACGAGGGCGTAGAAAGCCTGACGGTCGCCGAGCTGCAGGTGGCATGTGCAAGCCGTGGCATCAAGTCGCACGGCGTTTCCCCCGCACGGCTGCGCGAGGATCTGCAGACCTGGCTCAGCCTTCGACTCAAGGAGGGCGTCCCGTCCACCCTGCTCGTGTTGAGCAACGCATACATGTACGGCCAGACAGGCGACAATGCTGTTGCCAACCAGATTGATGCGCTTGTTGGTGTGCTCTCCTCCATCCCTGAGGAGCTGTACCACGAGATTGAGCTCGAGGTGCACACTGCGGAGGGCGCGGCGACGAACAGGCTGCGTCTGGAGGTTCTCAAGGAGCAGGAGGAGCTGATCGAGGACGAGAGCGAGCAGAACGAGTCAAACCAGGAGAGCGGCTTGGCAACGCCGAGGGATGTCGACGACATTGATGAGAAGGATGAGAGAGAGAGGCAAATGAATGCCAAGAACGACGGCTTCGAGAAGCAGCAAGTGGTCGAAGCTATCGATGCCGAGGCTGACCGCAACCAGGCTGACAACGTGACTGTGGCGAGCAAGGATACCAAGAGAGCCGATTAAGCTGGCGTTCGACTCGACTCAGCGTCCAAGGCATGTTTGCATGTGTTTCTGATGGATGGGGGTAAGGTTCATTTGATTATGGCGTCTCGGCGGTCAAGGGGCATGTTGGTATATACCGTGTAAGAGAGGACAACTCCCCAAGACCAGAATCAGAACCAGCGGGGACAGTGTTGGGAGTTAGTGTCGGGAAACCACATAAGGCATAGAAGACATTCCGATACTGGAATTTGATAGACCAACCCTACTATCATATCAAAAGCGCTTGCGGAACAGAGCCATCATCGTGTGCTTTTGGGTCTCGGGACACCTCTGGACACACGTCCATTATGAGAACACATCTAGGCACTTTGTCGTTTGACTATGTTCAGCACTCATCAAGGTCCTCACTGGGCCTAAGATGATGGTCCAGCGGGACTTGATCGCCAAACGATCTAGTGCGTCTATCAAGAGAACCATCATACGGACTCATGGGGACGATAGTCTCCGCACATTTGTTACATATTCCCGCAACCTAGAGATATGAAAGCAAGTTCGACCATGGCACTTCTGGAACATCTACGTACTACTGGTCAAGACGAGGATAGTTGCTACACTATATCCCCGGAATACGACAAACACAAACCACGTGCATATCTTGTAGTGATATACGAACCCGGTGCTTGAAGACGAGCATGTAAAATCATAGGCATAAGAAAAAGAGAGTCACGTATCACTGAAGACATCTCCGTGTCAATGACATTTACATGATGGGCGTCTCTAGGTCAATAAAATCGAACTTCTTTCTCCCCAGCAAATTCGAGACACATATGTGCTTGTTCCAACGCGAGAGTTACTGGTATTACCTATCAACTTCAAACTAAACATATACGATCTATTCTCAATCCCGCCTCTTTCAAAGTTTTTTCATCATCAAAGACTTGATCCTCCTCCATATATATCCCAAGTTCACTGAGACCGAGCGCCTGATGGCGCGGGTCCTTAGCCAAGATCTCATTGTTGTGGACTTTGCAATACCCATCGTACCAAAAACCACCCTCGTAGTGGAAGCGATACTCTTTCCGTATGTGTTCAGGTAGATTGCCAAGAACAGCTTCGCCGTGGTTCAGCCCGTACAGGAAGCACTCCCCGACCACCTGGAACCGAGTTTCGAAACCTTCGACTGGCCGCAGGACGATAAGGGACCGGCACGAGAGGATAGCATAGACGACATCCCCTTTACGCGCATGCTTCGGTGCTAAACCAATATACCCTTCGTAGGTGGAGATAAACGCCCTGTTTTGCACAGCCCCCCAAAGGTAGTCACCGTATATGCGCTGTTCCAGGGAAGGAGCGCTAAGGCGCACCCCTTCTGCGTAACGAAGATATGTTCGTACGGTTTCGACGCTCTCATTCGAAGTTAGGTTGAAGAATTCCTTTGTCAACATGTTCAGATCCAGGGTCACCAACGTGCCGCAGAATGCTTCCAGGAGGCTACATCCCGTCTTGTAGGGCCGAGATTCCACATGCGCAGGTGCCAATCTAGCGACCTCAGTAGCGATGGCGCGTGTATCGGGTGACGGGATGGATATCTCAACCACTTTGCAAAGGGTGCCTGCGCGAACAGCTGCAACCTCAATAATTCCATCATCTAGGCGTTCAATAACTGATGCATATATATAGCCTGCCGCGTTATTCCTCGCCATCAGTTGCGTTGTCCAGGCAGAGGACCAATCAGGTACCCAGGTCGGCCCTGCCACTTGCCTACTGTCCAGATCGCAGTAAGACAGCAAGTTCAGGTCGTTATATTTCATCTGGTCCATAGCGAGTTGCCGGTAGACTTCAGCCTCGCTCAGGGTGTAATCGGGACTGACTTGCCCAAGATTGCTGGCGATGCCCAGAACGGCGTAAACCTTGTCTCGTGGATCCGCACATTTCAGTGTCCGCGCCCGGTGTATCGCATCCATCAGTTGGGGATATTTGGCCTTGCGGAAAGCATCTGAGATAGAGACAATGCGCGACAATGCCCCCTGCTTCCAACCCTTGGCGATCTTCTTGTGAAGCAGACACATGATGCTACTGAATAAGGTCTCCCATGTTGTCTCGCTTGTACCACATAGAACCAGCGTATTGGGATTGGCAAGAGCCTCTTGTAGTACCCAGAGTCGTGTGAACCACTGCCTCTTGACCAGCCTCGTGATGGCTCGGATATCAGCCTTAACCCAAGGTAGCTTTGCATTCAAATTAGCCCAGTGAGGCTCGGCGTTCCCTAACGATGTAAGTTTCAAGCCCTGTCTTTCAGTATCGAACTGAACCATCGAATATAGGTGGCATAATAGCCTGATGGCGAGGTCACTGTCTGTCGACGCGGGTCCTAACCATACTTCGAGACCGAGAGTCAATCTTCGCACAAAAGAGGGAGAAACGGAATGTACGAGATGTGATCCGAGAATGC
This sequence comes from Cytospora piceicola, assembly GCA_023375675.1. NCBI lineage: Eukaryota > Fungi > Ascomycota > Sordariomycetes > Diaporthales > Cytosporaceae > Cytospora > Cytospora piceicola. Next base: position 369,249 of record JALQBC010000014.1, on the reverse strand, counting down.
AGCTTTTGTTGATTCCGGGTGAACATAATATTTGCTCTCGTATATTACTTACTATCGACCCGGACGGCGTTACCATATATCTCGTTCATCCGAAGCACTTGCTTGCTTCGTTCCTGCATATTCTTCTGATCAATGCAGATAGCATCGATCCAGAAAGTCCTCGGGAGATCGGGGCCGCGGAGGTGCTGCAGTGCAACTGCCAGGTTTTGGGTCACGGAGAGGGAGTTGTCCTTATGAAGCGTATCGCTCCTGACCTTAATTGCGACGGGGTTGTCTGTCGATCCCCAGACATAAGATAGAGCATCGTATTTCCCGGTTGCAGTCACCAGGGAGCAGTGTTGGATTGTGATTATTATATCATCTGCCTCGTTCCCCGGATGGAGCTCGAGCAGCCGGATGTCGTCTGCGTCCGTCGGCAAAGGAGAGTATTGGTACTCGGCAGCCATGGCTTATGAATTGCATTGCGTGTAGGGTAATATCTCTGCTCAGACCACAGCGAGTGGAACCATATAAATACCTCCTGACCGATATGTGCGTGTACCTGATGGTCATGTGGTTATATATGGATGAAGTTCTGTGGAAGATAGCTATGGACAGGGCTGTGTATTTGCATACAGAGTCGTGGGCATTGAGGCAACGATGTTTCTCAGCAACACTGCATAAGTGTAAGCGCTTGACATGCAATCTGCCTCACCATTAGACTTTAGCTTAGCCTCGCACCAAGGCTGCATGTTCCAAGCGTCCCAGAAGGGTGTGTCAGTCTGACCGAAAGCTAACCGCCCAATGGTGGCATTCTGAAGGTGGTCACAGACTTTTGCTAGCAGCGATGGAAGGCCACTGTCGTAGCGAGCCCTGGAGGGTTCAAAGAGAATAAAAACAGTTTGCATATTCAGGGGGGAAGTCGAACTTGTGAGGGCATCACTACCTGCAGACATGGAGTTGACGGCGTGTGTACTAAGTATGACAGTCCAGATCACCAGACAGAAAGTCCAAAAGAGAACACCCCCAGGTTTAGATTATCTACTCAAGTAGGTGATTTACCTATAGGTAAGGTAGAGAGGAGACATTCATCAGGAACGGTATGAGAGGAACGGAGGATGGAGGAAGGTGAATCCTAGGCACACACCACCACACAAGGGAGACAGACGGTATCCGGGGGGAAGCTTCCTTTGCAAACCCCGCCACTCGCAGCCCGAGCTTCTATCTACCTAGGTACCCAGGTACTCTACCAGTACGTACAGTGCAGCATCTATTTACGTCTATCAACCACCGTCACATCACAACTCGCGATACCCGCAGCCAGCTTTAGCTCTCTACAACGAGACATCACCTATTGAGAATTCTTGGTCGACATCTTGACTGCTGAGCCACTGTTTTAACCACTGCTCCTCCTTTGAACACCAAAAATATCGCCGAACCCGCCTGACATCATCTCCTGTCCTGTCCTGTCCTATCTTGTTCGTTCTGTACGTCATCCACAGCTGCCCACCATGGCAGTAATTGACCAGGACAACTTCTCCAACATATCCTGGAACAGCGACCAGAATGGCCCAGCCGGGAGTTCCAGCTCAGGAGGCTACGATGGCCGCGATGAAGAGGGCGCCAACAGCAAATCACCACCACCGCCTCTCCCACCACAACAGCAGGAGGGGTTGGATGCTGCCGACCTTCAACGACTTGATCCCGGCCTGGGCGGCGAGATACTTGACTGCACCGTTACCGATGCTCATACGGAGAACGTAGGCACAAAAGATGCCTACGTATCATATCTCATCACCACAAATGTAAGTAATTCTTGGTCTGGACCCTATGACCACCCAACCGCAGCGAGCTAACAGTCGCTGGCCTTGACAGTCCACCTTCCCCTCTTTCCAAAAACCAGTCTCCCACGTCCGCCGCCGTTTTACCGACTTCGTCTTCCTCTACAAGACCCTCAACAAAGACTACCCAGCATGCTCAGTGCCGCCAATACCCGACAAGCAGCGCATGGAGTACGTTCGCGGCGACCGCTTCGGCCCTGACTTTACCCAGCGGCGCGCGCACTCCCTGCAGAGGTTCCTCGCGCGCTGCTCACTCCACCCGATGCTCCGCCGCGCCTCCATCCTGCACTCGTTCCTCGAGAGCCACGACTGGAACGCCACGATGCAGAGCCGGTCGAGCCGCGCCAACACTGCGAGCTCGGCTGAGGGGGCGAGTGGGGGGGTGTTTGACAACTTTGCGGACACGTTCATCAACGCGTTCACGAAGGTGCACAAGCCCGACAGGAGGTTCATCGAGGTCAAGGACAAGAGCGACAAGCTGGACGAGGACCTGGGGCAGGTGGAGAAGCTCGTCGCGCGGGTGGCAAGGCGGGAGCACGACATCGAGGCCGACCTGCGGGACCTGGCAGAGCAGTTCCAGAAGCTGATCACCCTCGAGCCCGGCGTCGAGGCCGCGGTGCACGCGTTCGCCGCGAGTGTGGAGGACATGGCCACGGGGCTGAAGAAGCTCAAGGACCACACGGACCAGGACTACCTGGGCAGCCTGCGGGACATGATCGCGTACTCGGGCGCGCTGAAGAACCTCCTGAAGGCGCGGGAGCAGAAGCAGCTCGACTACGAGCAGCTGACGGAGTACCTCAACAAGTCCACCATCGACCGCGACGCCCTGGCCTCCGGCTACGGCGGCGGCGGGGGCTCCGGCCCGGCGGGCTTCATCCGCTCCAAGATCGAGGACGTCCGCGGCGTGGACCACGAGCAGGCGCGGCGCGAGCGGCTGCGCAGGCTGGAGGTCCGCATCGACGAGCTGACGCGGGAGGCCGAGACGGCGCGCAAGATGTCCGAGATGTTCGACGAGGAGGTCGTCAAGGAGGTCGGGGACTTTGAGCGCATCAAGCGGATCGAGTTCAAGGGCCAGATGGGCAGCCTGGCGGACGCCCACGTCTCGTACTACGGCGAGGTCGTCGACGTGTGGCAGCGGTACGTGGACGAGATGGAGAAGGAGGGGGTGAGTCTGCCGGCCTAGAGGCTCCCGGGGACACCGCCCCCCTGGGCTGAGGGGAGGAAGAAAGAGTCCGACGAGAGGATCGGCCAAGGGGATGGTACTGGTACTATTGCTACTGCTACTACTACTACTACTGGGTATGACGGTTGGGTTGATGTGGATGATGACGATGATGATGTTGAGACGGTCGGTAACGTTCAAGACCAGTCTTCAAGGGGCGCGCACGGAGAGCGAATTTCTTTTCGAGACAGCGCAGCTTGGGTTCTCCAGGGTGTGAATAAACGCTTTCCAGGGAGAAAATAGTGATTGTTAGTTGTAGTCATTAAGGACACTGGAGAATGGCGCTGGGGTTTTAGCTAGGACACGGCGTTGGAGAATGCTTAGATGAGTCCACGGAGGACAGGGTTCCACTGGTAAAAGGGCGACTTATATTTCTAATTCAGATCGTTTCGCACCGCATGTTGCCTGCTTTCGTGTCCCGTACTGGTCAAATCTGGTCGGGCCATAACTCCGTTGAGGGTAGCGAGAATGATAAGTCAGGGCGTGTTGCATATGCTTTATTCTGTAAAATGCTCTCCATTCACCAATGCATGCTTGATTCATCCCCCAGACGCCGCCGGTGATATTACCAATGTCTTGAACACGGCGCATGAAACATCAACAACAACACCGTGAGGCTCCAGCTAACTATATACTTGTGTGTCCAGGAGAGCCTCCACTGGCCACTGATTTAACGCCGGCCGCCCTGCAGCCTGTCCCTCTCACCCCCCTCCTCGCCCTCGCTATCGCTACCCAGCACGTGCTGCTCCTCTTCCTCGGCAGACTGCAGGGCCCGTTTCTCCTGGGCAGCCGCGTCGCTCCCCTCCCCGTCGTTGCTACCGTCCCGGTCGTAGTAGCCACTAGTACCACCGTACTCCGCCCCGTCCTCCTCCTCCTCTTCCTCCTCGTCGCTGCCGCCGGCGAACGCGTCGTACAGCTCGCCGCCGCGCGTCTTCCTCCCCTTCTTGCCGCGGACGCCCTTCTCGCCGCTGGCCAGGCCCTCGGCCTCCTGCTCGTCGATGAGCTCGAACTCGTAGTCGTCGCGGGGCGAGTTGCGCATGCGCTTGCGGCGGGCCATCCAGAGGTACACGCTGAGGCCGCAGCAGAAGGCCAGGATGAGCGCCACCGAGCCGTAGATCCACAGCTGCGTGGCCGGGGACACGCCGAAGGTGGGCAGGAAGCCGGGCAGCCAGGACGAGGCCTCGCCGGTCGCGGACGCGGCGGGCTCTTCCTCCTCGCCGGTGACGGGGTCGATGGTGGTCGTGGGCTTGGCGTTGATGGGTCGGTCTGGGTGGTCCGAGGGCACCGTGGTGTGGACGTCGGCGGGCGCGGTCTGGACGCCGCCTGGGGGGGCAGTGACGGGTGAGGCGCCCAGAGTGGTTGTGCTGATATCGTCGTGGTTGTCGTCGTCTTCCTCAGTGGGCATGGGGAGGGGCCTGGCGAGGCTGGCATCGATGGCCTCGCCCCAAAGCTTCAGATGGAAGTCGGTCCATGTTCCACTGTGTTCATTGACTTTTGTGTCCTTCACGATAACAGTCCAGGTTCCAAGGCCAGATTCACCCCTGAAAACAAGCGTTAGCGGACCCTAAAGTGACAAGGGGAGACGGTTTACATACCAGTGAACAACGCTCATGAAAGTCCAATCCTCATAGCCGCTGGCGTCGTTATCCAGCTTGCGAGGCACAGAAAGATGACTGACAATCTTGTTGGGGCTGACCAGATCAACAGACAGATCACCTCTGCGAGTGTGCTCAATGTTCATCGTGACTGTGACATGCTCGAGGCGCTCCAGGTTGGCATCTTTGAGCATGTCGGGAGTCACCTCGAAACTAACGGCAATTCCCTGGTCGCCCTGGGGGATCGCTTCTTTAACGTGGACCCAGGGGGAGAAGAACCAGGCTTGGGGCTTAACATTCTCCCATGTCTTGGCCATCTCCACGAGACCATACGCATCAATCTTGCCGTAGCCGAAGGTGTGGCTGAACTTCTTGCCGATTGCAGTCGTTTCCCAGCTGCCGTCGTCTTCGTTGATAGTCACGGCCGTGTTCATGGCGAGGTATTGCATGTCTCTCCAGGAAATATCAGGCCTGATCTGCAGGACCAAGGCGAAGATCCCGGCAGCCAGGGGCGCTGCAGCAGAAGTTCCTCCGTGAGCAGCGGTGCAGGAGTTTTGGCCAACGTCCGTGGTGTGCTATGTACCAGTCAGCATTATTCCCATGAGATACGTGTCATCTTGTCTCTTGACTTACGATGCTATCACCACTGCCACTGGAGTAGGTCACGACTAGATTTGCGGAGCAGGACTCGGAGTAGTATGGGTGCTTGCCCTGACGATCCACGGCACCGACTGTAATGCTATAAATGCTGTTGGTGTATCCATCGAAATTGCAGTTGTCGTCGCTGGCAGCTCCGTTGCCACTGGCGAAGACGTAGATATTTCCAAGGCCATTGCGACCATTCTGGACGGCGTTGAGCATAGCGCGACGAATCAGAATGCCAGGGGCATCCATGGATCGACCATCATCTGGGGGCCCCCACGAGCAAGAGTATATATCGTTGTGTGCGAAGTCGTAGTTCATTGCGATCGCCTCGTCAGCGTCCGTGATCATCTTGGAGAGGATACGCAAGCCAGCAATGCTGGAATCGTAGGCAGCGCCGACGCCACAGACGTTGTTCTTGACCGCCGACACTTCTCCACCACACCGTGTTCCATGCCTGTCGTCGGAAAGACGAGGTTCAGGCAGATCGGTCTTGTCATTGAAATCGTACGAGCCCTGTGCATAGAAGTTGTCTTTCAAGTCGTCACTGTGCATGTCGAGGCCGTCATCGACGATGGCGACCGTGGCGTTTTTGCCCGTGATGCCTTGCAGCCAAACACCCGAGACATTGACATCGTGGCCTGCCTGGACCGTGTTCATGAGATGCCATTGTTCGCCGAATATGGGGTCGGTGATCCCGAGAGTGGTCGCGACGGACTCCTGGGCAGCAAGCAGGACCGGATCGCTTGTATCACCGCTTGCGCGTTTCTCGGGTATAGGACCCAGCAAGTCTGGTATTGTTCGTTTCTCCCACGGGGCCCTCAGTCTTTGTTTGTCGGAGAACAGCACGCCGTCGATAACGTCCCGGCCACCTAGACTCCTCTTGCGCCTCCTTGCCTTCAACTCTGTGCCGACAACGTCGTGTTCGGCCTTGGTTCCCTTGAAGACGTGGTGGTCCCTGAGTTCGCCGAACTGGCCATCGTATGTTAGGCCGAGGCGTGTTGCGACATCCTCGGGGCTGACGTCGGCATCGAGATGGAGGACGTAGTGGTCGTGGGTGTCGGAATGATAGCTGGTCGCTGCAGCAACAGCAGCAAGGCCGAGGCCGACGACGGCCGTGATCTTCATGGTTGGGATTGATCTCTTGCCGCGTCACACATAGGTGATAGTGTATTTTGATTGTAGCTCTCTGACACGGGGGTTATGCGGGGACGGGTTCAAAGCAGCCTCGTCAATCTCGAGGGTCGATGTTGGAGGTTGGGCGGTCTGTTCCTGGAATGAGGACAACGGGAAGATCAACCGAAGTCTGAGGATAAAGAACAGAAATGTCGATCTGAATAAGTTTGTCGCAAAACGGATGTGGTTGAAAGCCGTGGAAGACTACTAGAGGGGATTGTGTCTAGGGCGTAGGTGGCAACAGGTGTGTGGCTTCAGGGTCCTGCGCTGGGGTTGTTTCAAAGGGATGGATGGAGGTTTGCGAACCAGGATGGCAGGATGGATGGGATATGCCGTACCGAGTTTCCAAGACGGCTTTCTTAGCAGGGCGGCGCTGGGCCACTGTTAGTCCTTAGTGGGCGTGCACATACGGACACTCCGTACTGATATAGGCAGGCATGGATCTAGGTACCTATCTACTTCAGTAACTGAGGTATCTAACAGGTAGGTTGGTAGGCTGTACCGTGTTTAAACGTGTCCTTGCGCCGGGCCAAGACTAAAGCCGGGCCAAGTGCACAGTAAGCTGATACCTAGCTGATGCACCATAGATGCGGCCAATCTACCGCATTTACTCATGAGCCTCAAGGATCCGTGGATGGTTGTTGGTTGTGTACAGTGAAGTGACTTCCAGCACGATCATAATTAGTATTATCAGCCTTTACACCTTCGCTTCCGTTCAAAATCATCACATTTTCACATACTATATGCTATAGAGTGAAGGCAACAAGCCCAGGGGCGAGCAAGTGTTTATTATTAATTGCCTAGGTAGGTCGGTCTCCTGGGAGGCTTGTGCCTCTGAAGCCGTCTATCGCCTCACCACGGAACATGCCCGTTGCGTGCCACTCTGGAGGCCTGGTGGCCTGGTGGCCTGGTGGCCTGGCTTCAGGTGCAGCACAAACCAAGATTGGCATCAGTACCTGGGTATGTACATACTCCGTGACTACTCAAGTACCTAGACTACTTAGGTACTGTGTAGAGGGTGGGATTTGACTGGAACACCCCGCACCTTCAATTCTCTGAGACGTCGAGGCCATGTCTCTTTGTCTCGGCTGAGCGCTTTTCAGATTCTCCAGCGTCTGAGCATGAAACCGTCGTGGTATCGCGCCTGACGGAACAGAACAGAGCAGAACAGAATACAAGCAGCGTCCCATTCAAAAACCCGAGATCCGGACCTGCACCTGGATCTGGATCTGGATCTGGACCCGAATCTGAATCTGAATCTGTATTAGATAGGGCTTCCAGAACCCGGACTAGAACGCGGATCCGTGAATCTTCTCTTGTTGGTTCGAGCTGGAGCTTGATGACGAACCCATGACCTTCGTGCTAGACAGCTCCCTCCATCTTGACGTATTCTGTCAAAATCGCGACCAAGTGGTATTGGAGCGTGGAGGCCATTTAATGTATCGCAATCTCTCATCGTCAGATCTGCGATGGAATGGCAAATACATGTTGATATTACCAACCACCCGACTTGCTGAGCAGCGCTATAATGCAGGTACCAGCCACCGCCTGGCCTTGCCTGGCGCTCTTCAGCGTTCTTTATTTTCCCTTTTCGGACTGATGCCGGCAGGTTATCGGTGCGACTTGGATTCGATATCCTCGGTCTCTGGAACATGAGAAACTGCCCACTCAATCCCTACCTAGGTAGGTAGATATAGATACCAAGGTAGTCAAAATCATCATGTCAGCGCACTTTTAAGATCTCTGCTGAGTTGAGCTCAACCCTGCACTTCAATTAATTTACCTGCCTAGGTACTTAGTAGGTAGTGACAGCGACAGGGTCAGTGACAGTAATAATGGGGGTGAAGTCCGTACCTAGATACCTACTGTAGGTACCTAGGTACCTTAGTTCTCCCGTCTAGCTGCGGGTACCTAAGTGGCTAGGCACCTAGGTTCTTAAGTAGATATACCGTCCAGGCGGCATGGCATGGATGGCATATCCGTTTTCAAGACACCGTCGGAAACCCAAGGCCGCGGAGAGGGGGAAGTCGAGGAAGGGGAAGAAGCAGATAGGTTACAGGTTTACAGATTCAGTTCGTAGCAGGGATGCCAATTAAGACAATTAAGTCAGATAAAATAAACAAGTGAGGCCGGGGAAGAGAATGACGACACTTTCCTCGCTTTTATATTTGCCTTTTTCCGCTTCCCTTCCGTCGTAACTACTTAGGTACAGACAGCATCTGACCGCCGTCATTCGGTCGGTCAGTCAGTGGAGGTCCGTCCGTCACCGTCACTTATTACTTCGCGATGAAGCGGTTACACCAACCAACCAACCAACCAACCACTTCGCCAAACAGCAACCAAACGTGACCGACTGAACGTCCAATTTTTTTTCCCGGGCGAAGCAGCCTGAATTTCCTGGTGACCTTGGACGAACGAGAAATCACGACGACCAGAAACAAGACCAGACGCGCTTATCTAGCTCCTTCTTACCCAAGCTGCAGGAGAAACCCTGCAAGACATCAATATCAAACAATATCCATCCATCTCTCTTTCTTGGGTCTCTCACACACACACAAACTCTCAAATACAGGTACTGAATGAACCCTGCCGCATCACACCAGATCACATCACGTCGCATCGTTTTTACAGTACTCTGTGCCGCATTCTTCTTCGCCAACCTCTCTCTAACTTTGCCTTTTTCGGTTGTCATACTTCGTATTCTGCATGTTCCTCCGATCTCATCGCTTCGTTTGGATGATTCCCGATCCTTGCGCATTATAACCTACAGCTAACCTCAGCTTAGCTCAACCTTGAAGGCTTTCTTCAACGTAGCTGGTGTCATATCTAACGATGCCCGACCAGTCAACCTGAGGAAACAGCCTGCATACCCACCACAGGTCATTTTCTCCTGCATTCTCACTCTTTGCTCACCGTTCCTGGCGAGCCCATCCTCTTGCATACCCATCACGGCCCTAATTGCATTTGTCTGTGCCCGCATTGGCTACTATGGCAGGTTGCATGAGCTGTCCGTGACTGGCAAGACATAGATTTCTGCATGCTACAATTACCACCGCACACTTTCTCATCAGCAGCAACCACCAATGGCCAGAGACCAAACAACTAAGAAGCTAATAATGCCCGCTCCGTACTGGGGGGACCTGCCTGCTCCAGCAAAGGTCTCGGCCCGTTCCATCGCTCGCGGCTCCTCTGACAATTACAATTCGAGGGCCCCTCAGCCTTCTTCGTTGGACACTGCGACGGCCGTTGCGCCCCAGCCGACACCACACTGGGCCTCTACTCAAAACAACAACACTGAGTCCCAGACTGAGCCTGTCCTCAGTCCTTACGCTTCACCCACTGCTTCGAGCTTCCAGAGCCGCGGACTAGAATACATGCCTCCTTCGCTTCCCTACGGCCAGAGCCAATACCCGCCCGAGATGATGGAGAAGCGCCGCCGCCGTGCGAGCAAGAACAGGGAGGAGGACTATGCATATGCCATCGCTGGTGCAGCACCGCCTCCCGCTGCTCCAGATGTGCCAGGGTCTCCCCCAGTGAGCTTTAGACATCCATACGGGAACGGCGGGCTACCTTACACTTACCAAAAGGAGGCACCCCAGCAACCCGATTTTCCACCTTTGAGTCCAGGCGTCGTGGATCCAGACTACTATCAGCCTCTCGGCGCAGACCAACCCAAGCGCTCCGAGACGGTCGCAAGCCAGAGTTCGAGTCGCCGAGTTACCAGCGACAGCGCTGCCGCGCCGACAAGAAGTATCAGTTCGAGGGGACCTGGCAACGGCAACAGAAAGGCGTCATTGCCAATTGAGGAGGATGGTCGTTTGTTCGCAGATGCCCGCTCTCCTCTGCAAAAGCTTGAGCTGACGCTCGACAGCATCACCAAAGAGGAGAAGCGAGCACGGCTTGCCGCCGCAGAACAACGCGCACGAGAACGATCGACCCAAGGTAGCACCGACCTGACCCAGCAGCATGCGGTGCGATTCAACGATAAGGCGACAATAACAGATCCAGAGCCCTCTCCACTTCAGGTCCTGCCTGATCCTCTCCCAGCCCAACCGGTTACTAAACCGCAGCGCGCATCGGTGGCCCAGGACACCGCACAGCAACGTACAACGCAGCGAGGGACGAGCTCGACGCCAAAGACGTCCGTCTCAAAACTCGCACACGAGGCTGGTGGTCCTCAGCGGAATCTGAGCTTCCGCGAGCGAGCAGCTAGGAACGAGATCAAGCTACTGGACGGGGGTGAACCTGACGACTCTCCTGCAACACAGCCCGCGACAAGCCCGACGAGCGGCTACTCCGTATCCCGAAATGGGAGCAACAAGTTGCAAAAAGAATCATCAGGTGACCCATGGTATCAACAGAGAGTCGAAGCTGAGAAAAACCATGTACAGATTTCCACGCGCCAGCAACGGGGAGCATCCCACCCTTCAAACGCGGCTCCGGTCATGGCGGCTGCATCCGTAACAACGGGACCCACACCGCCGAGCAAACCGGCCGGAGGGTCAGTGCGCAGCAAGGCTCCACCCTTGAATATCGCCGTGGAAGACCGGGGACCTCCCGGCCGATATGGCACACCCGCTGATGACCTGGATTCACCATCAACCGCCGGGCTTGGAGTCAACGTGCCCCGTCATAAGAGCGTCTCTATAGCTGGTCAGGATCTTACTCCAACCTCGATTAGATCGGCACCTGGTTCACGTTACAATGCCGCGAGATCAGAGGCAGTCAGCGAGGGAGCGATAGCTCGGACTGCTGCCGCCGCAGGTACAGCAGCAGTACTGACAAAAGGGCAACAGCATGATGGTAATGACAGTGACAGAGATGACACATCTGATAACGAGCATCATTTCAGAGAATTCTTCCATCGACAGGAGTACAAGCCAGGCCACGGCATGTACAATCCACCGAGGTTTCTAGATGAGTGGAGGAAGGGAACGGTTGGCACACTATCTGGAACCATGCTCGAGCTGAACGACGAGACTACCCCAAGTATGGACAAGAGGTCCCAGACATGGGGAGATACACCCCCATCTCAGAGACAAGGCAGCATCTCTTCAAGGCCTCGCAAAGCGGAGGCTTTCGATGGGGAATATGACGAGACCAATGGTATGTACATTCCTGTTGACTCAACTGACATTGTTCATGGTGGAATCGAGGGTAGCCAGGGGACTTCTCAGTCGCGGGCAGTACACTACAACGAAGTATTCCACGTGCCCGTGGTTTCATAGGCCATCAAGTGACGGCCGACACACGCAAAGCGAGACGCCAAAGCCGATTGTGTTCAGTCAGACGGTCTTTGACGAATTCCACTAAAGATCAAAGGGATACCCGCTTGTCCACGATTTGTTATTGTTTTTCATTCCCGGCTCCTCCTTATCCGAGGCTGTCCTCTGAGAATACCTTGCTGACTTGAACGGCGCGCCGCGTGCGCAACTTTGTAGCCCCAACTCGATTCAAACCACCTCTATATCTGAGATGTGGCCCGCTACTGAGGTATTGCGGGATCCGCACCGAACGCATCCCAAGCCGATCACCTCGCATTGGCCCCGCCATCGAGAGGGAGTTCTGGAGAGGGACCGTGATGGTTGTCACTACGGACCAAGACTCATCCTACGACATTGCTCCCACCCTGAGACTTTTCGTGCAGCCAATCGAGCTCTTACCACCTCCGCCTCCCGAGGTCCATGGAGAACTCCCGCCTGAATTCGTCGACCCCATCGCAGGTCATCCTAAGCTGGGACGCAAGGGGGAGACACTTTATGTTCGACCGGTGGACCATCTGGACGAGTCCAAGGACATTTCGAAGGATGAGTCGGATGACGGTCTGTTCGAGAAGACGCGCAGTCCCCCCCACGTCGCACCTCCCGATGGATCTACCGACGCGCCTGGCTCCTTTGCAGCCCGTAGGAAAAGGACACCCATTGATGGGGAGAAGATAGGCAAGTACAAAGATGTTCGCGGGTACCGCTTGCACGCCGAGCGCGGTTACACCTTCTGGCGGTTCAGCATCGAGGTCGAGCTGCGCGATAAAGAGCAAAGAATAGCATACCGCATCAACCGCGGACCCGCCACCAGCTTTTGGGTCCCCGCCAAGGGCCAGTCCATGAATATCATGTTCCACAGCTGCAATGGTTTCAGTCTCTCTGTGGATTCAGACCAGCTGAGCGGGCCTGATCCTATGTGGCGGGATGTGCTGAACTCCCACCAAAGTCGACCCTTCCACGTGATGGTCGGTGGCGGCGATCAGCTCTACTGCGACGCAGTGATGAGACGGACAGACCTCTTCCAAGAGTGGCTCATGATCCGGAACCCGGTGCACAAGCATAACGCGCCATTCACGCGGGAAATGCAAGACGAGCTCGAGGAGTTCTACCTGGAACGCTACTCCATGTGGTTCTCTCAGGGCCTGTTCGGCCTGGCCAACTCGCAGATCCCCATGGTCAACATGTATGATGACCATGATATAATTGACGGCTTCGGCAGTTACCCGCATCACTTTATGAGCTCGCCTGTGTTCTCGGGTCTGGGAAATGTGGCGTTCAAATATTACATGCTGTTTCAACATCAGAGCATCGTGGACGAGACCGAGGAGACGGAGCCGAGTTGGGCGCTGGGCGCGCAACCCGGCCCATACATCCAGGAGCGGAGCCGTAGCTTATTTATGAACCTAGGCTCGAAGATCGCGCTGCTGGCAGTCGACTGCCGGACCGAGAGGATGAGAGACCAGGTCGTTCGCGATGAGACCTGGGATAATTTAATGGATCGTTGCTACAGTGAGATAGTCAAGGGCAAGACGGAGCACTTGCTCGTGCTGCTTGGCGTGCCGATCGCGTATCCTCGGCTAGTCTGGCTCGAAAATATATTGACGTCTCGATTGCTTGATCCCGTCAAGGCTCTTGGAAAGACTGGCCTCTTTGGAGATGTTTTCAACAAGTTCGACGGAGGTGTCGAGGTTTTGGATGATTTAGATGACCACTGGACCGCAAAGAGCCACAAGGACGAGCGCAGGATTGTTATTGAGGATTTGCAAGATCTTGCGGCAGATAGATCGGTTCGCATTACGATTCTCAGGTATGTTCGCTTTCACCACAAAGTTACTATTCCCAGCCTCCTCTTGCAACTCGTGTCTGACCATCAACCCCAGCGGCGATGTTCATCTTGCGGCTGTCGGCCAGTTCTACTCGAACCCCAAGCTCGAACTTGCCAAACACAAGGATTTCCGCTACATGCCCAACGTCATTTCGTCCGCCATCGTCAACACACCTCCCCCGGACCTCATGGCCGATGTCCTCAATAAGCGCAACAAGGTGCACCATCTTGACAAGGACACCGATGAGGACATGATCCCTATGTTCGCCCATGGAGTCGAAGGCAAGCCGAGAAACAACAAGCGCCTCCTCCCCCACCGCAACTGGTGCTCCATCCGCGAGTACACACCTGGACAGACACCTCCGTCGACGCCGCCCGGATCTATACATGAGGGACAGTCGCTTCGAAGCCCTCTTGGCCGTCAAGACAATGGATTTGCAAACAAGGGCCCGACCCGCCGACTATCAAAGCGAAATCGTGGGCCAGCCTACCGTGGTGATGTGATCGACTCGCGACCACCTATTTCCAGTTCGAGAGGTGGGAGCATCTTCCGAACGTTGTCTTCGCGTGGGCGGAGCTCGACATCAGATGTGCCTACGGGCGACAAACCTCCTGGTAGATTGAAGCGTACCATGTCATTGACGCGCGCCGACATCAGCAATGTGTTCCGTCGTAGGAGCAAGTCTCGTAACCGTTCACAATTAGACGATGGTGGTATCAACGGAACCTGGGGCGATAGTGATCCCGTAGATATTGGTCATGGACGACGCCAAGGCGAAGAAGAGTATGATGTCGACTATGATTACGACACCTATGATCAGCGAAACAGAGGTCAAGGTGTCCCTGGGGGTGTCGGCCTTAGAGGTGGCGGCGGCCTAGGAAGCGGAGGATCGTACGACGAGTTTGATGAGGGCGACGACTCCTACTTCACCACCCGTGCCCCGCAAATCACGAGCGTTCATAAAGGCAGCTCCAGCAAGGCAATGAGGATACTAGGGGAAGAGGCGCCACGTGGCGGCTACGGCAACCAGCTCCAACAACAGCCACAGTCCCAGCAAGAGCGCTTTGGTGTGGCTACCAGGATAACCGGCCCAGGCGATTATTCTCAGGATAGCTTCCGCCCAAAGCCAATCCACCGCACGCCGACAGACATGTCCATCAAGAAAGCGCACAAGCGGACGAAGAGCTTCGAGGTTAACATAGAGGGCGGCCTCGACATCTGCCTCAACGTGGAGGTTTCGTCCAAAGATCCTGCGGGAATCACGGTACCATACAGACTCCTCGTGCCGAGGTTGTGGTATGACGCGAAAGATGGGGAGGAGGTCGAGATGCCGGAGCGCGGTAGGGCCAAGAGTAGGGACCGTGGGCCGGGGCCGATCAAGAGGTTCTTCAGCCTCAGCCGGGCCGGGAGCACGAAGGCCACTCGGGGCTCCAGTGCTACCCGGGGCGAGCGGCATCATGGAGGCTCGGAGGTCGTGATTAGTGGTGCGAATAGGCCTGGTTCGAGTGGGAACCCGGCGCCGGGGACGGCGATATAGATTGCGAACGACAGTCAGGAGGAGGGTTTGCGGACTTTCCTTCTTCATTTCCTAAAAGCCAAAGCTAATAATGACGGGTGTGCTTCTGGGTTCTGCGAACGTGAGGCATGCCATGGCAATGAGTATGAATGATTATGACGGACAAAAACGACAGAGCTTACGACTTTCATGATTGATTACGAGGCATTGGTTACATGGTATACCTTCTTCTCATGGCCTTGAGCTTGGTCCTTTCTTCTAGTATCTTTGATTCGAGCATTGCAAAGCAGAGACTGTCATACCCTTTTGGATTGTGCTCTTTGTCGAATAATGTACTTGCTGTCGAGCACGGTATTTCAATTACACCCTAGAGAATAAAAATGGCGAACATTGGATTGGGTTGACCACCCGAGGCAATGACATTGTCGAGCAACGTAATAATCAGCTGAGGCGCATTGGTCCATATACACTGAAGACTAGGACCGACATCGCAGTAGCGCCAGGGCATGGATGATCTTCAGTCTTGTCATTCAATCTTTCTCCGGCCATATGGCACCTGGTACTATCATCGTGCTAGTCATCATGTGCACTCTGACGTGAGGTAGCTTGCAGACCTGAAGCGGACCGTCAGTAAAAACGTATCGATACAAAGTTTGGGAGGTACGTACCGGAAGTTATGGTGAGATGCGCGCCGACATGTCTTTCTCGTCATAGCGACTCCCGAGGGTCGGACGACACGTCGGCTTCGTTTTCCTTTCCTTTTTATGGTATCATAACATATGGCTGGGTGCGGCACCGTCCACGCGAAGCCTCCCACCGAGGAACAGGCCAGACCCTTCCCCTCCATCCCCCAGATAACCATAGCAGGCCAAAACACCAGGCCTGTAGTGAATGATCTCTCCCCACCCCCCCTCAGGGCCCTGTTTCAAGCTCCGTCCTAACCAATCCAGCCGCCGACACCGCCCAAGCTGCTCGGGCCGGCCGCCGGGCCGTGACGGGGGCGGGTGCCAGCGGGACGCCGCCGCCCCTCCTAGATGTCGTCGTCGTCCTTGGCGTCCGCCTCCCCGTCGCGGCTCCCGTCGCGGTCGGCCTCGCGGTCGGCCTCGCGGTCCCTCCCGGCGCCGGGGCTGCGGCTCCGGCTGCGGTTGGCGCGCCGCCCGCCGCCGCCGCGGGCGCCCCTGCCGCCGCCGATGGGGCCGCCCTTGTTGCCGGCGGCGCCCGGGGGCGGGCGCACGAAGGCGAAGTCGACGTTGATGGTCTGGTCCAGGAGCTTGGTCTGGTTGGCGCCGTCGATGGCGGCGCGGGCCTCGGCCAGGGTCGGGTACTCGATGAGTGCGTAGCCCTGCACACACACACACACACAGCACGGTTAGCCCAGGTTCGTTTTCAATCAATTCCCCGACACGCGAGCGAGCCGCTTAGCTAGGGGGGGGCCTCCCCTGCTGGCCCGCGCGGGGGTTCGTGATCTTGGACTGGCGTGGGTTGCCGCGCGTACCTTGACGTAGCCGCTCCTGCGGTCCAGGTTCAGGTGCAGGTTCTTGATCTCGCCGTACTCGCCGAAGGTGTCGTGGATGACCTCCTCGTCGGCCTCCTCGTGCACGTTGGTCACGACGATGATCCAGCCCTCGATGGAGCGCACGGCCGTCGCCTTGGCCTGCGTCTGCATGTCGTCGACCTTGGCCTGGGCGGCGGCGGTGGCGGTGGTGGTGGCCTGGGGCGAGCCGGGCTCGTCGACGTCCATTTCTACGTCGGCCATGATTGCGCGCGGGTTTCTGGGGAAGGTAGGTGTGGGTGGGATGTCCTTTTTCTTCTTCTTTTTCTTCTCCCTCTTTCGGTTGAGATCTAGAAGTAAGACCTTCGTCGACTGTGTATTCGGTGTGGGTTGAGGAGGACGTTGATTGCGTATGTCTGATATTATTGTGGTTGTGAGAAGGGAGAGAGGTAAGTTGAGCACGCTATGAGAAGGACGGTCGCCCTGCAGTAGCAGCAGCAGTAGCAGCAGCAGTAGCAGCAGCAGTAGTGGGGAGCTTGCGGGAGCTGCCATTGCACTAACAATTTTGATTTCAACCTCAAAGTACTTTTACGGACTATCTAAGGATTACCTCACATGCCTGTACGACACACAGGTATCAATTTATATACATACTATGAGGAATCCATCGAAGATCAAAGAGAGAGGATATAGTACCAAGAAAAAGAGAAGTATCCTTAGATGAAGTGTGCCCATTGGTTGGCTGTTTTGGCACTCCATAACATCTGGACAGACCGAATTATTTTCCCCCATCCGGATCTGATGTGACGAGACAGGCCGAAGTAGAATGGATCGAGGTTCTTCTGCAGGGGATGACACCTACGAGACCTAATCTCCAACCGCCTCCAGAGGTCTTCCGTAGCTGATCCTAACAGAGCTCACCAAAACCACTCCAGGTTCGGGAATAGACTGCCCAGGTGGCCCCATCGAGTTGACTAGAACTTCCAAGGCCTCTTTGCGGAGCTGAATGGCTGGAGAAATACAGAAGACAACATTGATCACTGGTACGTTTGTCACGCACAATCCTCACGTCAAGTCAGGGCAACGTCTGCAGCGAAGTCAAACAGACAATTTGCTATTTCCACCTGTGGCCTATGCAATGCTTTTCTCCCTTCCCCCTTTATATATGCCCGCGACGCCTGCACGAATGCAACATAAGTAATTCGAATCCCGACCATCGTCATCGTCATCATCATCATAACCTAATCCGACGCCTTCCTTTCCAATGACCACACTGACGTGCAGCGAAACCCTCCCAATGCAAACCGGACAGTAGTACACTTACACTGTTAACCCAACAAAACCCTGACAATAAGAACGACAACAACTCGACAAGACATTAATGATAACCAGAAAAGTAAAACCCACGACGGCATGCTTCCAGTAGCATGCTCCCGATCCCTTTGCTTACGCCCTTCCCCTCTTCCTCAGATCTTCCAGCATATCGTACTGGCGGTATAGGACTCGGCTCTTCTCATGAAGCTGCTCCTCCAAGCCCATCTTCTCCCTGTGGAGAGCTTCCCAGGTTCGACGCTTGTATCCTTTGTTCATATTATTGTAGTTTGTGGTCTTAGTCTCTATCCTTCGCTGCAGCTCCGCCATCTCCGACTCTGTAGTCGAAATGAGGATGCGCATATTCTCTGTGGGATCGAAAGCGGGCCGCATTGTGTTGTCCTGCTCGTCGACGAAGCGACTGGCTCCGGTAGGGGCGGCTCGTTTTGCCTGTACTGGATTAGGCCGCCGAGGGAGAGCCTGGCTCTGTATGCTTGAGATCGAGTCCATAGTAGACTCGGCCCGCAGCTTGTTGCGTATGACGGTGTATTCTTGCTGCAGCGACTCCAGTGACTCCTTAAGTCGATCTCGCTGAGCCTTGGTAGCGTTGTGTTTCTGGAGAAGGACCCGTGTGTCCTTTAGTGATTCGCCGAGCTGCTCCTGAGTAGTGGCGAGCTCGACCTGCAGGTTCTTAATCTGTTCGGAAGTGGACTTGCGCGTCTGACGTAAAGCACGATTCTGCTCTAGGAGATGCTCGTTCTGCTGACGGAGATGGTGGCTCGCGGCCTTGATTTGCCCCAGTTCCTTCTCAAGATTCATGTCCTTCAGGGTCGTTTGCTGGAGTCCGGACTTCTCCTCCTCCAGAAGTTGTATACGCTTCGTTAACAGGTCACGCGTGTCGACGTTCTCCTGCTCCAGGCGCCGGAGATGTCTCTTAGACAAATCACGCTGGTCGCCCTTCTCCTGCTCCAGACGTTGGACATGTTTCATGACCTGATCATGCTCCTCGGTTTTCTCCTGTGAAAGACGCTCGATATGATTGACGAGCACTTCACGCTGCTCATCTTTCTCCTGCTCCAGGCGCTCGATGCGCTTCATCAGCTGGTCACGCTGGTCGGCCTTCTCCTGCTCCAGTCGCTGCACGTGTTTGACGAACAACTCCAGCTCATCCTGAAGCACCGGAAGTGGCGAGACTTGCTCCCTCAACTGATTAACGGTGGCCTTCAGGGAATCGACCTCTTCGTAAGCAAAACGACAGTCATTGGCCAGCGAATCACGTTCGGCAGTCAGGGCGTTGATGTGGACTTCGTGCGTATTAACGAGGGCATTAGCCTCCTCAAGACGCCTCTGCATGCGCTTGACTTCTATAGACGAGTTAGCCTGTATTCCATTGCCGAAACGGTCACCAACTTACTGTCTGCCTGGACACGTTTGCGAATACCAGAATCGGAATCAGAGCCAATAGCGCTGTCCGCAGAGCTCTTGTGAGAAGAGCTTCGGGCTTCTTGAAGCTGGAGCTCGAGCTTGGCCTTCTCCCTATGCAGCTTGTCTGCCTCGCGCTCCATGGCCTCATCGTGCTCCTGCAACTCGGCGATCTCCTTGCGCAGCTGATCCATGGAGACGACAATGTTGTCTTCCTCCTGGGAGATGTGCAGAGCGTCGACATCCTTATGGGTGTCGGATGCCTGCTGAGACTTGCGGTGCTTGACAAAGACTGGCTTGCCGTCCTGATCGAGCTCGCCAAATTTGAGGGCGCCAGATACGAAGTCGGCCACGTGGTGGTCACCGAGGGCAAACAGAGACCAAGACGTGAAGGCATCTACAGTAGCTTCATCGACACGGGATGCTTCAATAGTAGGTGAGTTGAGGACAGGTGAGCTCTCAGCAGGTGGGTCGACAGTGGGCAAGGCGGCATTGGTGTAGATCTTGGGGTGGCGGACAACGGGTGCGTAGGCACGAGATGGGTAGATGGAAGGCAAATCGATAGTAGACGAGTCGACAGCGGGCGAATGAGAGCTAGCTGTGCGGGCGCCGGAATCGTCGGCAGGGGGCTCCATTCGCGGCCGTGCAGAAGTAGAGGATGAAGAGTAACCCTGGAAAAACCGACTGAGGCTGTCATCTGATGGCGACGCAGACTCGCAGCGAGCTTGGTAAGGAGCCCGTTCACGTGTCTTGGTCATCATCGGAGGTGAGGGCTGAAAGACGGAAGGAGGTGAATAGCTGAAGGCCTTGGGGGTGCCAAAATCGCAACTGGAAGGCGCACGCGATGAGGGCAGATAAATAGAGAAGCCCGGGGTAGGGGCAGAGGGCCGGATGGCAGGTGGGGGAATATAGCTAAAAGACTCGGCGTCGGGATTGGTGATATCCGAAAGAATGGAGTCGATGGTGAGCTCCCTGGGAGGAGCGATGAAGCTGTCTAAATCGGTGGAGACAGTGTCGTGGGAGCCGGCAGACGAGGCAGGCTCGAAGTTCTTGCGACGCGTCTCGCGGCTGAGCCGCGTGCCAGGTCCCATTTGGGGCAACTGGTCAGTTGATCAAGAGCTTGAAAGCACAGTATTATTTGATCCGATTAGAGAGCAATTGGAAACGCGCAAGCGCAAGATGTGATGAGAGCAAAGCTGGTGATGGGCGAGCGGATGTTTGCTTTCGTTTAGGAAAGAAACAACGAAGTGAGATTAGACGCGTGAAGCGCGCGTGTGCAATGTGTACTCCGCAATCAACTGCTTAGCGCACTGGCCTACAGCTGATCTGCAGCCTTGAAAGCGGGGGGTGCAGGGGTGCCAGGGTACCAGGGTACAAGATCTGGCATCAAATTCGCCACTATTATGGGGCATCTACAATTATACCTACCAGGTAGGTACGTTTCGATCTGCGAGATAAATGATACGGCGGACCGAAAGACATCCTGGACAGGCACACAATATTGCTGAATGCTAGTAATCATCGTTGGTGTTTACTTGAATTGGAACTTGCCCGGCAACGGTCACGTCCGCACGTGACCATCGTGGTTGCAACTACGGCAACAGAAGAAGGCTACGATCCTCCATAGATCTCCGTGACCTCCATGATGAGTTGCCAAGTACGCATTGTTGATTTCAGGCCGTCTTGGCTTCCTCGTATTAGGTTCTGATAGATCAAACCTGACGTTCTCTCTTTGGTAAAAGACGAGCGACCCGATGGCGTAAGGATTAATGAGATAATTCCAGATATAGAAGATGCTGCCTCTTGAACATGTTGTGTTGTCTTCTCTTTCATCCACACCAACCATTCCAGTCTTTGTTCCGTCAATCAGACTCACCAAAAGACTCGAGAAGCAATAATCCATATCTGAATTCATACCCGTGCTTAAACGCCTCTTCCCCAAGCAACAACTTATGCTATATGAGTACTCTTGCTTGGTCTCATCGCCCACAGATTGATGTACGACGACAAGGCCCACCCCTCCCCCCTGGTCTGACAGCCTATTCCGCCATCATCGGCACAAGTCTGTCAAGCTGGAGCCCCTCAATTCCTTTCTTATGTAGATACTAGCAGCCTGGTTCTTGTTTGCGGATTTAGGGCATGTGGACTATTGACCTTCTGGGTATTCATGGACAGCGTTGATGATTCATAAATGCATTTGCATTGATCACGCTGCAAATCACTGCCGCATCCACTGCAGCTTTCCGGACCTTGCAAAGATCATGGCCACTATCTCATAACTTTTGTCCGTTCCGGTTCCGCAAGGCCTATCACCAATATGCCTTGTGATATATTGTACACTTCCACCCTGGATGACTCAGTTGCTCGCGGTAAGGACTTCTTTCTTCTCGTCTAACCGCCATATCCAGGGGCCCTCTTCCCATTCAAAGATAGATAAATTATCGCTCTCCGGCAATTCGGCGACGCTGGACTTCACCCAGAGCCTTCATTCCGCTCAAGACCGTGGTAGTGCCGAAAACAGCAATGGGAATGAGGATGTGGCCCAGAGACAAGCCGCGGTGGTAAAGGAAGTAAACAACCTCGATCGCGAAAATGGAGCCGAAGAATGTTGTGTGGGACAACGGAGCAGCGCCCAAGGCTTTGGGCAGGGCGCTAATGTTTGCGCCCAGGAAGCCGAACCACTGTTGTAAATTCTAATTAACAGCTGTTTCGCAAGCCAGAGGTGTATCATGGGAAGAGCAAGGAACTTACAGCAACGAAGAGGATAGGGAGAGTAGCGGCAATGACCAGCATGAAGAAGATCGAGAAGACTTTGTGTGGGTACTGGGTGGGCTCGCGGAAGATATGGTTGATCTGGGGCTTCTTGCCGTAGCGCACCGGGGCCGGGGCAACGGGCGCAGGCTTGTTGGGATCCTGGTTGATCTCGATATCGAAGGCGTCGGCGACAAGGCCCTGGGCAGAGCCAAAGGAGCCGATGACGACAGTCGCATGGACAGGCTTGGGAGATACGAGGAACTGGGCGGGAATCTCCTTCTGGGTCTGTAAGGAACAATTGATCAGCCTGGGCTCCTGAAAGGTAGTGGTACTGGTATCGCGTTGGCTGCACGTACGATTTGGACCTTGCCCTTGCCGCTCTCCTTCACATTCAAAGGGAAGGGCGCCTCCAGTCCAGTCTCCTGGTCCTTCAGCAGCACAAAAGCCTGGTGTGGTCGCTTGGCCTTGCCATTGTCCTTCGCCGTAAAGCTGACTGTAAGGGTGTCCTGAGCGCCGAGGGCAACGGGGGTGTTGAGAGGGGACTTGGCTCCGAATCTGAAGTTGAATGGTTAGCAATTGGCCCAAGGCGACGGGCGGAGCAACTGTCTTGGTGGTTGCAACTCACGTCTCCTTGTGCGCCTCACCGACACCCTTCTTGCTGTTGATGGAAATGCTGGCGTCGTCGAAACTCCATGAAGACGCAGCCTGAACAGCACCAGCTGCCAGGAGTAGAAGGGAAGGAACCGAAGTGAACCGCATGTTGTCTGGCTGTGTTGTGGTGGGAATTGGCCAGAATGTGGTTGTTCTTGGCGAGGCTGATGGAGCTTGAACTTCCAAAGGCCAAAGGGACAGTGGACAGTCGTCGCTGGAGCTCTCAGCTTCCAGTGTTCCCCATTACGTGGCGTGAAGCTGGGAGCTTGCCGCCGGCACACACCCCTGCCATTTTGGCACGTGCACCCCCTGTCAGCATCAGACCTCCTCATATCTACAGCATCGGCCTGCTCAAGGCATTGCTTCCCTTGGCAATATAAATTGACTCTGATGATCAACTTTGCACATGAGGCCTTAACCCTCAGATTCACTTCAGCTGCTTTAGTTCCAAAGACTAGGTAGCACATAAATGCACAGCAGAAACGCCCACTCCAATCTGAGTTTGACAACATACCTACTTAAGTACTTAAGTAGGTACCTACCATACCGCGCAACTGGTTATTTTGAAAACGCTCAGAGGTACCGTTTACATGCTCTAAAACGGTTTTAGCCCCAAGTTCAGTCAGGCATTATTCACTATACTGAAATGGTTACTTTACTCTGAAATAGTCACTTACTCTGAAATAGTCCCTTCGTTCTAAAATAGTCTCTAAATCCTTAAATACCTAGGTACCAGGTGCCTTCCAAGGTTCCAAGGTTACTACGGTGCCTTCCCTTCAAGATTTAAAGGCAACAACCTTCAAGGCAACAACCTTCAAGACCTTCCCTTCAAAACATTCCCTTCGAGATCAAGATCATCAAGACTATTAAAACCATCAAGACCTTCAAGACCATCAAGACTGTTAAGACCATTAAGACAGACCTTTAAGACCTTTAGACCTTAAAGTAGCTACGTAAGTAGACTAAGTAAGTTACTCTCGAACGGTGAAACTTTATCCCTAGCCAAGATCTTTACGTCTAGATTTCTAAGAAAGATCTCGGTGCCTAGAAACGATATTAATACAAAACGATCTTAATACTTAAAACGATTTAGGTACGAAACGGCTTAGGTACGTAGAAACAGTCGGCTTTCAGAATAATCTTAAAGACCTAGCATATATTCAAACCTAGAATGGGCCCTACGGATTTTAAAACGGTCCTACAGATTTTAAAACGGTCTTTCTGCTTCAAGTTTAATCAGCCACAGTTTCTGGCCAGGTTACCGTGCCTCCGAGCGTTTTCAAAATAGCCAGCTGCGCGGTATGGTATTCTTGGGGTTCCTTGGGGTTCCTGTGAGAATAAAAGGGCATGCTCACAATGCCACCGGCTGACCGGATCTCTACAACTCCTGATGTGGCCAATGTGGAGCGATGGCCTTGATCCAGCAGAGGTGATAGACCACAGAGGAATAGAATCTTCAATCATTGGGTGAGCAGGCAATTGAGGACAAGATTCAGCAGATGAGACCCCGAGAGCAAAAACAGCTGAAATGTGGCAATGACCCGCTAGCTCACAGCATCTCCAGGCATACGAGTGAGGCTAGACTCATCAGACAATATGGCCGAAGTCTCTATGTCATGGCAGAACCGCTTGAGGAGTGCGCATTTGCTGTTGCCAGTTCGGCTACAAAACATAATCTTATGTGATGTCAAGGCAATAATCGCTATATGAGACCCGAGTTCCGCAGCTGTCACAATATACATCTCTGTAAAGAGCCCTCGAAGGAGCGAGGGTCGGATTGTGCTTACTTAGTGCCAGGCTCGTTGTATGCGTCGAGTAGTGTTCTAACATATCAAGTAAATCGAGCCATAAAGCAGCTCTGAACGGGAACAGCATCGGTTGGACCAGAGACGACTGACCGGGTTGATCTGCCATACGTGTCATTCACCATCCTGTGATTTCCCTCCTGGCCCAGTCTGGAAGTGGTCGGCTGTTTGTCCTCCAGGCCTACCATTATCTGGACGTAACGACTGGACGTAGGGACTGAAGGAAGTGGGATGCATGTCCATGCGGTCCTGTCCCGTTGGGGCTTGATGGCATTGAACAGTCCCTGCATGTCCCGTCCCTGCAGTCACCCTTGTTCATTTCACCTTGTCCTGACTTGGCATCAAGATAGACACAATCTCCTGAATGTATTCTGCACCTCAGACCCGATAGACCTGCCCCGATCGCTCAGTGAGTGGGTCACGATATCCGGGGCCTAATGCGGGGAACTGGCAAACGGGGTTAATTTCGTCCCGGGTTTGCATCAACACTCACAGCATCAATAATATTTGCGGGAGTAAATCCGCCCGCGGGGATATCGTGTTCCATGTCCACGGCCTGACGGCACTGCGTCCTGGTAATGAGTGATGGTCGTCCCTGATTTATGCAGCACGCATGGTCATTTTTGTCGTCTGTTTCTGGACACCACCGACCTCATATCGCATATTCCGTGATATTTACCCTTAGAAGTGGCTTCCCATTCATCACTCTGCCAAGATGGAGTGGAAGAGACAAAACAAGACCTATCAAATTCTGGAGGCTGCCGAAAAGGGCGGCTACGGCGTAGTGGCAGCGATCGCGTGAGCTTCCTGTGAAAGACTTGGGTGAAAACGAGACTGACACTTTCTCAGTTACAACGTGGAAAGTATCTTGGGCCTCATACGAGCCGCGGAAGCAAAACGATCCCCGCTCATCGTCCAGGTGTTCCCCTGGGCTATCACATATAGTGATGGGCTGCTAGTCCACGCCGCTGCTCAGCGGGCCCGTCAGGCCTCTGTGCCAGTTGCGATACACTTGGACCATGCACAAGACGAGGCCCTGATCAAGCACGCAGCGGCAAATCTACCGTTCGACTCAATCATGGTAGATATGAGCCACTACGAGATGGAGGAAAATCTCCGGAAGACGCGTGAGCTGGTTGCTTTTAGTAACCAGCACAAGGTCACGACGGAGGCGGAGCCGGGGCGCATTGAGGGAGGGGAAGATGGTATCGCAGACACTACAGAGTAAGTTTACTGGAAGCATCCTTCTCATGACCCCCTTGCTGTGTGTAGTTATGTATTGTGTGGACGTCCAAATTCTCTTGCCTATCTACCGCACTATATTCCGCCCCACAGATCAGTCATGAATCCACACCAGACACCTGCTGAACTTGAACTATTTAGCCTTGAGGGCGCCTTGACCACTCCAGATCAAGTGGAGGACTTTATTGCCACAGGAATTGACTTCCTAGCACCTGCATTCGGTAATGTTCATGGTGACTACGGAACAAAAGGTCCAGTGCTGGAGTACGATAGACTAGCAATGATCAGGCAGAAGGTAGACGGAAGGGTGCGTCTTGTGGTGCATGGAACGAACGACTGGCCAGAGGATGTGACGAAGAAGTGCGTGGCGGGTGGATGTGTGAAAGTCAACGTCAACAAGCTGGTATTGCTCGATTATCTGAACTACCTAAAGAGCAACGCACCGTCCAAGAACTTGACCACACTGATGGAGGAGGGGACCAAGGAGATTCAAAGACTCACAGAGTGGGCAATAGATATATGCGGGAGCACTGGGAAAGCATAGATTACTTACGTCTGCATTCGGAAGTCTTACGACTTCAGTTCGATGTATTGTAGATAGCTACTGCGACGATGTAATTTGCTGCTGCGACTGTGTTCAAGGCTAAACACCCAGTAGCTAAGGTAAATTCAAGTACCTCAAGTGCTAGCTGCCACCCCCACGCACCTTAGCTAGCCTCAAGTAATGCCAACCTGCCAACCGGATAAAGAGCGTGCTAGTGGATGGATCCAAGATCCCTCGGTTAAGGTCGACTTATACGAGGCTACCTAACTACCTAGGTATGTCTAGTAGGGGGGAGGGGGAGTAGGCACCCGTAAGCCTTAAGTGCCATAGCCTTACGACTAATGCAGCATAAAATCAAGATCCATAGTCGCAGCAGCGAGTTACACAGTCGCAGTAGCTATTCCGGGTAAATTCATATACAGATTCTCTTTCTTTTCAGCATTTAGGATTCTGCAAAGTGCACATATCAAAGCTTTGATACTCACAACTAACCATGAAGTGTTCAAGGACCTCTGCCACATTCAGCTAGATCTACCGAAGTCATGAATTACGCAACATTAATTTGCCTGTTTCCTCGCCACGGAATAATGTTTTGTACTCTCCAGCTTTCGGGCAATCCTTAATCCAAAGGATTCCCAGTAATCTCAACTTCCTCCAACTTCCTCCAATTTGGAGCCAACCATATCTGTCCATGCATGCGGAGACGTAAGTGCGACGGGACGCATGCATAATTTCCCCCCAGATCTTCTTTCCCCATATCTACTTATTATTTTTGGGAACCCCTCACTCTTTGCTGCATGTCGTGGACTTGGGGGGCATCACCTACATCCATGGATATAGCCGAGGATAATGTTACTCACGGGCCTGTAGACGGAGTGTATGCCGGTTTAGACTGCCATAACCAAGCTTTTAGTAATCGTGGCCGTATTTGGACTCCGAAATTCCAGAAGGTAAGGGCTCTGGTACGACCCATGGCGGAAGAGGGTCTGGCCATGTGATCAAGACCTCCATTGGTACCAATGCTGTGTTCTGGACTCCATAACACCTTTTGACTGCCGCGCCCCCTGCGACCCAATATCTCAAGCGGTCCGATCTGTCCTCGAGGTAGGAAGATAGAGCCACGTAGTCACACTCGGTCTCATATTCTTCATCTCACCTTCCGTCGTTGAAGACGTTGATCTGAGCCATCAGCCCCGAGAACCTTCATAATGGAGCTCCACGACAAGCCAAACAGCCAATACGAAGAGGAAGCATACGTTGACCTTCCTAAAACCCATGAAGAAAGTGTCATCGACTACGTACCGGATACGGAGGAAGAACGCAGGCTCGTACGTAAAATCGACATGTACCTACTCCCTGCATTATGGGGAATGTATCTCTTGAGCTATATGGATAGAACCAAGTCAGTACCCATCACTCTCAAGAGTCAATAAGGATAGTCCCTTCAGCGTATCTGCAATTACTGACATGAGAGTTCTGTATATAGTATTGGCAATGCTAAGATAGCTGGAAGTAAGTATCTTACCTCTCTTGAAATATTGTTTTTGAAGTATTGGTAGTTGGTAAAGCGGTGCTGACACTGGTATTGCAGTGCAAGAAGACCTGGGGCTTGACTCGAGCCGATACTCTATATCATTGATCGTCTTCTTTGTTGGATATGTTGCCTGTGAGATACCTTCTAAGTAAGTGGCATGGCATATTGACCACTTCACTGTGCTATTTGGGTGCCCAGATATAACTAATACTAATGCTCTTGTATTAGTATGATTCTGGCTCGGACGAGACCCTCAGTATTTCTCCCAACCATCATGTTCATATGGGGTTGTGTGACTATATCCATGGGCTGGGTGCCAAATTACCAGACGCTTGTTGGTCTACGAGTGGTTGTTGGTATCCTCGAAGCCGGCTTTGCCCCGGGCGTCCTCTTCCTGCTATCTTCATGGTATAAACCCAACGAGCAGAGCAGGCGTTTTGGCGTTTACATCTCGGCGGCGATTCTGTCCGGTGCGTTTGGTGGGCTCATTGCAGGCGCCATCACCTCGAACCTAGACGGTGCACATGGAATCCCGGGTTGGAGATGGCTCTTCATTGTCGAGGGTGCTACCACAGCTGGCTGGTCACTTATATCAGTTTTCTTGCTCCTGGATTTCCCTGCCAATACGAAGCAGCTCTCGGATCGCGAGCGCGAGCTGGCCATCAAGCGCCTCCAACAGTCCAACACCACCCATAGTACCGAGGAAGAACGGTTGGGACATCTCCAGGCGCTCAGGCGATCGTTGTTGAACTGGAGGACGTGGTTATTTGTCATGGGTTATATGGCTGTCGTTGGGTCCTCGACATTGTCTTACTTTTACCCAACCCTTGTCGAGGGCCTGGGCTATAGCACGGCCATCTCACAATATATGACAATTCCGGTAAGTGGTCCCATTCAAAGATTCCTGGTTACACTCAAGTGCTCAATCTCCATTAGCACAAGTATGGTCATATATGAATGCTGAGAACTCTACTACAGATCTATGTTGCTGCTTTCATCTGCACCGCTATCAGCGGCGTGGTGATGGACAAGTACCCAGGGCAGCGCGGCTTCGCTTTGGGATGCTGGATGACCCTTGCCATGGTCTGCTCTATCGTCACATGTGCTGTGTACAATTTCAAAGCCCGCTATGCCTTATTGGTCATTATGGCCAGTGGTCTTTGGGTTTCTAATGCCCTATCGCTGGCATACGCCTCAACTAATTTCAGCACCATGAGCAATGAAGTTCGGGGCATCAGCCTTGCCTTCGTCAACGCGATGGGGAATCTGGCCCAGATCTACGGTGCCTATCTTTTCCCTTCCGAAGATTCCCCCGAGTATTTGATGGGCTTTGGTGTGATCAGTGGGCTATGTTTTACCGGAGTAGTTTCTTACTTCTTGCTGCATATACTGCTGCGAGCATACCCGAACTAGGGGGGGGGGGGGCTTGGACGGAAGATGTTCCCTTGGCTACCATCACTATAGACAAGAACTTGGTGTACAAATAATCATACTGGATGTATATTCTAGATACCCGCCGGCATCAGTGTCTGTCGGGACTCGATGTAAGACTCAAAGACCATTTTACATATGTTTATCCCGGAGTTCCCAGTTCTAAATGCTATCTCGAGCAGTTTTGACAAACTCTTGCTCAAGTGCCCATGCTACTTCTTACGCATATTAGGCTACATATTACCCATAAGGACACTTCTTTCTTCACCATGTAGACAATACTTCGGTTGTCGTTGACTCGATGGAAGGATGTAGGCCTTTGCCATATGTATATATGCCTGGCTACATGTAACAACCCAACGAATGTGTGGATTTGCTTAAAGAGGGTAGATGAAAGGAAGGCTATCAAAAGTTCTCGGCACATTCTTATTCTCGGGGTGAAAGCAGTTGTGACAGATCACATGTTCAATCGCCATCAAGAAGTAAAGTGAACCCACACCTGCCAGTCTGTTCACCATACTAACGACGTCACAGAGTCCAGAATTGGCAGTAAATTAGTGGAGACTCCAGACGTGCATGTGCAATGAAGGCGGGGGGACTGTACGGGCAATTATGTCGGCAGATAGTCTCATGGCCTTACTTGCAGCGTCACGACAATACCGAATATATTAACTGAGTGGGAAGCTCATAATATCACAGCTTGATTGGTGCTGTGTCTCACTTTGAATATATCAATACCTCTTGCCTTCTTGCCTTCTTGCCTCCACAACAGAAGCATGTCCACCAAGAAGAACATCATCATCACCGGGGCCGGCGGCATGATTGGCCCCATGCTGGCGCAGCGTCTCCTTAACGATGGATACCGTCTCGTTCTGACAGATATTGTTGAGCCCAAGGTACCTAGTGGACCAGAATATCTGGAGAACACCAAATGTATGAAGGGGGACATTTGTGACCAGGCCTTCGTAAAGCAACTGCTCGATGCGGCGCAGCCGCTCCATGCCATCTTCATTTTCCACGGCATCATGTCAGCAGGGTCTGAGGCAAATTTTGATCTTGTAAGTATCTCGGGCGCTGATGAATCTTCCTTGTCTCCGCCCGCAAGGTTTCTAAGCCTGAAGAGATTGGGCGACGCCCGGGCGGTGGCTCGACTACCATCCTTGTTTGAGTGCTGATATGCAACAAATCAGTCGATGAAAGTGAACATTGAGAGCGTCCGCAACCTCTTACTTGCTCTGAGCCGATTGCCAGAAGCGCCAGTCAGAGTTGTCTACTCCAGCTCCCAGGCAGTGTACGGGCAGCCACTGCCCAAGGTTATAACGGACGACATAACTCCCACGCCTGAAGGGACGTACGGCGCACATAAGTACTCGACAGAGATCATAGTCAATGATATGCACCGTAAAGGCTTGATCGACGCCTTTACGGTCCGTTTTCCGACCGTTGTAGTTCGGCCTGGCGCACCAAGCAACGCTGCCCCGTCTTTCCTGTCTGGTATGGTCGATCTGTGAAATTGATGCAAACCTCTGTCCGGTGCTGACACAAGATGTCTAACAGGAATGATCCGCGAGCCAATGAAAGGAGAAGAATGTGTGATTCCGCTCACGGACAGATCCTACAGGACATACGTCTGCTCCCCTAGCAGCACAATCGAGAACCTGGTACGGGTTCTAAATATGAGGAATGATGCTTTGCCAAAACACAAGCGGCACATCATGTTCCCAGGCATCTCGGTCACCATTCAGGACCTGATGGATGCGCTAGCCAAATATGGCGGCAAGGATAAGCTGAATCTGTTGAAAGAAGATACGAACCCCGGTTTTGAGAGGATTTTGAGAAGCTGGCCGGAAGACTTCGACCCGACCACTCCAGACAGGCTTGGTCTGGTTCGGGATGAGGCCGCGGAGAACCTGGTGAAAGAGTACATTGACTCACTCAAGCCATGATATATACCTAAGTATGATGGCACACCAATCTCTAGGTCTCACGTTTCATGTTTACATTGGAGAATAGACAATACACCACCAGCAACTTTTGAAGTCGAAGCGAATGGTACAGGTTCATAGAGAGAATTCTAAGTGGCACTCCCGGTGAAGTCTGTCCTCGAGCAGTTCGCCTTAATTCTCTTTTGGAATCAAAACTAGAAGGGCCCGTACTTCAACACGAGTAATCTTGCTTGGTATAGCGTAAAGAGATATATGCAATAACGTTTGGGAGCCTCCCATTGTGCTTACCTGGGACATCTGGGAATGGCACCCCCAACCTCTACCCCTTTCCCCCCCAGAGTCTGAGCCCTAACCCTATAAACCAGCTGCTACCTGCTGCCTGCTCCCAGCAGTGCTACAACATCAAACAAAAACATGACAAACACATTCCACGTCAACTTGGCAGTCACCATAGCTCTGATTTGTTCCTCCTGAGTCTGTTCCGCGGAAGTAATATCTGGAGGAGGCATCGAGACCTGATGTTGGCAAACAGACGCTTACCCTCTTTCCTGCACTCCTTGTTCTTGAACAAATTTCGGCATACAGGAAACCAATGGATGAAGACCTCGAGTAAGCTGTACTGCGGCCTTCTCGTCGTGCGGAAGATATTAACTAATCCGTTGCGAGTTGCAGGCGAGCTATGGCAGCTTCTGGAGCTGACCAAGCAGAACTGCTCGAGGAGGAGCGTCAGATTCAAGAGGCGATCCGCCTGTCTATGATGGATCATGAGCAAAGTCCACCCCCCACAAGAGAAAGTAGTACGACCATCAAGCGCATGGCAGACGAGGAAATCATTAGGGATGATGTGAAACGTCCTCGAGCTTCTGGTGCAGATGCGGCCAAATCCATCCAGCCAGGCATCAGCATGGCCTTCCCCCACGGTGCGCTGCGCATCACTCGGACGCCTGGTAGGCGAAATGCAAAGAACTGCATTAATCTCAATGATGTAATCCACAAAGAGCATCTATTGTCTGCCTGCGTCTTTTCCTTCTTCATATCAGACGAGGAATTATTCCCGCATCTTCCCCTTTCGGACTCGTCCCATGCCGTACCGGTAAGCAACGACCAACAGTATATCAGCCAGCGAGCCACCCTTGCTGATTCTGTTTCTAGGTTTACATAGGTCGAGATCCAAATATGGATCCCGTTGTCGCCGAGGTTTGTCGCCGGAGCAATGTTGCGATGAGGGAAAAGATAACAAAGAGCCAGCTGCAGGGCATAGGCCCTGCACTTGAGCAATACCATCGCAAAGCATATGGAAGCGACTATCATGCGTTCTTTGCATGGTCATCCGGCTCGTCGCATTCTAAGATACTCGTTCTCGTATACCCAACATTTCTTCGGATCGTCATCACCTCTTGCAATATGATGAATATCGACACAGAGTTAGGCGACAATCACTGGTATATACACGACCTACCGAAACGGGCTTCTCGACGACAGGTCCCCCAATCCGGGTTCGAGATGGACTTTCTCGCGCATTTACAAGCTCTTGGAACGCCATCAGCGTTTACAGATTCCATCAAGGGATTGTACGACTACTCGACCATCAAAGTACATCTTGTCACTTCTGTTCCTGGCACATTTTCAGGCGCCAAAGCCGAACAGTACGGTCTGCTCCGTCTCAGAAGTGTCATTAGAGGTCTAGACCTGAACCTCGCACAGGAGAAGCGCCAGGGGAAGCTTCAGCTCGAAGTATGCACAGCAAGCCTTGGGAACTTATCAGCAAAGTGGCTTGATGGGTTTTACGACTGTGCTCTGGGGAGGAAATATATCGAGATCCCCGATGACCCTGACGTCCCGGGAGAACTCAAACTGTTCTACCCCACCGTTGGAGACGTCAGGGCAGCGGATGAGAAAGCGCAACAGGGTGCAAGCAATATTGGGTGCCACACCCGTCCTTGGGCCCAGGCTCCAGGAGCGATCAAGAGTTTGTTTCACCATTACCAATCAAAGGATTCTGGCAAGCTCTTCCACCAGAAGCTAATTCTAGCCTACAACCCTGTTGAGCCTACCGCATCCCCACACTACATATATGTCGGCTCTGCCAACCTGTCGTCATCCGCATGGGGGGCTCTCGAGAAGGATAAGAAGGAAAACAAGGCAACATGTGACATGAAGCTCATCAAAACATCCAATTTCGAATGTGGAGTTGTTGTCCCCGGCCATTTGGTAGAAAGCCTTCTTGAACCAGGCACAAAGAGTTGGCAGGATGGCATTGTGCCATTTGTTCAGACTGCGAGCAAATACGATCTGAGCAAGGATAGGCCATGGAACGACCCCAGATGGGTGGCGGACTTCCAAGAGACTTGAGTAATGTTGCTGTGCCACAAGTTTTGGGCCGACGGCGTGATAGCTTCTCGGTACAGAGTTCTCACATGGCCGGATAGCAAAATACCGCAATGATTATGGGCTAATTTCTGTGTACTGCAATCAAACGCGTTGTATATGCCTTGATCTTGTGCTGCTGTGGAAGACTCACTAAAGTACCCTCCAGTGCTGACATTCCCCAGATGGGGACTGAAGCCCCTGACCAGTGACCTAAGGCGCGTGCCGGCCCGTTCCTCAATAGCGGGCGGGCCCGCTGACCTTGGCCTGAACGCCAGGCACCCCCGGAAACGGTACTCCGTTCTCGACAGATCTCCACACACTCAGCTAAAGGAAATGTGGTCCATTAGCCGCGTAAACACGAGTAGGTACATGATATGTCTACGCGTTGCTTCCAACCGCCACTCTGTAGGTTGCAATGGGAAGATTGACCGGATGGAGGCATACTACCCGCCGTGAAGGCGGTAGGAATGGTCGAGCCACAAGGCGCACGTAAGTTTGGTCCTATCATTTCCATTTGGCCTTATCTCCTGGGTATGACCGTTGAGATCTTGTGCAAGCGGCTTGGTTTTGGTGCAACAGACTAATCTTCGTTCCCTTCAGGACCAATTATCTTTCTGTTCTCCTAACAAACCCAACACTGGTCGCGCTCCTTGTTGTCGCAAGTTTGCTCACCCCCGCGGTCGCCTACACGAGGCTCTCCGACGACAGCCTACATCGGATACCCGCAGCAGGCGCCGACCTCGACCACAGCATCGCTTCTGGACTGCTCGCGCCGATCCTGATCCCCCGCGTGCCCGACACGCCGGGTTCTGACAAGGTTCTGCAGCACTTTGTCGAGTTCTTCGCGGGGCAGCTGCCGAGCTGGTCTATCGAATGGCACAACTCGACGTCCAAGACGCCGGCGACGGGGGACAAGCTCGTGCGCTTCCGGAACCTGATCATCCGCCGTGACCCCCCGTGGGCCGGCGTCGGGGATGTTGCTCGCCTGACGCTCGCCGCGCACCATGACAGCCTGTACAGACCAGAGGGGTTCATCGGGGCGACGGACAGCGCTGTGCCGTGCGCCCTGCTCATGCACGTCGCGCGGAGCGTGGACGAGGCGTTGACAAGGAAGTGGAAGGCTATGGAGGCTGTTGGGGATACGGACGGCCTGGACGAAGAGAAGGGCGTGCAGATACTGCTGCTAGATGGCGAGGAGGCGTGGGTGCAATGGACCGGCACGGATAGTACCTACGGCTCGCGTGCGCTGGCCAAGACCTGGGGTGACGAGGTTCACCCCGCCATGTCGGTGTACAAACACCCCATCGACTCGATCAGCCTGTTCGTCCTGCTCGATCTCCTGGGCGCCAGCGACCCCCACGTCCCGTCGTACTTCCCAACGACGCACTGGGCATACCAGAACCTGGCCAGGATAGAAGCCCGCATGCGGCAGCTTCGACTCCTCGAGTCCACGCCCCGGGACCACTTCCTCCCCGAGGCGGGCAAGGAGGCCCGGCACTTCCGCCCCGGGTTCGTCCAGGATGACCACGTGCCGTTCATGGACCGGGGCGTCGGCATCCTCCACATCATCCCCACGCCTTTCCCCTGGGTCTGGCACCGGATGGAGGATGACGGCGAGCACCTGGACGGGCCTACGGTGCGGGACTGGGCGAGGCTCATGTCGGCCTTTGTGGCGGAGTGGATGGACCTCGAGGGTTTCGTGCCATCTTTGGGGGCCGAGGCTGTGTACGATCGGTCCGAGAAGACAGAATTGTGATCAACTAGGCCTGTTTAACAACAAACCCCCAAAAACAAACAAAAGGATATTTTTTTTGGCACATTTTGACTACGAGACAGTCCGCGATATGGTATCGCTTGTGTGAAACACGCACGATGTCCTAGTGGAAGGCATCTAATCCTAGTGCCGCGTGATGCTACTGACGATGCGGTTATGAAGGCCGTCGGATATATTGGGTGAGATACCACTCTTCCGAGGCGAGACATGCTTGCGTTCCGTGATGCAGCCCTTGGATCATGGGAACTGTATAACTAAAGCGCCCTTGAAGACCTGCTGTCTTTTATCCTCCAGAACTACACTCAAGCCTTGGTCCAGGTCCAGATGGCTGAGGCCTACGTAACGTCGAGCTCAAATGGGGAGGGCTCTGCTTAATTACTAACCCTTCCAAGGAGCAAAGTCTGGAGTCGCAAGGACGAATGCAAGTCAGAACATGTTCCGGATATGATCTCCCATATTCAAAACATTGATCACGCGAAAATGCCTGTTTGATAGGTGATTATCCCGGGACAGGAACCATCGCAGAAAGACGACAAGGGATTGGGGCGACAGATAGCATTCGCCGAGAGGGTGTGATTATCTTGCATGAGACTCTGAGGCCATTCGTCTGGACTGCCTATCGCCGGCGCTGACATCTTTGCAGCATAGCAACTGTGATATCTTCAATGTCGTGATCTGTCGCTCAAACACGTGATACTCCAATGGTGCAATTACATGCGTTATGACGAGCGAGTGCTGAGCGGCCCAAAAGCACCCTCAGCTCCGCAGATATTAGAAATATATCATCCAACCCACTATTTCAAAGCAAATACAGAATAGAAAGGCTTATATGCTAGCGCGCCAAACACATAATGGGAGGCGAACGTTCTACCAAGTCCGTTGCCGTCATTGGCGCTGGTGCATCAGGTAGTTTACACTCTCTCCCTGTCTAAGCCAAGCCCATAGTTGACAGTATATAAAGGTGTCATCACAGCAGCGGCCCTGAAAGCCGAGAACTACTTCGAAAGAATACAAGTTTTCGAGAGGCGGGAAACTGCCGGCGGGACATGGTACTGTTCAACAACACTGGGTATGGATTCTCGAGGTTTGAACTGACGGCTGGCAGGATCTTCGACCAGAACCCCGGGCCAGAACTGCCATTACACCCGGGGAGATTGCCTCCAGAGACAGATCCGCCGGTTCAGATCCCCGATGAACTTCCTACGGTCACTGCTCCTTGCGAGCAGGAGCGCTATTACCAGACGCCGGTCTATGAATCTCTAACGTTAGTCCCAGGTGCCCCCGCTGACATGAACGCGGCTGGAGGTCAAGTACAAAGACTGACGAATAAGAAAGGACAAACGTGCCAGATGTAGCAATGTGCTTTTCAGATGAGCGGTTTGCATATGGGCCATTCCCGCCTCACTATGTCCCTCGCCAATATCTGGAGAATTATGTTGCATTGCATAAGCTCGACAAGCACTTGGTACTCAACACTACTGTTGAAGACCTTTCCAGGATCCAGTCTTCCCATCCTGAGGTACACAGTGATCGGTGGAGTTTGACGCTTCGAAAGCACGATGTCCTGCGCGGGGTAGATATCTGGTGGACTGAGGTCTTCGATGCCGTGGTCATAGCGAATGGTCATTATGCGGTACCGTTTGTACGTCGCGAAGCAACTCATCTTGCCCGGCCCCCCTCAAAACGGATGCTGACTGTGACAGATCCCACATGTCGAAGGGTTGGAAGAATACCAAAGGAAGTTCCCAGACCGTGTGGTCCACTCCAAGCACTACCGCTCACCGGTAGTGTACTCTGGCTTGAAAGTCCTTACTATCGGCAGCTCAGCGTCCGGGTTTGACATCTTCAACGAGGTGAAGCAAACCGCCAGCCTCCCTGTATACAGCTCCCGTCGCTCCAAGAGCCCGTTCGAAGGTGACGAGCCAGCTCCCGGGATCATCTGGAAGCCCATCATTACTCGGTATCACCCAGACGGCAGCATCGAGTTCGAGGACGGATCGATCCTAGGCCCCGATGAGGTCGACAGGATTATCTACTGCACCGGGTACAGACCATCCTTCCCCTTCTGGAATATCAAGAATAATGGCCGCCCCTTGTACGACTATGAGAATGGCAAGCTGGTCAATATCTTCTGGCACACCTTCTTTCATGACCTCCCCACGCTGGGCATAGTCGGGATCCAGAAGGGATTGACCTTCAGGAGCTTCGAGTACCAGGCAGTCGCTCTGGCCCGCCTGTTCACCAAGCGGAACGTGTTCCCGCTACCTCGGCCGGAGGAGCGACGACGCTGGGAACTGGACCGGCTCAAGGCAACGAGAGCCACTGGACAGAAGTTTCATGATCTCCAGGGCCGGCTGGGTAGCTTGGGCAAGGATACGTTTGACTTTTTCGACTATCTGTACAAGTTTGCTGGGTTGGGAACGCTGAAGGGTGATGGCAGGGTACCGCCGGTCCTGAGCAAGGAGGTCCTTGATGCGCTCAAGAATATCCACAAATATCCGAGCTTGGGTGAGCCATCGAGCGGTGAAGGAGGCACTGAATGCACCTGTGAGCCTGCCCACACTGTCAGACAGAGAGACGATGGCACGACGAAGGAGTGGGTGCTGGTTGAGCGAGAGTTGTGAGCGCTGGCTCTGACTGAGGCAACACAGCGCCATGGTTTAGATGAGAGGCTTATACATAAGACGAAACGGGTACAGGCGCATGGGTGAGAGCAACACATACTGTTTCCTTGTTGTTACCGCAACAGTCCAAGATCATCATATTTTCCAATACATGATGACAATATCTCCTTGTTCCAATATCAGATGAGAAATAGAGCACTCGGTCCCCTTCGTTCCTGCAGTGCCCAGCAGCCGCGCGGATGGAAGTTGGCGCTGGCTTGGCCGAGATGTATTTTCAGCGGGTATGATTCACTGAGGATGATGCGTACAAGTTCATCCCTCGGGCCAGAGCTGTGAAGAGTAAAACAGCGGCCTGAGAGCCTTTAGAAGCACGTCTAAGTTGCACAGACAGGGAGTTAGACAGACAAAGGGGGGGGGGGGGAGTTAGCAGGCCAGGTTTGGGTAGGGAGTGACTGTGCCCCAATGCGCCACAAACATCGAGCCACAGTGCCATAGAGACTAAATAAGGGTTAGGGTTCTTGAAGTCAGTTCGTTCTGATGTGTGCGCAGGTTCTCAAGCGAGAGTTTTCGTTTTCATTGCATTTCTGTTTCATTTACTGGTGTTCCACAGTTGGTTAAATCTGTATAAGTTCTGTCCGAATTGTGGCTCTTGTCAGGAGCACCCACAGCAGTTTACACAGGCAGGCTGGGGATTCGGGCTGTCCTTCAAGCGCAGGCTAAAGTGAATCGCGGGGCCGACGCGGCGAGGAACTTGGAGGCTCGAACATCCACACGAGCTCCAGAAGCGAGCACCAACCTGAACCAACATGAGAGGGCTAAACAGAGCCCAGATTGCGCTCCGCCAGTGCAGGTATGGCGAGAACCCCCCTTCTCTCGAGAATTGACACCCCCAGTCCACCGATTGGCACCTCGGAGAAGCTGAACAAGCCCGCACAGGAGCGCGACCAGCGCCGTAGGCCCAAGCTCTTGCGCCAGCCGACCCGCCCTGCTCCAGCACGCCCGCGCGGCGACGGCCACGCCAGCCCCGTCCTACGTCTGCCAACGATGTTTCTCCCAGACCTCGGTCCTGGGCGCAAAGAAGAACAAGGAGAAGACCAACCGGCGGGGGGCCGCGGCCAGGGAGGAGCAGGAGGCCGAGGAGGACGAGGTCGCGCCCGCCAAGACCAAGGGCCGGTCCAAGGAGAAGGCCGCCACGACGCCCGACTTTGACTACGACGCCGCCTTCGACCTCCAGGAGATCGACGACGAGTACGCCCGGATCGACGAGCGGTTCGAGAAGCGGCTGCAGGAGTTCAAGGTGGGCGGGCGGTTCAACCCGGAGATGCTGGGGCAGCTGCAGGTGAGGCCGGACAAGAACCTGCCCGACTCGTACCCGCTGCGGGAGCTGGCGCAGGTGGTGCACCGCGGGGGCCGGAGCGTGTCCATCATGGTGAGCGACCAGGACTACATCAAGCCCATCATGAGCGCCGTGCAGGGCAGCGAGGAGTTCAACCAGCAGCCGCAGCGGGACCCGGACAACGACCTGGAGCTGCTGCTCAAGATCGAGCCCGAGAACCCCGAGGAGCAGCAGAAGCGGCTCAAGGGGGAGTGCAACGGCTGGAAGGACAACGTCCGGGACGTGCTGGCCACGAGGAAGATCAAGCACGCCGCGTGGCTGAAGGCGAAGCATATCACAAAGGACGACGCCAAGAGGCTGGATACCAAGGTCAAGGCCATGCAGGACAAGAAGATCGAGGTGATCGAGAGGAGGGAGAAGCAGCTGGTCCAAGAGCTGGCGAACAAGCAGAAGCGGCTGTGAGTAAGTGACATGAGAGTTGGAGCTTGGCCCATACTCTGCGCGCACGAGTTCCCATGTAGTGCATGATAGTCTGGGGCGTTGTGTATGATTTCTAGTGCATTTTATACAACCGAGACAGGTCGGCACTCCCCCCCATCTAGGTGGCCACTCCCATCTATGACCTAGCCTGTGCCTTCGGTGCTGCCTTTCCAGCCACTGGCACCCTAATCAACTTCCGCATCTTCTCGTCAAACTTGTCGCCATCCGTAATCCTGTACGTAGAGCCGTGGGCGTGGTACATGGCCAGCTTGCCGAAGAGGTCCTCGGAGTACTTGACCTCTGGGTGCTCTCCCTTGAGGGCATATTTGGCAATGGCCTCCCTCGTCGTCTTCGTGTTCTGGGTCTTGTATCCCTCCGCAAGGGCCATAAGGTTTGCGTTGGCCTTGTATTCAGCCGTCGCTCGAAGCCAAGCCTCGGGCGTCGCGTTCTCCCCGACGGATGCGGCCAGTTTCTTGCCGAGTTCGGTTGACGGCATCTTGGCTGACCATTCTTTGAACGCCCCCACGAAGGCTCCCCAGTTGTTGCCAGTCGTCTTCTGGATCTCCTTGACGGTGGCGTCCATGTTTGCCTGGATCACCTTCTCCTTCTTCTCGTGAGACATGGTATCCATGACGGCTTTCTTCTGGTCCATGCTGGAGAAGAAGATGGGCTTGTTGCGGGCAAGCCAGGTCTTGACCTCGTTGATCTTGAAGGACTGCTCGCCCTCCGCAAGGGGCCTTCCGCCACCCATGATGCGTACGTTCCGCATGGCAATGTCCGCCTGTCCCAGCGCCGTGTTGGTAGCCACCGCGGGGCCCCATCCTACGAGCGACTCGAGCGTGGTCGAAGGGGTGTACGCCGTCGCTTTCCCGCCAACCTCCTGCTCCCGGACGAACGCCTTGACTTCCTCGTCCATGGCGTCCATGCCACCATTGTTTCGTTCGTCCTCGTCCCTCTTCTTGTCGCTGTCGCTCCGAGGTTTCCGAGCTCCGCCGCGGCCGCGCGTGGCTCCCCGACCACCACCACCACGACCACCAACACCTCGAAAACTTCCTCGAGCACCAGAGCCCCCTCGAGCACTAGCGCCCCCTCGAGCGCCAGCACCTCCTGCCCTTGCTTGGTACTGGCCTCCAGAACCACTGTATGACTCGGTGGCGCGAGTAAAGCCCGCGCCCGTCGTCCGGTTGGCGAAACGGCCTTGTCCAGAACCCCGCTGGGCTGTTTGACCACCTCGGCCCCCTCGGGCACCCCCATACCCTTCCGAGCTGCGGAACACCGGCCTGTCGCCGCCCTCGGTCTTCCGGGGCAGGGACTTGAGGCTGATGACGCCTCCGGGGCGGGCGCCGGGGGCAGGCGGGCGGACGGCGCCCGGGGGGCGCTTGGCGCCGAGGCCCCGGGCGTCGAGGACCTGTGACCTGTGCTGGGCGGCGACGGGCGTGGGCTCCGAGGGGCGGCTCATGGCGCCGAGGGCGGAGGCGGCGGCGGCGGACCGCTCGCGCCTGGTGGGCGGCTTGTCGTCGCCCGCGTCATCGTCGAAGTGCCGCGGGGTGGTCGAGAAGGTGCGTGGTGTTA
This sequence comes from Cytospora piceicola, assembly GCA_023375675.1. Lineage (NCBI taxonomy): Eukaryota > Fungi > Ascomycota > Sordariomycetes > Diaporthales > Cytosporaceae > Cytospora > Cytospora piceicola. The sequence goes on along the minus strand of JALQBC010000014.1, from coordinate 327,900 downwards.
TGGGCAGAGCGGGTCGTGCGCTGCGTCCGAGGACGAGGCGCGCTGCGTGACGAGGCATTTGTGTTTCCCGAGGAATCGCGGGCGAGGTCTTGCAACCGCGAGTTGCCAATTGGGGGGGGGTTTTTTGGGGGCGATTGAAGCTGTTCGCGTGGTCGTCAATCCAAGAAAATCGGCAGGTGGCCCGAGCTCCTGGGAAAAGAGTGCCGGCGCACAGTGCACACGAGTCGCCCCGGCGAAGGTGACACTGTACCTCTTTCACTCATTCACTCGAGACGAGATACTCGTTGATGGATATACTGCAACACGGCTCATCGACTTCCAAGAGATATCACAGCAGGGGACCACTGGAAGCGACATTCATCATTTGAAAGCAATAATTCAATTTCTGAGAGCGATGTGTAGGATATCTAGTTGCTAAAGCATACACCCACTGGGCCTGATGTTAAAGCCAATCGCCCTGTCCAGTGTGTTCTCCTCTCAACGCATCATGTCCGCCAGACAACTGTATGCCTGGCTATATTTGTCGTCTTGGAATATCCGTACCAGACCCCGGCTGTTCCAGATGGTCATACGCTTCGTATTCAGGTCTTCCAAACTTCCGACAGCCAAACTCCAGTCGCCTTCTGCTGAGCATGAGTGAGTGAGTCTATAGCTCTTTAGCAATGATGTCTCCCGGAAGCCCAATTCAATTCCAGAACTCGCATAAGAATGTATCAGTATTGAAGGCACCGCCGTCTTCTGGTGCACCTTGCACGCGCTCTCTGAGACGGCATGACTGGTATTGCTTGTCATGCCGAGAGAGAGTCAAGACTCTAAATCATGGTCGTTATCTTGTGAACAGTAAATTGCGAACATCCACCATGCTGTGCCAGGTACCCCTTGAGCCGGCAAAGATGGTGGTGATGTGACTTGTGTATCAAGGATTTCCGTTCCTCGTCGGACGAAATATGGTATCAAGAACTGTGCTTTTTCATAAATAGTGGTTGCCGTTACTCTGGTCACAGCACCTGAGAGGCCTTTTTGAGTTTCTCCGGCCATCTCTGATGGAAATGCATCCATGAGATGACTACTTTAGAACTGGAAGTCCCTCTCCGTGTTTTGTGCGTGCATGCCTCTCTTGTTCTCGGTGAAATCCTCAATGGTGTAGCCCCGGCGGTAGCTGTGGTAGCCTAACTGGTCCTCCATAGTGACGTTCGCAAGAGAGTGCCCAGAGTAGCGGTGAGGAAGCTGCTTCTGCTGTAAACGCCCTTTGAACCCGCGCGGGTCGAGCGCGTCCATGCCCCGTGCCTCATCGTAGAATTGACGAAGTGCGGAGTCAGGGCTGTCGAGGGCGTCATCAAAGTCCGAGTACAGCTGAACATGAGAAGCGTCGCTCAGGCTCTGGAGCTTGGTGAAGTCGATGTTGGTGTCCTCGAGGACTTTGGCTGGCTCGTCGTTGTAACCGCAGCCGAGCTTCTCAATGACAAGCTTCTTGTACCGCTTCAAGTGATCACGCTCGCCCACACACACGGCCCTGAGTCGGTCCTTGTCGCAGAGGCACGCGGTCGGGAAGAACATGCAAGGCATGCGGATGTGGCAGCTGGAGCATGCGACGTCCTCGCCCCACTTTCCGAAGTTGTAAAGACGAAGGGGGGCATTGGACGACATGGCCGAGTCTGCAGCGGTCTGGAGATAAGGGTCCTCATCGCCGAAAGCTGCGTATGCTAGCATCATGTAGCAGCGGATGCGCTCCCATGCCTCCTCCTGTCGGAGCTCTTTTGGTAAGCTACACGGATCCGGGAACTCAGGGCGCTTGACTCCCTGTTCCTCGGGTTCCTGTTCCTCGGGTTCCAGTTCCTCACTGCCAGTGGTGCCATGAGGAGTGTTGTCTCGTGGTATATGTTCAGTCTCTTCGGCAGCCAGGGCTTTGAAAAGCAAGTGAGCCTCCACCTTGTTGAACCACTTGCGGGCACCCTCGTACGCCTTTATGGTGCGAAGAGTTGCGTGCATTGGCAGTGGCAGCCGCTCAAAGAAGTTTCTCAACAGGGAATCGAGAGACATGAGATACATCTGGTCCATGGCTGTCAAGGGTGTCAAGTGTTAGTACATGATTCAATAAACCCACGACGAGGACCACTTACCTTCCAGCTTGGGCAAGAGCTCATAGAAGAGATATTCCACCACGGCCGCGTGGATCTTGACGCCGGGATCTCCAAAGGTAACGCCGAAAGTTCCCTTTCGCTCATAAAGGGGTCGGAGGTCCTCCTCCCAGGCCAGAGGGTCACCTTCGAAGTTCGCATCACGCGGGCCTAGTTCGTAGAATGGAGCCACATCCAGCTTCAAGTCCGAACCGGACTTCCGATGATCGTTGACCATGTCCAGGAGAGGGACCACGTCAAACAATCTGATGTGCTCACATCGCAAGACGGTAAGGGTCTTGAGGTTCGGCATCTCCTTCAGCCACATTCCCAGAGTCTTGACATCCATGTACGGAACCTTTGTGAGATACAGGTGCTCGATAGATGCCCCCCACAGCCGGAAGGATCTGGTAAGTCGCACAATTCCCTGTGCAAGCTTTTCGTATCTCGGCTGTCTCTGGAATTGGGTACTTGGGTCGAAGCCTAGGTAACCAGAGGAGACTTGAAGGACCTTCGAACAGTCAGCGTACTTGGGCTTTATGAGCAGGATCATATGAGCTCTGGTAGGAAGCGAAATGTAGTTACCTTGTAGCCGTGGGGAACTTTATCCCCCACAGCCTGACGGGACAGCGTCTCGTACTCGAGAACGGTATACTCGGTGTTGGCAAAGTCTCCGGTGGCAAGGTCAAATGTGCACTGTTAGATGCAGGTGTCAGTGAAAGCAAACAAGTAAACAGGACTAGCAGCAAGGAGAACTCACTTTGAACCCAGAGACCGTCTCCATTCCGCGTTTGCAGCTCTGAGATAAGGCAGCAACACCCAAATAGCCAGCTTCGCTAAGAATCTGCTCGCAGAATGTGTCGTGTGTGGCCAGAAAGTCGAACAAGGGGTGGTCCTTGTTGGGGTCCGGAGGGCCATCAGACTTGCGTCGCTCAGCATATTGAGGGTCAGCAAGGCTGAGTGGGGCCTGTTCATGTCAGTGCTGGATTCAACATCGCGAAACGAGGTCGCAACATACCTTGAGTAACAGGTTGGGCTGGTCAGGGTAGAAGATGCAGGTCGTCTCGCCTGCTTCCTCCATTGTCTTCGCCTTGGGCTGTTCCATACCCTCGCGATAGACCGAGTGATAAGTCACCTTCCGGTTCCTACTATAACGCGGACGCAGAGGGAGCGGCTGGTATTTCTTGTCGTGAATTCGAATGTATTTGTCCGAGAAAGGCTGCGTCTTCGAGGGGCCCTCCTCCTCCATGCCGGTGAGGAAGTAACCCAACTCCCTATTCGTGGGCTTGCATTCCATGCGGGCCCGGGCGTTGAAGAAAGGGGGTTCACGGAGCACCTTCTCCTCGTACTTGGTGAGATCGCGGCCCGGTGTGCCGCCTCTCCACATCGGACGCCGCCATCCATTCCGGTAGTTACTCATTGTTACTGCCTTCAGATCAGTAAGTGGTCCACAGCTAGGGTCCGTATTTCTTTATGAGCGCCAATGTGAATAGCAAAAGCCAGGATGTAAGGGTTCTTGGACGATACAGGCTGGTTCTGGAGGATTGTGATAGAGAATGAATTTCAAATAGTCGTGTAAAGGAAAGGCCAGGTCAAGGTCAAAGACAAGGGTATGAACTTCAAGAAGTCAAAGTGGGCGGGAGCAAGAAGTGCAAACTTCAAGTCCAAAAAGGTGAGAGCAAATGCGAGAACTTCGTGTGCAAGAAGGGCGGAAGCGAAGAGGGTGAGTGAAAAGGGAGAAGGGCATTGCTCCCGCCAAGTTTTTGAGTCCACTCAGATTGTTAGGGGAAGGTACGGCAAGGGGTAGATATCAACCAGATGTGAGTAACTCGTAAATGGATGGAGTGAGTCTAGGTGAAGGACAAACGTGGGTTGTGCGAAGGAAATTAGACTTAGACAAGTCTCTCACATACCTCTGTACGCAGTTTTTGGGGAGGGGTGTGCAGAATTAGATATTATGCAGCATCAGGAAGAATCAAATATATCTCCAAGGAGAAGGCCAGTGAAGGGACCATAGTCTCTTGTGAGTTTGTTGACGTTGAGATGTCAAGGACGAATATGAGAGGCGAGAGGTGGGTGTTTGGTAAAGGTAAAACTTCGGGGCAAAAGGAGCAGAAAGCAAGAACTGGAAGAAGCATGTCACGTACCTTTATAAAGCCGTGAGTCTAAGGCAAGCCGGATTAGCAAAGAAGGTAAGCTAAATTGGTGGTACGTCAAGGCCGCTATGGGGGTGTGTGAATTCCAAGGCGATATGGTTGAGCCTAGTAAGGTCCACACTAGTCGAGGCAGGTGTGGATGATATAGCTCTGACCGTGGCGAGTGACAAGGTGTGGTCAAGGCGATGTACTTATGTAGTCTGCAGTCAAAGCGTGTATAGTCGTAGCAGAATATTGCCGGGGTGGGTATGGTCGAGGTAGTGGCGGACGATGGACAGGTTCTGGCATGGATATCGGGTTGGAATATCTTCGAAGAGTATTGGGTGCACCGGAACGGAGGATGAGGTTGTTGAGGAGAGGACTGCCTTGTTGATCTTAGCCTGCTGTTCAAGGAAGGAAGAGGACGTGTCAAAATCAGAAAGTAGGAGTAGGGAAACGGTTGAAGTATACAGAGGCCCCGTCGTAGATGATCAACTGATCGGGTGGGCTCAAAACGATCTGATTATACTGTTGGCGGACTAGGTGATTGTTGGCAGTGAATCGGTAATTCACTTTGTGAGGGCATCCCGAGCAGCACTGCCACCTGGGCGCCAGTGAAGTCAATATTAGAAAGGAGAGAAACTCCGGATGGCAATATACCAGCAGCACCAACAGAGGACATCGCAAATTCTTGTTGTTCAGTTTATATAGAGACCAACATTGAACAGCTCCAACGTCTATATTAGGCAGTTAGAACTGGTGAACTACACAAGGGGATGTATTTTTCTTGGCGTTATCGGTGGGAGGGCAGACATTATTGAAGATTCTCTACATGCCTGTCCTCAAGGAAATTGATCGTGAGCCTTTTCAATCCCCTTAACAAGGCTCTCCGAAGGATTGTTTGTCCTGATGACTGGTTGCCACCTGCTGTATGTTGTGATGCTGCCGTCTGTCCACTAATGCCAGGCCTTTTCTGGCAAACTTGCCCTTCAACGAAGACCCATGTGATCAGGGATATCTAGCTGTAAGTCTCATTGGCCTCAGGGGAAAGTCAGAGCTGGGATATCTTGTAGTGCCCTTCAGGAACAACAATCGCCTGTTGTTCATCTTTCTTTCTTTTTATATTTTCATATAAAATTGGTGAGATGGAGTGCTTCTCTAAGTTCCCAGGGTTGCCAACATGGAGAAAGAGATCTATAGCAGTAGGGACTTTAGCCATGTGAGGAGCAAGGAGCATTCCAGGACCATGGAACCATATGCTGAGTACTGGGACATACAGAGCCACGGCCTCATGGCTGGCTGTTTGCGTCAGCCGCAATATTGACCACTTGAGCAAAGCAAACCTTTGCTAAGGGTTTCCAAGTGAACATTTGGAGCATAACGTAACCGAATATGCTCCCTACCATAAACATTGCGGCTCTTGGATGTTTGCAGAAGACCCCATATGTAGAGAAGTATGCAGATGTCGTGACTTTTTGCTTCCACTTGAAAGCCGCGATGGAAAACATCGGCTGGACAGGTGAACACAAGCAAGCAGCGTAAACCTGTGTCTACAAAACTCCGGTGATCAGCGACCATACTGTCCTGCTTCCTTGTTTACTCTGTTGATCTAGCTCTCGCTTGAGAACGCCGTCAAATGTAGTAGAGCCTCACTTCCTCCTGCTCCAATGGCCAGGTTCGTCCACCCAGAAGCTCACAAGGCAGGAACGGAAGTACGTACAGTCTTATTGATGGGAGAGAGCGCTAGCAATAGTTCGGCCGGCCCTTGGGGTGCTCGCAGAGATCGTGCGATACAGTTCCGATTGGACAGCAAGAGCTTCCGAGAAAGGAGAAAACAAGAAAACTTGACATGCCTCTCCACAGAGCAAGCCGCAACCCGAAAGAGACCATCGTATTAACAAACCCATAAAAGCAAAAGGAAGCAAACCCGGAGCCTTTCCCACCCTGGTCGTTCATCACATCAATAACGACATCCTAAACACGTCGGTCTCGTTCATGGCTGGGGCAGGATCAACAGCATTAGCAAGCTGAAGACACAGCTCGCAAAAGACGTCAACAAGCATCATTCCGAGCCTGAACTAAAGGCGCAGGGAAGGCAACACGACGGGGGATATAGAGCTGGCTATGCCGTGTCCAGTTTCGCAAGAGGGTAGGGGATGAAGGCGGGTAGAAGACAAAGTGATGTTTGGAGGGAAGCTCAAGAGCCCGCCAAGGAGACGGCAACTCGACACTCATGCAAAGAAAATATCGGAGCCGCATCGAATACTACCGCAAGTTAACGAGCGATGCTCTCCGGCGGGGGACCGGGCAACGAGCCTCGAAGGCACGGAAAGGCATACTTCCATCCCAAGACGAGCAAGCACACGAAACGATTGAGACAATCCCGATCGACGAGGAACCGATCAAGACGACGGTAAACCCTCCACTGTTGAAACCAGATAAAGAGACCGGCACGTGGCCTCGGGCAGGCCACCACGTGACACTACACCCCGACACACCCTTCGCTTTCCCTACGATCGACAGTCCGATGACGAGGCCGATGCCTCCTCTCGAGTACACAGTACATATGGTGTCATAGAACAAGCCGGAAACAAGCCAGTGCTGCCTTCGAGCCGATCTCGAACAACCTACAGGCAGAAACAACCCGAAAGACACTTTAGAAGAATAGGATAACTCCTCCACCGCCGCCACCAGAAGATAAGACACATTCTTGCTATTGGCGACGGCGACCAAGTAAGAGGTGGCTGTGGCCAGGACTAGACGGGAAAATGACCGCGATCGTGCATGACACTTGTCAAGGTTGCCGCCAGTTCCACACACCCAAGACACGTCCATCTGAGCACATACTGCTCATGTTTGAGGGAGATTTCTTTGGTGGCTTGGGGGGGCCCCATCATGCCCTCCACGAACCTGTCTGACAGATCCGCTTGGTGTACTGCAAGCCGCACATCACTTGGATGCAACAGGATGCAGGACGGCATCATCCCCCATGTGCAATGACGAGCCGAGCTGCTCTAGGCCGAGGGGAAGCTCCATGTGGCTCCAAGTCTTCGAGTGTGTCCTATGTCGCGTGTTAGAGATTCTGGTTGCCTTTGCGGTGACATTCGGGGCTTTGCAAAGATTGGAATGGAAGGCGATGCGCCTGTGCTTTTATCTGTCTATTGTCCACCGCCGAGGTACGATAACGTCAAGTCCAAGACAGAAAACGGTCGTGATCTGCGCCCTGCAGCAAAGATGGCGGGGAGCCTGCATGAACCTTACTATGTAATGGATGTAAGGGGGGTCAGCTGCCCCGGCTGTCGAACTTGTGACTTAGCCCCCGGTCAAATCACGAGGCCTCATGCCCCCTCTGAACTGGCCTTCATCTTCATCATTTGCGTCAACTAATCAGGGAGGCTTTGATCAGGATACGATAGTAGGACAAAATAATGCCCTGTACCTGTATGTAAGGAGCGGTCAGTGTGCGCCTGTGGATCGACAGGATCTAGACTGGTCCCTGGATTAGGTATCATGATACATAATATGTCCAGCGTGTTAAAAATTGTGAGATCAAGGGTGGCAGCTCACGCTTCTTTTGTAGCTCGGATAGAACGGTCCTGGGCGAAACACACGCTGCGCTGCGGCATACTTCCAAATCTTGTCGATAGCTCCATTGACGATCTGTAGTGTACCTAGGTACTTACTGCGTACCTCAGGAGAGGTCGCCATGACCTGTTCAGTTGTTTGGCCGAAGAATGTGTTTCGTGAAGTGATGCGCATCCACTCCGCGAGGTACGGGGCACGCTCTTCCTCCATTCAGAGGAGCTCCTCCGGTCTGCATGCCCGCCGCCGCCAGTGAGCCAAGCACACCTGTTGGGCAGGCGAGGCAAATGGCTCACCTGTCAAATCAAAAGGCCTCAGCAGCAGATATTCGGCGCATGCTGCGACTGGAAGGGCCCCCCTTTTTTCTTTCTTTCTCCCTGTGCGGGCGGCGCGTTCTCATCGATCCCAGATACATATGAAAATGGCCCTGTCGGTCGTCCGCAGATAAGTTTCCGTTGGCCAAGATAGCCGCCAATGGGTGGCCGCAGGGAAGAAGGGACGTGGAGTCGAGAACAGACAGGGCTGCCTTTCCGTGACCCGCGCCCCCACCGAGTTAAAACAACGACAGGGGTATGGTGATTTACGGTCAGCCAGGGTTCGAAACGGAGCGGCAGACACAGCGGTCGTTATCGTCGTACGACCCCTTCGAACTTTGAAGTGTGGCCTCATCGTATCCATCCCCCGAAAGTAAACGCAAATTTTAATATAATATGACAAAAGAAATGTGCTGCGGGGGAAGTTTAGTTTGTTCTAGTGTATCATGCAAGATGTGAGCCACAATAATACAAGACATACAGTGAAATCTACAGTACTGTCGCTGATGCAATGCCGGGAGAAGCCAGATGGTCAATGCGCCGATCGAATGATGCAGCATATATACTCCAGACTGATAGGTCAGCCGATCTCGAGATTGGAACCAGAACCTTGGTATGAGTATCATAAGAGTGGTCGTACTATAGACGGCACCCCGACAGGAGGTCATGTTTCAAGGTTGCGGGGAACCAAGATCGAAAGTAACGAGTTTTGGGTGCCCAGGATCTCTATGCGCACAGCGTCATGGGGTTCTCAAAATCGGCTGCTACGAAGCAAGTGCCGCAGCTCAAGCCTTCCAGGAAGCCCGGCCCAGACGTTAGTTTTCGCCCAGGACGAGATCTCGACGCTAGTTTGAGCTGCCGCTGTCGAGTGATCCTCGTGCGTTTGGGTTGACACCTGTTGGCGTATCGACTGTGGCGTTTCTTGTTCGTCTCGCCCGCATGGTTGATGGATATTGGGGCCGGCGTCGCTGGAGCGTGCAAGCAATGCGATGCGAGCCATGTCTGAGAATTGTGTGTACACAATGCAATGGGAAGACGCGGGTGCTTGCCTCTGGGTGAATAAATCTAGGGGCTAGACGCGGCACGCAGAAAAAAAAAATTCTAACTGCCAACTGCCAACTGCCAAATAGGCAACTGCAGCCGCTGGAGGCACTACAGGTACACCGTAGGAGAGCATCCATGAATCCTGCTGGTGGGAGCTCCATTCCAGAGCACTCTGTGCATTCGATCGCTCTCTGGGCCCGGTGGTTATGGTGATAAAGGTAACCTGCAATCGCAAGTGATCGGCCAAATCTCGTCATCTGACCTCAAGTTCGGTATGAGGCTCACCGTAAAAAAGCCGAGAGAAAAAGATTGCTAGGCTGTCCCAAGAATCAATATGCTAGTGCAGCGGCCTGCTCGGAGCGCACCAGGGAAACCACATGCTCTGGACTTGATTTGCTGCCGTTCCAGAGTTGCGAGTTGTGCCGAGTCTCCAGGGATTTGCGCCGTCGCTTGTAAGAATTGCCGGGACGTTGTTGCAGGCTAGGACACCAAAGATGCGGGCGAGCGGGCTACGGCTTGTACGTTATGTAGAATCTGCCCTTGCTTTGCGTGCAGGTTTTTGCAGAGCTTCGAAACGCAGCTGTGCAGCACCAGCCGCACCTGGCTCCCAAACGCCGGGTCCTGTAGATCAGACCAGTCGAGTGGTGTGTATCTTCACCTCAACGAGATGAAGTTGCAGCCCAGGTTGCAGCCCCGCTTCGATTGTCCATGGATTATTTGGGAGATGATCCAGTCGCCGCCACTAGCGGGAAGCTTCGCTGCTTCATCTTTCGGAGGTGAGCTGCAGATAGGACCGTTGATTTCGGCCTGGGCAGCAATCGCTAGTGCGCAGAATGGGAGTCGAATGGCTGTAGGCCACTGAGTGGCGGAGAACTTAGCATCGAAAAGTGATATTACGATGCGAGGAAGAAGTCAGTCAAGCCATAGCTCAGCTTTCCCGGAAGCATAAGGAAGCATAAGGAACACCGGGCGTCTCTGCACAGTGAGCTAGCTAGCTGGTCGAAAATAACTTTTGGCGGCAGGATGGGGCAAATCTGAACAGGCAAAGGGCGGCGTGAGAGGCTTCTTGAGGCGCAACGGGCTCATGGGCCTGGAGGATAATTCGATCTCTTCACGAAGGCTTCTTCTTGTCGATCAATGGGCCCTGAAATCGTAGCGATAGATTTGAAGATATCGAGAGTCGCGGGTTTGTCCGAGGAGGGTTCCGGAGGTTGCGTTCTGGTTCGTACCAACATGAACTGCCACCACCAGTCGGTTACGTCTGGGTTTGATTTGGTGATGACAGGCGACATATCGCACTGTTCCTTTCATGCTCCAAGGTGAGAGAGCTGAGCATCATCCGCATCGCTGAAGCTTGCGCGCTCCGGGAATAGGCGATCAATATATCAGTATAACATGCTACCTACTTAGGTCGGCTGGGTACCACAGTACCCTTCGACGCGCCGGCATCAGCGCTCAGGGGCTCCCAAGATTCCTTTTGGGATTTAATGAGCAGGTGAACCCTGTCAGCGGCTTGCAGCCGGGAAAGACCTGCAAAGCAGCACAAGCCACATGCAGTGGAGCAGTAGCGCCCGTACTGTCAATGCAATCTAAGAAGAAAGTCCCCGTTTGATGAGACTACCGGTGGGCACTCTGGCACTCTGGCACTCAGGCACTCAGGCACTATGCCGCTAATCTGGACAGGTACAGCAAGAAAGAGTCATACAAACATAAGTACCTTGGGTAGAAGAGGCCGTGCCCAACCTCTAGCAAAATTAGTGGGGTCCCTAGTTGATTGCTTACACGACGAGGCGCCTAAACCAAATCTCCTCAGAGGCTGTTACGAAATGGAGTGGACGGAGCCTCAGAAAGATTAGGGGTTCCAGTCAGCTCCTGAAGAGGCCATTCCTGGCCGATGCAATGCCATGCTGCAAGGTCCGTTTCCGGCCACCGTCTCGGACACGGATACGACGTATTGTACGATACGTATCCCGGTGGGCGAGCTCCTAACCATCGAAATAGTGAGGTGGCATCACATTCACATACACAGTACACTATGCATGCTGAGGTTTGTCCCCATGATTCGACGTGGTTTGATGAGGGAAGTTTGACTGTTGGAGAGATCGACAGATATGAAGACACCCAATTCGAGGAGGCTTTGAAGGCATTGTGGATTTGAGTCGCATGGCGTCTCGAGGAGAGCTGCAGCTAACAGTTGCTGCATGTGAGAAGACGGTAGCTGGAGGGGGGGACGGCGCTTGATCATCAGTCACAGTGAATCAGGAGGAGGAATTCCAGGCGTGACTGACCAAGATCGAAGTCTGTCCGGATCATGATGGTACTGCGTACGAGTCCGTACGCACAACCTAGTTGTATTCTACCTACATAGCACATATTTGGTTAGTTAGGTGGATACAGTGTCAGTGTTTGAGAGTCACAGGAATGCCGCACAGTGGCCTTGTTTCAATGTTCAGTTCAATGTATTTGCCCATTGGCCACCGTCCCGAATTTCCGATTGATTGTCTGTGGGTCAATGTGGCCCAGGGAGCCAGGGAGCAGGGAGCAGGGAGTTCAGGGACCTGCCGAATTTTTGACTTGGCACCCCGGTAATTTTTCTGCACTTCAGTCTCCATTTGATATCGCGATCCACGGTTCCAGCCTTTTTGACGAGCAGAAGAGGAGGACCCCTTCGACGCTTGGTCCTTGGGCGTTCCCCCCCCCCCCCGTATGGTGGTACATAATAAGTACACTAGATAGCCAGACAGCATCAATTATACTACATACATATCTAGGTACCTAGGTAGGTACGTAGATCGAGTAGATAGGTGCCGCAATACTTGGCGTCCGTCACCTGCCCTCATAAGCAGGATAACACAACAATATAGTGGGCGAAGAGAGTTTCTTCCCGTCCGCTAAATATGACTACTGCATTGCATACCTTGTCAAGATCCATGCTAGTTACTCCTTGAAGGCGGTTAGAAAAGAAAAGAAAAGAAAAAAATGAGTAAGTTTTTCAATATCTATCTCTTTATGAAAATTTTAGAAAAAAGGCAATGCCATATGAGAGTTGCTCCAAGCACAGACCATGCTGCAAAAAGGTTGAAATTAGCCATGGAATGGGCCCCTGCCTAACGCACCTCGAACATTGGCTTATCCCTGTCATGCGTGCCATGCCGGTATTAGCACCATATATACTGTAGATAGTACTTTACTTGGTGGCACGGGCCTGCCCAATCCCACCGTCAGGGGGGGATTGGGGGAAACAAGCACTACGGAGTACGGAGTACGTACGGACATGCTCCGTTGATCTTGGGGTTATGGATAAATCAAGCTGGAGATTTGAGTAGTATCGCCTACTCCGGGCTTATATACTGTATATTTCTATGTAGGTGTGTGTATTGGGGAAAAATAAGGTACTTAGTACACCGGGTGTTCTGTGGCGAGCAACAGTAAGTGGTACTGTATCTGAATACGGTAGAAGGGATGTGTTGTACTGGCAGGACTGGGTATGTGTGGGAGAGAGAGAGTGTGTGTGTGGGTGTGATAGACGCCGTGAGGTTGAATGAATGTGACAGCTTTTGCTCATGTACCATGATAATGTACCATGATAATGTATCATGGTACGGCCACTTCAGGCCTGTCAAGCCAGTAGGGCCGGGTACCCAGATACAAGATTTACTGTAGCGCACATGCCCAGGTACGGACCCGTAGTACCAACGGTGACCCGCCCTGTTCCACCGTTTCGCTGGGATCCTGGTCATTTTGTAATTCCCAGGGAAGGGGGTTGCTGGTCACTGCGCCCTCGAACGGGACCTTGGAATATTCGTTGACTGTTGTGAAGGTCACCCTGACCCATTCACCCCTTCCCCTACCCTCCCCCCATCTCCCAAAAAACAAATAAAGTGCGACCCAACCCAAACTCCTGTCCCTTCACTCTCCTGATTCCGCAAACTTCTGTAGTAGCCTCCCTCTTAATTCCTTTCCCACACCAGTACAAGGACCATACATACTTTGGTTCCATCAACACTGCTTCTTTATTTTCTGTTTTTGGTTTTTTTTTTCTAGAGATACCCAATTTCCTACCCACAACATCTATCACAATGGCTGAGGAACAGAAGCCCGTCGAGGTCCCCCAGGAGGAGACTCCTGTGACCACCACCGAGACCGCTGCCGTTGCGCCGGTCGAGACCACCGCCGAGGAGACTGCTCCTGCTGGTACGCGCCCACCCCAACCCGTTTTCGATGTCGTCGTCGCATCTTGACTCACAATATTTTCTAGTAGCTACCGAGGCCACCACGGAGGTTGCCACCGAGACCCCCGCTGTTGAGGAGGCTGCCGCACCTGCCACCGAGGAGGAAGAGAAGAAGGAGGCCGAGCCCGTCGAGGACGGCCAGCTCGAGCACAAGGGCAGCAACTTCCCCAAGTATGTAGCATCGGCGCTCCAGGGTAGTTTTCATTATGGCTAACCCCGACCCTTCAGGAACTTCATGTACTCCAAGAAGTTCTTCTGGTTCGGCTCCGAGGCCGTTGACCCCAAGAAGGTGCCTGCGCTGCTGAAGGACCACAACCTGGCTGCCTGGGCCAGCGAGACCGGAAAGGGTCTCCTATTCTTCAGTGAAAAGGGCCAGGACAAGGCTGCCCCTACCAGCGCCATTCCTCTCGTAAGTTCAACTTCACTCATTCGCACCCACTCTGCAAGTAGCTAACATATTCAAAGCACGATGCCGCCGAGCCTACCCTCGAGGGATCCAACAAGTTTGTCCTCTCCAGCAAGGGCCACAAGCACACCTTCAAGGCCGCCACTCAGGCTGAGCGCGACAACTGGGTCAAGCAGCTGAAGGCCAAGATCGCCGAGGCCAAGGAGCTCGCCACCACTGTCACCGAGTCTGAGTCCTACAAGACCACCCTCGCCTCTTTCACCCACGCCAAGAAGGAGGAGAAGAAAGAGGAGAAGAAGGAGGAGAAGGCTGAGGACAAGAAGACCGAGGGCGAGGCCCCCAAGGCTGTCGAGGAGACCCCCGCACCTGAGGGCGAGGCCCCCGCTGCCGCTGCCGTCACCGAGGCTCCCAAGGAAGAGGTCAAGGACGAGCTCGCCGAGCCCAAGAAGGACGACCGCAAGCGCTCCGCCAGCAGGAAGCGCCAGTCCATCTTCGGTGCTCTCCTTGGCGGTAACAAGGAGAAGAAGGCTGAGCCTGTTGCTGCTAAGGAGGTGAAGGAGGAGGACAATGAGGAGGCCGCTGCTGAGGAGGCCGTTGCCGAACCTGCGCCTGCTGCTACCACCGAGGCCCCCGTTGTTGCTGAGGAGACCGAGGCCGCTACTGAGGCTCCCAAGGAGACCGAGGCTGTCGTCGCCGAGCCTACCGAGGAGACCAAGGCTAAGGCTGCCGAGAAGCCCAAGCGAGCCAGGTAAGATTTATCAAAACTCGAGTCGTATCGCACAAGAAACTGACCTCTTCACAGCCTGTTCGGTGGTCTGTCTTTCGGCAAGAAGTCCAAGGCCGAGGAGGCTGCGCCTGCTACCCCCGCCAAGGACACCCCCCCTGTCGCCGAGGAGGCTCCCGTCATCCCCACCGTCGAGGCCACGACGCCTCTTACCACCGAGGTGACCAGCACCGCCGCTGCTCCCGCCGAGACCACTGAGGCCACCACCCCTGCCGTCAACGGCGAGAAGAAGGACATGAAGACCGACAAGCGAAAGTCCTCTTTCCCCTTCCAGTTTGGCAAGAAGACCGAGTCCAACCCTGGCAGCCCCGGCGAGGAGGCCGCTACCTCTCCCGACGGCGAGAAGGCCAAGACCAACCCTTTCTCCAAGTTCCGTGCTACCATCAAGGTGAGTCCCCAACCGCGCTCTAATACTGTGGAGTTTCACCACTGACATTATATCAGGGCAAGGGCAAGGCGTCTGAGAAGTCCGCTGAGAAGTCCGAGGACAAGCCCACTGAGGCTGTCGCCGAGGAGGCTGTCGAGGATGAGGAGAAGCCTGCTGAGGAGGCCAAGCCTGCTGAGGAGACCGAGACCAAGGCCGAGGCTGAGGCCGTCGCCGAGGAGGCCAGCGAGGCCGCCAAGGACACCCCGGTTGCTAGCGCCCCGGCTGTCACCGCTTCCGCCTAGAGAGCCCGAAGCGCAGCGTCACGACAGGACACTTATGACAACTTGTCCCAGATTGGATCGATGACACCACTATAGAGCGAGGTCGATGACACGAAGGCGTCGCATGAGAGCATCACACAACACCACTTATGATACCCATTCCCTGAGGGTACGGGACCGGATTTGCATTTCGAGATACCCAAACGAAATTCCCATTTGTCTCGGAGCAGCTCATCGATTGGGGGAGGCCGACTTTCCTTGTTTAACCCCGTCGCAATGTCGAGTCTTGCTTTAGTGCAGCTCAATGTCTTTTGTTTTGATACCCGAAGTATACCCGAAGACAGTTTTTGAGAGGACGTGGATGGAGAGATGGAAACCAGCAACGAATTCAAAAAAAGCAAAAAAAAAGTGAAGAAGTCTGGAAAACAAAAGATGGAACGCTTGGTTTCGAAGATGTGATGGGCGGAACGGCATGCTTGTTGTGTCAGGCTTCGTTGCATCGGGTTATTTAGGACTCGGTTGCGCTGGCCAGCCTAGAGCATTCATTTAATTAATAATTAATATAACCTCCGTGTGTTGAGCTTCACCATTCTTTCTGACTCTGCTCTTTGTGATTGCCCGTGGTGTCTTCCGTTGTCCTTGTGTGTGTTGGGACTGGATAAGTGGCAGCTTCCTGTCCAACAGCAGCCGACACTGCAAGGTTCACTTGGCTACTGACCCGATTTCATACCAAGCCGGACTCTTGTTTCTTCGTTACCTTGGCTAGCCAGGGTACTACGTGCACTCGATAAACATGTAAGACGGACGGTGCGTCTCATGAATGGGATGGTATCATCGTCGCAACAACATTCATATTTTTAGAGAGTGGATTATATCTTCTTTACTTAAATAGATAGTCATCAGACCTACACAACCTTGCAACCTTTGGATAGACCGCGCGTATATCCTTGATCGCCTATGGAGGTACAGTGGTTACCCCGTATATATCATATGGCCCATCCAAGCCACCTGTATGATATATAAGGGATATATGACATATAGGGGTCACATACATCATTAGCCAATCCATCCACTGGATGTATATAATATATCAAGGGTTTATGCTATATAGGGATATATTATGTGGGGGGTAGCCATTATATCCCCGCTCATCGGTCTGAAGGCGATGGGTTTATATCTACCTCGGGGTATGAGAAGGGATTCTGAACTTGCCAAGGCAGACTCTGCCTCCATAGTTACAAGCCCGTACTTGTGTGTCAAAACGGAACTAGTTTGTATGGGGCTTCCGGCGGATTGATCGCAATGGCGAAAGAGAAGCCTTTCATAAGGCCCTGAGTTATTCTTCCCTTCTATTTGTATGCCATTTCTGCTACCCGGGGCACTCCGATTTCTCCGTACGGAACCTGGCTGTCCGCTATATAGACTACTATACATATTGGCCATGGCCCCGACCAGGACCCCTTTTTACTTCTGCAGAAGGTCTGCACCAACAACCTGATGACTGTTCTGTGGGCCTAACAGTGCTGGCTCCCAGAAATAGAGGTCCAGACAGCATATCCTCAGTGGGCACGATGCCGAAGTGCTCGCTGGAATGGTTTGCACGAGGATCCCCTTTGAAGTGCTGGCAAACTCGAGGAGTGATTACTCCAAATGCATCCTCCGGAACGTCGATGATAACGGATGATAACACACTGTGTCCTTGTTTCCTCCGGGGTTTTGATTACATGCTCAAGTGGATATACTGGGCTCTGCCTGTTGGCGCAGGCAGGACGCTGCCAAAAGAAACGGAGACAGGAAGCACCAGGTTTGCACACCAGTCACACCAGCCACAGGGTGAACGATCCCCCAGATACGAAGAAACTAGACAAAAGCTATGTAATCCTGCTGGAGCTGATGAGGCTGGAAGCCTGCCAGTATGTCTTGCGTAGTGCTGATCACAAAGGCCTTACCTAGTCGTTATATGACAAGGCCTCCAGCGGCATTATCGTGTGATATCTTTGAGTAATAAACATCGCAATGGTCGAGTGAGTATTGTTAGAAAGTATGGCGAGAAGCTTGAGGGCCGCTTTTACTAACCGTGCTTCTAATCGGCGGTGGAAAGTCTGTGATAGACCAGGATAAGAGGCGGTGTTGAAGTAAGAGAAAGAAGAGGGTCGCAAACACGGGATATTACGATAAGCCATGTCAAAAAGGCATGTACATTGGAAAAATAGGGATACAAATGTGAGGGGCGCCGTATTTTTTACACAGTTCAACGTTTCGCCGCTCGGCATGGCCTTGTTGGTCAAACTTTTGCTGGTGCAAGACGAATAGAATAGAGATGTCGATTTCCTGAGGGATGAAAGAGACATAATATACTTTAGTGCCGGTCTAATTATCCAGACATAACTCCTAGAATATTCCAGATTCCGTGGGTCTACCTACTTGATTAGCAGGTAATTGTGAAGGAAGAATTACAAACGTCGTATAATATCCAGCAAATGGTCATTGAAGACATCACATGGATCGCGATCTTAGCCTAATTATTACTTGGGTAATATCCAGGGGGCACTCTTCAGCATGTGGTCTCAAGAGCTAAGGTTGTCCCCAGTCGCCCTGTGTATGTATGCAGTCAAGAGAATCATCAGGGTTTGCCTTTCTTATACAGAAAAGTAATGGTACTGGGATTATTCTTTTAGACTTCCAGTTGACCGGTGCCAATGATCCCCTACATATGTTAGGGCACCAAAAGACCGTCTATACAGCATGGCACGGTGAGCTTCTGCTTGCCTTCTGCTGGAGAGCTTTGACAATACCATACTGCTCTACATCTTTCCCTGAAGGTGGAACGTGGTACACTCATTGCTGTCTGTTTTCTAACCAAACAACATTTTCTCAAGGTCCAATGCTTCCTGATACAGTCGTCTCAAGCCCCATTCCAGATACGAAGCAGAAGCTAAACACCATACAGTATAAGTCGAGTTGTGGACGATGAGATACCACCACTGGCCTCCCAGATTAGCAGATCCATAGCAGTGCAGGCCCCTGAAACTCGCCAGGGCGAGGAATCACTCTGAGGGATACTCAAAGGACATTACTGCCAGGAGGAGGGTGAGACATCCAGTTTTATCAATCGATCCATTTCTCCTCTGCTTCATCGTATCCCAAAAGCGAGAGGTCGATATTCAGGCTTCGAAGCATCATCGCCATGTTGAATTCCTATCGAACAAATCAGTCATCATCACGACACGAGGGAGGAAGCCGGGATAGCTTACGAGTTCGTCCTCGTCCTCGTCCTTATCCGCATCTCCCTTCGCCCTCCCGCCACCCTGCAATCGCTGTTCCTTTTCCAGTGAGGATTCGACTTCATCCTGGGCAAACAATTTCCTCTCATCATCATCATCACCACCACCACCACCCGCACTTCTCGACGTAGCAGGCCACTCCTGGTCGAACCCCCGATAGAACTCCGCCTGCCTCTGCCGCATCGCCCTCCAGGCCTTGGGGCCCCCGGAGCTGTCCACCCTGCCCCTGACCATCTCGAAGAGCTCGTCGGCGGCCGCCCTGCCAGCGCCCTTCCACTTGGCCACGAGGCCCCTCAGCTCCTGGTCTGCCGGCCCCTCGGGGTCCCCCCCCTCGGAGGGGGCGCCCTCGATCCGCCTCGCCTGCTGGACGGTTTCCAGCCGCCTGCCGACGTCCCTGATCATGGCGTCCTGGCCCGCCTTCCTGTGCGCCTTGACGAGCGCCATGAAGGGGTTGTCGTCTTTGCTGTCGTTGTCGTCATCATCCCTGCCGTTGTCCGGCCCGGACGCTCCCGCTTGGGTGCCCCACGGCTTCTTCCTCTTGCTTCCCTGCCTGGCTGACCCGGCCGGCGTCTTGGAGGGGTTAAGCAGGGTCGAGGCTGGCCGCAGCGCCCCCAATTGGCTCGGCACAGAAGGAGAGCCGGAAGAGTAGACCTCGTCAGACGACCTGTTGCTCGTGGCGGCATCTGGTGTCTTGCTGCCGTTGATGCCGGACCCTGGCGTGCCATCTGCTGCTGCTTCTGCTGCTGGGGCCGGCCGCCTGATGACTGGCGACTGGAAGGGTTTCCTGAGGGTCGCGTTCGCAGTGTTGACACGCCTTCGCTTGGCTGACGGGGTTGACATATTGGCTGACAAGACCGAGAGACGGACAGAGAATTGACAGTAAGAACTTCAGTCGACGCCACAATACACAGAAGGCCTGCTGTCTTCCATGGTTGGATTTGGAGAATTTGAAGTCCCAAATAGAGTGAGTATTCACCCAAGTTGCAGCAGCGTATGGAATGGCTGTACGAGTATATGTATGAGTGTATGTATGTATGCGGTACAAAGTCATGACATCCCGTCGACATTGCAGAGAAAGCGCGGTGCAGGCAGGGGTTCCAAATTTTAGCCTGGTCCTTACTAAACATACACCCCCCCCCTTCTCCCCTTCTATTCATTTTTGTTTCTTTCTTTACTACGTTCGTTCCCCCAAGCCTGTTGGCCCCAAAAATCAAGCAAAACCGCTGAAACGCTCATGCTTCGTTCTGTCAAACCCGATATCATCATCACTACTAAAGAACATATGTACATTTGTTCACCCAGTCCCCTTCTCTAATCATCAATGCCCAACCCCTCCAGCAACCCACTGGTTGAAGTTCGGATCGCCAGGCGGCGGGAAGAACCCACCATTGTTCTGCGCCGCCGCTGGTTGTCCACCACCTCCTGCCACCCCACCCGGCTGCTGCTGCTGCTGCTGCTGCTCCCTGAGCCGTCTAGCTTGTTCGGCCCGCTCCCGCTGTTGTCGGTAGTAGACGAAGAAGGCAAGCGACATGGCCAGCCCCATGATGACCATGGTGTCCACGAGCCCGTCATCCTCCCCCTCGCCGCCCGGGTAGTGAGGGGCGTCGCCCCCCGGCATGGTGTCGTCGTAGATGTCCTCGTACATCACGTCGTCGTAGTAGTACCCGTCTTCCTGCAGGAAGTTGTTGACCCATTCGCTCAGGGACCAGTCCTTCTTCGTTTCTGATAATCAACCGTTAGTAAGGCGCTTCAGCAGGCCGTTGAAAGGTCACGCGATGAGCGTTACTTACCAGGCTCGTCCTGGATCGAGTTGATGCGCCCGTGGGTCATGGTGTTCCAGTAGCTCCTCGCCCGGAGCTTCAGGAGGCTGAGCTTCACCGGGAGGTATGCCTCTTCGTTGGTGGCAAGGGCCAGGTCGTAGTAGCGCTTAGCCAAGTGGAAGTCCTGATCCAGCCCCACTCCGTTCTCATGCATCCAGCCAAGGTTGAACAAGGCCTGGGCTGATTGTTGGTACTCGGAAGCACCCGTGTAGCACTTGACTGCCTTGTCGACATCCAGCTCGGTCCCAACACCGTCGAGGTAGTAATCGCCCATCTTGACGAGCGAGTCGGTGTTTCCTTGTCTCGAGGATCGAGTAAAGTAGATGAGCGCGAGGGAGGGGTTGTCCATCAGAGACGACTTGGGCTGCTGCTCTCCGATACTGAGCACGTTTTGGAGCATCGACTGCCTCAGGTCGAGCAAATGGGCCACGTTGTTCTGTGCCGACTCGTACCCCTCCTCTGCAGCGTGTAGGTACCCCAAGAATGCGAGCTCATAGTCGCCGTCTTCGTAGGCATTGTTCGCTTCGTTCCATGTCGACACCAGCGGTTCCGCCTTCTCTGCCACCACCTTGTACAGACCCAACGCCTGAGCGCAGGCCTTATCGCGGCCAATGCCATGATGTATCATCTCAGCGAGGTAATACTGGGCCTCGATGTTACCGTACCTAGCAGCCAGTTCGAAATAATCATTCGCGATGCGCACGTCTTCGGGCTGCCCGCGGTCAAGGAATAGCACACCAAGCTGGACCTGCGACAGGGCGTAGTCCTGGTCCGCAGAAGCCTTGAAGAGGTCCGTAGCCTTCCCAATGTTCTTGGACACGCCGTATCCGTTCAGCAACATCAATCCGAGACAGTATTGTGACTGGGCGTCGGCGTATGACTGGCCGCGCTCGAACCAGTACTTCGCCCGCTCGAAGTCCTGCTGCACACCCTCGCCACGCATGTACATCCTGCCCAGATAGCCCGCGGCCTTGGCGGCAATCTTGTCGAGACCCGGCTTGAAGGTCTCCTCGGTGCGGCCGTTTGGCTTCCAGAACTTCTTGGCGACCATCTTGAAGTATTTCGCGGCCAGGCCGAGGTTTCGGTCCAGGCCCCTCTGCCCTTCGTAGTAGATGCGACCAAGGTTGAACGAGGACTTGAAATCGCCCTTGTTGGACATCAGGTCCAGATACTCGATGATATCTTCAATAGAGGCATAAGCATCCGAGTTAGGATGATGATGCACCGCATTGATTCCCGAGCTGGAAACACTGGCGCCCTCGCCGTACAGCCCGCCGGAGTCATCCGCGATGCGGTATGCCTCCCTGGTCCAGCTCATGCCCCCGGGCGGGCCGGACCGGTACCAGTCCATGACCTTGTCCGCAACGCGCTTGTAGTACTTGCAGGCCGTCTCGCAGCTCTTGGGCGTGCCTGCCCCGGTGTTGTGGCGGGAAGCTAGGGTCATCTCGGCCCGCGTGTGTCCCTTGACTGCCGCAAAAGTGTAGTAGAGGAGCGCCCTCGCCTGGTCCCGCTGGACCGCATCCCCAACGCCGGTCGAATACATCAGGCCAACCATGTACATGGCCGAGCTGTTGCCGTTCAGGTTGCCGAGCTGGTGGTAGTAGTCGAAGGCCTTCTTGAAGTCCCTCGGGTGCGAGTAGTTGCCGTAGAAGTTCATCTGGCCCAGGAGGTAGAGCGCGTCCGAGTTGTTCTTGTGCGTCGCGGCCTCGAGGTGCTTGACCGCTTCGACGAGCCGTACGTCAGCCCACTTGTTGTGACTGCCCTGACCATCCTCTGTCGTCGGCGGCGGTGCGCTCATGCGCAGGCTCGGAACAGCCTTCCATGCTACCTGCGCAATCGCACTCAGCACGCCAGGCTTCCTCTTCCTCTTGTGGTGGTGGGAGGGAGGATGTATCTCGTGGAGTTTTGCGATGGCGGCGTCGACATGGTCCTGGCCGGGCTCTCGGATTGACTGGGCGTTCTCATGGTTGTGTACGATATCTGCCTGAGCAGCAGCGGTGGTTTGGTCCTGATCTGCCCATGCTGGCGAGAGAAGCTGCAGCAGCACTGGCGACTGATGTCAGAGGACCGGACCGGATCCGGAGGGAACCAAACCAAGGTACTATGTTTATCAAAGTGGATGGGTACGGTGACTTACGGAGAACTGGCCAGACAAGAGGCTTCATTGTAGATAATGTCCGTTAGAGCAACGCATAGCAGTGGGTTAGTTCATGTCTTCCGGCTGGGTTGGAAGACAGCTTGTCAATACAGGAAGTCAGCGTGGTGGTGTGTGTCGTCTTGAATGAATTACAAGCTGTCCTGATGTCCCGCCTGGAAGCCTGGAAGCTTGGAAGCCTGGCCGCCTGTAATCCATTGATAAGATCCATGGGTCCTAGGTACCCATTTGCCCGTCACAGTGTCTCATGCGCTAAATGACGGTACCTGGTTCACGGAGCCAACGCTGATTGGCCTGCTGTGGACACTGCAAGCTGAAGGCTTTAGGGTACAGCCTTCACTGTCACTCACTCAGGGTTTCAATACCTGCAAATCTCAGAGTGAAGGAAATTTTGTAAGAGTTGGACAAGCAGCAATCATCCGGACGTTTCACGACTTGTGCCTTGCGGAGATCACTACAGCTGCTTCTTTATATCGCATCAAGCCAACTAACCCATCCCAGATCTTCCGTTGGACGAGGACCTGTAGTCACAGGAAACCCTTCATCAGGCCGCTTGCTTCACTGCAAGTCCCGATCACGACACACACGACTTACACGGAAAGGGCGTGCACATATATCACCGCCCCAGTCACATTATACAGGATCCTCGGAATTCACAACCCATAGTGACGAGATGTACAACCTCAGCAAGGCAGATGCCTTCCAAAACCCAGGCTCCGACCCGGCCTACGTCCTGGAGATCCTACCGGTAGCCGGCGGACTCGCCGCCATCTCCTCGGACCAGAGGCTCACGCTCTTCGACCCCCAGAGGCTGGGCCAGGGGCCCCAGAAGACCCTCCGGACGGCGCACGGGAACATCACGTGCGCGAGGGCGTTCGACGCCTCCGGCTCGGTCGTCTGCACGGCGGGGGAGAACGGGACCGTCTCGCTGTGGGACCTGCGGCTGGGCGGCGCGGGGGCCCAGGTGGCGGCGCCCACGGGCTGCGACGCGCCCATCGTCTCGCTGGCGTGCAGCACGCCGGGCGGCGCCATCGCGGCGGGGACGGAGTACGCGAACCACCAGGCCTCCATCCTCATCTGGGACGCTCGGGCGGGTTCGGCCCCACGGACGCGCTATGATGAGGTCCACAGCGACGATGTGACTGAGGTGAGAGAGAGAGCCTTGCCTTTCCCCTTCCCCACCAAACAACCTTCCTCGTATTACTGTATTGTATCTCAAAAGTGTCCATGCTGTGCTAACATCCCCAAACCCAGCTGAACTTCCACCCCACATCCGCCAACATCCTCCTCTCGGGCTCTACCGACGGCCTAGTTAATGTCTGCGACACCAGCATCGAGGACGAGGACGAGGTCGTCATCCAGGCCTTCAACCACGGCTCCGTGCACCACGCCGGCTTCCTCAACGACACAGAGGTGTACGCCGTGTCCCACGATGAGAAGTTCGCGCTGTACGACATGGCCGAGAGTCAGGAGAACGGGTCCGCGTCATGGGACGTCGGCGACATCAGGGACGCACTGAAGTGCCAGTACGTCGCCAACGTGACGCCAAAGTTTGGTGACACGGGCGCCGTGATTGGCGCCGGCACGCAAGAGTGAGTTCGAAGAAGCCTGTCTTTTTTCTCTGGCCCTCTCTGGGGCTCATTGCGGGACACTTGGTTTGATGCTTTGCTGACCATGATTTAGCCAACAACTGTTCCAGCTGGTACACATGTCCAAATC
Organism: Cytospora piceicola; assembly: GCA_023375675.1. Lineage (NCBI taxonomy): Eukaryota > Fungi > Ascomycota > Sordariomycetes > Diaporthales > Cytosporaceae > Cytospora > Cytospora piceicola. The sequence continues at coordinate 303,660 of JALQBC010000014.1, read as the reverse complement.
CCCCACCTGGGGCTTCAGGGCCGAGACGAGCGTCGGGCTCCCAGGCGCCCACGGATCGGAGCTAGTCCGGAGTTTCTGCTTGGTAGACCAGGAGCAGGTGGTGTTCACGGCAGGAGAGGACGGTCAGATAATTGCATGGAGGCCTAGTTGAAGCAGCTAAGGAATGCTAAGACTTACCAAATGCTGTACAAGCACTCGAGAGGAAAACAGGCACTCGCCCCTGAGGCCACAAAGCCGTGACCATCAACTACTGCAACTTCGACAACCTACATTCTGCCGGGTATGCAAATAGGCTTCTCGTATCCTGACTGCAGGCCCCAGTGTCCGGCCCCAGTGACCTCGTGCGGAAGCGCATCTGCACCAAGTAGTGGCAGTAGACTGGACCGGCCCGAAACCCCTTTGAACAGGTGGTCGCGCTTCAGCCTACGCCGCGATCAAACCGCCAGCCAAATTCGGTGCTCGGGCGCCGCACCAACAATCTCAACTTCCTAAATAGCAAATAACACACGGGCGCCGCCGTGCTTATGTATATAGCAGGGTCAGTGGTGCAATGCGCTCCGCGGGCATCCACTACCTATATAACCCCGAGATGGACCACCATGCCTCTCCAATCAAAGCTCCTCCTCTTCCCGTCTGAACTTCACTTGAAATCACCAGCCGCCACCACCTCACAAGATGTTTATCTCCGCCCTCCTGCCCATAACTTCCCTCCTCGTGCTCGTCAGCGGACGGGCCCTGGTACCAACCCCGGAGCCCGACACCGACTTCGCGAGCTTCCGCGAGTGCTACGAGCACAACGGGCACGTCATCTACTGCATGGGCGACGACGTGGAGACCACGACGACCGTCACCCTGGTGCCGGCGACCGCCACCACCGCCGGCACCACCACCACCACCGCCATCATCACCGACAAGCCGGCCCGCCACCACGCCACCACGACCGTGTACGTCACCGGCACGACCGAGGTCGTGATCTCGGTCGTGACCGAGACGTCCAGCTTCTTCACCACCACCACCAACTCGCAGTACGGCTTTCCCAACGTGCTCGCCGCCGAGCCGACGGGGGCCGGCTGGCCGGTGGTGATGGCTGCCGCCGTGATGACGGAGACGGCCGCCGCCCCGGCTGACACGGCCGCCGCTGAGGTCCGGGCGGACACAGTAGCGGAGATCCTCCCCGGCGACGGCGATGAGGACGAGGGCGAGAAGGAGGACGAGGGCGAGAAGGAGGACGAGAAAGAGGGCGAGAAGGAGGACGAGAAAGAGGACGAGAACGAGGACGAGAAAGAGGACGAGAACGAGGACGAGAAAGAGGGCGAGAACGAGGACGAGAAGGAGGACGAGAACGAGGGAGAAGACGAGGGAGAAGACGAGGGAGAGAAAGAGGGAGAGAAAGAGGACGAGGACGTAAAAGAGGACGAGGACGACGATGAGGAGGATTGGGACGATGAGGACGATGAGGATGATGAAGGCTTCTGGCCACAGATGTAAATCTGGTTAGGGTAAGGCGACTTCCGCTTCTTCAACATTTCCCTTTTGACGCGAGATGTTCTGCATGTCCTTTCCCTCACTGTCTACCTCTCTGCCCCTCACCGTCGTCCACCGTCCCCGAAAACTAATGTTGTCCAGCACGACGGCGATATCGTCGATGGATTTTTGAAATAGGACGGCCTGTTTGATGTTAGTGCCGCCTGTCCGGCACTACCTCTTGCAGCGACGACATCATCAGCGACGTTATGTCCAAGATGAATCATGGCAACGAGTCGCGTTGCAGGTGAGCCACCTAGTAAGTAGAAACCAGGCATGTGAGTTTGGTTGGAGTTTGGAGTCGCGGTACACACGTGGTGATCAACAGCTGGATGGGATGCGTCAGCAAAGCAGGGCGGTGGAAGGTTCAGGGATGCGAGCCTCTGACATTCGTGTTACGCATGGCGGGATGATCGTCGTTCCGGATAGTTGGTTGTAGTAACTATTAATATCGACCTGTGCGACGCCTTGTGAGACGATCATGGACGATCACTATCATGGAAGGTCCAGCTCGTGATTTCCAGAAACATGTAACGACGCACCTGTAATAATTCAGCCATACTTGTCGTGCTTGTTCTTGACCTTCATGTCCAGGAGCCTCTCGTGGTAATCTCCCTCCCGTCTCGCCTTCTTCAACATCCTGACCTCGTCCTCCTCCAGCCTCCGCCCCACCGCCTCCTCGAGCTCCTTCCTGCTGATCTTCTCCCGGGCCTTCTCCTCCTTGTTAGCCTTGATCTTCGGCTTGAACCGGGCCTGCATGCGTATCCTCAACGTCGTATCGAACGTGATGTCCGTGGCGTCGCCGCGGACCTCCGGGGGCGCATTGGCCTTGGACGACGCGGACGCCTTGACGGTCAGGAAGGTGTCGCGGAGGGTCTGGATCTGAAACGTCCCCGGCGTGTCGACGGTGGGTAACAGGACGAAAGACTCGAGGGGGGACACAGCCTCGGACGTGGCGCTGCAGATGCCGTATTTGTCGCAGCCCAGGAATCTAATGTACAGGGGGGAAGAGACCATGCCGTCAGTTATTGCCTAATCCGGCGTGTACACACACACAGTAATATAAGACCAGCATCAAGGGTTACGTAGAGAGAGGACTTACTTCCCCTGGCTCCCCTTGAACCTATAATTTTCCGTGCCAGCGATCCTGTTTGCGACCCACACCATGCGCACATCATGAGGCTCAGCCGTGGCCGGGTTCCCGTCGACTATGTTCTCGATCGGCAGGGTAAAGACCTTGCCGTTCGCGTCGCAGGCCAGGGCCGCCGGCGGCTCCGTAGGCAGGACGAACATGACCGGGCCCGAGACGTCGGACACGACGTCGGCCGAGACCCAGCTGTCATCGTTCTCGACGTTGTCGTCGCCGTCCTCGGCCGCCCTGGCGGCGGCCTTGCCGACCTGCTGCTTCTTCCCGCCGTTGTCTTCGGCGGCTCCACCGGCAGAGGGCTCCTCCCCCGGGCCCCTCTTCCTCTTCTTGGCCTTCTTGTCGCCCTTGAACGAGAGCGGCTTGACCATGGTCGCGTTGGGCTCGCCGGCTGGACTGGGCTTTGGGCTCGGGCTCAGGCTTGGGCTTACGCTGGGCTGGGGTTGTTGGCGTGCCTGTTTTTTTCTTGTCTGTTGGTATCAACAAGAGAGATTTGTGGGAGAGAGATGGGGGGGGGGGCGGAATTCGACGCGCGGGGGCCCGGTTCGTTCGTGTAGGCCGTGAAGAAATGAAGGGATGTAACGGTCGTGGGGCTTTGGGCTGCGAAGGTTTGATTGCGGGAGGAGTGAAGGGTGGGTTTTTCCTTCGGTTGAGAGAGCTCCGAGCTTCTTTTGGCGCTCTTGTCGGTCTTGTCAATCAAAGATCACGATCCACGCGAGGATCGATAACAGCCAGCCCTTTTGTTTGGATGGATGGAAGGAAGGAAGGATGCACGGAAGACAAGGCTCGAGTTGCCGGCTGCAATCCCCGTTCAGCCCCGTGGCTGCCCTGCGCGGTGCCGCCGCGTGCCTAGTGCCAAGTGCCCCACGTTCTGGAGCCACTCACAGGGGTAAGCTGCCCCCGGGAAGGGGAGATGTTAATTACTAATATCTAAACATGAGGGGAGAACCTTGCGTGCCTTGGAGCATCGATGAGGAGCTTTTTCAAGGTTATAATGTAGCATATTATTAGCTTCCAAGGTTGTCATGTCCCGGCAGATGTGCCAATATCTGTACATAGTACATAGCTACATACATACCTAGGTAGGTATGCCTGATGCTCGTCACACCCGCTTGTCTCGTTCATCAGCTCCAAGTCCGTGCACGCACTGCAGGCAGGACAGACACATCTCTTCTCATCCCCGTGATTGAAATTGCGGCACCGGCCGAGGCTTGCCGAGCTCAACCCTGGACCTGCCTGGAGGGGAACCTTGGAAGTTGGAAGTTGCAATACGGCATCATCATACATCGATTCATCTGAAATGACGCCCCCAGGCAATCTTCTGACGCCCCCAGTGGCCCGTGCCCACGAGCTGATTGGTTCTATTTTGATGTAGTGGGCCGGCCGCCCATTTTCACAACTAACAGTAACATCAAACATCAACAACTTCATATTCGAGGTGACGCTCCGGTCGCTGATGCTCCCTCTCGCTAAAGGACCAAAAACATCCCGGGTTGGACCTCTGGGAACTCGGGTACGGCCGTACCGGCCTCTCGCCGGACGAGCCCCTTCACCCCAGCCGGCCCTTTTGCGATGACAGTTGTCAGCCCTTCGTAACAACAATTGCGCGTGTGTATGTAGAAGTCTGTTAGTGTTTTTGGTGTTGTTCTTGGGGGCGTCAGAAGATTGCCTGGGGGCGTCATTTCAGAGAAATCGATCATACATACTTAGGTACATACTTAAGTAGGTAGGTAGGTTAGTATGCTTACCTACATGAGCCGGCCGGCGCAAGCTGATTCGATACTCCAACCAACACCACCCGGTTCACATCACAGTACTACCTACCCCAAACAATCACGAGACAACCAAAATAATCAGGAGATACCTTCGTGCAAGTATATTATTATCGTGGTGGTGGTTTACGCGTCGCGATTCAGTTTCTGCTACACAGACATCACGACATATCTCATTATCTATCTATAGATTTCAATCGTGACCTCATCGGAAGTTTTTGTTGTGCCACCGAATCTCACCATGTCTCCTACTACCGCACAGGCCGTCACCGTCTCGCTAGACGATCTGAAGAAGGGTACGTACTTATCGTATTACAAGCCCACTCGTCTCATTATCGCGGTGGGTAGGCCGTTATTAGGGATCGTCACACCCAGCTAACACGTCCACAATTGCTTGTTCTCTAGGCTCTGTGCCCTTTGAGACACTGCAGGAGGCGTTCGGCCCGGAGTCTTTGGGAATCCTCATCGTCAGGGACGTACCCGAAGACTTTGCCGATCTGCGACGCCGTGCGCTATCTTACTCGTCTTATCTGGGCAATCTCCCGAAATCTGAGCTAGGTTAGTTAGTAGATCGCCCAACCATCGGTGCGAGGAAGAGCCTGATAGCGCGATGGGGCTACTCATCCTGCTGGAACCGTCCAGCCAGGAACTAGAGTGAGAGACGAGGGCTAACATCCGTGCGAACATGACATAGACAAGTTGGAAAATGAGAAGGCGAAGTACTTGACCGGCTGGTCACTCGGCAAGGAGACGCTCAAGAACGGCCAGGTCGACAACCTCAAGGGCTCATTCTACGCCAACTGTGCCTTCTACATCGACCCCAAGCTGTCATGCGCGCCGCCAACGGGCGAGTACACCGAGGACAACTTCCCGGAGTATCTCAGCCCAAATATATGGCCGGCCGAGGCCGTGCTGCCGGGCATGGCGGCCTCGGTCGAGGCGCTGTGCCGCCTGATCATCGACGTGGCCGTGCTCGTCGCGGGTGCCTGTGACAAGTACGCCGAGGAGGAGATCCCCGGGTACCCGGAGGCGTACCTCCAGCGCATGGTCAGCTCGTCGATGACGACCAAGGCGAGGCTGCTGCACTACTTCCCCGAGCCGGCCGACGCAGCCAGCTTTGCCGCGGCAGGAAGTGGGGATGAGAGTGGAGGCTCGCCGGCTGGGGGCGGCGGCGGCGGCGGCGGCAGCGACGGGGACGACTGGTGCGCCACGCACCTCGACCACGGGTGCCTCACGGGCCTGACGTCTGCCATGTTCGTGGACGAGGGCGTCGCCGATCCCAGCGCGCCCAAGTTCGAGCCCGCCCTGCCCGAGGCGCTGCAGCCGCTGGACGAGCTCCCAGCTCCTCCGGACCCAGAGGCGGGCCTGTACATCAAGTCCAGAACCGGCGAGACGGTCCAGGTGAAGATCCCCAGGGACTGCATCGCCTTCCAGACCGGCGAGGCGCTGGAGCGCATCACTGGGGGGAGGTTCAGGGCCGTCCCACACTTTGTCAGGGGTGCGCGCCTGGGGGCTGACGGTGCGTCGTCGGGCGGCGCTGTCGCTGGTGGCCTCAATGGTAGCAGGAGGATTGCGCGGAACACGTTGGCCGTCTTTACGCAGCCCAACCTGGACGAGGAAGTGGATCGTGAACAGCACATCACATTTGGAGAATTTGCGCGAGGCATCGTCGCCAAGAACACTGTTTCCTGAGTACAAGACAGGACCCAGGTATAGATAGAATACACTATAGTTGGAAGGTATTAAATTCCCGTCTCGTTCCCACCTGGCCCTTGTTCCCGGGATACCAGGATATCAGGACATCAGGACAGCCTGAGAAAATGGCCCAGAACGTTGCCTGTGGATACCGCCCAGATGGTAGGCGATCAGCTATCGTGGCAGTTCTTGCAAATCGTAAAAGTTTGTGCCCATCTGCCATGATGATGGGCCCGGATGGGGGGACGGGCAGGACGGGCGACAGTGGACCTTTGCCTGTTTTTTTTTCATCTGCTTCTTTTACCTCTCCTCGTTCCCTGCCAGTCTGCCAGTCCTGCCGACCGTGGTGGCCCCGTCTTATTATTTTCGGAACGGCGCCTCGCCACGGGTCGAGGCGTGGAACTTGCGACGCGCTCCTCGGGTTACCGCATTGGGACGCAGCAAGATTGGCGACCGCGCCGGCCGGCTTTGTTGTGGCTTGCTGGCTGGCTGGACCGGGGGTCGGGATCCAGGGTCAGGGGTCGGGCGGTGGGAGTGACAGATCTGCCGTGCATGCCCGATGCGACGTCAGGACAAAGGGGGATGGTGGATATTCCGCCCGTCCAATGGTGTCGGTGGATCGGGGTGAGACGGGCGGACGACTGGTGGCGATGTGGGACCAGGAGCGAATTAAGCGATACGATGTAGACGTCACTAATGTACATTGGCATCGTTTGTTGGGTGAGTGATTGCATGAGTGATTGCATCGACTCCATTCTGCGTGAGGGTGGCAGTCGACTGAAGTTTCATGCTGGGCGGCTGGTTGCGGTGGTAGGTATGTAAGCAGAGCCTCGGTTGCGTAATAGTGACTGGGGTGAAGTTCCTTCACGGATATATGTACTGCATATGTGAATACAACTGTCTGCGATTGGTGGGATCACTGGAATTGACAACCTGACAATCTATATTGTATACGTGTATACGTGTATACGCGTGTGTTAGCAGCTCAAAACAGCTAGAGCAGCCAGGTTATGTACATACAAGTACATACATACCTAGCTATATACATACATACCACAGTAACATACCACAGTAGGTATATATGTATGCAAGAACTCATGCTGCATGACATACCTACCCTAATCGAGCAACAAGGAAAATCAGGCTCGGATAGAATTGGACCCAGTCGTTGGGGGCAATGAGATGTTGAGGGAAAAAAGTCTTCTATAAAACGGAGTTTCGCATGTGAAAAAGTCCCCGACTGGCAGACTGGCAAGACTGACGCAGTCATCCAATGGCCCGGTACCTCGGAATTGACGACTCCAACAAGAGGAGTCGATGGGATCTTTTAGTGTATGGTTAGGTTCCGTTCCCAATCCACCGGTAACAAACAACTGGGCACTCCACTCGATGTCCAGCTGTCTGCATTTCCTGATCAATCACTTGCTTGCCCCTGTAACATGTTTTTCATGGGCTGTTCTACTGTGTAGGGTCTTTGGCGTGTCTTTTTTTTTCTATGGCCTTTCCATAGTTGACACCGCTTCCTTTGTCACCCTGGCCTCTTATTAATTACGGAGCAGATGTTCGCCATTTTATTTCTATATTCCATTTTTACCTTTGTGACACTGGACTGGGTATGTCCACGTTTCGAAGTGTGTTAGCCAGCGATCAGTCGTTATTAATGAATCCATAAATTCGTGTGGTGCCATAAATGCCTACGTACATTGGTGTATGTATTACGGTACCTGGTTCATGTGCACAGGGCTGAGGGACCTGTATCGCGTAGGCTAGGTACCTACCTACCTGCCTAGGTATGTAAGTAAGGTAGGTACTACCCAAGTAAGTAAGTATCTAGTATTGGTAGGGTGGTACGGATAAGAGGTTTCAAGTAGACTATCATGCAATCGCAATCGCTGGTGCATTAGTGAGCAAGGAACCGTTTTCGACCCGTTGGGACGTGCTCGAGATTTTCTAGCCCGGAAACGTGCACCTGTTGTGCTGTAGTGCCTACCTACACCACCTAGCTCAGTAGGTACCGGAGCTAGGTACTGAGTACAACATCATCCCACGCTTGGCTGGCTTAACTGGGGCGTGGGTGGCACGGCTGAAGGCAAGCCCACAGGCCTTACAGGCCTTACTAGCACGGGGGGGTTTTACACCACACTACAGTAGCTTCGCGGCTCAACTCGAAATAGGGCCGATCCCTACCACCGGATGACGGCTCGTTCACACCTTCCACCACACATGTTCTTTGCCCTTGCCTATCTGCCAAGCTCTTGCCCCCTTTGTTCCTCCCCTCCTCCCCAGAGAACAAGAAGACTCCAGATATTCCTTTTCCTTTTCCTGAATGTCACCGGTTCCTTGCTCCAAGGCGGGAGTTGGTGGGGATGGGGCAGGGGGAGGCAGGAGGGAGAGGGATTCTTGACGTTCTCGACATTCTTGATATTCTTGACATTCTTCACATTCTTCACATTCTTGACCCAATTTACTGTGTACCAGCTGTTTTCGGTGGTCCCACCCGGTCAAAGCCAAAGCAGTAATAATAAGCCAGGCTAACAATTGGATTCGTAGCATTGCAACGCAGCTAACCGAATTCCAGCTGATAACAAAAAAGAACTCCATCACATACATCATCGTGATGGGCCGCAGCCAACAGCAACAACGGACGGGTGTTCTAGGCTCCTTCTCAAAGGCCCACCATAGCTTACTAGTGTCTTTTGTCCTCGCGGGTGACGTTTTCTGGGGGGGACGAGAGGGGAGGAGGGGGGAAACAGAGCCACTCTGCCACTGACTTGGTATCCAGAAGCACTATGAGGTTGGTTGCCAAAGGCCCGTGTCTTGTAGTGGTGGTGCTGTTCCCTTTTTTTTTTTTCTTGGTCTGGTCTCCGTATCTCCTTAGGCTTCTCCTCCTTTTTGGTCTTCAATTATGGATACACCCGTTTTTTTGTGGGAAAGAACTTGAGAAGTAGACACATGCAGACCTTGAGCCGGACATCGACGGGACTGTATGTATGTACTGGACTTGTCTCGACTTTTCTAGTCCCTGACTGGACAATCAGTCTTCTTGTTTTGTCTACGTACACAGACAGGGAATAACTGATGATTTCCCTCCATCCCCCCCCCCCCAGCCATTTCTTCATCGTGCATTACATTATTGTTGTGCGTGGGAGAGACAGAGAGACAGAGAGACAGAGAGAGTGTGAAAGTGAGAGAAACACAGAGAGACACAGAGAGACACGGCGAGAGAGATCACACACACACACACACACCTAGAAACTGTTGTTTCTCATCATATCTGGTCAATTCGATCAATTCGAACGGGTCGATCAAATCTGATCAACTAACTGATCACCAAATAAGTCAACTCAACGGGTCACCTCTAGTTCGCCCTGTCGCCCAGGTCCAGGTCGGACACTCAAAGGAACCGTTGCTGCTCCACCGTCGCTTCCGTCACTCATGCTCGTGTTCCAAGTTTGTTGACTTCAATTGCGTACACACCTGAGTTGGCGCAAAACATTGGCTGCTAGGTACATATCTACCGTACCATACTTACATATCGGTACATACATATCGGTACATACATGCCGGTATAACATACATACATACATAACATACCACCTGGTGATACAGCCATATCACCATACAACCATACTACCACACAACCACACAACCAAAACCATACACCCCCCACCACCATCACCCTTCCGACCCCAAAGGATCCCCCTTCGACTGTCGGATCATCATCGTCACTCGTTAAGATACCACACTATTACTACTCCCCAGCTTCTTACGGCCTCTTCCGCGAAATTGCGGGCTTGAAACAACAGTATCGCATCTGGCGGTGGGCGCATGGTTCCGTCCAGTCCGTCCCAGCGTCTATCCATCTATATTTGTCCTTCCCTAAACCCCTTCACCTCTCATCACCCTATTTTCTCGGACTCCATAATACTGTCCCATACCCCACCAACCTTCCAAGGACCTTAGAGGGGGATCGTCTGCACCAAAATCACTTCAGGGAGGTCCTGATTTGCATTCATCTTTGGGGTAGCCGCTCCTTTTTCCCGATCCTCGCGTGACTGGGAACCTTGACTCCTTGGCCATCCGCGCGCGACTGGGGAGCTGGATCCCCCCAGGATTTCATTATCAGGGACCCGTACGCCCTCTCCAGCCTCCAGGCGCACGAGAGATCTCGCCCACCTTCGTTTCCAGAAAACACCACCTGTGGGCGCTCGTCTCTTGCGACATTCGTCTTCAAGAGCACGGCCCTCTGGGAAATTCCTCTTGAGAACCCTCTTTCCCCTCGGGATCTTCCCTCCTGAGATATCGTCATCTCGGTAACCCCTTCTGAACTCATTTTCTACTGCCATGTCTTCCGAGGCCACATCCCCATCAAGGGCTGCTTCGCCCGTCCAACTGGACAATGGACAGCCAGAGGGAAGCCAACCAACTCGTTCTCAAACCAACCCCATCGTCACCATCACCACCCCGAAAGAGAAGAACAAGAAAAAGGTCGGTTGGGTGGGCGACAGCAGCTGGTCACCCCCAAAGGAAGAGGACGACTATTTCTCCCATGCTTCTGCCGTCGACTCCCGCAATAGCACCCCAGGTGTGCCAGACGCACAATCACCTGGACCAGCACACAGGAACGACTTCGATAGGGAAGAATTAACAGAGGCACTCGAGAAGATCCTCAAGCCAGAGGACCACTCTGGACCCCACGCCATGCCAGAGCTTAATCTCAACCTACGCATCCCACGGCCAGTCTTGAGGAAGAACAACTACTCATATAACCCAGCAGAGCCCATGGAGGGCCACGCTAACCCCTCCGAAATCGAGGCCAGAAACCGGGCAGGACGCCTGGCCGAGAGCGTCTCCGGCCTCGCATCCCGGACCTCCGTCGACGATGATGATGACCGGCCACCAAACATGGGCACCTTCGACGGCGTAGGTCTCCTCCGTGGCAACGGTGCGGGTACCGAGGCACACGACTATGCGGAAGGCTCAGGGACAGCCCATGAGGACGACCTTGACGCATCGGGCTTGAGGTTCCGACAAAAGGTCGAGGCCGATGCGGACAGGCTCGTACGGAATCACACCAAGCGCCGTGGTCAAATATACGATAAGAACCCACTGTTGCCGACACCTGACACCGGGCCCCGTTCCGGTGTCGTCACCCCGCTCGCTTATGATCTGGAGTTCGTCCCGCCGGCGCCCACAAAGTACCATGGGGGTATCCTGGGCACATTGCTGAAGCTGTACAACCAGGAGGAGAAGTACGGCGGCGAGGGGAGCGGCTCCAGCACACAGTTGAACACCCCCAACAGGACGCCGCGGCCTTCACCCCCGTCGAGTGCTGCGCCTAGCCGCCCCAGTACGCCCAGCGGTGGACGACCACGCCATGGCCTGTTTGGCCTGGGTAACCGGAACTCGGCATCGACTCTCGCCGAACTTATCGGGTCGTCGAGCAGTCTGGTGGCTCCGGCCTCCTCAACCAAGGACTTCTCGGACATGGTGTCGGAGAAGCTGAGGGTCAGCCGGGCTGGTACTGGTGATACTGGACGAGAACCACGCAAGAAGGAGAAGGAGCACAGGCGGAAGACGTCCAAGGATGCCATGAAGCAGCAGAAGGCCCAGCAGCTTCTTATCAAGAAGCATATCGCAGAGATCATCAGCAGGCATCGGTATCTGGTCAAGTTATGTCGGGCCTTGATGGAGTTTGGTGCCCCAACACATCGGCTCGAGGCGTACATGGCCATGTCCGCAAGGTATGTTCTTCCATGATAGGTGCAAGGCACTTACTCTTGTGCAAAAAGGAAATATTTACTAACCCGAAGCACAGAGTCTTGGCCATCAAAGGACAGTTCCTCTACCTCCCCGGTTGTATGATCATCTCTTTCGACGATGAGGAGACACATACCACTGAGGTGAAGATCGTGCGATCCGTACAAGGCGTGGACCTTGGAAAGCTTCGAGACGTCCATGAGATTTACAAGCTCGTTGTCCACGACCTTATTTCCGTTGATGAAGCCATGAGCAGACTAGACTCTGTGGTTACCACAAAGCCCAAGTTTAACAAATGGTACGTTCGGTTCAATTATCCATCTTCTCACATCCAATGGGGTCTTCGCCCTCTCCCGTGTCACGTGTCACTCTCTCTTTGGGCAGTGTGCCTCTCGACATTGGGATTGTCCTCGCTCTGTTTCTGGGTGTTCTCTTTTGGGGTAACCCTGTGGGTGGTTTTATCCTGGAATGGCCGCCTCCGGGTGTCCTTTCTCGGAACAGCCTCACTGGGAGTGCCTCGCCCTGGACGCCCACGTCTTGCCGCGCGACCTCTTCCCCCATCTCGTGCTTGCTTAAGCTGGCAATTGCTAACAATGATCGAATAGGGTCCGAGTCGTGGTCTACGGCTTTGCTGCAGTGTGCGTTTGTCCATTTGCCTTCGATGGCCGATGGATCGACCTGCCTATCGCATTCGTAATGGGATGCATCCTCGGTCTAATGCAACTGGTTGCAGCTCCATCCAGTGAGCTCTATTCAAACGTTTTCGAGATTTCAGCATCTCTACTGATGTCGTTCCTGGGACGGATGTTCGGGTACGTAACAATAATCTGGTTGATGGTTCATGGGCTCATCGGTCCAGTACACCGGTTGGTTGCAATTGCTAACTTTTTCGACATTACAGATCTATCCGGTACCAAGGCGACTACTTGTTCTGTTTCTCAGCTCTGTCACAATCGTCGATTGCTCTTATCCTCCCGGGTTATATGGTGCTATGCGGAAGCCTGGAGCTTCAAAACCACAACATGGTAAGTACCTTTTGTTTTTCCCCTTCTTTCAAAAGGCCATCACTGACTTTGTCTTCTGCAGATTGCTGGCTCTGTCCGCATGGTGTACGCTATGATATATACGCTTTTCCTAGGATACGGTATTACGATTGGAGCCGTGCTCTACGGCTTGATGGATAAACACGCCACAAGCTCAACAACATGCTCGGAACCTATGAACAGCTACTGGTATCTCCTATTCGTGCCGCTATTCACACTTTGCCTCTGCATCATCAACCAGGCAAAATGGAAACAGCTGCCTGTGATGCTTTTCATCTCGTTTTCCGGCTACGTTGTCAGCAGCTACACGCAAAAGGCCCTGGACTCGTCCACGGTCTCAAACACGCTGGGAGCACTGACGATCGGCGTGCTGGCGAACCTCTACTCCCGGCTGAGCCGGCACGCCGAGAACTTCTGGCTGGACCTCAAGATGCGCAAGGTGAACCGGGACCTTGAGAAGGGCATTACCCCGGCCTCGTTCAAGTCCAACGAGGACCCGGAGACGACAGCGCGCCGGGTGGGGTACGGGCTGGCGGCGGCCGCGATGCTGCCGGCCATCTTCGTGCAGGTGCCCAGCGGGCTGGCGTCGACGGGGTCGCTGATCGCGGGCGTCAACAGCGCCAACGCCATCACGGGGAACAAGACGGCCGAGGCGACGACGGACTCGTCGACGGGGGACATCAACACGGGGGCCTTCACGGTGCTGCTGAGCGTGATCCAGGTGGCCATCAGCATCTCGGTGGGCCTGTCGCTGGCGGCGTTACTGGTTTACCCTCTGGGAAAGAGGAGGAGCGGGTTGTTTTCTTTTTAATGCAAAAAAGAGGGGAGGTTTTTTCATGTCCTTCTTTCCACCTTATTGGGAAAAGGGAAAGGGCGTTACTATTCTTTTTATACAACATATAACGATACCACTATAGATCAATGCCATTGTCCCTTTGTCACCTTTAGCAGGAAGATCTTGGAGTCTCGAGATTGGTATCGTCAGTTTGGGCTTTGTATGTCTGGGGAGGAATGAGGTGTGAGCGATGCGGCGGAAGTAATATATATATATGCTATGAAATCGAGTGATCTAGTTCACCGATGAAGTGAGCATTTCCTGGATATCACTCCAATGCCTAAACCTTGCGTATATTTTGCGTTGCATGCATAGTGCTGTGGCGGCAGGCCACCAACACTCGTCGGTTTGACACAGTGCCTGGGATTATTGTAGTATCAGTTGCCCGTATCAGATTTCATAGTGGAAAAGTAAGGCTTATGCAGATCTCTTGAGGAAGAGAAACGACCGACGACTTCTTGCGTCCTCACTGCGAGACCACCAGACGTATCTCCCCAAAGCCTGCAGACGATGTGCTCATACATCAACAACCTCCCTGCCGCTCCCGGCGCAAACAAACCTCACCCCAGCCGCCACAACCGCCCTCCAGATCTCAAACTCGGCCTCGTCCCTGGGCGCATAGACGATGACATAGCTCCAGGGCATGAGCCCGAGCACCCCGCTGAGCCGGTGCCTCTCGGCCCACCCCTTGGCCACCAGCTCCGCCGCGTCGGCCATGCTGACGGTGACGTGCGAGCTGCCCTCGGGGTGCACGTGCGCCACCTCGCCCCCGACGGCCCGCAGGTACGGCGGCACCTCGCCGGCGAGCCACAGCGCCGGCGTCCCCGCGCCCTCCAGCCCCGACGGCCCGACGGCGAGGACCCCCGGGTTCCGCGCCGCGAGGTCCCCGAGGTACGCCGTCATGCGGGCGCGCGTGCCGTCCCCCCCCTGCTGCTGCGTCTGCGTCGTCTGCCGCTGGGGCGCCACGTAGCCGGGGACGACGGGCCTGCCGCCCCGCCTCTCCGGGAGCGGCGGCCCCTCCCCCTCCCCCTCCCCCTCCCCCGCCGCCACCGGGGGGAGGATCAGGAACGTCCTCGAGCCGCCGTGCGGCTCGTAGGCCCTCCGGTTCCGCTCGGCGGCGAGCGGCGCCGGGTCGCGCGTGTCCCGCCGCGCGAGGAGCTGCAGCGCGCCCTGGAGGGCCCACCCGAGCAGGTTGTGCGGCATCCCGCCCGGGCCGAGGGCCAGGTAGCCGCGGTAGCTCTCGGCGGCGTACGTGATGGCCGGGACGGAGAGGCCGGCCGCCAGGGCGAGGGCGGCTGCGGCGGCGGCGGCGGTGGCGAGTCTGGGGTCCCGGAGGAGGGGGTGGGCGGGGAGGGTGATGTTGTGGCTGCGGAGGTGCGCCGCGAGGGAGGAGAATGTGGTTGTTGCCATCTCGTCTGTGAAGCGATGGCGGGTTTTGCCTGGCTGGCGGGCTGGCTGGCTGGTTGAGGTTGAAGCGATGGGGATTTAATTATGGTGTTTGGATATTTGCTCAGACTCGTGTGTTGTTGTCAAGTGGCTGGGAAGATCAAGACGGCGAGGCTTTATTGCAGACGGACAAGATGAGGCTTCGGGTATGCGGCGTTGCTGAGTGGAGAGGCGAGGCCGATGGATGATGGATGGTGTTGTTCCAAGCATAAGTAAACAGGCTGGTTGGTTGGTTTGTGTGGCACTTCGAATCCTCCCGGTCTTTCGGTCCCGTCCCATCCCATATTCAATGCTGTGGGTAACTTCGGATCCGCGTCGTTCGCGAGGTTGTATTATAATCAAGCCGTAAAGGTCAGAATGTCCAACTGGTCGGCATCGATCCCCCACTTTCCGCAATAACTTGGGTTAATAAACTACAATCAGTAGTGGATGTATGTACGGCTGACACGCAGTCACGACCACCATACGTCCTTTGTCACCCACCACTTGAACCCCTATTGACAATAGCAATCAATATATGCCTTCGTTTAGTAGAGTAATGGCGTATTGGCAGAGACCCCAGTCACACCCAGAAATACTCACGATAGATAGCGACATGAAATGGTATCAATCCATAATGCCGCTGCTTTCGTGATGCATTCAGCGAGGGAGCCCCTACTCCGTCCATACCAT
The DNA here is from genome assembly GCA_023375675.1 of Cytospora piceicola. Lineage (NCBI taxonomy): Eukaryota > Fungi > Ascomycota > Sordariomycetes > Diaporthales > Cytosporaceae > Cytospora > Cytospora piceicola. The sequence goes on along the minus strand of JALQBC010000014.1, from coordinate 287,769 downwards.
ATACTCGAGACTTTTGTATACACGTATATGCCCGAACCGCCGTCTTTTTACCATAAGTATGCCTAGGAGTATGTGTACTGTAGTACAACCGAAGCCTGTTGTGTACAGCTTTGTGTAAGAATGCCATCCGTCCAGCCCGGTCTGTTCCCTGAACAGATCCCCTACCCCCACTCCCCCTTCCTTCAGGTGTTCTTCCATCTCCTCGAAAACCACGCGATAATATCGTACCAAGGACGCCAATGGGTATTCTTTGCAAACCAAGTCCCCGTTGTCTGTACAAAAACGGTACGCGTTCGCGCCCGAGTCGAACCGCGAACGCCATGCTGAGACGATCACAACCGTGACGGGAACATTAAACATAATTCGAAAATGAAAATAAAAGTGGCCGCGTATTTCTTTCCTTTTGGAAGATGGGAGGGTAGGAGAAGAGGAAAGGATGCAATCAAGACATCTTCCTCCTCCTGAGCTCCTCCTCCCTCTCAAACTTGAGCACATTCGCCTCGGTGAGCGAGTCCCCCTTCTCACTCAGCGGCGTGTGGAGCGTCGGCACCAGCCCCGGCTGTGGCTGCCCAGCCGCGTCGATGAGCTTATCGTCTCTGCCCTGCTGTGCCAGCTCGTCCGACTCGAGCCTCCTGACCGGCGGGGCTTGTTGTGGCGACGCGGGTGATGGCGACGCGGCCAGTGGCGACGCCTTCGGTCGAGGCGTGAGGATGATCGAACCCGAATCTCCTGCCTCTGCCCCTTGCGAGCGTGAAAGGCTGGGTCGGCTTCCGTGATGTTGGACGGGATGGAGATGTTGGACAGATTGTCCTACATCGTGGCCTCCGGGCTCGGAACTGTCCTCCAAGCCCACGCACGGGATTCCCGAGTTGGTACAGTGATCGCTTTCATGCGAGCACTCCGACGCCTCGGAAGAGGGCTGTGGTGTTGGTGCGCTTCGTTTTTGAAGTGACCAGCGCACCAACATTCCTTCGAGTAGTTTGGATTTTACCGGCTTGGCCATGTAGTCGTCCATGCCTGCCTTCTTGCATTTTTCCATGTCACCTTGGATGGCTGAGGCCGTCATAGCCACGATGGGCACATCCCGAACGTAGGCTCGGTATGGAGCATGGTGTCGCAACAGATGCGTGGCTTTGTAACCTAGCAGTGGCGTTAGAATTTTCCCGTGTTGGTAGGATCCTAAAACTGAAATGATTTGACTTACCATCGATGACGGGCATTTGAACGTCCATCAGGATTATATCTGGTTTGCGGTTTCGGCCCCCTTGCGCGTCTATCAAGTACTGCAACGCCTCTTTGCCATTCCATGCAGCCGAGACCTGAAATCCCAACTTCTTGATCGTCTTGGTTGCGATCTGTTGGTTGATAGCATTATCCTCGACAACGAGGACGTGTATCTTCGACCGTTCCGAGGCCGCGAGGTCCTCCTGGGAGATAGACGGCATGTGTGCTATCTTGCGCCTTGCGCCTATTCCTTTACCTAGCGGGCTTCCCAGCAACTCTCCGGGAAGAGGAGCTCCCCCAAGTGCATCGAATTCCGAGCTGTTGCAAGAGACGCTCATCTCGGACTGTAACCTGTCGGGCAGTGACTGAATGTTGACCAGGTTCGTCCGCTGTGTGTCGTGTGGCTTGTTGAAAGTTACCCAGAAACTTGCCGTAGTTCCCTGGTTGACGACCGATTCAAGCTGGATCTTTCCGTGCATGAGCTCCAGGAGACTCTTGCAGATGGTCAAGCCCAGACCTGTGCCACCAAACCTTCGTGCCGTTGAAGCATCACCTTGGCTGAAAGGCTGGAATAGCCTCTTTTGTACCTCTTCCTCGATCCCAATACCGGTGTCCTGCACGCTGAACCGGAGTTCCATCGTAGTCTGCGTCTCTTTTTCTCTCGCAACTGATAGTTTGACAAAGCCTTGATGTGTGAACTTTATACTGTTTGTCAGTAGGTTGGTAATAATCTGCCTTATACGTCCCGGATCACCGAGGACTACGAGGTCGTCGGCGACTTCTGGAGCGACGTCGGAGATAAACTCGAGGCCCCTCCGCTGGGCAGCGAATCCCATCATTTTGGCCACGTCGTGTACTTTTAGAATACATAAGTCAGACATAATCAAAAGTTATCATCCCCCGATGACCTACACCGTGGGAGGTACGTTCTGTGGCACTGAAGTTGGACTCACCTATCAGAGACATGCAAAACTGGACCTCTTCGACCTCTAGGCGACCACATTCGACCTTGGAAAAGTCTAGGATATCATTGATGACAGTCAGAAGAGCATTGGCCGACCGGAAAATGTTCTCGGCGTAGTCTCGTTGTTCATCGTTGAGTTCGACGTCCAGGAGCAACTCGGCCATCCCGATGACTCCAGTGATAGGGGTACGAATCTCGTGGGACATCTGGGCCTGGTCAGCATTCGAGTACTAGCAGAAACATGAGCGCTTCGGCTTACATTAGCCAGAAATTGACTCTTCAGCCGGCTGGCTTCCTTTGCGGCCGCCTCTCGCGCGAGGAGTTGTTGTTTCTCCTGTGCCTGGACCTTCAAAACCGCTTCTTTCGCCTTCAGCTCGGTCATGTCCATAACGACGCCAATGGCCCCTTCTATTTCGCAGTCACCAGAGCCATCCCCAGGGAAATGTTTTGCGGTCATTGGCAGGAGGCGGGTGCTATAGAACCGGCCGTCTATTTCGTGTTCGATGACGACGTTTCCTGATCGCCGTGCGAAGATAGCGTCTGTCGCTGACTTGAAGTCGGGGCGTTTGTGTTCCGATACTTGAGGATACATGCGGGAGAAAACGTCGTCGACGGTTCCCCCTATATACCACTTGGGGGTGCCCGGGGAGTCTGGACCCGATGAAGCGGTATTCCAGATGAGTGCGCCCTCCAGCATTGTGATTCGGCGATCGAGGTCGACAGTGAAAATGGTGATATGGGCATGGGTGATAACGCTGAGCAACTGTTGTCGCATCCGCCGTGCGGCAAGTCGGGTCTCGATTCCCACGTGGACGTCGGTGCATGTTCCTGTCCGACCCGTTAGCGACCAAGGTAAACACCCTCTCATCTGAAACCGTATCCTTCGAACCCATGTGACGAGGAGACTACCTGACAGTAATCTCCCATACAAGTTGCGTCATGGAGGACAATTGTTCAACCGGGACAACTCACCGAACCACTTGTCAATTTTCCCTTCCGGGTTTCTGAGTGGTAAAGCCCGTCCTAAAACCCAACGCCACTCTCCCTCCTTGTTTCCACAGCGATATTCATTGGCGTAAGGCTCTCCTGTCTTGAGACAATGTTCCCAGCGTGTCGAGGTTTGCGCCAAGTCGTCCGGGTGAATGGGGGTTTTCCACCCTAGCCCCAGAGATTCTTTGGGCGTGAGGCCCGTGTATTCGTACCACCGAGTGTTGAAGAAGTCGTAATGACCGTCCGGAGTTGCAGTCCAAACCTGTAAATAGCCAGTCAGTCGAGAAGTTCATCCGGATTCAGAGTAAGGATAGTGACGGAACCCAGATGATAGAAGGGGAAACATCAAGAGGCAGAACCACTCTGAATGGCCTTCTGTCCGCCGACCACCCATGATAGAAGACAGTTGGGTCGCAGAATCGAAGGGTTCCTACGAGACCTTGGGCTCATGGACTCGAAAGATGGGGTACTGCGTGCCACTCGCCAAAATTGACTCGGGACAGTAAAGCAAATGCGCTTCGCCAACTGCTCAAGGGGTGCCACCAATAACTGCTTACCAGTTGCGGCATTGTATCACACATCGTCTTGAACCGTTCCGCGTTCATTTCCTTGATCTGGTCGATTTCCTTGGCCATATCTGTCACGTCTTGGCATGTGATGACTCCTGCTAGGAACTCGCCCGTGACGTCGTCGCGAATCGCTTCCGATAGTGCGTTGTAGACTATTTTCCGCCCGTCCTGGTTGATGATACCAAATCGCATTCCTGTGAACGGTGTCTGCGTTTTGATCAAGATGGCCATCGGGAATTCGCTCGAGTCGAGTTCCCTGCTGAAGTCCTCAGAGTACACGACCCAGTTGCTCAAAAGGTCGAGGCCCTCGAATGGCTGATCAAGAGTGGCATCCTTATCCATAAGCCTCCTGGCAGCCAAGTTCGGAAAAGCCAAGGTACCGTCTTTCCACATGATCATAATTGGCTGTTCGGTGTTGTCAAGAAGCGCATCCTTCATTATCGTGGACTTCTGGAGCATCGAAGGCGTACTCTGCAGTGTCTTGTTAAATGGTGGGCCCAAGGGCGGAAAGGGGTTGGCCGCGAGGGAGACGGAGCCGGGACTGATCTGGTAGGATGGCGAGGATGATGAACCGTGGCTGGACGCAACAGACGAGCCTTTGGATGCGGTAAAAACGACTTTGCGCTCGGCAGCATCGAGGGCGCTCGACCGAGCCACCGCCCTCTTCTTAGAGATCACAGATGACGTTGACTCGGTGTTGGTGAAGGTCAGGGTGAAGTAGGTCTGGTTCCCTGCTATCTCCCATACACTGATAATCATCTTGGCAAAGGCTTGGTTCTCTGAAGCCTTATTGATCAGCCGAGGTTCAATGACGGACTTGTCAGAGCCACGTCGGGAGACGATGACTTCAACTGCAGCTTCTTGGCCGTGACTTGGCATCTTGCTATCACCAGATGCCTCGGCAGTGGGCGTCTTGTCGCCTTCGTGACGACCCTGTTGTGCATCCTCCTGTGTGCCGTTGGCTGTTTGCGTATGGGCTGACCCCATCTCCTCTACCAGAGTGTCCAAGTAAGCTTCCCATGCAACAAATACAGGCTGTCCGTTCTGAGACACATCGATACCAACCTGTGATAACGACTGCCCCTTGAGTCTTTCCAGAGCATCCGTTGCTTCGTCGCAGCAGGTACCCTCGTCCGAGACCGATACCATGCCGAGGAGCCTTCCCATAGCCTCATTGGCCAACACAACAGTCTTCAGGCTGTTGAGCACCAGGACTGGCACTGGCAGGAACTGCAATGCGGAGAAGGCGAGCTGCCCCGTAGTGAGGCAGGGCATCTGGAGCCGAAGGGGACTGCCTGGCACAGGTGGCCTCTCGGTACTGCTTTCTCGCTGGAAGCGATGACCGCCCGGCGACAGGCTGCGCGGGCCTTTACCCTGGGTGTGGCCCGGATCTGGTGAGCCCGAGCCATCCTGTCGGAGAGGCTCAGTGTCATCGACTGGCAGCATCTGCGGCGAGTTGGCAAGACGTTTTCGGAGCAGAGACGACTCCGCCAGCGAGTCGTTGTTCATCGTAACCGGCGCGGGCGCAATGTGAGAATCATTATTTCGAGAGGATGGTCGGCAGGGTATCATGTGGGGAGGTAGAATGGGTTACCAGAGGCGTGAGGTTCCAATCGGGTTTCCAGGCTTGTCAAAAGAGAAAACTAGGGGTCTTTTGATATATTGAATTAGGAAAAACCGCAGCAGGTTTGTATGCATCCAAGTCTGGGGTTTGTTTCGTCGACACAAAACCTGGTGACGAGGTGTATCATTACTTGGACGTAGCAAAACCCATCTGATGGAAGAAGACGAAGAAGGAACCCTGGGTTGTAGTTGGAGCGGTAGTGGATATCTACCTAGGTACCTAGGTAGCCCCGGCCAAGAGGACAACCCGTGTGTATGTGTAGGGGGTGACCTTGGAGAGGCTGAGGAGCTGCTTGATTGAATAATATGAAGAAGAAGAAAAAAAAGGGTAAATGTCTCTCTATGCCTAACTTTGTAAGTGAGGTGATTCCAGTCCGTTCCCAGCTGCGGAAAATTAAAGATTATCTAGGTGGATGTATAGTTCCCGAGACAGACAAAGAGACCTCTCCAATACGGTGAGGTGAGAATACATAAGGCAGATACTTGGGTAAATACCTAGGTAGATACCTAGGTACGAATGAATGTTAGAACATTCTCCCAGCGCCCCCCCCCCCTACTATATTTCTGTCCTTAAGCAGCACGGCAGTATGGCCACAAGACGGCCAGAAGACGGCCCGGCGGACTGGCGAAAATTAAAGTCTCTAGAACTACATACTGTGGTACATACTATGGTAGAGTCAAATTACCGTCGGACGGTCCGGGCACGGCCATTTGGGCTTTTGCGAACACCCAAGTACGGAGCACAGTTAGGGCCCCCCTTGGGCTTGAGCGGTGACTAAAAGTGCTGTGCTGGTCTGCCTGGTGATGTTTATTATGGATTTATGGGTGTCAGTGTTGTTGTTCTGCGAGAGGTGGAACTTGGGAGGGTGAAGAAAGAAAGCAGATTGCGTCATCTACCATCTACAATACCATTAAACCCCATCATCATGAAGTTCATCATCAAAAACCCCGATTCTTGGAGTACCGACAGTACATACGTTACTCGATGAATGAGCCGTCAGCAAGTGAAAGCTTGTCACCATCGAGGTCATGCGTCGTCTAACTACCTGTGTAACTGTGGTATCCCGGAAAGGTCGGCAATATCTGGATACCTAAGTAGGTAGATACCCCGATACCTACTTAGGTACCTAGGTAATAAAGAACGGATACCTACACTACCAGACAACCTAGGTATCTGTTCACACGCCTTCCTAGGGGACTATACGTGCACCGTATGTAACCCCGTAAGATTACCTAGGTAATCATCCTCCCCCAACCCTGTTCCCTCTGGTACCGGTACTGCTGGCAGCCCTGCCACCTGCTGCCCCGGGATATATTTTTTTTCAGCCTCATCCACGTCACTGGAACCCTGATTGCAATTACAATCCAGTACCGATGGTTGCTCCGCCGTGACATGACCCATGACCTAGGAGAGTGAAAGACACATGGTAACACACTCTTTAATTTTCGATTTTTATTTCCCGCAGGGCATGTCGGAAGCAAGCTCTAGGGTAGTGACGATGACAGGGTATCCCCGACATCAAAGAGAGGGCTAAAACCTCGATGGGCAACCCAACTAGAAGCAGGCCAATGAATCGTGTCATGCTCGTGAGTATCTGGGCTGGTCGTACGACAATGACATGCCCGCGTCCGCGGTGGGGCACTGCAGAAAGCGTTGCACCTCAGTGGCAGAAAGTGCCTGAGTGGCACTCACATGCACTGCCGGCGATTTTGTGTCGAACAAGGGCAGCACCTGGCAGTTATGGAGCATTAAGGGTCCAGCGGGCCAGACTCGTGTGGGCCCTGAGGTTGGTTGGGGGCAACCTGGAACTCCCAAAAAGTTTATCAGCCCTGTTGTAGGAAGATGCCGTGACCTAGACACTCTTGGCTGTTACGCACCATCTTGTAAGTCACTGGGCAGACTATAGTACTGCAAAATGGTTGCTTATGTACCCAGCGACTCAGTGCGTGGAGCTCGATCTGCTCCGCCCATGTGTTTTGTTCCTCGGCATCGAACACCCTGGCATCGTATAGACTGGACATGAGCACAACAACCTTTTGATGCCCACCAATAACGGGCCTGACGGGATTTAACAAGGTCAGGAGACGAAAAAGAGGGAGAAGCAGAAGGAGGAGGAGGAGGAGAAGGAGGAGGTAAAAGTCGTTCGCTATCCGGACTGCCGGATTGGATTGTTCGTGTTGGGCAGCACTTGACCGCTGCTTCCGCGTTTCCGCATAGATGATCTAGGTACCTATGCATGCAGCTATGCAGCTACGTATGCAAGTGTTCGGGTATGGTACCTTCATCAGGCTTACATCGTAACGAAGTACAGTAAGGCGCTTCTCCAGACTGCCATGCGTGCCAGAACGCGCTGTCAGTAATAAGTCTGGCTGTCTGGCTGTGTACTACGCATAATTCGCAGTTGTTGCAACTCCCGAAACAGGGTAGCATCTGCAAATCGGCGATCTCCTGCCAAGATGGCACGAAATACGGTACTGGCCTAATAAGGTAACGACTGCAGCCTCAATCACGTTGCTGCAAGATCCACGAGTACTTTTAGCGTACATACATGCTGTGACAAAGTGCTACGACTGTTGCAGTCAACTGGTATTACTACACTACCAGCTACCTAGCAGTCCTAGGTATGTATGAGGTGGGGTCCGCTGCGGGAAAATATGCGCCATCGAGTTCTTGTTCTTGATCGAAGATGTTGGGAAATGCCATCCCGTCAGCTGCCCCTGCTCTGGTATGACGTCACCAAGTGCTGACATAACCGAATATACGGCTGGTGTGTTTGGAGAGAAGCGTTCAAGATATGATAAGCAGAAAATCTATGGATCTCCTACAAATTACCTCGGTGCAGTTGACTGATCAGATACCTTCCCCTCAAGCTGTCTACTGGAAGCTGGCAAGCTATCATGCTGCCAGTTTCCCATGCAGCAAACCAAAAGCTGCTCGCTCCATATGCTATCGTGACGTTCGTTGCAATCATATTTGTGACATACTCATCCTCACTTGGAGCTTTCCTTCACATTCCCGCACTGGCTGCAGCTCCACCACTGCCTTTCGACTACATTCCCGCATCGTGAGCATTGCCAGACTGCCGGGCCAGTGGGCGCAGCAGGAGGCTTGGCACTTGCTCCGCTGGTGCTGTTCCTGAACGAGACCATCCTCGCATGGGTCAGGTCCACACCTCTCGCTGGGGTAGTACGTGCTCGCTTTGCAGCCCTCTCCTTCCTCTCATCTTCTGCCAGCCGCCCGGACACGCTCCCGGATCTCTCGGTGCCACATGCATCGCAACGTGAGTGACTCGACGCGTTGTGGAGCGTACATATTTCGCAGCTCCATCCATCCGCCTGGGCAGGCGCAGAAGACGGGCTGGGCATTGGCTTTGACCTACGTCTGTCGGTCCCACACGCATCGCAGCTCTGGCAAGTTGGCGGGTTGTGCAGTGTACATACTTCACATGTCCAGCCATTTGCTGCCAAAGATACCGATGGGTCGGGCGTGGGATCCGGACGTGTAGGCTTAGGGGGTACGGACGGTGCCGACTCGGTTGTCGTCTGAGACGCAGATGCCCTCGCTTTTGTAGGACCGCTAGGTCTCGACCATTCTGGCACTGGAGGCGGCGTGTCTGAGCTTTGTGGCCCAGAAGAACTTGGAGTGAACGTGCCACCGCCGTTGCCTCCTGGAAACTCAGCGCTTGGCAACACATAGTCATTGCCATACTTCTTCTTCTCATCCTCTTGCACGAGCTCCCACAGTGCCTGAGCAATGGCAGCCTCATTCGCCGCGTCTTCCTCGGCTTGCGTCCTGAAACCGTTCTTGGTCGCCGTATCGGAGATGGTTTGTATTTCCCTGTCGGTAAAGTTTGTGCTTCCACAACCTCTGTCGGCCCTGTTTCTCCGCTCAACGGCATCTACGATGACTTTCCGGATGTCTTGGCCTCGATGTATCGGTGCACCACCCAGCCGCTGGCCAGACCCTCTTGTTCGCTCGGCTTGTTGGACCCGCTGCTCGGCAGCTGCACGAGCAAGCCGTCTCGCCTCACGCATGGGCACCCTATTGCCGCCCCCGAGCTTGTGGCCCTTGCTGAGGAAGCCTTCGCCAGTGTAGCCCTTCATAACCAGCCCCTCGTGCTCGTCGCGTAGCTGGTCCCATAGTGCGTGAAACTTGGCATCGTGTGGCCCGTGGATAATATGGCAGAGTTCGTGGAGCATCGTGTCGGTCACTTCCTCGATGGGCAGAAATTGGGTCCGGTCGCCGGGATAACGAAGCCGCAAGAGGATCTTCTGGCCTCTGTTGACGTTCAAACCTGTTGACCCAGATCGTTAGTATAAACCAAATCAATGCCGGAAATACAAGCCCAAGGCTCACCAAGCAGGTTATGCTGGTCAGGGTAGAACTCGGCGAGTTCCGACACCTTCCAGCCTCTTGCCCTCATTATGGGCTTCACCACCGACGCGACCTTCTTGAGAGTGTGCAGGGCATCATCCTGCCGCGGGAGACTCTTCAAGTGGGTGTAGGACAACACCAGTGCATCATATTCGCTTCGGTCAGCCATTGTGACGACTGTGCGACTGCGATCGTACCCAAGCTACTGGCAGAGACGGGTGGGTGCGCGACACCACAGACTCGGGTGCTATGTACGGTCGATATGCGACGTAAGGGAAAAAAGGGAATCAAGCACGCAAAATGTGTCTCCCGGATATAGCATTACAGACCAAATCAAAACAAAGGAAATAGAAGGCCATCGACTTCCAGAATCATGTAGAAAAGGAATCAGTCATCAACCACCACAAGGTGGCGGAAAGCACGGGATCACTGTCGATTCCGTGTGGTGACAAGACGCGTAAAGTGGTTTTTGCCTGCCACTGCGAGGGTTCGGCATCCGGAATGGGCGCTTTTGGGGGGGGGGGTACGCTCTGCTAACCCTAGGAATTGTCGGTAGGCACCTCCCAAAAGATTTGTTGTGTCAGTCGCTCCAAATGGTAGATGCAATGCCCAGGGAGGCAATGATTTAAAATCAGTTGCTTGATATACTCCACGATCTCAACCCAATAGTACCTAGGCAGTTTAACTTGCGACCTGGGTGGTGTATCCATTCACAGTAGAGGGCACGAAGCCAATAAGTAGGAAAGGGGTCAGTGAGGTCATCAGCAAGATAAGCTGTGGGCGGACGTTGTTGCCTAGACAACAATCACTGCACATGGTGGTGACCCACTTTCCCTGTGCGTACCCCACAAAATTCCACACTTGACCGTCAACACTGCAACTTCACTTGCAACATTGGCCTGTCAACAAAAAGCGCCACACCTTTTTTCCTCTCAAAGGATCATCTGCCCTTTTTTCTGCGCATTGCATTTGATTTCAGTGCAATGTGCTTTATGTTTGACTTTTCTTACTGTGTGTAAATCCTTACTAACCCAACTCCATTCCCACCAAGAAAAGGTCCTGCAACCAGTCAACATGGATCCACAAGCAGAACCGCCTAAGCGGTTGACCCGAGCAAGGGCAGCTGGAAGGGCCTCTACCGCTACAGCAGGCACCGCGTCCTCTGCAGCAAGAAAGACAGCTACTGCTGTTACCAAGACGAAAACCACCCGTACTGCCGCTGGCCCCACCACGAGCTCCTCCACAGCTGCCGCCTCATCTACAAGGACATCGACCAAGCGTAAGACGCGTCCGGACGACCATGAAGACGACAGCGAGGCCGAGGCACCCGCCAAGCCGCCGCCAGTTGCTTCGAGTACTGCTGCCCGGGCTACTCGAGGTCCTGGCCGGCCCAAGAAGATCATCGACTCCAAGCCTACGCCCACACCAGCACCAGCTGCACCTCGCGCCACCCGCGGTCGGCCACCAAAGAAGCCTGTAGCGGAGCCCGTACAGGAGGAACCAGCCAAGCCTACTCGCACACGGGCCAAGAGGGCAAAGGTCGACCATGACGAGGACGCGGACGATCTCGCACCAGAGTCGGTCAAGAAGCCAACTCGTGGCAGGCCCGTAGGCTCTACCAAATCTGCAAAGGCGCCAGCCTCCAAGCCCGTCAAGACAGTTACGTTCGCGGAACCTGACAAGGAAAATGTGCTTCCACTTACCGGTCCCAAGGCAAAGACCCCCATAACAAAGCCTGCCGTCGTCACCACCGCTGGCATGCGAGCAAAGCCTGTCCGAAAGCCTGTCGCGGCTGGCCGTGCCGCCAAACCGACTACCACCAAGAAGAGCGCGAAAGGGCAAACGAAGCAGAACACAAAGGAGGCCGACGACAAGGCATCGAAGCCACTCAGCCCTAAGAAGGTTACACAGTTGTCGGCGATCAGGGATCAGGATGTGGAGTCCGAGGATGAGCTGGCTATGGACAGAACACCGGCAAGGCCCTTGCACAGAAATCCTATGAAACCACCTGTGATCATGAAGCCTCCAGTTGAAACCAAGGAGGAAGTAGAGCCCGCAGATGAGGAGACGACGGACTTGCCTCCCCCGGAGTCTACAATCATCCTCGGTAGTCCCGTTCGACGACCTCCGCCTCCGCCTTTCAAGGACTCCATGAAGTCTCCAGCTAAGAGGATAGAGGGACTGCAGTTGGGCTTTTCGGCAGCCAAGGAGTCCTCCCAGAAGGGCGTGTCACCGTCCAAGGCGCCTCTGATGCAGTCGCCGGCAAAGCGGTGTCCTGTATCCATCAAGCCTATTGACTTCGGCTCATCTATTCGGCACGATCAGGATAGTGCGTCTCCCTTCAAACAATCTCTGTTCCAGTCGCCAGCCAGGCGCCTCTTCTCGCCCATGAAGTCAGCCAAGTTGCCTGAGCTGGAGGCTGTTGCCCAGTCTCCTACTCCAAAGCCAGTCACAACTTCTCCGGCCGAGGAAGGCGAGGAATCAGAAGCAAGTGACGCAGAAACCGAGCCTGACAAGGAAGAGGAGGCCAAGGACGGTGAAGACACTGCCGATTTGGATGAGGCAGAATCCAACGGACGCATTTCCGCAGTTCTGCCTCATGAAGCAGACGCTGCTCTGGTCCAGGACACGTCCCTCGTCCACCAATCCATGGAGGAAGAGGACGACCATGACACGTTTGTGCTTGAAGATGAGCACGAGCAGGTGGACGTCATTGCAGATGACGGTGAGCCAATGGTAGTGGATGAGCCAGAGCAGGATGCGGAAAACACTGTTGCCGGCAGCATCAGCACTACGCCGCCCAACTCACCTCCCCAGCAAGCCTTGAGCATGTTTGGCCTTCGAGAGAAGGACCAGGTTTCGTTTGATCAGAGCTATTCAGAGTCTGAGGGTGAGCTCACAACGGTGATGACACCCCAGTCTACCTCGCCGGTGAAGCACATGAGGGGCAGTGTTATGAAACCCCGGACGTCTGGTCTTGGCTTTACGCCCCTGGCTCAGCGCTTTGACTCGTGGCAGACTCGCAGCCCGTTGAATATTGAGGTCAAGGCAGCGACTCCAAAGGCCGAGAACTCTACGGGCTCGGGCGAGGTGACAGCTGCGTCGCAAGACTCACCAATGGGAGATGATCTTTTCGAGGCCGAGATGGCTTCTTGGCCTGATGCGGCGGCCAACGATTCCGGCAATGACTCTGGGCCTTCATCTGAAATCCCGGAGATTAAGGAGCCCGTATTGGAGGATATATCCCTTACGGATGAGGATTTCGACCTTGTCGCCGAGTCGAACGAGATGTCCGTGATGTCACCTGAACAGATCGATTCGATGCGCAACCTTGACCAGAACTCGGACTCTATGTCTGAAGCCAGCCAGGAATACGGCGATGAGAACGAGGTGCCTGATGCAAACGCTCAGGGCGGCACCCCTATTCCCCCTGTTACGCCCCAGAGATATACCACACGCGAATTCCATACCGTATCCAAGATACCTCTCAAGTCGGCGGACGAGTCCACTCCGCCACCACAGCCCTTGCTGAAGAAGCGCCGACACAGCACATCTCGCATCCCGGAGACGAGGCCAACTCACGGTCTGACTAGGAGCGCGACCGTCATTTCCTACTCGCCTTCCCACAAGAAGCCTGTGGAGGCTGCATTCGAGGAAGCTGTGGAGGAGGAGGAGGAGGACTCTCGCTCGCGAGCGGGATCGCTGCCTCCTGTTACTCCCACCAAGTCCGAGAACTGGCCGGATGCGGGCAGTCCCAGTCCGGCACAAACTCCGCGCCGTGAAGCTGACTCCGCGCTTCTCCGTGGCGCAGTCGTTTTCGTCGACGTGCACACCATGGAGGGTGCTGATGCCAGCGCCATATTTGTTGAGTTGCTCACCCAGATGGGTGCGCGATGCATCAAGTACTGGACCTGGAACCCTAATGATGATGACGCGTCTTCCAAGATCGGCATTACACATGTAGTGTACAAGGACGGGGGTAAGCGCACGATGGAGAGGGTCCGCGAGACTGGTGGTGTTGTGCAATGTGTTGGTGTCGGCTGGGTACTAGAGTGAGTCTTTTCGTGCCTTTCGTACAATTTGGTCCTTATGCTAACGTTATTTTCCAGCTGTGAGCGGGAGAATGAGTGGCTTGATGAAGGCCCTTACTACATCGATACCTCGCTTGTCCCTCGTGGCGGGGCTCGCCGCAGAAAATCCATGGAACCCAGGACATTGGCAAATGTCAACGGCACTGTGGTATCAGAGCCGGCGTCCCGCAGAACCTCCTCGCGGCAAAGCCAAGCAGCGCCTACTACGCCTGCGCCCGCCAACCGCCGCGACAGTACTATGTGGATGCACTCTCCCGACGACCAGGAACCAGGCGATGACGAAGACCATGATAACGACGGGGACTTCAACTACGAGCAAGACTGGCTCAACTCTGCACCGCTGACGCCTGTGCCTAAGACACCCGCACCGGAGGCCATCCACCGCTTCGCCATGGAGATGACGCCGGAAATGAACTCGCCTATGATGGGGGCCGACGGTGATGACGAGGACCTGTCGCGCGAGCAGCTCGTTCAGAGGACCTGCCCACCAAAGACTCAGCACATGTATGAGGACCTGGGCGCAGGGATCTTGGGCCACAGCAAGGACGAGAGCGTGGCGAGACGACTGATGGATGCGCGGAGGAAGAGCCTTGCGTTCGCACCTAAGGTGTCGAGTCCGCTGGCCAAGAGTTGGAAGGAGTGGAATTGAGTGTTGGGGCTGAGAGATGCGGCACGGTGTGAACACAGTGTGTTTTTGTTGTTGCTTCGCTTGCGATCGCAGGATTGCTTTATTGTTACGAGGAAGGCTCATTTGTTTCCTATGGCTACAGAAAGGGTGGTGTTTTGAACTTCTGGCGTTTGTGGCCGGCGTTTAGCGGTGTACACACAGAGTACAGGAGGCTGTCTTATATCCTTTGCTCCATCTCTCAGGGGAACGACAGAGGTGGCTAAAGTCTCGATGGTGTTTAGAACACCAGAGGCCAACTGAACGAATATCGATTGATCATAGCTATTCCTTTTTCGTCGAACATTAGCCTGATGAACATTGAGTAGGCACTGAAGTGCAGTCAGCTGTAAGGGTCTTCGAACACTTGCGCTTGGTAAATTTGCCGCATATATTCGCCAACATAGATTAGCCAGGTACTACTAATATGCAGTAGCTGCTGCAAATGCCCGCCTTTCTGCCTTTGTATACGAATGTAACTCCCCGGACTTGCGTGGGGGCAAAACCCAGGGAACGCGCGTATCATCCGTTATCCGCGTGCGACAGCTGCATACTGTGTACGCCCTTCCGATAAGCCTGCTCGAGATCGCCACCACACTGCAAACATCACGACAGAGAGGAAACCTCTTTTGGTCAACCCCCCTTCTTTTTTTTTTTTTTTTTTTTTCTTTCCTTTTTTTCTCTCTCTCTCTCATGAACCATTTACTCCGGATTATGGACGGTGGTAAACAGCCAGTGTTGAAGCCATGATGTTCTGGCTCGCCTTGTTGCCCGCCGTGGCCTCGCTATCCCGAGTCGTCACCGCCGGGTCTCCTCCAGCCCAGAGACCTCTGGTCGACCACCCCGACGACACCGCCCCGGACCGCCAAGGAGACGACGGCGACGGGCCGCCGCCGCCGCAGTGGACCCTGGACTTCACCTCGCCCCTCCCGCACCTCTTCGCCTCGGTCCCCAGCCTGCTGCACCAGTGGAGCAACACCATCTTCCCCAACGGGCAGGCCCTCGCGGCCGTCGAGATCCCGGCCTACACGCTCCTTTACCACGGGCTGATCTCGCCCGAGGACCGCGACCCGCAGCCGCCCAGCCCCGAGTGGCTGGCGTTCGACCCCGAGATGAGCTACGGCATCATGGGGTCCAGCCGGCACTCGTTCCTGCTGACGTACCAGGCCACGCGGCCCGTCAGGGCCGTCTACTTTGACGGCGAGAGCGCGGCGCTCATGGGCTTCGCCCAGATGGACACGCAGATGCTGCACCTGTTTGGGAACGTGAGCGGGCCCCCGGGCGGGCCCCCCTTCGGGCTCGGGGTCGAGTACCTCAGGGCGCACGGCCTGTGCGGGTGGCTCGAGGAGGCCGGCCTGGGGGGCCGGGGGTGGGGCTTCGAGGGCGTGGTGAGGATGAACGCCGGGTTCGAGATGATCTGGTGTGACTTCTCGAGCCCGAGCCTGAGGTTGATGTCGAGGCTCAACGTCACTGCGCCGCTGCTGCCGCCCAAGAAGAAGGAGGAGGGGGAGGAGCAGCAGCGCAGTGGGGACGGGGACGAAGCCAGGGGCGCCACGACGGCAGGAGCAGCGATGCTCGACAACGTCGACGACCTCTCCTCGAGGGCGCGCGGCACCCACCAGCAGCAGCAACAGCAGCCGCAGCCGCAGCAGCCGCCACCGTCGTACTACCCCCTCCCGCCGCAGCCCACGCGCACGGGGCGCGACTCGGAGCCGTCCAACCCCGCGCCGCCGCCCAACTGGCGCCGCGACGCCGGCCGGGAGCCCTTCCTCCGGGCGCAGGGGTGGGGCTGGTTCGACAGCGCGACGTGGCACTACGGCTCGACGCGCGGGGGGCCGGGCCGGGGCGAGGCGCGGGCGCGCGTGCTGGGCTGCGGCGTCCTGAGCTACTACTCGCCGCGGTTCGCGGGCCAGGCCCGGGGCAGGGCGCTGCGCGACCGGGAGGGGCTGAACCTGACGGCCGGGGGCCGGTGGGCGGGGCCCGGGGAGGACGGGGACAGGGGCGGGGCGGTGAAGCGGCTCGCGCGGCGGCGGAGGTACCACCACCTGGGCGACGTCGCGCCCGAGGAGGCCTCGCTGATGAGGCGGGACTCGGAGAGGGCGTTCCGGAGCCTGGCCGAGCCCGGGGGCGGCTGCTCCGGCGCGGACTGGGTGCTCATGACGTCCGAGATCGTGCAGAGGACGACGAACCAGCTGACCATGATGGACACGGGCCTGTCGTCCTTCCCGCCGGCGCATGCCCGCAACGAGACGGCCGTGTACGACTGGCTGTCCGACCTGAGGGGCCAGAGCCACATGTTCATGGTGGCCTACCTGGAATACCCGCCGGACAGCCTGGACCACGACGCATGGTCTACGAAGTCCGCCCTCTACGAGGAGACATATTCCCGCTGCCGCTACCGATACACGAGGCTCCTGGTGCCCGAGGAGCGGCGCGTCCCTTTGTCTCCCGAGGAGGAGGACATCCGCCTGGCCGTCGAGGAGGTCTACGGGACCATCTGCTCGGTGCTTCTCACCATGGGCTTCGGCATCGAGCAGGCGTGGCTGGACGTCACGGGGGAGGGCAGAAGAACGGGTCATGAGGCGCCAAGTTCACACGTTGATGCGACAGCGCTGGCCAGAAAAGTCGGGACCTGGCGCGAGAACATCATCGAGCTTACGGCCTGGCTCGGCTGGGAGAGCGAATACTATGGGTGCAAGGAGGTATGTGCCTGGGACGAACGGTGTTATATCCCCATGTGGCCGATGATAGCACCCGGAAACATGGGTCCTGGCCACGGAGGAGGAGGAGGAGGAGGGGGTGGTCCTGGAAAAGACCGTGGCCCACCTCCAGAAGACAGACCCGGTGGTAGGCCGGGAGGCGGATATGCTTCGGCACCAGAAGCCGACGATGACCACCGACCGCCTCCTCCCCCTCCTGGCCACAATGGCACGGGACCTGGTCGTCCGGGCTTCAAGATGCCGCCGCGAGGCCCGTGGTGGATGGGCGATGACACGGATCTCTTCGAGCCGAAGTGTGTGAACATCAATTATATCATGGGACAGCGATAAATTGGGGGATTTAAAACCTGTAACGTTAGATTACCCCCCGTAGATTCAGCATATAGAGAAAGAAAACCACACGGCGCATGTTGTGCATTTTTCCATGAGTTCTTTTTTTCATTTCCTGAAGGCGAACATACCATTCCTTCATAGACCACTTTTGTCTATCTCCCCCCAACACTGATGTTGTTTTTGGGTAAATCCTAACGCCTTTCCCGATGATATGATGCAACCAACCCTCGCGTCCTATCCCCCGTCAAGTAATAACCAAAGTGTTCTCTTTTCCTCAGTTCGCGATGAACGCCCTCATCGCCTTGACCGCATCGCCGTCGTGCTGCTTGAGCAGCTCCGTAGCCTTGGGCTTCGTCAGATCGAGCTCGTCGACCTATCGCAACCCGCCCATCGTCAGTTATTTATCACACACAGCGACCAAAAAGTCCCCACAGACAAAAAGCCCGCCCGCTCATCCGCTACCAACCAACCAAGCAACCCTGGCCCCACCGCCCAAAACACCATTCCGGGCTGGGATAAAACTTACCAGCAGGGCGACATCGGCCGCGTCGACCTTGACCTTCTTGACGTCCTTCTTCTCCTCGGCCTTGTTGGCGCTGAGCAGGTTCATGGCCTTGTTCAGGCCCTCCTGGTCGACCGACGAGGACGCGACGTCCTCGTCCCTGGCGTCCAGCTTCGAGAGCGCCGCCGCCGCCTTGCGGTCCTCGGCGGACTTGGCCTGGTCCTGGTCCACCTCGTCCTCGACGTCGCCGGCCGTGGCGCCCTCGACGACGCCTGGGGGTTGCTTCTCCTCGGCCATTGTGGTGGTGATTGGTAGCTTTTGCTGTGGTGGTGATGTTGTGGTGTTGTGGTGTTGGGCTGTTTGTTGTTATTGTTGTGGTGTGTTTAGGCGGGTGGGGGGAGGCTGCTCGTTCGGTGCGTCCCGCTGTTGCTCGCGAGAAGCTGCCATGACGGGCTGTAGGCAAGTGGGGGGAACCGATTGTCGGTTGAGTGCGATAAGGGTTAACCCCTTAATTGAGAGGGGGGAGAGTAGGGGTGGCTGCAGCTTCTTGGAGTTCTGTTATAAGCTTACTGTTCACTGGTTCCGCTACACCATAGCAGCGTTATTCATGTCCCGATTTAAAGCTTTTAACAAGCCAGTTGTATCTGTCTGTAAACTGGCAGCCTATTAACACTACCTAGGTATCTTGCTATTCTATACAGTTGCAAGTTTAAAACAAAAATACATCATCTACGCCAGACCCGATTCTATGCCACAAGACAGTCCACATGTAGCTTTTATACCATGGCCGCTCCTGACCAGTCCTTGTTACAGTACTAAAACATCACACATCCTACAATAACTTCTGACCGGCCAACCCATCTGTATATTCATCCCCTTGTCATATTTATCTATCTATCTATCCCTTATGATTCAACCATGCCCAGAACCCACCCACCATCCACAGCACCCTCCACGCCGTGGTCCACATCTCCCTCCAAACCACCACCAGCGTGCCCCTGCCCGAGGCCCCCCCCCTCCTCGGCCCCGCCGCCTTCCAGCGGGGCTTCCCCCCGTCGTAGTAGTACCCGTCGTCGTCGTCCTCGCCCAGGTCGATCTCGATCCTGGGCCCGTCGCCCCAGCCCCACCGGTCGCGCTTCTCCCGGCCGGGCCCGTGCCTCCCGGGGCCCCTCGCGCCGCCGCCGCCGCCGCCGCCGTGCCGCTTGGGGGATGCGTTGCGCGCCTGCGCCACCAGGCCGTTGGCCCGGACGCCCGGCGTGAAGGACGCGCTCCTGTCGCGGGTGCCCGACTTGTGCGGCGACGAGGAGTGGGACGACGACGCCGCGTAGTGCCCGTACCCGGACGGCGGTCGCTTGTCGTCGTGGTCTTCGGTCTTGGCCTTGGCCTTGGCCTTGCCCCTGGGCCTGAACACGGGAAGGACGGGGTAGAGGTGGTCTTCTGGTGCGTCCGGGTCCAGCGCGAAGGGCTGGAGCTTGAGCATGGGCACGAGCAGGGCCCGGATTGCGACCGCGACTGCGCATACGAACGCAAAGCCGCCGTATCGGGCGTAGGTGCCTAGCTGGTTGGGGAGGAGACACAGATGTGTCTGAAGGGTGTTTACATGATCGCCGGACACGGGGTTTCCTTCTCTGTCGATGGGGTTGTACATGCTGACCATCAGAAACCCCGGCATCGACACGCCCATGGCCATGCTGGTGCTCTTGACGGTAATCTCCTTCACATTCGCCTGGTTTTCGGCATGCGTAAGCTCGCAATAGTCGTGGTCATCCCCCGAAAACGCATGCACGATATTCCCAATCTTGCTGACCAGGTCGACCGAGTCGCCTTCGTTGAGTACATTCTGGTACTGGTAGCCCCTGGATACGGAGATGGCGTTCCTGTCGTCCCTGGCTAGGGGGTCCCCCGGGTTTGCTGGGGGCCAGTGTTCTCGCAGGGGCCCGCACTGCGTCCCTGGCGGTCGATACAACGGCACGTGGGTCAGCAATATCGTGGGCAGCTCCGCCTTGCCCTCGCCTGGATTCAGCGTCGGGGCATTGCTGAGGTCTGCCGACAGAGCCTCCTCAACTTTGTGTTCCTGTGATGGCTCCGGGACCTCGCCGCGGAGCCGCCGCAGCTCCTGTTCGACTGCTTTCCTCTTTGTCAACTGCACCTTGTCCAGGAACTCCTCCGCGGGTTTGTAGATTCCGCTCAGGTCCACTTGCGCCCGGTCTTCCGAACTGCGGGCACTCAGCGAGAGAGTGTCCACGGACACAAAGGTATGGTTCGCGATGACGTCCACCCGGTTCACATCTCCAAAGAAGGCCTCAAATCGGTCCCTCGCGCCCACTAGCACCTCAGACCCAAAACCGAGGTCATGGTTTCCCGGTAGGCTGGCAATAAACTTCCTCCCTCTCTGTCCGGGCCCGGCTTCCGTTCCGTCCTGGACCCACGGGTCGATGAACAGCTCACTAAATCTCGCATATTCCTTCAGCCAGTAGTCGTCTCCGTACTTCTTCTTCCACTTTCTTGCCTGGCCTACTTCGCCCTTGGGCCGGCGATTCCAACTAGGGTCCTCATAGCTGCCATGTCGTGTCCTCCACTCCCGCCCGCCATCGAACAGGTCGCCCAGAAAGAAAACCGTGTCGGGGTGTAGTTGTTCCTGGAGCTGTTTGTACGACCGGCGCATGTAGTTATCGGTGATGGTGACAGTCAACGAACTGAGGGGCCATGGCCGGCCGGGATATGAGGAATGATCGATCAACTGGGGGTCGGCGACAAGTATTAGGTGATGGGGCGTGGTCCCTGAAGGCTAGGTGTACTTTGTTGTCAGCCGTTTGTATCTCGTGGTCTGCCCTGTAACAGGAGGAGCAGCAGCGCAGAGGCGGTTCCCTTACCCATTTCTCCCAGTTACTCCAGTGACAGCTCTCAACCTTTGTATGAAATATCCAGCGCTCTCCCCACATCAAGACGAGTACCCATAGTACCACCAGGACGTGTGGGAAGCTGAACAGTCGGCTCAAGACGAGGTTCCTTCGTAGCTGATGCGCCGTCTTCAGTAAGAAAGCGATGGTCGCCCTCTTGCCCGAGGTGTTCCAGAAACGGACCAGCTTTTGCCAGTACCGTTGGAGGAAGTTCATGCAGTCGCCTATCGGATCGTCCTCTTCGATCTGTGGGTGGTTCTGGCGGAGAGAGGACGGGACGAAGGGGGTATAGTTGGACGAGGAGGAAGGGGCGCCATTGCTGCCGTTGGAGTAGCTAGCCATCACGCGACTCGCACGGGGCGCAGAGAGTTTAAGGTGTGTAGAGTCGATATCGTGGCGAACATCGGAGGTGGAGGTAAGGTCGATGGTCTATGTAGGTGACGGAGGGAGGATCCCTTGGTGGGCAGCCATGCCTCGAGGCTTAAGGGTCTGGTGACTACAGTTGGCTCACAGAGCTGGGATGTGCTCGGTTGGGTCTCGACGAGGGGTTGGATTGAGCGGAGTGAAAGAAGAGAGCGTCGAAGTAGTATCTGGGCCGTCGAAGTGTAGAGATGGTCGGTAATTCTTGTCTAGTGTATCGGTGCAGGTGTTTGTTCGTATTGGTTCAAGCTTGGGGGGGTCTCTAATTCAAAGGTTGAGTTGTCGTACTGTACCGTACCGTACCGTATTCAGCTGCCGCCAAGCATGTGGCCCCAGGTTTCTATACTTGGCAATCCACTGCCACAGCTCGTTTTACATTACTTAGGTACTCAAGTAGGTACTTGAGATTACTCACTATAGTCAGCATCATAGACCACTCGAGTCGAAATTAGGTATATAATAACCTGCTTGTAGTCAAACCACATAATATTCCCGATGCAATGGCAGACAAGAACATGGCAGTGCAGATGGTTCCAGAGGTCATCTCATCTATACAATGCACATATGAGTACCCAGGTACCTGAGTATCCACCTGGGCAGTTAGTACCTGTACAAATACCAAGGTACATCTCTGTAGTACCATTCAAGTACCTACCTAGGTACGTAGGTACCTCGGCATGTACTCAGGTACGCAGGCTTTCAGGGTCCAACGATCCGCGGTACACTAAATAGGGTCTGGAGGTCCCGGTTGAGTGGGGCATTTCCTCCCCTGAGCTTCTATCTCCTCTAACAGTGTACAATACCCGACAGAGATATGCTGACTGCAACAAACCTCCAGTCATACCTAGGTAGTCACAGGGTAATATTTCCTGAGTTCTTGATGAATGTTTAACCAATGGCTTCTATATAGTTCATGATTTTATTTGAAGAAAGGGGACAGCAGAAAGAGCAGGACAGTCATTGATAGACGATGCTATCATGCGTTTCTATCCCGCTGCAAACTGCTCTGTCCAAATAACATTAATAAGAAAGACCAGGAAGTAGTGAGGGAAAAGAGAAGTACAAAAACAACAGAGGAGGTACAGGAAGGGGTATGGCTACCAAGAACAACAACACGGCCGGCCATGCGGCGCTCCAGGCCCAACCAGGGTTCATCACTCCCCTCAGAAAATCCATGTAAACGACTCCTTCAACTCGAAAGATACTATCTGTCTACGGATTAGAGCAACAAGTCAGTATCATAAACCGAGTTCGGTTATATTGGAAGCACAAATATCAAGAGGAACCAACCTGATATCACTCGACGACGCCCCAATAAGCACATCAAATCTGCCCTCCTCAGCAATCCATGCCTTCAACGAGGTATCATAGTACCCAGCAGCGTGCTTGTCAATGTCGAATCTCAGATGCTTCGTCTCTCCCGCCTGCAGGAACACCTTGTCAAACGCGGCGAGCTCCTTCTCCGGCCTGGGCAGTCGCGACTTTTCGTCCCGCACGTATACCTGCACCGTCTCTGACCCGTCAACGGGACCAACGTTGCTCACGGCGACGAGCATCTCGATCGGCTCAGACGCGGTGAGGGCCTTCGAGCTGAGAGAAGGGCGCCCGTACTCAAAAGACGTGTATGACAGCCCATGGCCGAAGGGGAACAAGGGGGCAACTCGGGCACGCTCATAGTGCCGGTAGCCAATGTGTAGCCCTTCGCCATAGACCACTTCGAGGTTCTCGCCGGGCCAGTTGTGGTAGGCTGGTGTATCTTCGAGTCTCTTGGGGAACGTGCACTGCAATGGCAAGGCGGTCACGTCAGTCATGCCCCCAAGGAGAAGGAGACCATGGATAGTAATGCTTACCGGGAGCTTCCCACTGGGGTTCTTGAACCCGAACAATACATCGGCCAGCGCGTTGCCGGCCTCTTGCCCCTGGTACCACGCCTGGATGACTGCTGGCACTTCACCGGCCCACGGCATCGTCACTGGCGACCCAGATTGGTTCACAACGACCGTCTTCGGGTTCGCCTTCACAACAGCCTGGATCAGGCGGTCTTGGCTCCCGTCCGAGGGCAGATCCATCGTTTGCCTGTCATAGCCTTCCGACTCCCATTCCGCATCGAGTCCGACGATAACCACCGCAACATCAGCATGCCTCGCGGCCTCGACGGCCTCCTGGAGATAGTCGACCTTGTCCTCCTCCCTGAACCCGATACGACAGCCACCGTACTTGTGCGTCATGTTGAACTGTTTCTGTTTCGAAACGGGTCGCAGTTCGTTTGTCATCTCAACTCTGAGCTCGACCGCTTTGCCTGATTGCATGTCAACGTCCACGAGGTAATCAACCGATCCGTCAAACATGGCCTCGCCCTCCTCGGTCCAATCCCAGAGATCGAGCGTGAGCTCGTCGTCAAGATACAGCCTGCCAGGCCCTACACTCATAAAGCTCAGGGTATGTTTCCCCGTAGTCGTCGATGTCAAATATGTCCTCACGACTGCCGACCATTCTGGGCCGACTTGTGCGAGTGGTGCAGAATCCCAGAGGAACAGGTCCGTATTCGCCCGTCTCTCCTGTACAACGGGTGCCCCTTGAAACTTATCACCTGCAAACCAGTCAACTGTTACTCCTGGCCTGCCATCATTTGTCTTGCAGGACGGCGATGCTACTGGTAGCCACTTATTAATGCGACATCCCTGCGCGTATACCACCTCATTCTTTGCCGCTTTCTTGATGCTGTCGAGCGGGAGTGTGCTGTAGTACGGGTCGAGACTAGCACTGCCTCCTCCTCCGGCGATGGCTCGGTTTGCGTTGGGGCCGATGACCGCCACCTTGGTGGTATGCGGATTGATGGGGAGAATGCCGTCCTCGTTTTTGAGCAACGTCAAGCCTTGGGCACCGGCTTCTCTGATCAGCTCTCGCGTCTCGGCTCGGTCATCCTCTCTCTCTGGCTCTTCAGTAAACTGTTCACCACTCGTCACTCGGTATACCAGAGTCAGTGCGTTCTCAGCAGCTCGGTCGATATCCCTTTGCGAGATGTCTCCGATTTCGAGAGCCGCAAGGACTTTCTCAAACCTCCATTTCGTCGAGAAGGGGAATTCAACATCACAACCTGCCATTATGGACTCGACTGTTGAATTTGTGCCACCCCAATCTGAAATTACAGTACTTAAAATAGGTCAGGTATTACAACTTCCGTGTCTGGGGGTCAGGAAATATACTTACCCATCATAGCCCCATTCTTCCCTGAGGATATCCTTCAAAATATGCTCGTTCATATCTGCATGGATGCCATTGACAAGGTTATACGAAGACATGACCGCCCATGGGTTCGCCTCCCGCACAGCAATCTCAAATGGCTTGAGATACAGCTCCCGCAGGGGTCGTTCCCGGACAATAGAATCTACCGTCAGTCTGTGCGTCTCCTGTTCATTCCCGACGAAATCTGCTTTATATGTCAGCTCTACTTTGCTCGATACTCGAAATTGAACACTAATTACGCTTGATGGCGGCAGCAACGCCTTTGTCTTGTAAGCCTTGGATGTATCGCGCCGCGAGCCTCCCCGTCAGGAGCGGGTCCTCGGAGAACGACTCGAAGTTCCTGCCTCCCAGGGGATGGCGATGCATGCAAACCGTTGGGGCAAGCAAGATATGTGCCGACCTAGCCTTGACCTCATCGGCGAGATGCTGGCCGACCTCGTAAAGCAGGTCTCTGTTCCACGTTGCGGCGAGGGAGACGCCACAAGGGAATAGTGCGGCCTGGAGAGCATTCAGTGTCCACTCAACCAGCGAAGGTTTTGATGGATCTCAGGACTGACCTTTGTGCCTCCTACGAAGACTCCTCCCCGAGCCCCGTTTGGTCCATCGCTCGTTTTGGCTGCGGGAACCCCTTTCGAGGTGATCGCCTTTGTCCTCCAAAAGTCCGCAGCGGTAAGCAGTGAAACCTGACCGACATTAGCAACGTTTCTATATTCGTATCCGGGTACTACACCTCTCAGCTCACCTTCTCTTCCTCCGTCAGTTGGGTTACTTTGTTTCTGGCCCACAATCTGTCACTTTTCAAGGCCTTTTGTTTTGGGCCAGGGCTCCCTGGTGGTGATATATCAGTATCAGGGGTGGAAGTGGAAGTTGCCCCAATGCTTTCCAGAGGGGATGTGCTGAGGCCGATGCCGTTATCCAGAGCCATGTTTCTCGCAGCTTCCGATGCTGTCGTCATTCCTCCTCTCCCCTGACTGAATGTTTCTGTTAGTGACTGATCGGTGAAATACTTCAGACCGTGAGACTGATAGGATCAAACTGGAAAACCAAGCCAGCTCCGCAGGTCAGCATCTAGGCCGACGAATATGAACAAAACTGGCGACGTCAACGAGATATCCCAGGTAATCATCCAGATCTGGACAAGATGCGATATTCCGGTTGACAGTGGCTGATACCAGCACACAGGTCATGGGCACAGCCCTACTTCTATATAAGCCTTGCAAGATAAGGGGATCAGCAGGGTGAGACTACGACTGCTGTCCCTGCCGATATTTAGCCGTCATGAAACAAAAATGTTCCGACAGCCCCTAGAGCGACTGGATAAGGGACGGACGTCCGTACCAAGTTCCGGTGTGTGGCTGGCACCATACAACCGTTGAATCTCGTCTTTGAGGCTTGACCTCTGGGGTCTTTCGAAGTGAACCCTGAATGTTCAAGGTACATCAAAACAACGGCCTTGGGTTGATGCTCGCAGCAGAGGCAGAAGATGTATGGGATAGGGAATACCAAGCCAAGAGAGGTTCAAGCAAGCATGTCGAAACCTCAAGGTGGGCCATGCCCTATGAACATGGTCGCAATTTGCCTGTTAGGGCGATGTCATGTCACTTGACTGTCATCACCCGAAGATCTCATGTACTACTATTCAAGGTAGGGAATGACCATATCGGCAGGGACGGACCGCATGAGCGGTGATTTTATACCGAACCACTGTGACACCAGAGTATGTATGGTTTATAAGACGTGAAAGCGAGCGTGTGTTGTATGAAAAGGGAAGCCTATTCTGGAGTAGGCATAATGCAATACAGGATCGTGGACCTGAAGGCTTGGAGGATATTCATCACTCATAATTGGTGACTGAACGAGGTTCTCGTCATGCTCGGCTGAGGGGAGATATGCAGACCTGCCGAGTTGTTGGAACACAATTTTAAGAAGTAACAAACGTGTCTCGTCCGGCTTCTTCTCCTCAATAGACCTGTAGATGTCAATATCCGGTTTGTTTCTGACAATATGGAACCAGTTGCGAGTGCAAGGTTCGTGGACGGCACACCAGACGTTCCTGAATGCAGTCGACGGCATTTCGGGACAGACGGCTCAGATCACTTGGAAAGCCGTAATCCCTGCCGCTGATGCGATCGGTTGGCAGTGCCGGCGGCTCTTACCTGCGGCGTGCCGTAGACTATTCATAAGCACTGCAACCCCCGGGCTCACCGCAGTTCGTTTGGCCTTCGGCTTGCCATCGTTTCCACGGGACAAGGGGGCACTTGTCCGCCAGTCCGCTTGCTGGCCGCCCGGCCACTGGAAGGACGGCCCTCGCCCTATTGCTTTCGGTCTTTTCGGTCTAAGGCTTTTGCTTCGCCATTTCGGCCTATAGATCAAGAACTCACGACCTAACAACAACCAAGCCAACCAACCCTTACAGCCACCGAGCCAGAACGCTGAGACGCTCTGTTGGGAACATTGGTGTCGTCGACTCTTCTCAGAGAGCTCTGACAAGGCAATTTGCGAGTTCGATGTGTCGGATAGCTTACCTGATTACGATCTGGATCGAAGTCATCGTGTATGTAGGGATATGCAAATACACTTTCCCTCCAGATGATCTGCATTAGGTAGTGCTGCGTTCGCTTGGAACCCCACGTCCAGCTGTCAGGAGGCGACATGTGGATTCCCGGGGTTCTTCAGAGTCGGCATGCCGGACCGGAATCCCCTTCCGGATCCACTGAGTAGGCGAAGCGGATTGGCTGTCCGGAAGACCCCTTCTCGGGATTCAACGCCCGCCCAGATATACCAGGGCCGTTGCCGTACATACCTAGCGGGTAGCTGCAAGGTTCCCGTGGTTTTGGACAGACCGTTGACATCAATCGATGCGACTGGGCTTCAGAGGCTGCACTGAAGCAATCCATGCGTATAGATAGGGATAGATGGGGGGTGATGAGCCTGCGGGACATTAGGGCCTACTGAACTGTTCATGTTCTCGACAATTGGGCATATCCAAACGAGGCCCCTTCGAGGAAGAAGCATGATTGACAATAGGAAAGCCACCACTCACTTGCTCTTCCTCTCCCCCAGATACCACGATAACAAACACGCGGTATGAGGCTGTCAAGCATATGCCGAGATGCTAACGTGATACAGGAGGTTGGCATCAGGATTGTCGATCCGCCTTTCTTGCGATGATTCCATCTCAGACTTGGAGCTCCAGAATAGTAGATGCGATGTGACGGCGGGCTTGGTATATAAGAAGGAAGCATTGACAAATCGGAAGCTTTGGTTGTTGAGCTGCTCTAGTCCATGTTTCTGCAAATGGTGCTTGCTATAAGGTGGCTGCAATAAGGTGATATTGGTATCATGAAGATCCAACCAGGGTGCTCAGGGTTTCCTAAGCCTGTAAACCCCCCTCCCCACCCGGGAAACCCTAATCTCAATCTGTTATGATGTACCTAGGCAGCTGCCAGGTAGATACCCTAGGTAGGTAATTGGTATAACAAGCAAATGGAGAATCCAAATGACGACCATGTCATCTTAACAGTATGCCGATGTCACCGACTTCCGGAGAATGTGCTCGGGTTCGGCCCTCTGACTTGGACAATCTCGCCATCTCCACTCTATGACATCCAGTTCGGCTCTTTGCGCCTCCGGAATGACTCTATCAGCTGCCACTAAATCCTTACAAATCTGCATACTTTCGCGTTTTATAAGTCATTCAATCGATTGAAACAACCTTTTGTTTTCCTTGTCAAGGCCTCACTTGGTTGGATACTATAGAGCTTACCTAGGTACTTGGTTAGTGAGTACACTGCCTCACAGTGCACCGCCTCACCTGCCTTAGACACGATTGAACAACTTCACCGACGTCATTGGGGCACTTTGAGCGCTCGAGGTCTTATCGATAAGATCACGAAAGCAGTCTACCGTTCGGCTGCCATCTTTCTTCGGCGGACCCATCAGTGTTATCTTTACCATCTTGATCAAAAGCAGAATAATCCTTAGCGACGCCAAATTCCAAACCCTACCTTTGTTTTATCGCCTGCAACACAAACCATCTGCCGATCAATCTGCAACATCCATCTCGCTACTGGGGTACCGCGTCCTCTACCACCCATCACCTTTGCAACACCTTTTCCGCGACGCCACCTCCGATTGAGTGTTACAAGCGACCCGACGTTTGCCCACAACATCGATCCCCAACAACGCTCGACCTCACGAAGTACCGCCGAGAAAGGCGTCGTGAGGGCGTGTGCCCTTAACGGCAAGCAAAGATGGCGTGGTCAAAGAGTACCCGCATCAGCATTATGCTGGGCATCGACGTCACCTTCTTCCTAGTCGAGCTCATATCAGGTTTCCTGGTCCACTCCCTCGCTCTTATGGCCGATGCCTTCCACATGCTCAACGATATCATCTCGCTGCTGGTTGGTCTGTGGGCTGTCAATCTCTCCAACAAGGCCACTACCGACAAGTATTCCTACGGCTGGCTGCGAGCCGAAATCCTAGGCGCATTCTTCAACGCTGTCTTCCTCATCGCCCTTTGCGTCTCCATCGTCCTCGAAGCCGTCACCCGACTCTTTGAGCCACCTGAGATTTCCAACCCCCAGCTGATTCTCATCGTCGGCTGCCTCGGTCTCACATCAAACTTGGTCGGTTTTGTCGTCCTTGGCGGCCACGGCCACTCGCATGGAGGCGAACACGAAGGGCACGGGCACGAGCACGGAGAGCACGGGCACGGACACGATGAATTGGACCAGGCAGAGCAGGGCAGAGTTGATGCCGACGCAGAAGACGACGACGGTCCTGTCTTGGAACACCTTCCCGAAGTTGCTGTGTCGAGGTTCAACCATGAGAGCTCTCCGTCTGCAGGATCGAAGCGGATATCATTCAATGAGGCCCAACAGACGCCCGAGAGAACTGGCAGCAGGTCTGGACATAGGGGAAGGTCGCGTAGACGCGCCAGCAGTGGCCGTACGCAAGTGACCAACATCGACGATATAAGCATCTACCCGTCTGCCTTCCGACAGGATATCCTTGCCGCGACGAGGCAACAACCCCAGGATTCCACGGACGAGTCGGGTGAGGAGAACGCCCTCGTCGAGGAGTCGGCTACGGAGGACACGCCTTTGATCGACAAAAACGGAAACAGGGGCAACGGCAAGCACGTTGCGCACACTGCGAACCGCGCCCGGAGGGATTCGAGCCTGCACCATGGACACAACCACAACAAGCCAAGGCAGCCTGGTCAGTCAAGCCATGGACACAGCCATGGTGACATGGGCATGAATGCTATGGTTCTTCACGTTCTTGGTGACGCCCTGGGCAACGTTGGTGTCATCGTTACAGCTCTGATCATCTGGTTGACCAACTGGCCCGGCAAGTACTACGCAGACCCGGCCGTGTCTCTGTTCATCACCCTCATCATCCTCAAGTCCGCACTCCCTCTCACCTTCGCCACGTCTAAGATCCTCCTGCAGGCCACACCAGAGGGGATAGTGGTCCAGGAAGTCCGTGAGGACATTGAGAGCCTCCCTGGGATTGTTACCTGCCACCACGTGCACATCTGGCAGCTATCCGACTCCAAGGTCGTCGCGTCCATGCACATCCAGGTCGCCTTCCCCGTCTTCGAGGCCGGAGGAAAGGAGTACATGGTTCTCGCCAAGCGTGTGCGTAAGTGTCTTCACGCCTACGGCATCCACAGTGCTACCATCCAGCCCGAATTCTGCGTCGATGAGACCCACGACCACACCGAGATCGCGGCGCTGGCCGGCAACAAGGACGGATCGGGGGAGCTGAGCAAATGTGTCGGGAGAGGGGAGGGCACCTGTCTCCTGGAGTGTGTCGACGACTGCGTGGGTCAGGGCTGTTGCTCTGGCTCCGCTGCCGTCACCGCGGTGGGAAGCTCTTCGGGCGACTCGGTGCACAGCCACGGCCACGAGGAGGGTGACGGACCTGCCCACCACTAGGAGGAGGGGATGTCCTCGGGGCAGCTTGGCTTTCGTTTTGCTTTGCTTGGGCTTTGATACCTGACAAAGAGGGGAAGATGAAGGGAGAAAGGGTCGGGACTACTACACATGCACAGGCACAGGCGTATATGCAAAACCTTCAACTTCCAGTTTACCTGTTTTATTTCTACTTTGTGCTTTCTACTCAGCGCATCACAACCGGGCGGCACCAGTGCTATTTGCAAGCGGGGACCTTCAGAAATGGCGTTGGTGGTCTCTTGTCTAGATTCATGTAATTGTAGAATATTGCTATAGTGCTAGAGGGCCATACACCTACCCAGTTAAATCTGAACGGGCATACTAATTTGTCTCTGGAAATTAACTCCAGATCTGACCTTGACCAAGGCTAAATACATGTGCCATCTTAACAAGGACATCAAGGAAGCCTCACAAAAACCTTGGGGACCTTTACTGTACTCATTTTCCAGCCTTCCACCCCCCACGAATAGGCCGGAGGCGAGATGCCGAGGTGAAATGCAATGCGATTCAACGATATACAGCCATCACCCCAATCGGTTGCCCAATGGGCCCAGGCTGACGGGCTTTCAACAGAACCCTCGGCGCGACTGTCTGAATACTGGCTGTGGGGGTATGCCATCTGGGAAAACATGGGTGGCTTAGTGGCACCGGGCGGGCGATGGATGTTTCGAGGACGTGATCGAGTGAGGGTAACCTCCTAGCGGGCTGAGTGCGAAGGTCGAACTCGTTCTGTGGTGTCTCCGCGCCCGGACCGGATTGTACCACCCGGGCTATTACGGATGGTTGGGCCTGTTGAGGGTCAGGTCTGGTAACTCAGACTGAAGAAGTACCTGTTTGAGGCGCTGATGGTCATCTTGTCAGTCTTTGGCAGAGATGAAGGCTCGTCTATAAGTCATCGCTAACGCTTGCCAGGCTATAGAGATGGAACCAGGACGAGATTTGAGGATCCAGCGAAAGGGAAGTGCATCGGTCGCCCGCAGTAAAAAAAGGATCCATAAAAACAGTCCAGTCCAAGTCTGCAAGTATGGCGAGGCCTCATAGGACACGTAGCAGAGTGGGCTGGGCAAGGGAGTCTCGAGTAGGTAGCTCAGCGTCATGCCGGAGGAGGAAGGGCCTACGCCCCGGAAAAGCCGGTCGAGCGGTGAGCTGGGCCGACATGAGATACGAGCCTGACCACTCAACTTGGTTTGATACATTGGTCAAGCCCCAGAGCCTTGTCGGATTCTTTTGGGCTGGCTGGACCTCATTCACATCACCCACAGGGTCGAAGGTCAGCATGGAAAACAGAGGCAGCCGGAAGATTCGTGGTTCAGGTCCCAAGCATTGACCATGATATTCGTACAGTTACATAAGTCGTTGGGGTCTTGTTACCCAGCGGACGTCATTATCTCTTCCCAGGCATAAATGTTCCCCGGATGAGAGGGTCCGATATACAGTTTCATCCAAGCTCTCGTACAATCCGCCGTGTTCCGTGTTTGACAATTTCGTCTTTGGCGCCCAGTGTCCTTCCAATTTCCTCAAAAACGCCTTACACAATTGTGCCCTTAATGAGAGGATTCCCTACATAGCTCATCCAAGCTCTCGTGCTGATCGCCATGTTCTCGGTCCTTCGCCCTGCTTCCTCGTGTCTCTTTCTTCGAGTTTCTCGTACAGCGGCGTTTTGTGAGTTTCCTCGAAACGCCGTACACATAAATCAATATGTTATGGGGTGGTGCATATCGCAATCGCCAGAGCCCGTCCCACCAGACCCTAATGTTGGAATTTGACGTGGCCGTGTCGTTAGCCCACTAGATTAGAGTCGGTAGAACAGGCTCGTTAGGAGTCAGGCGGGAACGTCGGCCTGCTCGTTCTCCTTGCCCCCGCCGCCCATCTTCGTCTTCCTGATAGCCTCGCTCGTGTCTATCATGGCCGGGGCCTTCCTCTGGGGGGATGGTGTCGGGGGTGGACCCATCACGTTGGCCTTGCTGTCCGCGTCGGCGATAGCAGCCGCAGCTACGGCCTCGGCCTCCCAGTCCTCGTCGACGTCGTCCTCGAGCACATCCTTCCTCGCCGCCAGCACAGCCGTTCCAGGCTTCGTGGCCGGCGTATCGTGCGATTCCAGGCTCCAGTCGATCTCACCCTCCTCTCCGTACCTCGACAACAGCCACTCGTTCGCCTTCCTGAAGTGGCCACACTTGAAGTAGCCCCTCGCGGCACTCAGCGGGCTCGGGTGGACCGAGGTGAGGACCAGGTGCCGCTTCTTGTCGATCTTCTGCACGCGCTTTCCAGCTGGCGTGCCCCAAGCCATGAAGACAACACCTCCGGTCCGCCGTGCGGCGACGAGATCGATGACCCTCTGCGTGAAGCGCTCCCAGCCGCGGTTGGCGTGGCTGTTGGCCTCGTGGGCACGAACTGTCAGGCACGTGTTCAGCAGGAGGACGCCGCGGTCCGCCCAGGGCGTGAGGAGCCCACCGCGGTTGGGAGGTGGCACGAAGGAGGGGTAGTCGTTCTTGAGGCAGGTGTACATGTTCTTGAGGGAAGGCGGCGCGGGGGTGGGGGCCCTGACGGAGAAGGCGAGGCCGTGGGCCTGGCCGACGTTGTGGTAGGGGTCTTGGCCGACTACAACAACCTTGACGCTGTTGAAAGGTGTGTGACGAGACCTGCATATGAGAGTCAGTGATGAAGATTATCGGACTATTTGGGGAGTCAATGCGTACCAGGAGTAGATGTCCTCCCTCGGGGGAAAGATCTTCTTTCCTGCGGAAGCCTCACGGTCGAGGAATCTCTTGAGGTCCAGAAACTCCTTGGTCTTGATCTCATCCTTCAGGTGAGCCAGCCAGCTCGGGTCCAAGGTGTCAATCTCCAACTTGAGGAGTTGCTTCTGCTCGTCAGTCAAGGAAGCCACCCACTTTGCCTTGTCGAACTTGGGAGTAGCAGACTCGAGCCCTCCAGCCGAGACTGGAGAGCTGCCGGCCAAAGAGGATTTTACACCATTGGCAGCAGCAGTGGGTGAGGACTTGGGGGCACCAAAGAAGGAGGTGATGCTGGCATTCTGCTTTGGCTTCTTGGGGTCGGAGCCAGCGGGTTGGCCAGTAGCCTTCCGCTTGACTGAAGACATGGCAGATCGAGTGAGGTGGAGGACTGAGGGTGGTATCTGGCGAAGGCGAGGAGGATGAGGAAGATGAGGCTGACAAGTAGAAGAGAGATAGGAAAAGGAAAAGGTGGAATAGACAGAGGGTATCAAGTAAGAAGTGAGACGAGGAATTTTGGCGAGATATGCAGACGAGGTTGGAAGAGAGAGAGAAACAAGACAAAGCAGAATTCCAATCGACGGATGAAATTTAACAAGAGGAGGAGCCTATAACGTCAGAACAAGGCGTCGATCGAGATGATCTTCCAATTGCCTGACTCTGACCCGAGGAGAGGAGAGGAGGGGAGAGGCAAAGAGAGAGTCAAGACGAGAGAGAAAAGAGAGAGGGAGGGAGAGAGAGAACAAGAGCAGGGAAATGGCTTGTACTTCTTTATAAAAGGGAAAGGGAAGAAAAGGAAAAGGAAAAGGAAAAGGAAGGGTCACGGTCTGTCGGGTTTTGGGGTTTTGCTGTACGGAGACGGAGTACCGAAGCTTGTGTACGTTAGAGCAGACACTACTTGATTCAGCCAGACCGAGTAAAAACAACAGAAATGGGAGATAAATACATAGTACTCCTCTAGACCGTACTGTACTGTGGTCTGTGGTGGTAATTGCGCCGCACCTGGGGCTGGCTGGCATCATGCAGGTTGGCTACCTTAGCAGCTTAGGTACGTACGTCTTTCTCTTTCTCTTTCTTGAAAAAAAAAAACACACACCAATTGGCTGTGTCAACTTTCAAGTCCGTGTGTTCTGTGTTGCCGTCATTGGACTTAAACTTTGGCTGGGGCCACTACTTTATCACTCTATGTGACATGGGATCGGCATAATGTACCTCAGGTACATACTCAGATACTGGGTCTGGTTACCTACCACAGTAGGTATGTAGGTAATCAGCGTAATGTGCCCAGGTGGATGTGTGCCATGGCAGGCCATATGTATGTACATGGGCAAGAAAATGGGACGGTGGCCTGGGTTGTGGAGTGGGCATGGATATCAATTGATCTGGACTGGATCAAATCAATTGATGTGCGATGTGCCCGTGTGGGCCTCAGTATACGCTGACACCACCTGGCAGATATCCTGCCACACAGGCAGTGTCAGGCAGTGTCAGGCAGTCTGGTTGACGCTGAACAGGGGGTTTTGGCAGGGGCTTCTTGCTGCACCTTGCAGGGGGGTGGGGAGCAAAGAAACCTTGAAGGTTCAGTTGGGTCATTTCTGGAGCACTTAAAACGCGACCCTTCCCGGCTGCAAGCTGCAAGTCGCGTCTCAACACGGTACACGTCCAGAAGTGAACGCCCGCCCTTTTGACGCGATTTTTAATGGGAGCACTGAACTACCTACCTAGGTACTTAAGCAGATACTAAGTACCTAGGTAGGTATAGCTTCCGAGGCCCCACTTATTCTTTCCCTCTGAGCTTGACCGAAGCCACCACTTGACTTGACGTGAGCTTTTCGCGTCTGGTTAAGTACAGTACATGTCCAAGCTCTCTAGAGTATACCTTGACTATATCTACCTAAGTAGGTAGTCCGCTAATCATTTACGGACAGCTCCTAGCAAAGGAGAGGCTGGCGTTACTGTTCTGCAATTCATGTGCTTTGTCTTGTAACTTTTTTACTTCTGATCCATCCCTCAATCGACGGCAACTCCATCCATCCATACCTTAGTTTCTCCCTCCCTCAAAAGTACGTACATTACCTCGAGCACAACGGCACGCCGGCACGCCGTCTACACCGCACATCAAACTGTTTCTCTAAAGGGGTTTGGGCAACTCTTCCGGGTCGGACGACGGCGTTTTGGTCCTTTGGTCATGGTTTTGTTTAATTCTGCGACGACGATACCCCCGATATAACAACATCTTTGTCTTGGTCGGGACATCCGTGCCCGAGTCCCAAGTTGCCCGTTGCCTCACATAGCCAAACACGAGCAGTTGCAGCGATGAGTTCGAGCCATGACCCTCTACCCTCGAGTCTCTTCGGATCTCTACCAACTCGACCGCCGACTCCTCCACGAGAGACCCTCAGCCAAGACCTCGACTCTCTGCCGAAGCAGTTGATTGCTCCTCAACAGCTCGCCAGTCACATGCGCAGCCTCCATACTCCCCCGGCCGTCGCATCACCGACTTCATCATCTACAAACTCGATCAACCGAAGAAAACGAGTCGGCTTCTCATCACAGGCCCAATACCAAGACCCCCCAGTTTACGTGGACACCGTCGCCAGGCGGCAGCAGCCCTCTCCTCTGTCGCTGCCATCCAGCACCTCCAGGCCCTCCAAGGGAATACTGAAGGCCACCCCTACACCAAACATACTCGGGCCAGCAAGTGGAGTCTACTTGGGTCATGACAAGCCGGGCCAGACCAATATCGCCGACATGTTGGAATCTACATTACAGCAGCTAGCCGGGGCCGACAGGGAGTCCAAGGTCGATGCCTACACGATGCTCTTCCGCGGCCTCAAGGCCTCCAGCAACCTGCCCGACCGCATCGCCCTGCAGAACAAGATGTCCGTCTTCATGCAGTTTATACAACGGGACGTCGCCTCCAGGACCCCAAACGGGGCAGTGGACAGCCTACTTGTTACTTCCGCCCTGAAACTGCTTCACACATTTCTGCATTTTCACGGTATCGCTTCCAGCATCCCTTTCGACTTCGGCGTTTTCTTGATAGACCACTGCATCCGGTCGTTTGAGGACAAGCAGGCTCTGAAAGAGGTCATCAAACATCTCATGCAAGCACTATACTTGCAAAACTTCCCCCCTGACATCATGACCGCAGACCGCGTTGGTCGTCTTGTGGCGGCTCTCCATAACCTCGAAAGCCACCTGACTGGGAAGAGCATTATCCAAAGCCGTATTATCGTTTACGAAAAGCTGGTGAAACAGTGCCCGCAACAGATGGCCGTCCACCCAGACTGGTTACACGATCTTTTCACAGATATGCTGAGCGGCATTCCTGAGATACGCTCGGCCGCCATCAAGCTGGGCCTCTCTGCCGCCTTCACATTGAACAAGGACAGGAGGTTTGTCAGCCGGGTGGTGGATCTTCTCAACCTTTCTGTGGATGACAAGAAATATGTTGAAGAGTTCACAGACCGGCTTCATGCGATGCTGAAGAACCCGCAACAATCAACCTCTGTGCCGCGAATATGGAGCGTTGTTACCTTGTTCATCCCGAAAGCCCATCAATGGGACTACTTCCAGTCCTGGTCCAAGGTCATCCAGTTGTCTTTCAACAACTCGAACCCCCAGGTAAAGAAGGAGGCAAACCTTGCATGGAGCCGGTTCACGTACCGCTTTTACCTGGACGGGCGCCTGAACCTCAAGCTTCTCCGGGATACTCTACTTGTCTTGCTGGTGAAGCGCAGGGGACTTCGTGAATCTGTCTTGGGGAGTGTTCGCAACTTATACTACTACGCTTTCAGGCCAGACATGAACTTGAGGATGCTGGATGAGACGTGGGACTTGGCTGTTGCGCCGCTGATGCAAGGGCTTATCAGTCAGGGCCAGGAGGACACTGCAGGTGTCGTTCAGGCTGCTGCCATACTGACAGGCTTGATCGACTGCAAGACACGGCGTGTATGGAAGGAGAATCGGATCGAGGACCAGACTCTGGTGAAGGACGAGGAGTTGCCAGCGATTGAGTCAAAATGGATACGGGCCAACTCAACCCGCGTCTTCGAGCTAGTCTCCCCCATTCTGGAGCACGGCTTTGCAGAGCTGTCAACACCTGACAGTCCAATGCGAAAGTTATGGCGAGCACTTGTCGAATCTGTGGCTTCCGCCTCGACGAAGGATGTCAAGTTACACGACGATACCGCCAAATTTGTCGCTAATGTTTTCACCTTCTTGCTGAAGGTGTGGGCCAAGGGGCCAAGTATCACGCTCGACGGGAAGAAATGCAGTTCGTCTCAGTTCCTGGACAGCGCAAGGAACCTCATCTTGATCCTTATAGAAGGACTAGGTCTCCTTCCTAACCCCTTCGTGGAGAAACAATTATTGCGGACCAAAAACAACATTTTTTCTGTTCCCGGGACACAGTCGCATCGTTCCTCGAAGAACCCGGGATCTAGACGTCCTCCTTTGCATCATCTTTTCTGCTTGCTGTCTAGCATTACACCCGAAGTCCCCGACGACGATGAGTTTGGCGAGTTCTTCCGGGTGGTTTTCGCCCCCTTCTTTGCCGACAAGAACGAACAAGCGCAGGCCGAACTTGGCCAGGAGCTCTTGCGTTTGCTTCCACTGGATGCACCTTGCCCGTATGGCGCCTGGGCAATGGCTGTTGCAAAGATCTCGGCATCGTTGGAGAGCAGCCAACACAGCCATCAGTCGACAGCTTCTGGAAGTGGAGCCAATCTTGGTCTTGAGTTCCGTGACATTGCCAGGGTTCTCGAACGCGGCTTGAAATCAGTACCAAACCTACCTTGGAAACACTGGCAACACCTCTTCCAATCCTTCCAGCGCCGTGTTAAGGATGAGACCGGTGATGCCGGTGTCGCCTTCGCGGTCATCGAGCCACTGGCCGCCGTGGTCAAGGATCTGATACCTGAAGGTGCGGGGGTGGTGATTACAGCCAACTGTGTTGGTGCCGCCATCGAGCTCGTCGTATCATCTACCCAGCCCCTTGACAAGCAGGCTTCCGACACAGCGAGACGACGTTTGTGGGGTACCTCAAACGCAGGCACCCGTCTTTCGTCGTTTGATCCATTCGACAACTTGTACAAACTTCTCACGATCGTGCTGGGGAGATTGTACGCTGGCCTCGGATTCTACGCCTCTGATAGTGTCACACAGTTGTTGGAAGGGGTGAAGGGATTTTTCGACCGTGGAAACCATCAGCTCCTACTTCGAACTCTAGTCGCCATCGAGGACGGTCTCGCCTGCTGGTTAGAAGACAAGGATCGCCGCATTACCAAAACCGATTTCCCTGGTGCTACAGAAGCGGTATGTATACTCCAGCAACCATATTTTGGGCTAGTATTGAGCTCATCACTGACATCTTATAGATGCATTCATTGTGGCAGAGGTTGTGCAATTTCCTTGCCGACGATGCATCTGCAAATGATCTGCAATTGGAAAGCATCGAGCCACTATTGTGTGCTGCATTTAACAGCACTCACCGAGACATCGTTAGAATGACAGCGGAAATGTGGAACCGCGTTTACGAAAATGCGGAACATATACAGTACCCTGAGACACTGAAATCAGTGCTCACCTCCCTGGGTTCTTCTGTGGACGTTGTCCGACCGGGACTGGTCATCTTGGACGAGGATACTGATTTGCATCTCAAGTTCGCGGAATCCCAGGAAGACGCGAGCCTTCCAGTCTTTTCTCTTCCGATTCCAGAACCGACTCCACGTCCACGTCGCTCGACACGACGCTCCGCCACCCCGGCCTCGGCTAAAATGGCCGGCATTGTCCGGAGCAGTGCGAACACCACCCCCTTGGCTAGAGTCAAGTCCAAGGGGCGTACCCCCAAACCAAAGCTCCGACACGAAGACTCCCAAATACAGTTTGCAGCTATAGAGTCTTCGCCTGCCGTAAATGCACAGGAGTCTCAGTTACTCACTGACCGCCAAAAGGAAATCCGAGAGCGGCAGCGGGGACAGGCCGCTTTATACCCAGAATTGCGATCAAGCCCCAGTGCTGCAACGAAGAAGGCCAAATCTATGGTTGAGCATCAGGAGCTGCCGTCAGTGATCCCCGGACCACAACGAGCCACGACGCCAGAGCGAAATGATGGCCTTGAAGATTACTTGACATCCACACCAACCCCACGACGAGGACAGCCGGTGATGTTGCCGGAACAGGATCAGGAGATGGCAGATCCGCCCTCATCGCCCCCGGAGCCAAGAGGCTACCGCCTGCTTTCGGAACTCAGATCACTAGCCAGCAATCTCACCTCTCTTGACGAATGGCAAATTTCTTCATCCCCGGTTTTGGGGTCACCTAACCCAGCCCAGCAGACAATATCTGCATCACAACGCATGGACCTGGACGATGTCGACGAAGAGCTGCGACTGGACGAGGGAGAGGACGTCGTCAACGAGCAAGATGTCGTTGAGGATGTACTTGAGCAGAATGATGTGACCTCGTCGCAGTTTGCAGTTGACCCCGAAGTGATCGAGGAGACGAACATTTTCGACAGTGCAGAAGAGGCGGTAGTGCCCGCAGATGTCCTGACGGACCTGCCTATGAACCAGTCACTAGACAATCTGGTAAACCCAACGTCTGATAAGGAGGATTTCGTGGATGCGCCGACTAGTCCTCTGCCACCCATGCCGACTCAGAGGGCTGCTAGGCCAAGCCCACCCCGTCTGGTAATGCGTAGATCTTCTCGGAACAAGGGCAATACCCAGTCGTTCAGTGTCAGTGACTCATTTGAGGACGGAATGAGAGACATCGGGACGGGACGGATCGAAATCGACATACGAAGCTCGCCCAAGAAGAAGGACGTACCGTCCTACGACGACATACTCCCTGAATCACCGGAGCAAGCGGAGGAGCAGACCCAGGCAGTAAAAGGAGCTGTGGCCAACGCCTGCATTATGGTTGAAGGCGGTGAGTCTAAGAAACCGCGTCGCGGCCGTTCAGCGAACAAGACACGGCGACCCTCAACAGGCAACAGCTCTCAGAGGTCCCAGGACTCGCAGGGCTCGCAAGACCGGCCCTCCACACCGATCACTCAGCTTGCGGAACAGGAAAGCTTCGAGAATGTGTCGCCCGGCAGGGGCGTATGGCTG
The DNA here is from genome assembly GCA_023375675.1 of Cytospora piceicola. Classification (NCBI taxonomy): domain Eukaryota; kingdom Fungi; phylum Ascomycota; class Sordariomycetes; order Diaporthales; family Cytosporaceae; genus Cytospora; species Cytospora piceicola. The sequence goes on along the minus strand of JALQBC010000014.1, from coordinate 247,338 downwards.
AGGAAACGGAAGCGGTCGTTTTCGGTCCAAGGCGGCGGCAAGAAGCAGAGGCATCAGGAGGACCTCGGCGAGGCAAGCCAAGATGAGATCCCTGATAGCCAGCCCGCTGCTGCGGCCAGCCAAGGTATTTCACCACTGTCGTTGCGGACGTTATGCTACAGACTACAGGTGCTAATTATTTCTCTTAGGTCCTCGTGGTGAAACGCAAACAGGAGAGGAGCTCTACGAGAAGGATATTTCTTCCAAGTCTGACCAGGGCAGCTCGCCAACCGAGCTATCAGCTTCTGAGGAACTTCCTCTGGTCGTTCCCGAGCCACTGGAACCGCCGCAGTCGCAGCTAGACGAGCTACTGAATGATGATGTGGAAGACATGGATGATGAGCAAGCCATCCAGTCGCAACTCGCGAGAGAAGAGAGGGAGGCCACTTCCTCGCAAGTTGAGGCCACGACTTCTAAACAGGAGCCAGTCGCACAAGGGTCCCAGGACATTGTAGAACAGGTGCGAGAGGAACTCGTACGTGAGGAGTCTGTGGAGCTGGGAGAGCCGGAGGTTGGTAGTTTTGACAGGCTTATGGTCATGCTCCAGAACGGGCTGAGCATGTTGAGGACCGCTGAGTTTACAAAGGAGGAAACCTACCAGGTGGAGGACATGTTCATGGACATGAAGCATGAGCTGTACCAAGCAGAGAAACGTGGCAGAAAATAAGGTGTGGGTGTGGGTGTTGCTTGTGTGTATGGGATATAGGTTGAGGATTATGCTATGCATGGCGGGCGTGTATTGTTTTGTTGTTTTGTTCAATCGGAGTTCAGGCACTTGGGCCGATGTACAGGATACCATGGACGCATTGTCGAATGACGGGCACAGAGTACAGAGTGAGGTGGGCAGTGAGGTGGGCAGTGAGGTGGACTAGGTTTATAACGAGATACATACCATGAGCGAGGAAGGCTTCAAACTAGTTACAACAAGTACAGTACAACACAAAATCCGAGGAAGGCTTAATACCCTGTTTCTGAGAATGAGATGTCGGTGAAGGTGTCAATAGCGGTGAACTGTACGATGGTGGTACCAGACCACCAACGGTTTCTCACACATTAAAGCAGCCGTATCTGCGTTTCGAAAGAGGCTTACTTACAGTACAGTACTTACTGAGCAGGGTATTTGGAGTTGATGTGGGGTGGTTTGTTGTGTTTCATCAGTGGGGGCCGCAGGAAGGTGGGCAGCAGCGGGCAGGAGGGTCGCAGGGGGTTTGCAGGGGTGTCACTGCTTTACTGACCCCTGTTTAGAAGGGTTTAGAGATCATGAAATTACCCCGCCATGACATCTTCAGATGTTGATTGTGAGACAGGATCAAGCTTACTGATACAACCAACCATGCCAACCTAAAGATAATCTACCACCAACAAACAAAAGCTCTTTTTTTAGATCAACTTACACACGACTGTTTTTACTCTTCCCCGCCTCTCCTTCTGCTACTTAAAACACCAATTCATACCACCATTACATACATACCCTAGGGTAGATATTCACAACAGAACAACCATTGAAAAGAAAAGAAGAAAAGAGACAGACAGAAACGATGGTCGACCGCCCTAACAAACCCTCGGCCCTGGCAGCCACGCCACAACAGCCCCTCCCTCAGGCCACCGTCAGCATTGACGACGGCCTCGTGAAGGCTTCCCTCCCCACGGGCGAGTCTGTCGAGATACTGCTGCATGGCGCAACCGTCACCAGCTGGAAGGACGCCAACGGGCAGGAGAAGCTTTGGCTGAGCGAGAACGCGGTGCTGGACGGCTCCAAGGCTGTGAGGGGAGGAATCCCACTTGTGTTCCCTGTAAGCCTTTTGACTACTTGATCACCACCACCAAAACCTTGCCCCCTCATATCCTCTTCGTTCCCTATGCGAAGTTTTTCTGATTTTTGTTTTGTCTTGTCTCTAATATGAAATGAAATATTAATAAAATAAAAAAACAGGTCTTCGGCACCGCCCCGGACCACGCCGCCACCTCCAAGCTCCCCCAGCACGGCTTTGCGCGGAACTCCAGGTGGGAGTTCCTAGGAAAGAGCACCAGCGAGTCTTCCAACAACTCCGCCTCGGCCGACCTGTCCGTCAAGCTCGACTTTGGTCTTAGCAGCTCCTCTCTCGACGACGACATCAAGGCGCTTTGGCCCCACGAGTTCCACCTCATCTACAGCGTCACCTTGGAGAGGAGTAGCCTGGGTACGGCCATGGTGATCACGAATAAGGATGAAAAGGCGTGGGACTTCCAGGTCCTGATGCATACCTATCTGAGGGTAAAGGTGCGTACTGGTGTCACAGCTACATACAAGACATGAGTTGTGGAGATGAAGAAGCTAACAGAGGAGAGCAGGACATCACACAAGTCGCAGTCGAGGGCCTCGATGCCTCCGAGTACATCGACAAGGTCGACGCCGCAAAGACCAAGACGCAGTCATCCGTTGTCAACATTACCGGCGAGACCGACCGTGTGTACACGCCCGCCAAGGGCCCCGGCGAGCCAGTCAAGGTGGTCGAGGGCGGCAAGCCGGTCTTCTCGGTTGTTAGGGATAGCCTCAGCGACCTTGTGGTGTGGAACCCATGGGTTGAGAAGGCGCAGGGCATGAGTGACTATGAGCCCAAGGATGGCTACAAGAATATGATATGTGTGGAGGCTGGCAGTGTGAAGGTGTGGCAGACGCTGGAGCCGGGCGATGCCTTCCAGGGCGCGCAGACAATCTACGCTCTGTGAGGGTGTGAGAGGAGGCTCGAGGACGAGGGCCGACGCTTCTGGAGGTTGTGATATATCCTTGTCCATGTGAGGTAGGGGAGAGTATGTTTCTGACCCGGGCGAGGGCGTTGGTCCCAGTGGTTCCCGGGTGACGAACAGAACTACTCAAATGATGATCACGGAAAGGTAACGCAGTTATGATTGATACCGAATTGCAGGAATAGATTAAGACAAAAAAAAACACATTTTACTTCCACCTTCCGTCACTTGCTTCTTTTAGGCATTTTCCTTTCCAGCCCCCCTATATTCCTCTGTAGAATTTTGACCTAAAGATATGCCCCTTAAACGCCATGCCCACCTCCCTTTCCCAATCGTCGTGGTTTGCCACCATCATATCATACCCGTCGGTTTTCTGCTCGTTCGCACATGCTGAATATCGAATCAAGCAACCTCCCTCTCACTCCTGTAATGGTCTGCGACCAAGAAGGCCAGCTCCAAGGCCTGCTTCTCGTTCAGGCGGGGATCACAGAAGCTCGTGTAGTTGGTGGACAGGTCGTCCTCGTCCAGGCCCTCGCTACCGCCCATGCACTCGGTGACGGCATCGCCCGTGAGCTCCAGGTGCACGCCGCCCAGGTAGCTGCCCTCCTCCTTGTGGATGGCCAGCGTCTCCTGCAGCTCGCTGAAGATGTCGCCGAAGCGCCTCGTCTTGATGCCGGCGGCGGTGCTCCGCGTGTTGCCGTGCATGGGGTCGCACTGCCAGACCACGCACCGCCGGTACTCGCTGTCCTCGACGGCGCGGATGTGCGCGGGCAGGAGGCCGCGCACCCTCGCGGCGCCGTACCGCGTGATGAGCGTGATCTTGCCCGGCTCGCGCGACGGGTTGAGCGCGCGGAGGAGCTCGAGGAGGTCCGACACGGGCGTCGTCGGCCCGACCTTGACGCCGATGGGGTTCGCGATGCCCCGGAAGAACTCGACGTGGCCGCCGTCGATCTGCCGCGTGCGGTCGCCGATCCAGAGGAAGTGCGCCGACGTGTCAAAGTACTGCTGCTGCTCCTGCTCGCCGTCCAGCGCCGTGGCCGCCGACGTGGAGGGCCTCCGCTGCTTCTGGCCGCCATGGATGGAGGCGGGGGAGAAGGACCTCGTCAGGGGCTCCTCGTACTCCAGCACCAGGCCCTCGTGGCTGGTGTACAGGTCGACCGTGTCGAGGTGGCGGTCGCCGGCGGCGCCGACGGTCTCCATGAAGCTCATCATGTTGGTCAGGAAGCCGACGGCCTTGCTGTACTTGGCCCTGAGCTCCGGGTCCGTGACGTGGCCCAGCTCCCAGTCCAGCGGGCGGTGCAGGTCGGCGATGCCCGAGGACAGCGCGGCGCGGACGTAGTTGAGGGTGGCGGCGGAGTGGTGGTAGGCCCGGACCAGGCGGGCCGGGTCGAGCTCCCTCTCGTCGAGTTCGAAGCCGTTCAGGATGTCGCCCCGGAAGCACGGCACCTCGCGGCCGTCGACGACCTCGGTGGGGCTGGACCGGGGCTTGGCGTACTGGCCGGCCATGCGGCCGATGCGCACGACGCGCTTGTTGGCGCCCCAGATGAGCACCAGGCTCATCTGCAGGAGCAGCTTGATCTTGGACTCGATGGCGGACTGGTTGCAGTAGTCGAAGAGCTCGGCGCAGTCGCCGCCCTGCAGGAGGAAGGCCTCGCCGCGGGCGACGTCCTTGAGGTGCGACTTGAGCCGCAGGATCTCCTTGGGCGTCACGATGGGCGGCATGCGGTTGAGCTCCGCGGCGGCCTTGGCCACGGACTTGGGGTCCTTGTACTCGGGGCAGTGCTTGATGGGCTTGTTGCGCCACGAGCCTGGCGTCCAGGGCTCGGCGCCCTCCGCGGCCTTGGTCCCGTTTGTGGTTGAGGCCATCGTGGGTGGGGGTAGATGGGTGAGTGGGTGAGTGGGTGAGGGTGAGTGAAGGAGGATAGGTGGTGCTTTCACTCGGTACTTTTTGTTAGTTGGGTATAAGTAAACTTGGGTAAGTAAATATGTGAAATAAGTATACGAGAGCGCCGGGTGTGAGTGAGTGACTCAGGTGACCATAGTGACGTGGGATCTTGGTTCAAAGTCAGTAATGTGTGGGGAATTACGCAATGAGCAGCGTTACTTTTTTATAAAAAACCGTTGCGGAGTGGACTGGGTAAGAAAGGCACACCAGGTACTTTGAACATAAATATCAAGGGCGTAGGTGATGGTACTGTATCTAATGATGGTGAAAGGCACGATCGGTGTATTGCCATATTCGGTGCTGAATGACGAGGTTAGTCTGATGCCATGTAATTACAAAACCCTGGAGACGAACCCTTTTCACCCCCCCCCCCGCCAAGTAATACACACCCCCCAGCTTGACTACCCTGAGTCCCAGCCTCAACCCCAACCCCAACCCCAACCCTTATCCTTTCGCCTGGCCCCGATAAAACTCCTGATCCTTGCGCCAAGATTAGCCGCCTAGACAAGGCTTTGCCGCATGAGGCGATCCAGCTGCCAACTTCGACCTGTGACCACAAAGCCGGGGCGAACAAGCGGGCCAGCCTTCTCTCGCCCGCATCGTGACCTATACTCTCTCCTTATCTTTCTCTCCCTAATCCCTCTCTACCTCATCTACCTCTTGGCTTGATACCCTCCAAAACCTCCTACCCGCATCTACAGGCAACCATGTTGCCTTCATCGGTGCGGCGTGTTGCCACAGCGGCCCCACAATCGCCGATTCTTTCGACCTTGGGCCCGGCACTCCCACGCGCCGGCCTCACCAACGGCGCACTCGCCTACAAGTCCTTCCAGAACAGGAGATATTCGTCGTCCAAGCCGTCAAGGGACAATGACTCCGGGGATTTTCCCGTGAGGGAGTCCGTCCAGCCGTCCAACGTGGCCAGCAAGGCCGGTGACGCAAAGTCTTCGGGCGACAAGAGGAAACGGAAAGGCAAGGACAATGGCCCGGAGAAGCAGAAGCTCCCGAGCGTTCCCAGCACGCACAACATACCAAAAGACTGTATGCGCCGCGCTATCGTTAAGAATGCTTACCCCCTCTCAACGCGCTGCTAACCCCTGTTCTCCCCTATTCTAGCTCTCGCACTGTCCTCGTTCTTCTCCCTGCACAGGCCGATCTCGGTAACACACAGCCTACCCCGAATCGTGACCGACGATGCCTTCGCAGCGATATTCATACAGCGAACGAGGGCGCAGAAGACCTCCGAGGTCATGTCGACCCTGTCTCGCACCGTGGAGGAGATAGAGGGGCCCATGGCCAGCCTCTCCGTACAAGGGGAGGCCGACTCCCTCTTCCACTCCGAGCAGGGGGTGCACAAGATCGACCTCAGGCATCCGGACGGCTCCGACGCCACCGTCACCGTGCAGGTCAACGCCATGTCGGGCCAGTTCCTGCCCTTCCGCCCGCCACCCCTGCCGCAACCGCAGACCGCCACCAGCACCGACGACGTGGAGGCCACGGCGGCGCAGGAGGACCAGCAGCCGCAGACCCGGGTATACAAGGCGGTCTTCACGATAGAGGAGACGACGGACTCGCGCGGCGAGGTCAACATCGTGGCGCACAGCCCGGAGCTGATCGAGGACGGCGGGTCGGGCGCGGGCGGCGGTGCCGCCGAGCCGCGGTCCTTCCTGGAGCGTATGGCGCTGCGGCAGCTGCGGTACGAGGACGCGCGCAGCCAGCGGGACCGGATGGACAGCGGAATGCTGGCCATCAGCGTCAAGAGGCAGAGGAAGCTGAAGATGAAGAAGAAGAAGTACAAGAAGCTTACGAAGAAGCTGAGGCACGAGAGGAGGAAGCTCGACAGGACATAAGCAAACAAGGGCTACGGGGGACACGGTGGGGGAGGCGCAATCGAATCTCTCTTTGTGTATATACTTACATACGGCGTCTCTTTTGTTAAACTTTCTCGGGACGGACGGTGTGGATTGCATCTAGAGATTGTTGGGTCGTGTGGACTTAGTCCGGCGGGCTTAGAAAGGGTCTTCTCAATTACACTTCTCTGATAACGATGCTCTTTTGCACTTGCACACTTGTGGATTCGTTACCTATCTACTAAGTAGTCTGTCTACGGCGACTATCTGACAGGCCCATACGCGTCCATTCCCTGAATCACAGGCACTAATTGACGAATTTGAAAGGCTCTCTCTGGTTCGTGTTCGTAGTCGTATTTCCAGATGATGGACATCATGAGTATATACGCTACCTACAGTATTGTCTGGCCCTTAGGGGAGGTTACAGTATGTCAGGGGTATGAGAAGATGCGGTGACAGCCCCAAGTCAGGGAACGAACCAGGGACAATCGCTATGTCGTGATCACCCACCCCACACTATCTCTCCTGAATGGTTGCTGAGCCAATGTTGCACCCTTCTCTATGTCTCCCTCTTTGTTCTCCTTTCCGTCCTGTTATCAATTCACTGAGTATGATCGTTTAGGTACCCAATACGTAGAAAATAAAACGGTGTAGTACCGGTTTAATATCACTTGCAGGCTGCCCCCTTGGACTGTCTCTGTATTGTTTTAAATGGTTTTTATCTATCATCCATTCGTACCTCGGGTCATCCTCTACCATCGAAAGTCAGGGTCTGTTTTATTCTCTGAGAATTGTGAAGAGCCATCACGAATTCCCAATGGCCAATGACATTATCAAGGCACGAGAAACCCTTCAAATTGGGCCACTAGCATTCCGTTGTTGAAAAGATCGGGGACATATACATATTTAGTATCGTCTCAGATGATATGGTCTCCATCAGTGATAGTGAGACCCTTGGACCCGACAAGAGGTTGTTCTGAGCTTCTAGTCAAAAAACCAGACGCGTGATCTCAGGCTGAAAAGGAGGAAAACAGCTTGGGATGAGAGGAGGAAGCTACAAACATCAACCCATTACTGAAAACGACGTGAGTCGAAAGATGTATTTATTGCTACAGCCTCCAGCGGGCCGTTCTGATCGCATATGAAGCATCTTCCACATGTCAAGATACTCTCTTCTGAAGGATAGAGAACCAAAGACTCCGACAAAAGCCTCTGAGGGTGTATTATAGAGTGGTGACTTCTTGTTGTTTATCATGGCAGTATCCTATGGACCTGGTCGGTCCCAGAACTCCGTCGCCTAACGTGATGGTGAGACCCAATAAAGGGTCGGAAAGGGGGGGGGCCTCAGAGACAAGACTTAATGCCCGTGAGACATGAGAAAAGGCGTGAGAGATCTATACAATCAACTATCAAAGTCACCTGTTTCTTCATTTTTCTTCCTTCGGAGGATGTCTTGTGTAGTTGTCCGCCTGCCGGCCGGGCGCGGCACTCATTTTGCGCGTCGGCTCCGGAGCATTGATCCCTGCAGATCCGGGTACAGGGGCTTTTGCTGCCGATAAGGCCCCACAAAAATTTTGAGCGCCCGCCTGCCAAAAAGTTTCGAGCTGCGCTTCCTATCTCGACTCGATGTTTCCGCCTGTCGCATAGCGGATGAAGTTGAATTCTGGGCGCATATAATACTTCATCCACCATGTCGCGCAAGCAGGTGTAAGTGCTATAGTCTCTGAAATTATCATGCTAGGCCTCACTGACCATCAAACCTTTCCAGAGATTCGAGAATCCAGTCGCTCATTCGCAATGGCGTCCAGGAGAAGAAAAGAAGTTTCTTCGTCGTCGTTGGCGATCGTTCCAAGGACGTGATTGTCCATCTCCACTACATCCTCTCGACAGTCGACATTAAACAGAACAAGTCGGTACTGTGGGCTTACAAGAACAAGCTCTTGAACTTCACCAGCCATCGCAAGAAGCGTGAGGCCAAGATCAAGAAGGAGATCAAGCGCGGCATACGAGAAGCCAACTCCGAAGACCCTTTCGAACTGTTCGTATCACTACACAACATCCGATATGTCTACTACAAGGAGACGGAGAAGGTCCTCGGTAACACATATGGAATGTGTATCCTTCAGGACTTCGAGGCCATAACCCCGAACATTCTCGCACGGTGTATCGAGACGGTCGAGGGTGGTGGCCTGGTTGTGCTCCTGCTCAAGGGCATGCCTAGCTTGAAGAGTCTCTACACCTTGTCTATGGACGTTCACTCGCGATACCGAACTGAGGCCTACGAAGATGTTGTTGCCAGGTTCAACGAGCGTTTCATTTTGTCCCTGGGCAGCTGCGACTCCTGCTTGGTCATAGACGATGAGCTCAACGTCCTGCCCATATCAGGAGGAAAGGACGTCAAGGCTCTGCCCCCACCGGATCTGGACCAGCCCAAGAGCGCAACCCAGGAAGAGCTTGATAGTCTGAAGGAGTCACTGCAAGACACGAAACCGATTGGATCCCTCGTGACGCTCGCAAAGACGGTGGACCAAGCCAAGGCTCTGTTGACCTTCTGCGATGCCATCTCAGAGAAGACCCTCAGGAGCACGGTGACGCTGACTGCTGCAAGAGGTCGGGGTAAATCTGCCGCCATGGGTGTGGCAGTTGCCGCCGCCGTCGCTTACGGGTACAGCAACATTTTCGTCACCTCGCCTTCTCCCGAAAACTTGAAGACCTTCTTCGAGTTCATCTTCAAGGGTTTCGACGCCTTGGGATACATGGATCACGTCGATTACTCCATCATCCAGGCTACTTCTCCTGAGCTGAACAAAGCAATTGTCAGGGTCAACATCCACAGAGACCACAGGCAGACTATCCAGTACATCAGGCCGCAGGATGCGCATGTGTTGGGACAGGCCGAATTGGTCGTCATCGACGAGGCTGCTGCAATCCCACTTCCGCTTGTGCGCAAGCTGATGGGTCCTTACCTTGTCTTCATGGCCTCCACAATCAACGGTTACGAAGGAACTGGTCGATCTCTGTCATTGAAGCTCATCAAGCAGCTGAGAGAGCAGTCAAGACCGGGTGCGGTCGCCAACGGGGACGGAGAGATTACGGATAGATCAACCGGCAGGGCATCAAAGACCCAGGAGACATCTCACCTGGGAGGCCGAACACTGCGTGAGATCACGCTCTCTGAGCCGATCAGATATGCACAGGGTGATTCCGTGGAGAAGTGGCTGAACAAGCTGCTCTGCCTGGATGCGACGCTTCCGAAATCCAAGCTCAGCCAGGGCTGCCCTGACCCAGCGCAGTGTGAATTGCTGCACGTCAACCGCGATACCCTCTTCAGTTTCCACCCCGTACCGGAGAAGTTCCTCCAGCAGATGATCGCTCTCTACGTTTCAAGTCACTACAAGAACAGCCCAGATGACCTGCAGCTCATGAGCGATGCACCCGCTCACGAGTTGTTCGTTTTGGTTCCGCCCGGCGCGACAGAAGGCAGTCGTCTGCCGGAGCCGCTCTGTGTCATCCAGGTTGCTCTTGAAGGCAAGATTAGCCGACAGAGTGTCATTAACTCTCTAAGCAGAGGAAGAAGACCTGCGGGTGATCTGATCCCTTGGCTGGTCAGCCAGCAGTTCCAGGACGACGAGTTCGCCTCACTGTCTGGAGCAAGAATCGTCCGGATTGCCACGAACCCAGATTACGCCTCGATGGGATACGGCTCAAAGGCCCTACAGCTTTTGGTCGACTACTACGAGGGCAGGGTTACCAACCTGTCCGAGGAAGCGGAATTGGCGGGCGAGGAGACAATCACACGAGTCACAGATGCAGAGTTGGCAGATGCCAGCCTGCTGGAGGACAACATCAAAATCAGGGACCAGACCAAGATGCCTCCTCTGTTCTCTGTGCTCTCGCAGCGTCGTCCTGTCAACCTTGACTACGTCGGCGTTAGCTACGGTTTGACGCAGCCTCTTCACAAGTTCTGGAAACGGTCATCGTTTGCTCCAGTCTACCTCAGACAAACGGCCAATGACCTGACGGGCGAGCACACGACTGTCATGATCCGGCCTCTGGAGAGGAATGGCGACCGAAGCTGGCTGGGAGCCTTCTCTCGCGACTTCCACCGCCGATTCATGGAGCTGCTCTCCTACCAGTTCCGGCAATTCCCCTCTGTCCTGGCCCTCAGCATCGATGAGAGTGCCAGTGCAGGTGCAGTGCTGGACGAGGTGGCACCTGCTCCTCTGACCAAGAAGGAGCTCGACGAGCGTTTCACTCCTCACGATCTCAAGCGTCTGGAGTCATACGCGAACAACATGCTTGACTACCACGTCATTCTTGATCTTATCCCAAGAATCGCAGATCTCTACTTCCAGGGGCGTATCAAGACCGACGTCAGCCTCACCGGCGTCCAAAGGTCGATCCTTCTGTCCATCGGCCTCCAGCGCAAGGATATGGACGCGGTGTCAGAGGAGCTGTCGCTGCCGTCCCAGCAATTGCTTTCCATGTTCATCAAGATCCTGCGCAAGGTCACTACGCACTTCAGCACACTAGTGTCAGCTGCGTACGACGACGAGATGCCGAGAACGGATATTGGTGTCAGCCGAGCAAACGCCACTGGTGTACATGACGACGAGAATGTGGACACCAGATTCATGCCGCTGGAGAAGTCGCTGGAGGAGGAGCTTGACGAGGAAGGTGACGAGGCGCTCAAGGAGGTGCGGAAGAAGCAGAGAGAGTTGATTGACTCTCTGCCTCTTGACCAGTAAGCAGCCCCCCCGGGCCCCAGCCCAGCCCTCCCAGTCTCTTTGATAACAGATAACTGACCGTTTCCCAGATACCAAATCGACGAGAACGCGGCGTGGAATGACGCAGAGAAGCAAGTGCTCCATGCTACAAAGGAGGGCAAGGGGAGCACAGTAGTTAGCCTCAAGAGCACCAAGCCCAAGAGGAAAGCTCCTGGGCAGACGGCAGAGGAGGTGTACAATGAGGCTTTCGGGGATAAGAAGTCTAAGAAGCACAAGAAGCCCAAGAAATAGGGGGCTTCGTTTGGAACACCTCCCCCCTCCCGGGGTGGATAACATACTTATCTGCATCAATGGGCCGGCGTTAGAGACTGGAAGGATAAAAGCATGTATAATTTGAGGAACAACAGCAAAAAATGCCTGTCATTAGACGGCACATCTCTACCAACATCCTTCATTAGTCCCTGTATTGTCGATCTTCAGCCCTGTGGTGGACTCTTTCACAAATCACCGCGGGGCATCCCTGAACAGAACAAACGGTCTGTGAAGGTGTGGAGCTTCGTAATTAAGGTTGTCTGTCGGTGCCCCTGAAGTCATCTCGCCAAGCTACCTGACAACCACCGTAGCGCGGCTTTTGAGGGGTCCACTGAGGAAGTGCAGATGGCCCGGAGGAGGAGGGGAGGTCTCGCCGATATAAAGAGGAACTGCATGCCAGTGTCGCGTAGTCCTTCCCCCAGTCTTGCTTATTGGTTGGTGAGCTTCTCTAGAAATCTAGGCCGTCATTCTTTTGCGACAGATCATTTCACTCATTTTTGAAAGGAAGAAAAACAGTCGGGCTAGTCGTTCGTTTTGATGCTTGTTTAACGAAGTTGAAGCCGGCAGCAGACATTCATCCTGTAGACTCTGACTCTCGACAGCACAACGCACATATCCAGTCTTAAAGAAAAGCATCACGATGCACAAGTCCTCGAGGCTGCTCACAGCAGCAATACTTCTCCTCGGAGCTGCATCCGCGGCGCCGCCGCTCCTCACACCGGCCCTCGAAGCCCGGGCCCCAGAAGCCACCGCCGCGTGGGTCACCGTCGACACATCAGGCGTGCCCGCGACGGTGACGCCCGTCGTCACCGCCGGCGAGGACGGCACCGCGACGACCATCTCGGCCGTGCCGGACGAGCTCACCGCCACGGTGGTCACGAGGACCGAGTACGCCGAGGTGACGACCAGCACGGGGACGACGGCGCCGGGGCCGACTGCCACGGACAAGGACGGGGCGGGCTCGTTTCTGGTGTGTGACAACCGCGATGGGCTGTATGTTCCTTTCTGCCAGCCGACGCAGAATAGTTCATTGTACCCCGGGACGACTTATTACGGTATGTGCAGATATGATCTTGGATGATTTGTTTTGAGCCATACAAAGGTGTTACAACTCATGCTGACCCTCGATGAAAAACATAGTCACATGGGACTCCACGGTATTCAACTCGCCCAACACCACCGTAATCGTAGAAGGGTCCTACGTGAACGCCACCTCGGGCGAGATCACGTCCCAGGCCTTCTCCTCGCCCGAGACCACCGCCGGGCGGTCCTACTACGCGTGGGCGGTCGACGCGGGCCTGCTCCGGGGCGCCGACGGCGGCGAGGAGGCCGCCAACATCACGCTCGTGATCCGCGCGCTGGCGCCCGGCTCCGGCGCCACGGCCGAGGTCTACCCGGGGCCGACCGTGGCGGTGGCGCGGCGGCGGCCGCGGCGCGGGGAGGCGGCGCCGCTGGTGCCGACGGGCGCGGCCCTGTACGTCGGGCTGCCGACGGTGCTGGGCTTCTGCGCGCTGATGCTGTGCGGCGTGTGCGTGTGGAACCGGGAGGCGCGCCGGATCGGGCTGGGGAACGTCATGTCGCGCCGGAGGGGCCGGGTCGGGAGGAGGATGGCCGCGCGGAGGGACAGGAAGCAGGCGCTCCGGCTGGCGGACCATGGGCTGGAGGCGGGGGAGGGGGTGAAGGGGCGGAAGAGGGAGACGCTGGATTCTCGGGACGGGGAGTTGCCTCCTCACCATCAGTCTCTGCGGTTTGAGGATGATGGGTGGGGGCAGGACTGGGGACAGCAGCAGGATGATGACGACGACGAGGAGTATTACTACAAGGATCATCATGTTAGCATCCCAGGGGGTGTTGCTAGGCGGGATAGTGATGCGCTTGGGAGTCTGGCTGGGACTCCGACGAGTGAGCATTTCCCTTCGATGCAACATTATGAGAAGCATTAGGGTATGGGCATGCCTAAGGGAAGGGGCTATGATGAGGGAGTTCGGGTCGCATCCCGCCAGTCGACGCACTGCTGAGAGTTGTGCTCGGGTCTTGGATGATGGATATGTCACGAGGAAAGGGCTTTGATCATCGATCAAGAGCGAATAATGCCCACACAAAAATGAAGTTCACCTTGATCGGGAATTTCCATGAATCATCATACTTTCTGCACAGAGTGTATCGCATCTTCAATGATACCGAGGGGGATACTGACCTTCGTAGGCCTGCCCACACACAGGACGGCGACGAAGAGCAACATCGTTCTGAGCAAAAAGGACTATCGATGATCTTGTGAAGGTGAACGCCCTCTTCCAGCAACACCACCAGCCGGAACGACCCTCCGAACCACAATCGAGATTCTACAGCATACCCTGGGCATTAAGAGGTATCAGGTTGTCGTACTGGTTCCAAAACAGCAAAAGAAAAGCAAAAATGTAATGATGAGACTGGGACTTGAACCCAGGAGGATTGCTCCACCAGGAAATTGGTGTTAAGGTTAACCTTAACCTGGCGCCATAACCAACTCGGCCATCTCACCGATTGTTGAAAACATGCCAAACCATAGTGTTCATATTTGAAAACTTCTCTTGGAGTGGGCCGGACTGTCCGCTCTTGGTGACGGGTGACCCACCCCCTGAGTCGGGACGCCTTCTGGCTGAAGAACGAGACTGATACAAGACACAAACGAACTAGAATGGTGTGAAGACTACTTTCTGGAGTATTTGTTGTGCCGAGAAATCTGCTGTGTGTGGACGGCCAGTCTGCTCTTGTCAATCGCAGCCATTCATTCGTTCCCTGGTGGAAATGTTGGGCGGCGGCGACTGAAGTACTTCCAAGAATCAAAGTGGTCCCAATGGAAAGTGTTTCTCATTCTCAGTGCCAGATTGCCATATGAAGGCAAAGCTAGGAGACATTATGGACATGACTCTTGTGTTTGCGGGCAGTATCAGAGGGAAGGGCCCTCGGCGCCATCCAGAGAGATTCTGTCAGCTTCTCGTCGGGTTCACACTCCTCATCGATGGACGCTCGCTCGACATGATCCTCGATCGGAAACCAGTCAGCCGGGCCATATTGTGCCTCTGTTCCCGAGGGGACTATGAAGGATCGAGATGAGTAAGTGTCAAAAAATGGGATGGGAGATAGATGTGTGAAACTGGAAGCCTTACCGCATCCTAACTTGCTCCGCCTGGAAGTTAGGACCACATTCTCTCGCGGCGTGGTAAGGGCTTCCGCTTGTCCACATTTTGTTCTCTTCGTCACTTATACATTGCCGTCAACGACGCACAATATGGGGCGATGGAAGTACTGGACGAAGGACTACTGCTTCGCCACGTAGGGCCGCTGGGCCACGATTGCCCATTCTCTAAGCTTGACTGCATTGCTCTCGCCCTTGTGGATATCGAGGTCTCCGTCGTCTATTCGTGTCTTGTCCTCTTTATAAATCGTACGTGGTCCAATGAAAGTTGAATCATGGGCGTTGTTATTTGGCGGTTGAGATGCTACGCCTCACATTCAATGTGAACAGGCGTATAGTCGTCCAATGAGTGGTTCTGGAAGACTGTAGCTCTTCCTTCGTCGCTGAGGAGTAAATCGTTCCTTTTGGTGTATGACTACTACCTCGTACGATAATGTTGTCAGGCGGCGGAGTGTTGTCACCATGACATGGCGAGCTACTTACTGCCCGAGACCCAGGCCTTTTTGAACAGCTGAGCTTTATGAGGAGTCGAGGCCAGCTAGGAGGACGCCCTTCTGAGCATCGAGAATGGCGAGGAAGACAGGTACGGTCGACAACGATAGGCCCAATTGTGCTAGAGGTTGTGAGACAGAATTGTGTGATTCGATTTAGGAATCATCGGGAACGAAGTGCTGTTTACCAGGCATTCGAACTCCAAGCTTTCCAAGAAATCGAAGTCCCTTTTTCTGAAAGCTTGAATAACTTGGCCAAATGCATCAATCCGGCTGGGAGTGACCAACTTTCGTGCATAGACTTTGTAGGTCGAGTTCCGATGTTTCTCATAACTCTCCAACTCGTCGCCGTCATCCAACGGAGTTCTCCTGGTCAATTCTTATGTAATGACTTCGAGGCCGGATCTTTGATAATCAGGCAGGAGTACCTGTCACGTCAACTCATCGAATGCGTCTGCGAATCAAGATTCAAAATGTTACCATGCACATGTGACCAACCAGGACCTCCTCTCCTCCGTCAAGCGACTTTACTAGCGCAAGAATTGTGCACTCGGTCATGCCTCCACCGAAGGCTCGTATGATGTGGGAAACGAGTCCATGATAGACCCGTCAATACCGTGGACGTCCGGGTCTCCATGTTGAATACTGCGTCTACATACCTCTACTCCTCATTGCAAGGGTAGAGGCACCCACATCCCGTGTGCTTTGCGATGAGGCTAGATCTTGTCCCAGCTCCAATCGTCGATGTCCACTGCGAGGCGTGCGCCCACCACATGAAGTTCACGGCACTGCCACCAACGAGAACCTTGCCTGCCATGACCGTGTGCAGTAATTTTCGGTAGGGCTTGATGAAGCTGCACGAATGCATTGGCAATGGAAGTCTTCAGGGGTAAGTGTGAGTACAACGGAGCAGCGTTGGTTGGTCCTCCCAGGGGTCATCATCTTCTTGGCCGCTGACAGCCCACCAACTATCGATCACACTTCAATCAAATTGGTCTATGCACACTCGTCCAGCCGAATCGGTTCGAAGTGCAGTAGCTTCTTGTGTCAACAGAAATAGGAGTGACGTTCTTTGCGCCCAAATAAACCGACCTCACTGGTAGGAGTTCGTGCTTCTCTCCTGCCAACATGCTTGGGCATCTGCCGTATCACTCACTTTACATGAATGGGGAGCACAGCATGTTCAGGCATCACTCCCTGTATCAGAGGACGAGCCCAAGTATCAGGTCTGTGCCGATGAAAACCCACAGTCATGATTCCACTCAGTGACATGTCGGCTTGACGTTGCCCTGCGGTCCTTTACTCACCTGGGTGTTTTATGTTGCTGCAACCCGGTCTACACCAAATTGATGTTAACTTATGTAGTAATCAGCCGGAAGCCTTGGGCAGCAAAATTGGAATGGCGTGGGTGCCCATAGGTATTGATCTGTCAGCATCAACGTCCAGTGAGTAGCCGATGTGTTCGGTGGGTACGCGAAGGATCCCAAAGCGCAAAATATTGATTGACAACTGGCAGCCCCGGAATGTTCATAAGGCGCATATGGGCGATGTATTTGAGCAGCCATCTGGCGAAGTTCCCAGTCATGGTGAAGTCATGGGTTTCCTGCAAATGAGGGCGCAGTGTGTGTCCCCACGACAGTGTAGGCACTGCAGTGATGATAGCTGCTTATACGTTGAGGATAGCTTCGGAGGAATGTGAGCCTCCTATGGGGCAAGCATACCTGAGGAGGAAGGCTGGACGTTGGCGATATTCCCAATGATACATCTTCAAGACGGCGGCTTCAACTTGAAGTCAAGGGCAGGAGCATATGGCGGGTCAGGGATGATTTTCCGGAGATATCCCTGGATACAAACACTTCCCCCACACGTACGCACCGTAAATGGAGTCGGTCTGCCATTCTTGCCCGGTAATGTCAATTCCCAGATCTACGTATAGACATGAGAGATGCTGTCATCGAGAGAGACCGAACGCTGGATGGGGAAAACAGGGTGGCCGGCCGGAAGCTAACCTCGATCGAGAACGACGGGGGTGTTCTGAGCCGCAGTCGGGGAGGCTTCGGAGGTTCTCGAACCCCACGCCCGTCGCCGATGCGATGCGATCCTGCAAGGTGAAGTGGATGTGAGGATGGCCCTTTTTGTGGAGCCGTGGCAAGGTGTAGCTGTGATGAGCCAGTGAGCCTGGATGAAGGCGTTGAGAGTGTCCCATGAAACGGAAAGGGGCATTTGCTTTTTCAGACATAGTCACACTCGACAACGCCTGATGTGCCATTTTCATCCCCACCCTCTTGACTCCCGGCCCCGCGTATACATCTGGTTGAAACTGGGCTAATATTCCAACCACCTGCTTTGTCAGACTCTCGCCTGCGGGCCCTGATACGAGTTTGGAGTCCAGAGCAGGTGACTCGCGAAGTGAGGCCGGCGGGATGAGACAGACGTCTCTGGTGGGTGCAAGACAGGCCGCAGGAAAATTAACACCGTGATAAGACGGAGAAAATCGCGGCAGAATCACAAACACGGCCCTGCGGGCCAGGGCTGCAGCTCAACTGCATGTCTTTCGAGTCTGGAACAAATGACAAGCCTGCGGCCCCGTCGTATTGTGATTACTGGCAGTCAACAAGAAGACGCGTTCCGTGTATGTGGGATCCTCTTGACCGAGCAGGCAAGCAGCCGCGAGGGCCATGTCGAGTTCGTCTGAGCAGGCGACGCAACCTCGAGGTACAGACGGACGAATTGGGGCAGCTGAAGACCGGAAACACATGCTGTTTTCTCGCCGGCTTGCAGCAATTATGAGAACCTAGATAACGGTATGGGCGGCAAGAGGGGCTAACAGAAGCCGACGATATCCCAGGCCGCAGGAGAGGTGTGACTCTAGCATAACCGAGTGGCCATGACCTGGATGAGGAAGGCCATTGTGCAGCTGGTATGCTTGCCAGGACGCTTTGTGAGGGTAGCGTCGACAAGCCTTCTGAGCGTGTTTGTGTGTCCTGTGTGTGTGTGTGTGTGTGTGTGTGTGTGTGTGTGTGTGTGTGTCTCCGAAGTGGCGCACCTTTGGAAGACAGCTGCCCCTAATGCAGACCAAGAGCGTCGAGGTGCATATGGGCTGTGGAGATGTCTCTCGTCAAGGCGGCTTGATGTCTCTCTTCGTGGAGGGCCGGGAGCTCTAACCCCATGGCAGGCTGTGATATTGGGTTTCGAGTAGCATGTGGCCTGAGGACCCATTTGCCCTCACGCTATCAGACTCGTGATCATTGTGAGCAGGTGGAAACGTCTTGAAGGTGCCGTGATATTCATCGAAAAACTGATTATATCGAGAAGTATGAAGGACGAGCCAGTAAGCCGCCTTTAGCCCCGCAGCAGTGCACTCTGACTTTGATCAATCGAGTACACAAGTAAGCTTGGGTGTTCGGCTTGGGCGTTGATGACGGACAAGAGAGTTTTGGTGCGCTGGTGCCCCAGCCTCTTTAAAAGTCCGCACTGCATCTTTGCTCAGTCTTTCCGCAGACAGATATTCAGCAGGCGAGGTGGAGACCACGATGGGAAAGAACTTGGGCCGGCTGCACGGGCCAGAGCACCGGGTGAGATTATCTCGGTGTCAACCTTGGGATATACAGTAATGTATACCTACCTACCACAGTACCTAGGTACCTACCTTAGGTATGTAAGTGCGTCCGTACGCAGTAATCTAGTGCCATGCAGGTGCCTCGCGGAGGAAAAAGGCACGCAGGGTTCTGGTCACCTTTTGGCATGTCCCATATCCATCCTTACTTACCTACTTAAGTATGTACCTACCAGTAGGTAATTACCTAGGTACTTAAGTAGTTTAGGTATTACTAAACGCACCTCTTCCGTGTTACCCAGGTGTATATAGGATCCACGTGGAACCATAGCCCTTCTGTTACAGTGCAGGCAGCCAGACCCCGGGAGTCTTATTACAAGGAATGACCACTCGATGTCTACCTACCTACACAGTAGACTGCCAGATACTCACCTAGGTAGGTGCCTAGGTAGGTACCTAGGTACCTAGGTAGATACTTGGGTACTTGGATACCTAGGTACTTCTCACGGGTAGCTTACCTGGGCAGGACCGATTGACCCCCAACGTGCCAATTCCCCCCTGCGTGCGGCAGACAGAAACACTTGCAACAACATTAGAACTCCTTGCACTCACTGACTGACTGTATGTATCATGCAGCATCGAATGGTTTATTTAATGCTTCAGGTTACTGCGTTCCAGCTTTATCTGTCTTGTCTGTCCCCGTCATCAAACCAGATCAGTCCAATCTAGCAATACCTTCCAAGTGGTCTCGGACACCTACTCGTACAGCAATTGACCTCCCAAGGTTGGGGCCGTCTACTCCTCAACGATCGACCCTATTATTGAAGTAAAGTCACATTGGATGGAAGTCCTGGTTGGGGTGCTCTCATCACCGAGATTAACCTCGGATATTTAAGATCCAAGACCCGCCGACCTGCAAGAAAGCACAGACTGGCGGAGAGAAACATTGAAACCTACCACAGTACCTGTTCTTCAAGGTCCTCCCTGGGCCTGGACCCGGGCCCTAAGGCGATCGACACGAAAGACATCCTCAGCTATAGCTATAACGTGCCCCGGCTATTACCTTTCCCTTTGGAGCTTGGGCCCCCCCATCGTGCCCTGTCCACTCAACTACCGATCGATCGGGACACGGCCAACTTGATCTGCCTGTCAACTACCTGCCTCCAGGGCTGACGGCGCCGAGCTTCTTTCTTTTCTTGACGTCGAGAACAAGAGCCTTGCGGACCCCGAGCTCAGCGTTCTTCGGCGGCCCCTTTGTATTGCACTTTTGTATTACACCTTCGTGGTCAGGCCGCTGGCGGACATCGCTTGTTGGGAACTGCTTTGTAGCCTGTGGCCAGTACACAGTTACTCCAATACCAACGATACCCCACGCTCACAGCGGCAGCACCCTTCCCACACTTCGACAACCCCACCACGAAACGATCGCTGCAAGTAGCGAGTAGAAGCTTGATTCTTCACTGGCCAGCTTTGCCCCTTACCGTACGGTGCCTCAGCATTGACAGGGTCACATGTCGAGGACGGTTCCAAGGTGGCTTCGAGGTCGTAGAAACGACCAAGGAGCATATTATTTCTTATTTAATACAGCAGGCAGCCTGGCAGGTCTCGGGCTCTCACTGACCCATTTTCGTCCGCGGTCGGTCTGTATCCGTTCGCTTCAAGTTCACCTACCCCTGAATTCGAAGGGACTAACACACATGCAGCGTTTAGCCGGCAAGGGATAACTTATTCTATGTCAGCTGCATACTACGCAGTACACAGTACCGTACATAGAGGTCAAGACACACAGACTCCACCAGTTGACCGTCACCATCACCGACCATCTGTCTGGTCTGGACTGGCCCCATCTCCTCTCGTCTACTTCCCATCCAGCTTCCCCGGATCCTTCTTCCGTTGCGAGCCCTCGACATCGAAAACCCCTCTCCGTCCTCGGCTTATCCGCACTGCTCCTTAGTTGACACCAGGTCGGTTCTGTGTTTCGACATTTCACCACTCTCTTTGCCAACGCGTCCATCCATTCCCGGCTATTGCTTTTTGGGGTTATTTTTGGGGGTTTTTTCCAAAGCTCGATTTGTTTTCTTATTCTTCACCACCCAAGGTACTCTCTCTCTCCTGTATCCTCTCGCTTAGGGGCCGTTTATAGACGCCCTGTGACGTTCTATCACAGCCCAGTCCCTGTTGAGGGCTTCGAAGACTTGCTCGTCTCATTCTTTTAAACTGGGGAACTCAACAACCTGAACAGCTTGTCTTGCTCATCATTTGGTCCTCCAACCATCATTGTCGCCTCACCAAGCAAGGCATCTACTGAGCAGACCCGTACAACCCCATACGAACTCAACCTCGGGGCTGGATATAACGAAACACCCACACATATGCTCACAACCAAACTCTTTGCTGCCAGCCTCAGAGAAGTACTTCAACTCGTGGACGACAACCCACAGGAGGATCGTCCATGCCCATAGTTCCAACGTCTATAAGGCAACATTCCTGATTTTGATACAGCTGGTCTGGTAGAGCTGTTGCCTATCGACTTCTTCCCTCGGCGTGATCATCTCCAAAGGGCTTCCGAACACCTCTGCTCCGTACTATCTTAGGTAGACCCGGGTTCACAGTGATTGCGGTTGACAGAGTCTCAGCTACAACCTTGACCATCCTCGGCCGTCCTGCTACCTTCAGCAGAAGTCGTCGTCTGGTCATATATCAAGGTCACCCGCGACAAAAGAGAAAGTTGCCCTCAACCGATTGCTGCTCGTCACCCGCTTGTGGATGTGAGCCCAGAGGCCAAGTGCCTTTCAGATCTGTTTCCCAAGGATGTTGCTTTGTATGGACAGGTGAAGATAGGAGAATGTCGAATGAAAGTCCTGGAAATGGAGCCAATGCCGGAGCCGGACCTCAGTATGAAAGCACGACTACTGACAACGGCCCTGGCAATGGTACTGGCTCTGAAAATGCCAGTATGAATGGCAATGACAATGACAGCGAAATGGGAAGGACGCACCCGGCGCCGAGCCTGGCTGAAGCTCATCCGATAGGCAGCCGGCGCTCGGGTCAATATAGAATGGCGCCACCTGGAAATGCGAGCCCCGGGCAGGTCTCCGGAAACGATGACTACCATGGAAACGGCTCCGAACATAGGCGCGAATCCTGGTCCTCATCTGCGTCACCGCGCTTGGAGAAGGGTCCTTCCTCGTCAGCTTCGTCCCCAGCTACACACATTACGCCCCCGGGCACACACTCTACGGAGACATCCGCCGCTCGTTACAGCATAGATCAGTTCTCACCAACAAACGTCTCTCAAGGAGTATTCTCAGTCAATGACGGTTCAGACATGTCCCAAGCTAGGCGGGCTAATCGGAGACGGACAGGACCACTGACCCCCGAACAACGAGAGAGAGCCGCTGTGATGCGGAAATTAGGGGCTTGTAAGGACTGTCGGAGGAGGAGGGTTGCTGTAAGTCTAACTTTCTGTTTGGGAATTACGACGTCTCGGCATTTCGCCTCTGGGGACTCATGCAGTGTGGATGACCTCCCACAGAGCGAGAATAGCATTTGGGTGCAGTTCTCAATCCTCTTGCTTGCAATGCTTGCTTTCACTGGGATGACTGCCTTGATCTTGCGTACTAGCCGCATCACTCACCTCTCGAGTATCACTTCCTTCTCAACTACCATCACCAGCTGAAATACCCGAGGGCTTTCGAACTCACTTGTTTGGGGCAACCAATCTTACTCCTCAGCTGCTTGTCAAGACCCAACCGCTGACTATGAAGCCATTCATTAGTGCACTCCAAATCATCACAATATGACATGGAACCAAGCCGTGGGCCAGCATGGTTCCCACAGCCCGACCTTCCAACAAAATTTGGCCCCAATAAGTTCTGTGCGATCCTTCCGCCCAGTCAATGCCAATTACGCACATGATCCTGAAGACATGGACCTTGACCAATCACCTACCAGCCAACAATCAGGCCAAAAACCATCGCCCGTGACTGAGTCTCGGGCGATGCGAACTCCCTTACCTTCAGGTCCCCGCTTGGAAAAACCAGCCCAGGCCGTGATCTCTCTGCCTAGCATCGACAGTTTCCGATCCCAGTTGCAGAGCGCCACCTCAAAAATAATATCCAACCCGAACCGCAGCCGATACAGCGCGGTGCGTGCGCTTCTCCTCTATTGGGACAATGAACAGCTCACGGAAGTGAAAGATGTTGTGGACGAACTAGGATCGGTGCTGGACGGGCACTACCACTATATGTTTGAGGTCGACACCATACCTCTCCAAGGTTCGAGGGGGTGGTTGTTGCAAAGATTGATTGAATTCATGAGAGATAATGATCACCGAGACGTTTTGAAGATTGTCTATTACAACGGACATACCTACCTGGACGAAAATCGTTGCATGATCCTCGCAGGCTCGAAAGAGCCTGAGGAGGCTTGCGGAATCAGGTGGAATGGCATACAACACTTGTTCGAGGAGGCTGTTTCGGACACACTTGTTATCATGGACGCCCCATATTTCGGATTGCCAGAAGCCATCAGGAAACGCGGCGTTTTAGAGGTCCTTGCTGCCGGATCTTTCGAAGAGCACACCAGTCCACTCGCGCGCTGCGCGTTCAGCAGAGCCCTCATCAACAAATTACGAACGCAAGCTCCACGGCCCAAGCCGTTCTCAGCCGCCGAGTTGCATGCACAACTCGTGTCTGAATATCCCAGAATAGTCCAAGACCTGACCCCTGAGCGAGCGTTTCTGACCAAATTCCCTGCACCTCTGCACATGCAGCTGTCCGGCAGCAACAACGTACCATCTATCCTCCTCGCACCGCTCCGAAGGCGGTGTTCGGTGCCTAAACTTGAAAACCTGCCATCGCCGGGTACGCAGCTGAGCATGACTTTTCAACTGGACAAAGACCCGAATATGGAGCGATGGGTGGATTGGCTACGACTGATGCCAGACGACGTCAAGGAGATCAGGGTGGAGGGGCCTTTCCGACCAAACTTCCATTAGTGTATCTCCCATCCGAGGATCTGTTACCGACCTCCTCACCAACCCGCAGCCACCCTTATGACATGCGCTCTGCTTGCTTCAGCCCTGCACGCTTCAGGGGTACCTTGTCGTTGACTATGCGATCTACCAACAAGCAGCATACTGGGGTTGGCCTTACCTGGGTATGTCCTGCTGCCACGTGCCATGAAAGGCAATGAAATGAATAAGCGAGGGTGGCATGTGGCTGAACCTTGCAGGTTGTGGTCAATATTACTCGGAAGGTCCCGGCCGACCACAGCCAGCCAAGGACAGTACGAAGATTAGATCTTGCTTGAGGGTTTCAACATGCGACGTCCTCTCCATTGCCAAAAGGAGTTTCGAGAGCGTATCCAGAGATTTTGCCACAATCGTTCTCTCGGAGCAAGAGGTCTCTTGATGTCCCAAGACTCATCAGCAACCTGGGTTATTCTTCAATGCGTCTCAATCGCACCCCCCCTCCCTCTCCCAAAACCTTTGATATAGACTGTTGGATAGTCTGGATCATATGGAACACCCGAGGTGCGTTGCAGTTCCTGGATGCAGTTCCTGGAAACTTGCCAGAAGTATCAGTTGGTCCTGGATCTTGCAGGAGCCACAATCATGAGTACGTTTTTGGGCCCTTGATGCACCAATACCGTTGCTGCAAGTACATATGGCGAACTATCTCAGCCAGATCGGGTATGGGGTTTAGCTGATGCTAGAAGTGGATGGGACGGGGAGGCTTCGACTTAATATCGTTGAGTAGCAATATGAAGCATTGCGTGTTTCCCTTGCAGCCATACACGAAGGAAGATGAAACAGCGGAGCAGGATTTGGATCACAGGGCGCAACATTGACAATGCCAAACATATCTGTCGCAGAGGCTGGAATCGATGAAGGTGGCCTTGTGAAAACAATATGCCATATTGATACACCAAGTCTATATAAACGTTATTGAACCAAGTCTTCGAAGGAATTGAAACCATTCCACAACGCCTTGCAAGCAACTTCCTTTATACACCAGTTGAACCCGAATAGACCATGACATGCGAGCGTGATGCTTGCACTGTCATGGCATGGCCCCTGCCCGTTACTCCTCCTGATGCAAGCCCGAAAACGCCCGTTTCCTGGCAGAAGACCGGTAACAAGACATGATACACAGCCTAGTATCCCCCCCATTCGTAGGATAATCATTCCTCGATAATTCGTAGGTTGCCTTTCTTATCAGGGTATTATCCGCAGCTGCGTTCTCCAGAGGCAACCTATATGGCCCCAGTCAACCGCCCACGGGTTTGCTACTAAAAAGGCCACCGTCACGCCGTCGGTTTTGGGAAGATGACAGAAAGGATCCCTTATATATATATGTGTGTGCGTGTATAGTTACAAGAGAGAGCCGAGGCTATCAGATCATCAAGAAAGAGACGCAGCCGACGACAGCAAGCGCCAGGGCGCCGGCGCCGCCGCCGAACGCGCGGGCGCCCGCCGAGAGGACGCTGATTTCGTCCTTGTCCAGCTTGTAGGCGGGCTCGTAGGGGCCGGGCTCGGAGGTGTCGAGGGTGCCGTTCCAGCAGTAGCGCTCGAAGCACGAGGCGCACTGGTCGGGGACGGCGGTGCCGGTGCGGTTGAAGCTGCGGCTGAGGACGGCGCAGGCGACGCAGGCGGGCCACTCGGCGTCGACGGTGCCGTTGCCCTGGGTGGCGACGTTGAGGCCGTTGAGGATGATGGCGTTGCGCAGGTCGTCGGCGTAGCTATCGGTGAAGGTGGACACGTTGGACTCGACGTTGTAGGGCGCGTTGGGGATGTAGACGATCAGGGGCGGGACGGCCTGGGAGGCGGGGTCCGCGATGGTGAAGTTGGAGGCGTCGCAGCCGAAGAAGGTGGGGCGGTTGTTGAGGCCCAGGTTCACGAACGTGTTGGCGTCGGGGACGGGCGGGAAGAGGGTCCCGTTGGCGATGTCGCCGGCGCTGCGGTCGTAGCTCGCGCGGAGGGCCGTCGCGTTGGGCCAGTAGTAGTCCGTGTCGGCGCTGCTGTCGACGGCGAAGATGACGTCCAGGGCGCGGACGGGCTGGATGAGCGGCGTCAGGGGGATGTTCTGGAGGTCCTCGCCGCCGTCGACGAGGGACAGCTCGATGTTGTGCGCCGAGGGGTTCGTGGCGTTCTTCCAGCCCATGAAGGGGTTGGGGACCCACTGGGCGACGTCGTTGTCGGCGGAGCTAAAAGAGGGCATGGTGTTAGAAGGAAAACGCCTTGACAGTCAGGTGAAGGGAGGGGTGTTCTCATGTGCACTCACTCGACCGAGGACGCGATGGCCTCAATGGCGTCGACCACAACCGTGGGCACGTCCACGTAGTTCGTGATGTTCTCGGTGAGGAAGTCGTTGAACAGCGTGCTGCTGGTGCCCAACATATAGCCAACGTTGTCGAAACCCTCCACACATTTGCCATCGTCGGGGACCACACCGCCCGAGAAGTTGGAGGCCAGGTACTTGGTCGGCGCGAAGCCGTACACGGTGGGGTCGAAGGAGCCCATCTCCCAGGGGTTGATCTCATAGTTGGTCGCGTTCAGGCTGACAATCGTGGTTCCGGGGGCTCGGCCGTCAGCCACGAGGATGGGCATGGGGATAGACCCACTGATGAGGTTCTCGTCCAGGGCGATAGAGCTGAAGGTGTAGGCCGGGCCGCCATCCGTCGCGTTGATCAGCTGGTACGACAGCGCCCGCCCCCAGTAGTCGGTGATGGACCCGTCGAAGCCCGCATCGGCCTTGGCCGAGACTTGGTCCGCGACGTCGTTCCAGTACTCGACCGTGTTGAGGATGGACAGGCCGACCTGCTCGGGGCCCTCGAAGATGCTCCTGTCGAACTTCCAGACGTCGCGCAGGCTCAGGATGGTGCTGAAGTTGTTGCCGTAGATGGAGCCCACGAGCCAGCCGGCGCCCGAGAGCCCGGCCACGTAGGTCGAGGCCTGCAGCAGGCCGCCGATGCCGCCGGCGTCGGTGGAGCCGGGGTTCCTCTCGTCGGCGGCGGCGATGAAGCCGGCGCCGTTCATCAGGGCGCGGTAGCCGCCGCCGGACATGGCGATACCGATGTTGGGCAGGGCGGTGGTGTTGTCGCTCAGGCCGTTGATGTATGAGGCGCCGTCGAAGCCGGTGATGTTGGCCCTGCTCATGAAGTCGGCCATGGGCTGCACAGTGGCCGCGCGCCGCTTGGTGAGCCACTCGGTCTCATCGTCGCTGAGGGATCCCGCGCTGCGGATGGTCGGGCGCGTTGACGGGCAGTCTACGTAGCCTGGGGCGTAGCCGCCACTGGGAGAGTTGGGAAGTGCTCTGGCGACCTCGAGGGCGACATCGGCGACAGCCCTCTCGGATTGCGGTGGGAGAAGGCTGGCGGAAGCGAGGATGTTGTTGGGAGCAGTGGAGAGGAGGAGGCACGCGACCACTTGCAGTGCATATGTGGCCATGGCCGCCATGACTGTAGATGGATAATTCGTCGATGATATGTAACAGATATCGAGGCAGCCGTAGCAATATGAAATAAAATAAGGATGAGAAAATGAGAAGCTTGGTAGTTTGATCAGATCCTGGTAGAGGCTGGAGGCCGACGTTAAGGAGGAGGATGAGAGTGAGCAAACTGGGGAGGAGGCTACAATAAGAAGAAATAAGTCTAATACTAAGCCACCATGCTTATGCAAACTCAAGTATGTTGTTGGAGGGAAGAAGAAAAAAATCAATGTGATACTAGAGTATAAGCAGCCATGAAGGATTGTTATGTGTAGGGATGTAAGAATATGCAAAGTGAGGTAAGAGCTGGAAGAGCCAACCCAGATGACCTTTTACCCTGTTCTTTTGCCGTGCTTCCGGGTCAGTATCAGATCGGCTAGTACTGGATAGATACATAGTACTTACAGATATTGATTCAGTATAAGTTGTAAGTGGGTCTTTATGTGACGCAATGGATCTTTTTGACACCTGCGAACCGGCGAGGAGAGCCGAGATTTATTTACTGTGGTGGTTTTTGGATCAATCCTGACCGGGAACAGTTGGCTGGTCGGGTTTAAAGGTGGACTATGGAGTACATGAGATAGTTATGGGCCCTGTCTCACGGTCTCTCTTCTGGCCTCGTGAATCCTGTGAAGGATCAGGCCTCGGTTGGCCGTACCAACAATATTATTTAGTGTACTCGGCTGCTTGGGTACCTAGGTAGATACGCATATATGAAGTACCTAGGTACCTAGTCTACACGGATGGAGTAACAAGGCCGCCTCGGACTTGGACGCCTTCGAGTATCCATGTGTACGTGGGTATTAATAATGTGAGCGTTGTAGTGGCCACCTACTTACTTAAACACAGTAGGTACTTGAGTAGACATGTATTACAAAGCTCAGACAAACAAAAAAAACAAACAACCAGGCAAGGCAAACAAAGAGAAGGATGGGCACCGAGAACTGCAAACCTGTTGCTGTTCCCGGAACTTCCGGGGACTGGCTGTCTCTTCATCTTCATCATTTGTTCCCGCCCCTGAACCCAGGCCGTCCCTGCATTACCGCGCCGCCGCTGAGCCGCCTCCTAAGGTTGCAGTGGTTGCATACAAGACGCCCAACCGCCCTGTGACCTCTCGCGGGGTTCTGAAGGAAGGGGAAGGAGAAAAAAACAACAAGCCAATCACGCCTGTTGGCAAGGCCTAATGCAAGTCTGACACAAGGCAGACTTGTAGACGGACTTTGTACATAGTACTGTACATAGTACACACAAGACTTCCAAGGTTGTCAAAAAACTTGTCCCACGAACTTCGGAACTTTCCCAGCCCACCGGGAAGGGCGCCTATCCCGCCCGTTCGTCCTCAAAAAGGCTCGTGATGATGATATCGGTGGCTTGCTTTGACGCGCACTGCCCACTTGCCGATCCCTCCGAACCGTCTAAATCTCGGGGTTCTTGTAATCTCCGCCCGAATCTCTACTGTAGTACATATCTAACCATCCCACATATATGGGTGGATGGATATGGATGGATGGATGAATGGAGAATGATGATGATGATGATGATGATGATGATCTTGATGATGATCTTGATGGTATCGTCGTTGCTGTTACTATGGATTGTTGTTGTTGTTGTTGTCTTGACGTGCTGTGCTGCCATATTGTTTAATAAGACCTTTTTCCTCCATTGAACCCGAAACCGTGGTGCCGGTCCGACTTGTCTATGCCGGGCTGCACTTTAATTGGACCCTTCCGCCCCCACGTCAAGACATTTTCTGAGACTCTCGTGGCAACTCGGTTCCTCAGCAGCTCAGCTGGACCGGCGCCCGCTCGAGGCCGGGTTGGCCGGAGCCAAGGCCGCTGACGCGAACGGAGGAACCCGGAGGGAAATTAGGACAAATTTGACTACCAACGCCCGCTGGGTGGTTTTTTTCCTTCTTGTTTTTTATTTTTATTCTTTCCATTTATTCCCCCGAATCACTCAAAATGGCAGTAGAGCTCTTCAGGCCAGACACGAGTAAGTAGTACATGTTTCTGTGCCGCTCGACCCCGCTTATGCGTACAGCCTACTGGATTCTATCCTGACCCGGCTGCGTCGTCTCCGAACCCCCGGCATCGAGACAATGGCGATGCGATCAACCTTGCCGCTGCCATCGACCTCAAACCCGACAGGCGGGCATTTGGCCAGCGCCTTCTTCAGTTCACCGTCTTTATAGGCACCCGTGTCCTCGCCCAAGTCCCTCTGTATAGCACCTGCGACGTCGAGGATGTTCCTCACCCTCCCCGAGCTCGGCCGGTTCATCCTGAACAACGTGCTGTTGATGTGCACGTCTAACCACATTCCGAAGCACCCTAGCATCCAGCAGACCTCGAGGATGATGCCGACCAGCATCATTATGCTTGAAAAGCCCCAGACGTAGCCCTCCTCGCTTATGCAGATGAGGTTTGCGTTGTTATCTTCGCGGAAGTCCGTCGTCAGGAGCGCATCCCTATAGCACAGACATGGGCCCACATATGAGAACCAATCACAGTCGCTCTGATTTGCGGGCAGGGAGAGGAACGGTGCGTCGAGGGCGATGGCCGAGCCGTTGAACCACAGCGTCGAGTTGTAGGGCATGGGTTCTAGGTCCTCGCCCGGATCCGTTCCGCTCATGTTGATTGATGGGTCCAACACAAATGTCATGTTGAACCACGGCGCGTCTGTTCCGTTTTCAAACTTCGGATCCTGGCCGACACCAGGGAGTTGAAAGCCCGTGAACTCGTGATACAGTCCTGCAATCTCGTGGCGTGGGCGGGAGAACCTCGGCATGCGTATACCACCGTATTCCTCCACGTATCTATAATTGTAGTCGTTGAAGTCCGCTGTTTGGTTCACCATGTCAACAGATGCTGCATGTTCGAAGAAGCTCTGTATAATCCACTTGGTCTCAAAATCTAGTAAACTGTAAGCCGCCAGCTTGTCCGTAGGATTCTTCGTTTTGCTCACATGTGATTAAATTCTTCCAGTCATCCGAGCCATTCCTGGACAGGGGTACAGAATAGCTAGAAATTTCCGACAGAGAATTGGCAAGCTCTCCTATTTGTGGCCCAGGCACGATAGCCGGCACGGTACCATTTGTTCTCTCTGTGTCGACGGTCATACACAGTCTTAAGCTCTCCGAGTGGATAGTGACATAAGTCTGGTCCGGCATGCGATACGCAGGGATGCTCGGGTTCAAGTATCCTGTTGCTGCGTTCCATATGGATGAAAAAGCAAGGATGTACGAAATGGAGAGGAGGAACCAGATAGCAGAGAATACTGTCCTGGCGGGTCGTTTCAGAGACAGGAACCGTATTGTTGACCAGAGCGACGGGAGAGAGACCGTAGAAAATAACAGGTTGATTTGGAAGTGGTACGGGACGGCCGTGTACTCCATCATCCAGGCGAGCTGGCTTGCGGCGACTTGATAGAGGACCCAGCCGTGAAGATACCTTCCTCCTTGGCCGATGACGGTATCCCACCCTAAGTCCAGGAGTTTCGCTCTTGTGAAGGACAGGTTCTTCACGATCTGCAAGTTGACGTAGAAACTCCTTTCTACCGACGGCACGCTATAGCCTCCACAGTCTTGGTCAATCGGTGGGACAGAGAAAATGTCCAAGTGTGGTAGCATCGTGAGCCCCTTGAGACCGCTGATGAATATGGCCGAGACGGTGAGAAGCTCCACGAGAAGTAACGAGATTTGCGTGTTTGTCAGTGGCTTGAGCTGCTTAGGTGCCAGGTATCTCTCACTGCCGCCGGTGTGGTGAAATATGGACGCATCCTCCGAGACTGTCGACGCCTCTGTAGGCGACTCTTGCAGCTTCTTGTATTCGGTAGCATTGTCCGAGGACATCAGAGGCTGAGAAGTAGATGGGGTGTCCGGGGCTGAGGTCGGCCCTGTGCTGTCGGCGACTTCATCTTTTGACCACGAGATTGGTTTCCTGCGGATGGAATGTCGCTGGGCCCCCTCCGAGCCAACTGGTTGAGAGGCTGTGGCGGTGCCATGAAGTTCGATTGCTGAGTCAATTATCTGACTTTCGGAAGCCTGGGTTGGCTTTATGCCCATGGTTCGCAGCGCTTCCCGCGAATATTATCCTCGTTCTGGGGGAGACCTGCTTTTTAGTCGTCAGCTTTCGGTGAGAGACTGATCGTCCTGCATCTGGACTCGATGCCTAGAGTTTTTATCTGCAGCTTGCCCGGTTGGAATCCATAGCTGCTGAAAGCTGTTACTCCATACATCCTGTCAGTTGTATGCTCATAGAGCCTCACGGTAGTGCTGTCTGCTCCGCTCTGACCCAGTCTTACTCCGAAATGGTGAGAAGGATCAGATGGGGCCCGCAAAGCGTATGGCGGTGACCGTGAGCCGTGAGCCGTGAGCCGGACGATTTGGATCCCATTACACCTTGTTTAGCCAACCGCGGCTTACACAGCACAATTGAACAGGAGATCCAGCAGATAGTGTGCCTGAAGCCCAAGGCGATGAACACCTAAGCTAGGTCAATAAGTCAACTTTCCTATCCGATCGGAGTGAGTAATTGGCTTGTTGTCTCTACTAAGCTGTGTTACAACATGAATTGAGTGTGTATAAGTCGGTATCGGATGCTTATCTAATCCCGTTATCCGGGGACGCTCCACTAAATTTTCTTCTCGACTCGCAGCATTTCGAACCTTTTGGCTTTTTGGGGTTGACTGACGCTTGAACGCCTTCCCTGAGAAATCCTGCCCCAACCGACGACATGACAATTCCCTTCACGCCCAAATTATAACAGGATCCAGTACGAGCCGCCGTACTGGCTAATTCCTCTCCATCAGTCTCCTCGAAATAAGTCCAACCATGGACGCTTCCGCCCTCCTCAAATCCCAAGGCTGGCGGGGCTCCGGCCACTCGCTGCACAAGACCGACGACACGATCGGCCTGGCAAAACCCATCCTCGTTTCGCGGAAGAACAACACCCTCGGCATCGGGCGCAAGAACCACGTCACGAGCGACCAGTGGTGGCTGAACGCGTTCGACGAGCAGCTGAAGAGCCTCGACACCTCCGGCAAGACCAGCGTCGTGCAGACCAAGGAGAACACCAAGCTGGCCGGCCTGCTCACCGTGGGCGCGGGCAAATACAGCGGCGCGAACGCCCTCTACGCATGCTTCGTGAGCGGTGGTCTGCTGCAGGGCACGGTCAAGCCGAACACGGAGGGCGAGTCGACGGATACGACGCCCGAGGCGGAGGTGGCACCACCTGCCAGGAAGGAGACGAAGGCGGAGAAGAGAGCAAGGAAGGAGGCAAAGAGGAGGAGAAAGACCGAAAGGGAGGCCAGGAGACTGAGGAAGGCCGAGAAGCGGGCAAAGAAGGCTGCCTCCGCCAGTGATTCGGCGTCACTGAAGACCAAGGACAAATCGAAGAAGGATAAAAAACCGACCGACGACAAGAAGAAGAGTGGCAAGAAGGCCACTGCCGCCGAAACAAAAGAGGAACGTCGAGCGAAGAAAGAGGCAAAGAGGAAACAAAGAGAAGAGAAGGAGAAGCGTCGCAAGGTCAACGGGGGCTGAAGATACATTCGAGTATGGGAATACTAATCCTACCTACGACTGTCCGCCGTTTGTCTTTGCGGTCGACCCAATCACCAGGATGGCGTCCTGTCTACCGCCAGTCCGGCTTGTTGACAGCCCGGCTGGACACGGTCTCATGATGTGAACATCGGCGCTCCCCATTGGCACAATCAATGAGGTGAAAGGACGCGAGTAGCTATCTGAGCAGCCGTTCAAACTCGAACAGAAGTCGCCCAGGTAGGAGACGCGAGACAAGCCTCTGTGCCCACGGTCAACCAGGCTGGGGTGAGAGCTGGGACTGTATGCGGAAACAGTTCAAGAAGGCAACTTCAGATTCCATCGAAACCACTACATATACATAGATAGAATTATGAAGTGAGAATCAAAATGTACATACTACTTCGATATCCACATGGGCAGTCTTCCTTGAGAGCGGTGGCCGATCCTCACTAACGGGAGCAGTTCCGTCTACCAGCCCTTATTTGGCAAGGACAACCAGGGCTTGGTCTATGTCACAATAGAAACCCATCTGTTCAAAAGCCATTTCTTGGACGGTCATCACCCTCCTGATCATAATATTTCCTCCTCGTTTCAACTGAGATATATGGACATGAAATGCAAATAAGTGTTACGAGACTACCGCCCAGCTGGGCGGTGTGGGGTTTATGTGGGGTCTCAATCGGAGTCTGATCGCCCGGTAAGTTTGTACAGCGGCAGAAAAAAAGTTTCGAGGACGAGAGTCGCATGCTCAACCTCCCTTTGCGATCCACGAGTCGGTCGAAACTGATCTTCACTCCTCTCCTCCGCGAATCTGATTTCGCATAATGTCAGCCGACATGGGTTCCGACCACGAGGAAAAGCCGCTCAAGAAGTCGAAGCGCAAGCACAGGGACGAGGGGGGGGACGCCGACAAGATGGCCGTAGACGAGACGCCAAAGGCGACCGATTCTGCCAAGAAGGAGAAGAAGAAGGACAAGAAGGAGAAGAAGCGGAAGGAGAGGTCGGAAGAGGTCGAGAATGACGGCGCCGACGCCGAACCGGCCGCATCTCCTGAGAAGAAGCACAAGAAGCACAAGAGCGAGGACAAGAAGGAGAAGAAACACAAGCAACCCAAGTCGCCATCCCTGCCCGAGAGGCCCAAGACAACAACACCACCAGCAACGAGCAGCAAGGCCGCCGCCGCACCAAAAGACAGAGAGTACCCCTTCTTCACCCAGACCTTCTCCCAGCGCGTGCCCATCTGGCCCGCCTCCTTCGACGAGCCCCTCACCAAGACGGCGCACGAGTACCTCGACCCGATGCTGAACCGGTACTCGCCCAAGTTCCGGGGCGTGCTGCTCGAGTACAAGAATGTCAACCTGTCGCACCGGCCGCAGCGCGCCGACCCCCGGGACCCCCCCACGGACGACACCCCCGTGCTGCTGCAGTCGGTCGAGTGCTACGCGCCGCCCTTCGCCTGGCTCACCGCCGACCTGCACCTCTTCATCCCCTCGAGGGGCGCCTGGATGGAGGGCGAGATCAACCTGCAGAGCGAGGGCCACATCGGCGTCGTGTGCTTTGAGAAGTTCAACGCCAGCATATCGCGGAGGAGCCTGCCCAGGGGCTGGACGTGGGTGGACCAGCCTGACGAGGAGGAGGAGGAGGTGCCAGAAGAGGAGCCGGCCGCGGAGGAGGACCCATTCACGGAGAACGGCGAGGCGGGCGCGGCGGGAGAGGGCGAGGACGGCGAGACTGCGGCGGATACGCACCAGGTGCGGAGCTCGGGGCACTGGGTGGACGAGAATGGGGACCGGGTCAGCGGGAAGATTTACTTCCGCATCAAGAACTTCTCGAGCGGGTCTACGGGCGACTTCACCTACCTGAGTCTGCAGGGAACCATGCTGGATGACGAGGCCGAGAAGAGGGCAGTTGCGGAGGAGAGGGAGACGGAGAAGGCGAGGCGCGCGAGGCAGAACACTAGTGGGCTCTTGTACCCGACCATGAGGTTGCCTGAGTTCAGCATGACGAAGCTGAAGGATGACTTGGTTTGAGCGGGACTCGATCGTTTCTCAGGATACCATCGCGATGACCGAGGAAGACTGTTAGATTTGGGGGCAGACCCGAAGGTCAGCATGCAGATAGGCAAAGAGAGGTCCCCCGAGGTTCAGTCTCGGTACGCTTCGTGGGCGATCCGGGCTAGATGATGCAGCAGCCGTACCATTTTCAACCGCCATCCCGTAAGCTGGGCTCAAGAGAGAAAGCGAGAGCCAGGTTGGTGGTATCGCCGACAAGTCGTTGCCGGTAATGGAGAGGCCGGCTTTCCAGTCAGGTTTCAACCACGAGGGACGACCAGAGCCAATAATGCAGTGGCTCATGGTTTCGAACATGTTCATAGCGTCATGTCAAAATATAGGCGGGTTCATTGCCGCTACAATTGTGTATAGACTAGGGGAAGAAATGGAATTCCACGATATTGACCTTGCTCTGATCATGCTGTTCATGCTTAGACTATAATGTATTGAGGTAATAAACATATAGATACACCCAGGTTATACTTGGCCTTATGAGGAATGGGAAGGTTACTCTCCTGCCATGGAGATACACCTACTTGAGTATGAGGTTAAGTTTGTAGATAATTAGGTACGTACGTACGTAGGTGAGTACCTAGGTACTTAAGTACCTAATAGATAAAGGAGGTACCGGTAGTAAGTACCAAGGTAGTATTATTATCAATACAATCCCTGTCAGTGCCCAGGTGTATACTATTGCATGTGCCTCGGCTCTCCACAACCCCATTGCTTGCCCCAGAATACCCCAGATCTTAGGTCTTTCCGTCAACATCACCGATCAATTCATCTCACCTCTTCTTCACATTTACCCTTTCTTAAGAAAACCAGAGAAGCGAGACCGTCGCCGAAGACACCATTACTCCTCAACGTCTCATCACCTCTGCATTTCGTACAGTGTAAATACAATTGCTCGACCAGTCAAGATGAGGGGCATACAAGTTTCACAATATGTCAAGGCAAGACAATGATGACCCAAGACTATAGACAAGATAGGCTGACCACGTTTCCAGAGACTCGACGACCTCAAAGTCACAAACCTCCCGGACCCCGTCCCAGGTCCCAACGAATACCTCATAAAGGTCGAGGCCGCCGCGACCAACTTCTTCGACATCCTCCAGGTCCAGGGTAAATACCAAAACCAGCCCCCCTTCCCCTGGATCTCAGGCATGGAGTTCGCCGGCACAGTCCTCGCCACGCCCTCCGGAAACCCCGACCCGAAGTACCCCGTCGGCGCACGCGTCTTCGGCGCGGCCCAGGGCGCGTACGCCACGCGTGTGTGCAACGTCGAGGCGGGCCTCCGCCCGCAGCCCAGGGGGTGGTCGTCCACCGAGGCGGCGGGGCTGTTCGTCACGGCGCCCACGAGCTACGGCGCGCTGGTCGTGCGCGCGGGCGTGAGGGCGGGCGACTGGGTGCTCGTGCACGCCGCGGCGGGGGGCGTCGGGCTCGCGGCGGTGCAGGTGGCCAAGGCGTTCGGGGCGACGGTCGTGGCCACGGCGGGCACGGCGAGGAAGCTGGAGGTTGCCAGGCAGTTTGGCGCGGACCACGTCGTTGACTACAGGGATGAGAAGTGGCCTGAGACGGTAAAGAAGCTGACGCCTGGGGGGCGGGGTGTTGATATTGTCTACGACCCGGTCGGTGTGGTGGATAAGAGCACCAAGTGCACCGCCTGGAATGGTCGGATACTAGTCATTGGCTTCGCGGCGGGGAACATCGAGAAGGTGGCCATGAACAAGGTGTTGTTGAAGAACATCAGCCTGGTGGGCATTCACTGGGGCATGTACTCGAAGATGGAACCGGAGACTGAGGTGAGGGTTTGGCAGGAGATCTTGAAGTTGATCGAGGAGGGGAAGTTCAGAGGTACGGAGTTCACAGACAAGGAATTCGTAGGGCTGGAGAACATACCGGAGGCTTTGAAGGCCTTGGGAAGCAGAGAGACCTGGGGAAAGGTTGTTGTGAAGGTACCTGAGGAGGGCCAGGCGAAGCTCTAGTTATAGGTGTTGTAGAAGTTACTACTGTACAAGGATATCCAGATTAGCCTTGGATCAAGCGATCAGCGGTCAAGCGCAGCAGAAAATCCCACCTCGTCACAGCCGATAAGGTGAGGTCGTAGGTAAATCTAGGTAGACCGAGGTAGTTGTATGCAGTCTCTAGGAAGCCCCTGACTGCTACCCGCTACGGAGTACCTGGGGGCCATCGTTGTTTGCTAAAGAACAGGGGTCTAAATTTGTTTAACCCCTGAGCAATAGCTTGACCCTGGCATTAGTGAACTAGGTGACCCCTCCAACCACCCACCCAAGCACATCAAACCCACCCAATTCCGCCCACCTATTGATCCTCCTCGTCGCGTTTCCTACCGCGTCTCTTTCTCCTGACATCACCTCCCCTTCACAGGTGTCGTTCGTTTATGTTGCGACACTTTCTACAGACAACCCCTCGAACCTCGACAAGATGAGCTTCGCGATCGAGGTGCCCGGCGAGGCCAACCCCCTCAGCTTGCAGGAGCTATGCAAAGCCTTGGAAGCTGCCACCTCGATGGACAATTCCCAGAGACAGGCCGCAGGAAAGCAGCTCAGCTCTTGGGAGGTCCAAGAAGGCTACTTTCCCTCTCTTCAGGTAACTACATATCTCGTGGTCGCGTTCATCTGGACACATACACGCAGTGATATTGTAGAGACACAGCAGCAGCAGCTAGCTAACTGGGCCTCACTTGTTATAGTCAGTCTTCCTCGACAAGTCTATACCACGAGAGATCCGGTTCCTCGCCATAATACAGATCAAGAACGGCATCGACAAATACTGGCGCCAAACTGCCACGAATGCGATCGGTCCCAACGACAAGGCTGTTATCAGATCAAGGCTGTATCAAGGCACGATAGGCGAAGAGGACAAGGCCTTTGCTCTGCACAACGCCCTTGCGACTGCTAAGGTCATTCGCATCGACTACCCAGACGCTTGGCCCGAGGCTCTGCCGGGTCTTATCGACATCCTGAGGACATACAAGAACGGAGACCAATTATATCTCGGTGGTGCTCTGGTTATCCTTCTCCGGATCGTCAAAGAGCTCGGTACCGCGCGCCTGCGGAAGTCGCAGACTGCGCTTCAGTCTATCACCCCTGAGCTTGTCTTCCTTCTGGGCGAGATCTATACCGAAAGAACGACTTTATGGACCGAATGGCTGGCGTCCGGACGTGGGGACGAGGATGATGCAGATCTGGCCATGCAGAATAGCTTGTTCGCGGCCAAGATTATACGCCGGCTGTTGATCCTTGGATACGATAACCCCGCCATGGACAAGGTCGTCGTCGAGTTTTGGTCCGTCACCCAGAACCACTTTGGTCAATTCCTCGGCTATGTCAGCCATGATTCCGCCGTTCCCGCCCCTTACCAAGACGTTGTGGGGAGACACCTCCTCCAGTTCACCAAACTGCATGTCGAGATGTCAGAGGCTCACCCTGCGAGCTTCCCTCTGCTGCCAAACTCTATTCCTCTTGTCCTTGCGTACTGGGACCTCGTGGCCAAGTTTGCTGAGGTGTTCGACAAGTCCGGCGGCTTGAGACAGACGACCACTGCGGATGGACCCCAGCCCAAATCAAAAGTTGAGGGTCCCCTCCTGGAGAAATTGGCACTCAAAGGGCTGCTGTTGGTAAAGAGTTGCGTAGCAATTGTCTGGAGGCCAGTCCAGACCTTCAAGTACCTTAGCAAGGACTTCGTCGAGCAGAAGGACAGGGCCGTCGAGATTATCAAATCCGAGTTATTGCAGGGCGAACTTGTTATGCAAATTGTCAACGTCATCATCACCAAACTTTTAATCTTCCGGCAAGCAGACCTTGAAGCCTGGGAGACGGACCCTGAGGATTTTGAAGCAACGGAACAGTACTTGGGTGATGGGTGGCAGTTTGCCGTGAGACCCTGTGCCGAGAGGGTCTTCCTTGATCTTTTGGTTCACTACAAAGAGCTATTAACCCCTCCACTACTATCATACTTCCACCAAGCAACAAGCGCCGACTCAGACGTAGTCACGAAAGAGGCCATCTATACCGCTATGGGCGCAGCTGCGCCTAATATCTCGGAAGCCTTCGACTTTGACAACTTTCTATCAACAACTCTTGTGCAAGATGCACAGTTCACCGGCCCTCTGGCCAAGGTTCTTCGGCGCAGAATCGCAATATTGGTCAGTATCTGGGTACCTGTCAAAATTACCGACGCGAGTCGGCCTCTGATCTTCGACATCTATCGTC
This sequence comes from Cytospora piceicola, assembly GCA_023375675.1. Classification (NCBI taxonomy): domain Eukaryota; kingdom Fungi; phylum Ascomycota; class Sordariomycetes; order Diaporthales; family Cytosporaceae; genus Cytospora; species Cytospora piceicola. The sequence continues at coordinate 208,196 of JALQBC010000014.1, read as the reverse complement.
ACCTCCTCAACGACAAAGACGAGATCAATGATGAGGTCGTTCGCATCACTGCGGCGAGGCAATTGAAAGAAGTGGCTGACGATTTTGGTTTCCCGGGGGAACTATTCGCAACCTACGCCCCCGATATTCTCCCCCAAATCATCAACCTGCTTCAAGACGTCGTTGTTGAGGACACAAAGCAAGCTCTCTTCGAGACCCTGCGGGTCTGCATACAACGTATGGAGGAGCACGTGCTACCGTTTGCTGACCCCATCATGGCAGCCCTTCCGGCTCTTTGGGAGGCAGCTGGTGAAGCATATATGAACAAGGCCGCCATAATATCAGTGCTATGCGCGCTGGTGTACTCAATAGGACCCGAGTCGCGACGCTACCATCAATCTATGCTGCCCATCATAGCGCAGTGCATGCATGACCCATTCAATCCAGAAAATGAGTCTTTTCTCGAAGATATCGTGGACCTCTGGAGGTCTCTGATCATACAGAGTGCGCCTCCATTCTCCGCAGAAATGATCAGCCTGCAGCCTCTAGTACTTCCTCTTGTGGACAACGAACCTCAACTAGCCGAGGCAGCCTACGAGATCCTCAAAGCATATGTCATCATGGCCCCTGAGGCTGTCTTGTCGGACGACCACCGCAAGATTACTCTGCAGACATTAGCCATCCCCTTACAGTCGACAAGCCACGGACGAAATGCCAACGTCATGACCAGCTACAGGACGATCGAGCTCATGTTCCTTGCGGCCTCGGAGCTCGGCGGGTCGAACGGCGTGTCCTTCATCATCCAGGACCTCCTCGAGATCGGCCTCATCCCACTGATGCTCCAGCGCATCCACGAGGACTGGGAACACTGCCAGCTGACCGGCCCCAACGCCGCCAAGAAGGAGGCCCTCGAGTGGTCCCACAAGCTGGCCTACTTCAACATCCTGGCCCGCATCGCGCTCGCGGACCCGAGCCTGCTCGTCAACGTCATCTCCACCGTGGGCGGCGACATGGCGCAGGTCTGGCCGTGGCTGTCGGCGCAGTGGTTCGGCGCCTTCGACAGCATGGCCGACGGCGAGAGGCAGAAGCTCTCGTGCCTCGCGCTCACGCGCCTCTGCGAGCTCCCCCGGCCCGTCCAGGACCTCTGCTGCGCCAGCCTCCAGGACTACTTCACCATGTGGGCCTCGGTCGTGCTCGAGTGCCACGACGGCAACGCGCTCGGCGAGGACGGCCTCGTGTGGGACGCGCCCCCGCAGTCGGACGAGGGCACCCCGCTCGAGAACGGCGAGGCCGGCCTCACGGCGCGCGACCCCGTGCACGCCGTCAGGACCTACGCCTTCGTCCAGGAGGGGCTGCGGGGCCTGGTGCAGAGGTCCGGCGGCGAGGCGGCCTTCAGGGAGGACTGGGTGGTCAACGTGGACCAGGACGTGCTGCTCGGGTTCGAGAGGCTGGCGAGCGGTGGGCCGGTTCCCCGGTAGGACAGGGAAGGTCAGGGGCGGGAGAACAGGTTTCTGAGGAGTAGGGGCGAAGGGGTGTGATTTCTGAAGTGTGTAAATCGCGAGAGATCACGGTAGATAATGGAAGAGCAGAGATACCTTTGGTGTGGATGAGCCACGAATGAATGAGATCATGAACGCAACAAGTCCTGTGTATCAGCAAGTCTCTTTAAACACAAGTGAGCATATGCACGAGCTACTGTAGCACGGAACGCTAGACCGTTGTGTGAAACCATGCAATGAAGCTCTTCTGATTTTCTCTTGGCTAACGAGCAAAACGCCATCAAAGGACATAGGGTCTTTTTTGGTGCTATCTACTGTCTGTTTTATTCAATGCTCCTCTATTCCCGTTCATCAACATCAACCGACCCATTTCCTGGCATTCCTGAACATCCGCAACCAGGGGCCAAACTGTCCCCACTGGTCGACCTCCTCCCGGGGTGCCCAGCTCGACACGTCGGCCATGATGGTCCTCTCCGGGTGCGGCATCATGGCCAGCGCCCTGCCGTCGCGACTCCTCACCGCGGCGATACCCTCGGGGCTGCCGTTGGGGTTGGAAGGGTACTTCTCCGTCACGGCGCCGTAGTTGTCCGTGTAGCGCAGGGGGATCAGGCCGCTGTCGTTGCAGCCCTGCAGGCCCGCGGGAGACTTGAACTCTGCGCGGCCCTCGCCGTGGGAGACCACGATGGGGAGCAAGGACCCGTTCATGCCTGAGAAGAAGACGCTGTTCTCGCTCTCGCTGTCCTTGATCTGCACCATGCTGTAGCGGGCCTCGAACTGTTGGCTGCTGTTCTGCACGAAAGTGGGCCAGTGCTCTGCGCCGGGAATGAGCTCCTTGAGACGCGAAAGCATCTGGCAGCCGTTGCAGACTCCCAGACTGAATGTGTCCGGACGCCTGAAGAACGTCTCGAAGGTCTTGCGGGCGTTCTCGTGCATCAGGATGGACTTGGCCCAACCCTGACCGGCGCCCAGGACGTCACCGTACGAGAAGCCACCGCACGCAGCGAGACCGCGGAAGCCGTCGAGGGAGAATCCAGACAGGATGTCCGTCATGTGGATGTCCACGGCGTCGAAGCCTGCGGCCCGGAAGGCGAAGGCCATCTCTGCGTGGCCGTTGACGCCCTGCTCGCGGAGGATCGCAACGCGGGGGCGCTGCATAACGAGGGACTTGAGGTTGGTGAGGGTGGGGAGAGTAGCATCGGTAGGGTCGAACTTCAGCTTGTAGGAGATACCTGGGTCCTTGGTGTCCGCAATACTGGAGTACTCTGACTCGGCGCAGGCCGGGTTGTCTCGGAGCTTTTGCATCTCGTAGGATGTGGTCGTCCACCACTGTTGCATCTGCGCTCTGTCCAAGTCGACGACGGTTGTCATATTATGCTTGATGGACAAAGATTGCTTGGATGTCGGTCGGACGTAGCCGATCTTCTTGATCAGGCCAGGGGGCGGGCCACACGTGGCGAAGCAGCGGAGGAATTTCTTCTCGTCCGCCCTGCGGATCTGGAAGACAGCACCGAGTTCTTCGTTGAAAAGGGCATCGAGGACGTCTTCAGTCGAAGCGGACTTGGCAATGTCCTCGATAGAGATATCAGCTGCGCAGCGACCGGCGAACATCATCTCAGCGACAGTAGTGAGCAAACCACCATCAGAGCGGTCGTGGTATGCTAGAACGATATCCTCCTCGTGTAGCTGGGCCAGAGCATCGAAGTAATCCACAATAAGCCTAGTGTTGTGAACGTCTGGTGCCTCGTTGCCGAGTTGTCCCAGGGTTTGTGCGAGAGCTGAGCCACCCATAGCTTTGTGTCCACCTGCGAGGTCGACGAACATGAGGAGAGAGTCGCCTACCTCCTCCACGCGTCGAAGCTGTGGGGTCCAGGTGCTGCGAACATCCTCGACAGGAGTGAAGGCGGAGATGACGACCGAAACAGGGGCTGTCACGCTCTTTGATTCTCCGCTCTCGTCCTTCCAAGATGCCTTCATGGAGGTCGAGTCTTTGCCGACAGGAATGGAGACGCCCAGCTCAGGGCAAAGCTCCATGCCAATCGCCCTCACAGCCTCGTACAGTGCAGCACCTTCGCCAGGGTGGTTGACAGCAGCCATCCAGTTGGCCGAAAGCTTGACCCTCCGCAGATCGCCGCGGACATCAGTAGCACCCTTGATCTGGGCAGCACCGAGGTTCATCAGACTCTCTACGACGGCCATCCGTGCTGAAGCGCCCGGTGAGATGAGAGCCAGAGTCGGCTTCTCTCCCATTGCCATGGCTTCACCATGTCGATTCTCATCAAGGCTGTAAGAGCCGAGCGTGACAGCAACGTCTGCCACAGGCGTCTGCCAGGGACCGACAAGCTGGTCTTGCACTGTCAAACCTCCAACGGTTCGGTCTGCAATAGAGATCAAAAACATCTTGGAACCAACGGAAGGGAGAGAGAACACAAGTTCCGTGGCCTTGGCGAGCATCTCTGCGCGATCGGAAAGGCCGTATTTCTCTGTCAGAGACGATGCTGCGTCGAAGGGAGGAAGTGCCTTGTTGATGCTTTCGACAGCTCGTTCTTGTCGGCGACCCGGCGGGAACAGGGCATCCATGGGCATATCGATAGGAAGAGGGTATTCCTTTGATTCTCGGTCGGTCAAAATGAGGCGGGAAGCTCCATTCTCGTCCTTCGAAACTACTGTTCCGACATTGGAGAAACCGCAACGCTCTCGTTCTGTAAACAGTGTTAGATCCAACTATGCGTGAACATCTGGGAGGAATCAGGCGCTAATGCCGATATTTGTGGCATGAACTCAGAACTCACCACAGATGGCCTGGAAACGGTTCATGCTCTCCTTGTTGACAAGTAGCACGTATCGCTCTTGGGCCTCGTTACACCAGACCTGCAAGGGGCTCAAGCTGCTGTCGGCGCTCTCGACTTGTCGCAACTCGAACTTGCCGCCGAAGCCAGCATCCTGTACAAGCTCGGGCAGAGCGTTTGACAAGCCGCCAGCACCCACGTCGTGGATCATGGCAATTGGGTTGTTTTGACCGAGCGCAACACAGGTATTTATGACCATCTGGGCGCGACGTTCCATCTCAGGGTTGCCTCGCTGTACAGAGTCGAAATCAAGGTCTGCGTTGCCACCTCCAACAGCACTCGAGGCAGCGCCACCTCCAAGACCAATTAACATGGCAGGACCTCCAAGAACGATGACATGAGCACCGTCATTGACGTCTGCCGGGTCCTTGAGTGCGTGTTGCGGCCTCACAGAGCCAATACCGCCAGCAATCATGATCGGCTTGTGGTATCCCCTCCAGTCAGGGGCAGACGTGGATCCCGCGCCATTGCCGTCAGTGAGAAGAGTCCGGAAGGTTCCGGTCAGGCATGGACGACCAAACTCATTGTTGAAGCTGGCAGAGCCGATTGGTGCTTCCAGCATGATGTCAAGACTGCTTGCGTAGTGGCCAGGACGTCCAATATCGACCTCCCATGGCTGTGTCTTGCCAGGAATGTGCAGATCCGAGACCCAGAAGCCACAGAGACCAGCTTTGGGTGTGGAGCCTCGTCCGACAGCACCTTCGTCCTACGTTGGTCTGGTCAGTATCTGCCGATTCCTGCCGCACTGGTCCTTATAGACCACAAATTGGAATTGGGGGCGTGAACACTTGTTTTGAAGGTCTCTAGATTGGCCTCAGGGCGTTGGGAAAGTGATTGAGGACGTCATGAAGGGAAAACACCTACTCTGATTTCACCACCAGAACCCGTTGCAGCACCAGGGAAAGGGGAGATGGCTGTGGGGTGGTTGTGCGTCTCCACCTTGATCAGGGGGTGGAGCACCTCATTGGTGAGCTTCCAAGTGCCGGTGGAATAGTCTGGTGCCCAGAAGTTGGACATATCTCCCTGGAGAACGGCAGCATTGTCGCTGTAAGCAGAGACAGTGAAGTCGGGCGTCTTCTTGTGGGTGTTCTTGATCATCTCGAAAAGACTCTTGCCCATGGGCTTCCCATCAATGGTCCAGGCTGCATTGAAGACCTTGTGCCGACAATGTCTGTGACAGAATCGATAGTCAGAAAACGATTCGAGAAGAGAAACGAGAGTAATCGTGTGCAGAGGCATGACACTTGTCATGCACAACGAAGAACGATGAGGACATGGCTGTCCAGGGCGACCTACTCGGAGTTGACCTGAGCAAACATGAAGAGCTCCACATCATGTGGTGGTCGGCCCAGGCGGGTGTATGCATCCACCAAATATTGCATCTCTTCGGAACTCAGAGCCAGTCCCATCTTGTTGTTGTAATCCTCAAGGACCTCCAAAGGTGCGCGACTCTCCGCAAAGATGTCGACGACAACAAGAGGCGCTCGTTCGTCCTCGGCAAACATGACTTCCAGAGATGGCTGCTCGGTGGCCAATATCTCTGTCATGCGATCGTAGATGATGTCCCGGAAGGGCAAGTCCGTCTCGCCATTGTATGACTCCTCAAATTCGATGGTAAGCACTCGACCCTTCTCAACACGGTGAACTTGCTCCTTCAGGCCGCAGACATGGGCAATGCTCGTGGCTTTGGAACTCCATGGCGAGATGTTCCGTGGCGAGATGTAGATGGTTACACTGTTCTCGGAGGGGGCAGGGGCAGAGGCGGTGTTGGAAGCAGCAGAGACCTGAAGCAATTGCTGAACCTTGTCGAGTCCAGCTTGGCCGTTCTTGAGGTCGATATAATACAGCCACTTTCCGTGGATGGACTGGACTTTAGCATCGCTCTGCTTGTTGATGCGGTCCAGAAGCTTTTGTGCCTCTGTGACCGTGTAGCACGAGCTCCCGGTAAGGACTTCGTGAGGCATGATGAATGATGGGACAATGGCCAAATGTCCAATGTCTAGAGAAACAAAACAGTCATCCCGCCTATGAAGTTAGTCAAAATTCTTCGATAAGCCGTTATCAAATCGCGGGGGTGGCGGGGAAGTCGCGCGTCAGGGATGGATCCAAAGCTCCAATTCAAGGGCTGGTGGGGCTTCGAGCAGTGAATCATAGGTAGGTACGTTTTGACGGTGGAACCCCCAGGCGTGTCGATAGACCCTGAAGGTACCTAGGTACCCAGGTAGATCCTCGACCCCCTTTTCAGTTACATTCTCCGATGTACACGTATAAGTTCAAAATAGTATACACAACCACCTTGAACACAACACCATGTTTCAAAGCTTTGCAAACGTGTCTGAAGACCTATTTTCCCTAAACCATATCAGAAATGAGGCATAGGTGAAGTACAGTTGCTATCTTCTCTTCTGTCTTAATGCAGACCTAGCACAGACTCGGATCAGATATAATTACAGTATAAGTTTCGTAATATTCTTATACTGCTGTGTACTTACGCTCAACCCTTAAGATCGATACAATAATTTCTACAGAAGAGTTTCCACAGGTCATTAGAGAAGGATCTGACATATGTTCCCGAGCTTGCTAGTTAAATGTGTCGCCTATCTTGTGAATTGTTCAGACACAATCTAAGATAGGTAAAATATCTGCAGAATAACTTGTGTATACATGTATGATATATCAGATATGTTGCATAAGACTTTATGCCCCAGCATAGTCCACATGATACAGTTTTTAATAGAAAAAAAAGTCATTGTAGAGTCGGTCAAGTTAGAATTGTGGGTATGAACAATTATGTTAATGGTTGGGTTAGGGCATTCTGAACATCTGCCTGTGAATATATCTAGGTAACCTTATCTTCATTAAAGACTAGCACATCTATTTATTTGCTCCTGAAAATCCACAGGAGTGAATTATAGCTGTAGCCTGCATGGGTCCGAGCTTGTTCGTCTGATGTCGTTTTCTGGGAACCCTGATATATATATAAACCCACGTTTTCTACCGTGAAGCTCTGGTTGTTTTCTTTTTTCCTTCCTTCCCTTCTTCCTTCCTTCACCACCACCTCCTTCACATCCACAAGCTCCACGAGAAGACTCAGGGACACTACCTTCTTACAGCTTACTACAACCATCACAACATTCCATCAATTGACAATCATGAAGAACTTCTTCATTCTCGCGGCCACCATCGGCGGTCTCGTGGCCACTGTAAGTTGAGATTCACCTCTTTCTAACCTCCATTACACACAAGAGACTCAATCTAATCACTTGTCACGAAAGGCCGTTGGTCAGGCCCTTGGTCTTGCAGCTCCCATATATGGATACGACGTTGTCAACATCACCTGGTAAGATAAACTCCATTTCCCTTCTTCCTTCAGCCTTGGTTTGTAGATCACTCTATATGCCCTCGCACACTTGCTGCTCTTCTCACCCATTACCCTACACCCTCTTCATTCAATCTACCTAATTCTTCCAAACCACAACACACTGGTTTGCCTTTCTCCTTCATAATGATATACTAACCATTTTCTTTAAACAGGAGCCTCCAGCCCAACATCTCTGGTGTTGAGCCAGTCAACATTACCGGTACTATTCAGGATGCCTGGAAGCATATCAACCAGACTTGGCCTAGTTACCCTCTTCCCAACTTGTAAGCTGACTTGACTCACCGTGAATACCTCAAGACATGAAGCACTAACTGAAACTGTCCCCAAAGCAACCAAACTGGTCATGGCCCCGTTCCTACTTCCCACCAGCCCCCCGCCAACTTCTCTATTCCCGCCACCACCGTGACCGCCGTCATGTCCCCCACTGGTGCTCACCAGAACGATCCTGCCCGTGAGACGGGCACTGTCAAGTGCTGGATCTGGCCTGAGGCCAATGAATATGGTATCTCTGAGGGTATCGACTACCTCAACGATGTTCCAGGCAAGCCTGCCATGGCCCCTGGACCTGGCCAGTGTGGTCGTGTTTCGTGCTCGTGGTCGGCTGCTATCTGGTGGTGCAACGATGTGAGTCTCAACCCCCCCCCCCCCTCCCAAATGATCTCCCTATGATCTGTGACTAATACCAGATCCTCCCACAGAACGATCACCAGTTCACTCTCGACAGCTTCTGGGAGATCGCCCAGGCAGCACAGGACATCGACACCAACTGCCACTACGTTGACCCTTGGTCCCTTCGAGTCTTCACTTCTGGTCAGAACTTCTTCAAGGAGAATTGGGTCAGTATTTACTTTGCCCCCTTCCCGACCCTTTTCAAGATGTGCTAACCAGAATCCCACCAGAACGTCATTGTTAAATACGACGATTACGACTGCTAATCGATCAGTGCCAATGGGACATCAGTTATGGGGGGTTTGACGAGTGATGACTGAAAGATGCGGTATGAGAAAGAGCGGCTTACGGTAGCTACTGATTCTGAAATGAGGAAATGAATTTTCCGCACATGGAATAGTGTCTGGTTCTTCTCTGTCAGTGATATGTTGTTGACTGATTACCATACAGGGTGGCTTGGAACCACAGTCGGTCCTCTAGGCCAGACCACGATTTGCTTAGAGTTTCCTCATGTGATATTAGGACGGTGTTTCCCCTGATTTGCTCTGAAAAGTGTTAAAAATATTAGTATGTATTGACATGTTGACGTCGTGGGCGGCGGGTGTAGTGTTTTCGTGCTTGGTTTCCAACTCGTCCGGACGAGGTCTGGCATAGAGGATATATACACCTCTCACACAAATTTTAGTACATGCGACCATACCCAGTGGAAAATTCGGGATCCCGTCCGCTCTCCCATAGACAAGCCGCTGAGGGCTGGATTAGTAGTTGGGTCGGTGACGACCAGCGAATACCCGGTGTTGCATGTTCATAATTTTTGCTCTATTTTTTGCTCCATTTTTGCCGTTGCGCTCCACTTGGAAGATTCATGTGAATCTGTCGTCGGTTGAAGCTTACGCCCTAACCCCCGAGGAAACAAAGTATATATTTCAAGAACTGGGAAATAACAGAACGGTGTTGGACTTGTTGAGATTAGCTTCAACTGGGTGTCACTTCCCACTCTGTGAACGGACATACTCTCGTGGTCAACTTTGTCGAAGCTGGCACCTATCCGACAAGTCTGACTCGTCTTGTTAAGGGGTCAGGGATCTCCAAACGCCGCATTTGGAGGTCTTTTGTAAGTTGCCCCTCGAGAGATATTAACATAATTCTGAGCTTACTGTGTTGTAGGCCAACATTGAGGACAGGCAAAGCCTAACAACTAATACTCCGGCTCCAGAATGTTAACTCTGTGGTTGGGAGGATTCTGCGGGAAGACGTTGCAAGCCGCGCAGTTGCCATTGAGCAGTCATTTCTGGCAGTCTCAGTTCCATGTCTAACATATCAGTGAATCGTTGAAGAGGAAGGCCTTGGGCTTAACCAGGTAAGGATAGCCGTCCAGCTAAAGATGATCTATTAAACGTTTTGTATGTAATCATGCAACGAAGGGGCCGTCGCTATCATGTTCCCCAAGCCCATGTGCCAAGTCTACCAGAAGGACTGTCCAATGCTGTCAATGCTAGCATCCGCTTACTGCAGGTACTCAATGACCAGAGCAGAAGCGCCACCACCACCGTTGCAGATACCAGCGACACCAATCTTTGCCTTCTTCTCCCTGAGCACAGTCGTCAAAGTAGTGACGATACGGGCACCAGAGCATCCCAGAGGGTGACCAATGGCAACGGAGCCACCGTAGATGTTGACCTTCTCAGCGTCGAGGCCCAGCAGCTTGATGTTGGCCAGTGCAACGACGGAGAAAGCCTCGTTGATCTCGTAGAAGTCGACCTGCTCGGCGGTGATGCCGGCGTGCTTGATGGCCTTGGGGATGGCCAGCGAGGGGGCGGTCGTGAACTTCTCGGGCGCGTTGGCGGCGTCGCCCCAGCCAAGGATCTTGGCAATGGGCTTGATGCCCAGCTCCTTCAGCTTGGCCTCGGAGACCAGGACAAGGGCGGAGGCACCGTCGTTGATGGGGGAGGCGTTGGCAGCGGTGACGGTGCCGTTGCCGGGGATGAAGACAGGCCTGGCAGTCTTGAGCTTGTCGATGTTCAGGTTCTTGACCTCGTCATCGCGCTCGACCTTGACGGCGGGCTTGCCACGACCGCCGCTGACCTCGATAGGGGCAATCTCGCTCTTGAAGACGCCGGCCTCAGTGGCGGCCTGGGCCTTCTGGTAGGCCTTGATGGCGTACTCGTCCTGGTCCTCGCGGGTGATGCCGTGGGTGGTGGCGCACAGCTCTCCCTGCATGCCCATGAGCTCCTGCTTGCCGTAGGCATCCCTCAGGCCATCCTTCTGCACGCCGTCGACAAGGGTGCCGTCACCGTACTTGACACCGGTGCGCAGGTTGGGGAGGTAGTGAGGAGTGTTGGACATGGACTCAGTGCCACCAGCAACAACGATATCGGCGTTGCCGGTCATGATGGTCTGGGCACCCAGGATGATGGCCTTCATGCCGGAGGCGCAGACCTTGTTCACCGTCGTGCACACGACGGCCTCGCTGAGGCCACCTTTGATGGCGCATTGACGGGCAGGAGCCTGACCCAGGCTTGAGGTATGTTAGTCTGGCCACCTGAATGAGGGGGGAGGGGAGACAATGCGTACCCGGCCGAGAGCACGTTTCCAAAGAAGACCTCCTCAACATCCTCGGGCTTGATCTCCGGCACCCGCTCAACAGCAGCTGTTAAAGGCCATGTAAGTCGTACTGCCCAGCTGATGTAGGGATAACACAGGCGGGGGACACTTACACTTGATAGCGTGTGCACCCAATTGGGTAGCCGTAAGGCTGGAGAGGGATCTGTGAGCCGATGTTAGCTGCCGACATTCTCTAGTCCTCCTGGTCGATAGATAGGCAAACCCACCCGAGGAACGATCCCACAGGAGTTCGTGCCACAGAGGCAATGTACACAGGGGGAAGGCTAGACATGATGAGAGGATGTTTCTTTGAAAGAGCTTCTCGACAAGCTGGAAGTGTGGCAGGACGGGATGACAAGGACGCTGTTGGGAAACAAGCTGGTGAGCGTCTTAGATTGTCTGTCAAGATTGCGAAGCTGTTTATGCGCACAATGCAATCAAATTCCGTTGATTTGCGGTGTGGATACAACAGACTCGAACCACACTTGCAGCCAACAACAGATCTGTCAGATTAACATTGTCGAAATCCACATTGGCAGCCGAGTTCGGGGTAGTTAGTACGTAAGTACCTCTGAAGTGGCGCTCTGGCTTGCGCCACATCCAACAGCCAATCAGAGCAGTGCTACGTCTTGGCAGTGTGGCGGAAGCTTCAGCCTTGCCGAAATTTGAGATGCCGTAGGTAGCTCGACCGCGACCAAGCCTGGCGCGTATCTTCCTTACTGCTGCTCTTCAACCCACTTTCTAGGACTCTTTTAAAGGTTATTTCACCCACCTTACCTACAGTCGCCATGGATGACCTCTACGATGAGTAAGCCACGTCTCTCGCTCTTCAGCGATGTGCTTTCAACTGACAATTCGTCTAGATTCGGCAACTTTATCGGCGAGGAAGCTGAAGCATCAGAGGAAGAATCCCAGCATGGCGTGGACGCGGGGGATTACGTCTACGATGACGAGTACGCAGAGGGCGAGCAAGAGGCCGCGGGCCAGGAGCTGATGGAGATAGACGGTAAGAAGGATCAAGGCCACCCTGGGAAGCTCTCAGGAGCTTGCTAACGCTGCGCTTGGCAATAGATGGCCCATCGAATGCGGTTGTGCTCCACGAAGACAAACAATACTACCCGACAGCAGCTCAAGTATATGGAGAAGGAGTCGAGACGATGGTACAAGAAGAAGATGCGCAACCCCTGAGCGAGCCCATCGTCGCACCTGTGGAGCAGAAGAAATTCACCGTGGAGGAAGCCGACCTACCCCCGGTCTTCTTCGATAGAGGTTTCATGACAGACCTCATGAACTTTCCGGAACAGACACGAAATGTTGCACTGGCTGGGCATCTACACCACGGAAAGACGGCGTTCATGGACATGCTGGTTCTGGAGACCCACGATATAACGGATCGATTAGAGAAAAGGACCGGCAAGAACCGCGACGAGCAGATGCGATACACCGACGTGCACGTTATCGAGAGGGACCGAGGACTCTCCGTCAAAGCATCACCCATGAGTCTTGTGCTACAGAGTACGAAGGGAAAATCACACCTGGTGAACGTTATCGACACCCCCGGACATGTCAACTTCGTGGACGAGGTCGCTGCGTCACTACGATTAGTCGATGGTGTCTGCCTAGTGGTGGACGTTGTGGAGGGTGTGCAGGTCAACACAGAGCAGATAATCAGGCACGCGGTGCTCGAGGACTTGCCCCTGACGCTTATAATCAACAAAATGGACCGACTCATCCTGGAGCTGAAACTGCCGCCAAATGATGCATACTTCAAGCTGAAGCACGTTGTGGAGGAGGTCAACACCGTCATTGAGAATACAGTACCTGGGAAGGGGGAGCAGAGGCGGCTGAGCCCAGAAAAGGGCAATGTCCTCTTTGCATGTGCTGATATGGGCTGGTGCTTCACACTACAATCCTTTGCGAAGATGTACTCGGACAGCTTTGGAGGTGTCAACACGGACGAGTTCGCCCGCCGGTTATGGGGTGACGTCTTCTTCAACCCGAAGAAGCGCTCTTTTACCAGGAAAGCCGTCGAGGAGGGAGCCAAGAGGTCATTCCTCACCTTTGTCTTGGAACCGATCTACAAACTCTACTCTCACACGATCGGCAAGAGTCCCGAGGAGCTCAAGGTTACATTGAGCACTCTCGGGATTTCACTGAAGCCATCGCAGTACAAGATGGATGCCAAGGTTCTACTGAAGTTGGCCTGCGAGCAGTTCTTTGGCCCATCTACAGGTTTTGTCGACATGGTCGTCCAGCACATTCCATCACCAGTTGAGGCAGCGCAGAGGAATCTGGAACGGTACTACACCGGCCCATTAGACACCAAGGTTGCCGAGTCTATGAAGAACTGCGATCAAAATGGACCATTGGTCATGCATGTCACAAAACTGTTCAACTCTTCAGATGCTAAATCCTTCTACTCCTTTGGTCGCGTCCTGAGCGGTATCGCACGACCGGGTGCAGAGGTCCGCGTCCTGGGCGAGGGCTATTCCCTTGACGACGAAGAAGACATGGCCATGGCAAGGATATCGGACGTTTGGATTGCAGAGACAAGGTATAATATCCCAGTGGATGGTGTGCCAGCGGGCAGTTGGGTGCTGCTTGGTGGTGTCGACAACTCCATCGTCAAGTCTGCCACGATCGTGGACAAGCGGTTCGAGGATGATGAAGACGCCCACATCTTCAAGCCCGTTACCCACTTCACAGAATCCGTCCTGAAGGTCGCTGTCGAGCCAATAAATCCGTCCGAGCTTCCCAAGATGCTTGACGGCATACGAAAGATCAACAAGAGCTACCCACTGATCACTACAAAGGTGGAAGAGTCCGGAGAACATGTCATCCTGGGGACAGGCGAGCTCTATATGGACTGCGTGCTACATGATTTGCGACGACTGTACGCAGACATGGAGATCAAGGTCTCTGATCCTGTTACTCGGTTCTGCGAGACGGTCGTCGAGCAGTCTCACACGAAATGCTACGCCATAACCCCTAACAAGAAGAACAAGATTACAATGGTGGCTGAGCCATTAGAAGACGGCGTGGCAAGGGATATCGAATCCGGTTCTGTGAGCATCAAGGAACCAATTCGCAAGATCGCCAAATTCTTCGAAGAAAAGTACGAATGGGACAAGTTGGCTGCAAGAAGCATCTGGGCCTTTGGTCCAGACGAAATGGGCCCCAATGTTCTGCAGGATGATACCCTCCCTGGAGAGGTAAGTACATGGCCAAGATTCCTTGTTGATCAATGCAGCGAGCATGGCATTCCGCCGTTAGCGGTGTAGTGGGCTGTCAGAAAGTCTGCACGCCGTAAGCTCGAGTTCCTTCCGGACAACCGGCTAACTTGATTTGCAATAGGTGGATAAGAGGCTTCTCAACACCGTGAAAGAACCAATCCGTCAGGGATTTAGCTGGGCCACTCGAGAGGGTCCACTCTGTGAAGAGCGTAAGTGCATATCCTTCTCTGAAAGCCAAGTCCAAACGATTATCACCCCACGTGTTGATGTCGCTTCTCGTGGTCACTGCCGGTCAAAATCCGGCATGGTGACAGTCACCTTCTCAAAACGATAACGGTTGAATACGCTGCAAGGGTGCTTATCCACTGCTTGATCAGTGTCAACGGTGCAGCGAGTTGGTGCTCATTTGCTGCACACTACCTAACGCCCAAAACGAGAGGCGGCACCCGCGGGCCATGTGTTCGCGGCCACACCAACAAACAACCCCCTTGTCAAGCCCCTTGCAGCTTGCCTCTCTTACGCATCCGCCCATCTTTCCCGTCGCCATTTTGTGACACGCTACATACCTGCAATTGTGCCCCCAGCTAACATGAACTGCAGCCATACGCAACACACTGTTCAAAATCACAGACATATCACTGGCGCCCGAAGCGATCTTCCGGGGAGGTGGGCAAGTCATTCCCACATCCCGGCGAGCGTGCTACTCCTCATTCCTGATGGCGTCTCCCCGCCTGATGGAACCCCTGTACTCGGTCTCCATGACGGGCACCCAGGACGCAGTATCGTCCTTGTACACGTTCCTGGCGAGGCGCCGGGGCCATGTGCTAAGCGACGGGCCGATCGTTGGCACCCCGCTGTACCGTGTCAACGGGCTGATCCCCGTCATCGATTCGTTCGGCTTCGAGACCGACCTGCGAATCAACACGGAGGGCGCCATGCTCTCTCTGGTGTTCGACAGATGGAGCATCGTGCCGGGCGACCCCCTCGACAGGGACATCGTTATCAGGCCTTTGCAGCCCGCCAGCGCACAGGCGACAGCCCGCGACTTCGTGCTCAAGACGCGCAGGAGGAAGGGACTAAGCGAAGACGTCTCCGTCGCCAAGTTCCTAGAGCCCGAGTTCTACCAAGATCTGGTGGAGAGCGGAACCCTGGGTGAGATCTAAGAGAGGTCGGAGGTGCCCCTGTTTGAACAGGGCGCTCGGATCATCCGCCGTGTAGTTGGAACATTGGTTCACATGAAAGTATCGAGTCGCACGGCAGTTGGAGTTTGGGAGGGAAATGGCTCAGGACGGCAGCGCTCAGACGAATAAACCCGCGCCGCAGGCGTGAGGGAACGCCACATCATTGTCCTCCGTGTGTAAGGAAAACAATGACGGGTCTCGAGGGTAGTAGACCTACGTACGCATCATGATACCATCTGATACTCGTCACATTAATACAACTTCAGTCAGAATTGAAGTTGCCGCCAAGAGAAAAAAAAGTCCCATGCCACAAGATCGTGGCGAACACCCTTCCAGAAAAGGACCAACGTGCTTCCATGGACACGAGAGATTTGGAGGTAGTGTATGTACATCCGAAGCCAAGCGAATCCGCTCATTGTTGGGACGCCCAAGGCTGCATGCTCGCTGATGCTACGGTGCCATCGCTTACCCGTTGGTGTTTGCGGTCGCTGGCGAGCTTGTCCCTCATTCGCAGGCTTCGAGGCTAGAGTATTCTGCCGTAGACCACCAAGGATGGCTTAGTTGAACCCTAAGCACACACACACGCACGCACGCACGCATGACCAACGCTCTTACATGCCTGCATGCATTGGACTGGTTCACGCCACTACATGTATGATACTTACTTGTGGCTTCAGCTCGGCATGATCGCCTCGATCCCCCCCCTCCCCTCTCCACCCCCCCTCCCAATTTCCCCAGGGCTGTGTCGTCAGCACCTCCTTAGCTCCGAAGAGGCAGACCTTACGGAGGAATTTCGGTCGGGTAAACCCCCTCACACTGACCCCCCCCGAACCATGTATGTGCCACCCACTTACATGGTACCCCACCGGCGAGGGGCTTGGGGGCTGTGACAGTCAAGCAAGGGCGGCGGGAAGAACAGACCACGAGCGAACGTTCTCTCTTCTTTCTTTCTAGGGGAAAACGCTCGGCAACCCTCCTGATGCAGGCGGGCCCGGGGGAGGGGGGGGGCCACCTTGGAACTCTCTGGGGTAAGAAAGAAGAGAAGCTAGTGGATACCGCCGAGGCCGTGTGGGCTGGAAGAGGGCAAGCCTCGCTATTGGTCCGTACATTCCCGTGCACATCATGTATGCATGTGTATATGTAGGCCTTTCTGCTTTCTGTGGCCGGTGAACTGCAAGGGATCCCAAGGTTGTCAACAGTACGTACTCGGACGTCTGACGGTCAGTCCGGATATGAAGGGGTTGGGGGAGGGGGAGTCCTTGGCTTGTGACTCTGCACTTTCTTTTCGGCTTCATGTGCGTGCGGTGAGGTTCCGCGGTGCTCAACCCCCCCCCCCCCATACTCGAGTTAGCTAGAAGGATGAAGATGGTCATCCTCCTGGCTGGCTAATGCAGTGTATTTCACATGAGTCCTCGCTTAGTATTTAGCCATTGTTCGTCTGCACGCGACAGGTTTGGAGAGCGCCATGGCTGCAGCCGGGAAACCACTGTCGGTGTCAGGCGTGGATAGAACAACACAGTTGAGGCGGTTGATCCACGATAATTTCATCCATCAGAGTTCTTCGGTGGTACAGATGCATCATAAACGAGGTGTGCCCTTCCACATATAGGCTCAAGCTGCTTCTTTCAGGGCGGGCAAAAGTCCCGGGGCAGGAAAAGCAGCCTACATGTGGAAAAAGGCTTGGACTTGCTTAGGAAGTGTGCTACACGAAAACGGAAATCAAACATCATTGGGTTGGTATGGTATACTGAAACTGTGCAGTGTTAGTACCATAATATAGCCAGCATTTACGTGTCGGGAAATATGTGCCACAAGCATGCGTATGCGTGTATTAGCGTACCAGAGTCTGGCTCTCTCTGGTACGATGTATGCGGTTGGACTTGACAGCGTCGGATTCGCGGTGGAGTGATGAATTTGGTTTGGTATTGTTTTTTCTCGACCGGTCAGTGTCATCCAGCTTGCTAATCACTTGCTAATCAATAAAAAGGAAGCACTTGGGGTCGTAGAGCCCCTAAGCCTGTGTAATGTTCTCTTTGATGTGGACATTGAGGAACCACCAACATTCTTCCACGCGCGGCAGCCGCAGAAGGGACGACGCATCTGAGTCACAGAGATTACTGTACTCCTCTACACCCCCCGAGGAACGACACCGTCCCACATCACCAAGTTGTCCACACTCATCTCGAAACAGCTGCTAATTCACTAATACTGGCTCTTGCTCGGGCTGTTTGCAACACTGCAACACCCAACTCCTGGGTTCAGTCCTGAATCCTGCGACCAACTCGAAGCTTCCTGCCACTGATCCACAGAAACCGCCTGGCAAAGACACCATCCTTCGAAATGGCGAGTCTCCTCAAGGGACAGGACCCTCATACTTGAAGCACTTCATGGGACAGGATCCCACTGTATTCGTGTTCCTGCTGTCCGCACAAGCAAACGCCTAGCCTCGTCATACTGCAGATTCATACAAAAGTACTGCAGATTCGGCTACACCGGCATTTCCAACTAATAGGACCCCAGGACTCAAGCGTATGTTGAGTGTATGCAGCCATGTGCATCGTAAACCCCAGTACGTGGCCGAGGCAACCGCGAGGCTGCCATTGAGGTCTCCAACCAGCGCGCCGCTCATCCTTAGAGGGTCGGCTCGAGTTTGGACTTGATTCGCAACGTCGCTCAGTCCGTATCCATATCACTGGCATAACCGTTGACGCAGGTCTCCATCATAGTATCAAGCGTCCGCTTGAGCGTGTCGTTCTCCAGTGCCGCAGCCACACGCTCCTTGTCAGCGAGCTGCTTGTTGACCTGGTCATCCTGGGCATGGGAGCCGTCCTTCATGGCGACGTCGACCCTGTAGTTTGGCGGCAGGCAGGACTCCAGGCGTACTCGCACTGCAAGGCCGATGATCGTAGCCAGACTGCAGTGGTTGACGGTCGGGGTCAAGTCAACCGTCACGGTAGTCACCGTGTCAAGATCAGGACCTACTCCCGGGCGTGGCGAGGGATGGATGCGGATATCCTGTAGATTGACGACGGCAAGCTGACCGAGGGTTAGAGGGTGCTCCGGGTCGGCAACGGTTGAGATCAGATCTGTGAGACGTTAGTTGTTTGATGTCCCTGATTAAACTTTCCCGGGACAACCGTAGACAACGTCGCCAAATTTAGATCATGATCTGTTTCGGCTGCCAACATTGAAATCGCGGTACATAGTTTGAAACCGCCGGGATGCCAGCGGGATATGTCTCATCTTTGTAATGCTATGCATACTGTATGAGGGAGGACCACAATGCCGAAACGCATTGTTCGCGACAGAAGAAGCACCGTGGACTTGGGCCGGGGCATAACCTTCAAAACACAAGACATCCGAAAGAGGAAAGTTTTTGCGTCCTTACCGTAAATCTCTTGCTCATCGATGGGATCGCCCGCATAGGAAGCATCAGACTCGGTCTCACTCCCACTCCCCCCAAAGATATCTGAAGAATGCTTGTCCCAGTGCGGGGCGCGGGGGGTGAAGGCAGTGAGTTCATCGTTGTAACTCTGGGGAGCACCCTTCTGGCGGCGCCGGGTGGGAAGCTCCGAAAGGTTAATGATGGTGGGGTTGGCGTTTTGAAGTTCTGCCATGATGTGCTGGGATAGGTATGTTCCTGTGTGGCTGTGGAGCTAAGGACGACGATGAATTTAGATGAAGCAGTCGATGCAGGTCGAGTGAAATGACAGGAGGGAAGCTTCTTGGTAAGCGTCCCGTCAGTCCCGAATCGAGTCAAGTCAAGTCAGGTTAAGTCAAGTCAAGTCAAGTCACCTGGCGGGGCACCACTCGATCGATCTCCAGCTCTCTTGCTAGCGGCCCAGATCGAAAGAAAGAGTTCAGACGATGATACAAGATGGGTTCCAACAAATGTGATGTCGATCAAAGAACAGGCGGGTTACACAAACAAGTCTGGGAGGGAGGTTGAGCTTGTGGTGATAAGGTTAAGTTAGGATCATGATGCAAAACCGGTGAGCTTCGGCAATTTGCTGTGTTCATGGATTACCTCATTAAGCTTAATGCCCCGCGATCGGCTCCGGAGGCAGTACTGGGTACACACAGTTAGACGGTAGAGTGAAGAGTAAAAAGACTGAATGCTTACATAACACCGGCAGTCGCCCGCAGGGGCCTCGGCCATCGTTCACCGTACTGGCAGACTGGCAGCCGGGGTGCTGGGTACTGGGTAGTGGGTAATGGGTACTGGGTAGTGGGTAGTGGGTACTGGGTAGTGGGTACTGGGTACACTTACCACAGTATTAGCTCACTACAGTGCACTTCTTCAGACTTCAGTCTTCAGACTTCAGACTTCAGTCATCAGTCTTCGGAGCTTCCCGACCTGCCAAGTCCTCTCATCAACTGGCAGACACGCGCCTTACCCAAACGGGGATGCGGCTGTTTTATGAGACAACACCAACGACCCTTCACTTCCTTCAGGTGTGTGTATCCAGACCCAGTTGTTTTGATGTGCACATCTGGAACATCTTCTAAACTCGACTGCGTCTTGAACTAAATGAGCACATGTCAGGCCTCTTGAATGTTTCAGAAATCAAACCCAGGGCCTTGAACTGCTCTTGTACCTACTAAGTACCTACGTACCTAATGTAGTGAGTGTGCTCGCCCAGGATTTATATGTATCATATGTATCTACCAAGTACATTGGACAGTGCTCGCTGTTTCGCGATCAAAGCGGCTTTGAATGAACAAAGCCAACAGGGCATAATGTCCACTGCCATATAAAACATACGTATAAAGTACAATTACTGTAAACGTCGAAGTAGGACTATCCCGGGCCTTAACGCACGACCTATTTGTGCGCCACGTACGGATCTATACTCCGTAATCCCTATAATATGTATATCTCCGGCGGAGGCCCGGAGAAATCCCATAGCAAGACATCAGACGACCCTCGACCAGCATGGCATCCATGGTTACTGCGATAGACTCTGCTAGGTTACCCTAGGATGCCACATCATCATTTGTTCCAAGTATTGTCTAGACTTGCACGCACAATGGCCTTCTTCCGTGCAAAGGTACTTGCGTAGTCCTATAATGCAACTTTGAATGATTCCAACTGCTATACTGGGAGGGAACAGACCCAGCAGACCCAGCAGACCCAGCATATGGAGCAGTTGGCCACGATATCTGGAGGTCGTCGTCGTCATCTTCGGGGTCTATCATCTATACTATTGTCAATATTCATCTCAAACCTGCATGGCAGAAATGGCATCTTCCTGATCTGGTGCTCGTACAGAACGAGCCAGGCCATGCCTCGAGCCATGCTCATCTGCCTTGTGGGCTTCAGTTTCATGCGACCCCTTGTCATCCCACGCAGAGTGTCCCGAGGATCTTGGCGACCCAGGGTCGTGCCTCGTCATTTCTGGGTTTGGTGGTGGCTCAGTCGATGAAATCTCCGGTCGGACCAAGGGTGGCTCGGCGGCCAAATAGCATCCATGATGAAGAACGGAGCATCACCAAGGTGGCTGTCCACAACACTGTGCCGTAGGGGATGATGCCGTGCGCGGTGTTGATACGAGGTGACGTTGGAAGCAGGCTGCAGCAAGGGACACGCGGACTGTTCATGGAGTTGTCGGTTTTGCCACGTAACCTCGACATGTTGCTCATGCGTACGTATGCGTATCATTTTTGATACCATTCGTCCGGAACGCCAACATGCATGTGCAATTTTGGTGCTGGCGTGTCGGCACCGCCAGGAAGCTTGCAGGAAGCTTCCACAATCCCTGCACAGAAACTAGAATGGAAGCTTCGAAGGGCAAGACCTCTGGGTACACTGCCTGGGCATTGTACCGGGGGGGCGGGGGCGGTTTTCCAGAAGCGCCGCTCTCGAGCCCCTTCCGCGTCGTTGGGACCTTTGTTCCGAGTTCCCGGGCCCGGGAGCTTCCTCCGGGTGCCAGAGCGTACAGGCCCCGGTCTCGGGCGAGAGTCCTGGAAAGGGACGAGGCGGCTTGATATCGCATCGCCCCCGAGACCCAATATGTGAGACAGAATGGAGACGACAAGGAGGAGGGGACGGGACCAGACCTCACCTAGGTAGGGCTGGCTGGGTTAGGCTTGGAGCCCGCCCGGCCTGCGTCCCCTTGTCCGGCGTCGATGTCATGCTTCAGTGTTAAAAATAATATTAAACAATAGCGCGCCGGCAGCCGAGCCATGGAAACAGTATGTTGACTGCCGTGGAGCAACTTCGACATCATCCTGGTAAATCTGCGTGGGGGGGTCTTCGTGGCATCGCTGTCAATAATCAAGGGCTGTGTCACAATTACGACAACTATACTTGGATGATCTGCTCAACCTGCAGAGAATGCGTACCAAAGGTGATGTCGCAGGCCTCACAACCTTGGGAAACAATATCAAGCTCCACAGCCACGGCCCTGTCCACTTACGAATAATCACGGGCGATAGAAACCTTTAGTTCTAACAACTTTGCGACTTTGCCTCTTGCTGAGGATTGCATGTGCTCCATAACATCACAGTAGAAGACCTCGCGGGGAAACCATTGTATAAGACGCTCGGACGGACGGACGGCTCCGAGCCATCGACACTGTACGGATCCGTACGCCACACTCGGACCAGACCAGCCCACAGCTTTATTATTGTGGTGTCTCCTTTGGCTGTTTGGGTCATGGGTGCAGAGCTCGTTTTTGGTAGCGATCCTCCGTTGTTACCAGGCAGCCCACATGGCTGCGGCATAGGCCGCTCGGTAGAAAGCTCGGGCACGTCAACTTAATGATGCAGACGTGAGAAACAGTAATAAGCAAATATTCACTAGCCTCTGCTTGCTTGCATTAACCGCGTTTTGAAAAGGTCATCGGTTTTAATCTATCAGAAAGCAGCTACGGTGGTCCTAACCGTTCTTGATCAGATAGCACCGATCTGTGAGTTTCTCCCCCCCCTCCCCCTTCCCCCCCCTGATTATTCTATTCGTTTGTACGACTGAGATGGATAGCATCGCATTGCGGCTCTCCACCCTTCCAAAATACAAGCTTAGGATTCCGCCCTGGCCGGATCCTCTCCCCCGCTGCGTACCTGGCGATCATGATGCCTGTCAGGCCTGTCTCTCAAAAGACTGACTCAGGTTCCTCTCCGCTCCGGCAGAGACTACCGACGACCGTACTGCCCGGCAGTATACTACCTAGGGTAGTGTGTAGGAGGATCGCACACCACAGGGCAGTGTCAGGAGTGCCATCAATTGACGGTAACGGATTTTCCGGCGGCACACTTTGTATTGAACGGCTTATCCGTATGGCGTTTCTTAGCCAGTCACCTTCGGCTCTCAATGTGAACGGCCTGTGAGTGATGCCATGGCCCACCGGCACAGGTGGATTTCCTCTGGGGGATCTGCCCCGAGAAATGCCAGCCGAAATGAGATAGACAGTCTTTATTAAAAATACCGGCCGGAACCCTCTGCCGGGACCCTCCGCGAGTGAGATCATCGCGGTCCGTTGGATGTTTTCTCCCCCTGCGGAGTACACGCCAACTATCGCAGGTACGTAGGTACGAGATCCTGACATGGCATGGCCCTGGAGAAGCTGTTTAGGTCTGGTTTGGATGAATTGACGAAGGCTCGACATATGCAGCACTTGTCCCTACAATTTCGTCACATAGGTCAACCTTCAATCGCTGACCGAACAACGAATTGGAAGCCAGATGATCGGTACACCATACCAGGCTCTACCTAGCTCACCCCAAACTCGCCAGCTTGCCAGCGTCTGGCGCAAGCAGGACGTACATAAAACATTGGAAAATATTTAACCAGTCGTCATTGCATTGATGTCTATCTCACATGCCAAATTGCCGCCCACATAGTCGTCCCCCAACTTGCACTGCAACCCAAGTGCGTGGCATGAGAGATTTCAGGGAAACGTGGAAAATGTTACGCAGATGCTGCAACTCCGACCCAGAAAGCGACCAAAGTATCTGCAAGGGGACACCTTTCTTACAGTACACATGCGTTACCGAGGGCTCAACGCACGGGAACACGTTCGGGCCCGGCACATCTCCAGCGCACTGGATGCGGCCGGCGGGCGTTGTTGTTATACACACGAATCACTTTCCCAAAACTCCAGGTGCCTAGATAGGTAGGTGCACACACAGATAGACTATCAAAGCAGTAAGCGAGTTCCAGCTATATGTCACATGCTGGTTGATATCTTGCAACCCAACGTTGGGGAGAGTCAAGAATGCAACCGCATGATCAAGCACGGGCAACCAGAACGGCAGACTCGCGGAGCCCTGGAGCTGCTGGCATGGAAGAGAGCATGTAATTTGCAGCCTCGTCACGCCTGCCAGCCTGCATTGCATTGACAACCTCGACCTGTTCAGGTCCCATGTATGTACGACGGTGGACTTACACATACATACATACCCACCTTGGCCAATACAAATGTCCATCCACACATGTCAACCGCCAACCCCTGACGAGGATGATGCCGCGCATGTACAAATGTCAGCGCTAATTGCGGCGTCTACATGAATGACCAGCAAGGCTCTGAACAATATCAGATCCGCAGCCCCGGGTCGATACACGGTTACCTAGGTAGTTCAGAGGGGGCGTGTCGTGAGTCGTGCCGCTGGTAACAGATCCGTATTTAGTTTTTACCTAGTGCTGGTCCGCCAGTCGTTTCTCTTCGCAAGGCGAGGCTTCTTGCAAGGATTCCCCATTGCTCTGGTGGTCTTGGAGGATGCAAGATTCGGCCCGTCGAGGACCAAGTCGATCGTTGTGATGGGTGATGAGGTCGCCAAACAAATCTACTCTGTCCAAGGACCGTTATACAGACTCTCTCGGAATGGGTCGGGGTCAGTGAAGCATGGTGATTGGTACCCATGGACCCCATACCTACTCAGGTAGATACACAGTACCTACTATGTAGTACTGGTAGATTAGTACGTACCAGTTGCCTCACCGTGTGGCGGCAGGAGAGAGCATGCACCCAGGGCTGATGCATCCATCCTAGGTGCCGCCCCGCCATTGTTTCCCTGCCCTCTGCAGCTGGGAGGTGCCCGACTTTCTGCACACGCTCTTGTTGGTTCAGTCACGCCTAGGGGAGTTTGGGCAAGTTTTTCAAAAAGGTACGGAACAACACGGGGAGAAAGAGAGGAAAACAAAAAGTTTGTTCAATTCCGTGGCACTGACTGCTAGGTACTGCTTTCCTCAATCTCATCCCATGTGCCGTGCCTCGATATAGTGTTGTACATACCTAAGTAGGTACACTACCGTACACACTACACACCACACAGTAACAATAATAAGCCCGGCCCCTTGGATCTCACCACTCAAGAGAGGAGAACGTCTGGAACGGCCCTGTGCTCTGATCCACAGACTCCACAAGGCAAAAACAGCAATTGATGGGTAGGTGGAAACAGCACTGTGGGCCAGAAGCAGCCGGGTGGGTTCTTAACGTTTGGACCTCCCTGCCCTCCCTGGCCTCTTCCTCCCCTGCGGCATGCAAATGGTATGGTGTCGTTTCGCCGCTCGCCAATGCCACAGTACACTACCACCTCGTGTGGTGGCATGTGTGGGGTGTATAGGTCATTATCGAGCCGGAGAGAAAAAATACAGGTTTGTCCAGGCTCGTTCATTGATGATATCTTTTCGAGAATTGATGTTGTGCTTCACAGTAAGCAGCTGCTTGAACGCTATTAGTTACTTGGTCCGCCAACGAACCCTCAAGTCTGGAGTACTGCATGCATACTCGTGGTCAAACAGCTTGACCTCAGTTGGCATAAGCGGACTGATGCCTCCTCATGGCAAGGATATCGTATACCTAGATAATGCATTCGTCGCTTCAAATGCGCTCAGCAGGACCTGGCCTTGTCTAAAGTCTTTTCAACCGCCTACTGTCACTGGATAAAGGGAACTGGGAGGCACAGTCAAGAAGGAGACGACAGATTGGCCGAGGCTCAGGACATGGAGGGCTGGAGAAGGGGGCATCTCAAGACTGCAGTGCAGGCCTGTTCCTGAGATCCACACCCACACTCATATCTCACCTGATGATGTGTGGCTTACCTCCTAGAAACACGTATGAACATGTATGGGTTGCAAGGAATAGTGCCTGTGCATGAGGGGTTTCCAAGGCTGAGCTGACGGTGTCGTCGTGGGAGGAGGATATATCGCTGTATACTGATCCGTACCGTGTGGGAGGAGGGATACAAGCCTCCCCGGCAATACAGAGTCCGGCCCGGCACAGACCATGTGAACCACCTCGATGGTACGTCCCGTTTCCATTTCCATTTCCATTTTCATGTCCATTTCCATCTCAATTTTTTAAGCATGAAGTTCCAACTCGGGCCAGTCGTCCGAAGGGGACTTGATGGCTGTCGGCTATTTGGAGGTACCTTGAACCCACCGGGCATGGGATGACAGAGATAGGGGGTCCTGTGAATTGATCAACATCCATGCTGACTCGTAGCCAGTTCGACCATAACGGCCGATTTACTGTACATACCTGGATGTTCAATTGGTGTGGGTTTGATAGTTCAGTAAACGGGATCGTGTAGTGTATACTAAGTAAATACCTACCTGGTAGGTACGTGGGTGGGCTTTGTTTTCTGTGTACTTCCGTGTCCGTGATCCGTATCGTAGCAGCTCGTATGGGTGGGAGGGTGACATAACGGTACATCGACCAGGTACTTTCATGACGTCCACTAAGTCCCCAATCGGGCTAGAGGACTGTCCTGTTAGCTTTGCTAGCCTTTCCCCCCAACTGACCCCACTCTTTTTCCGACAGGGTTGCTGCGTCTCTCTCCCCCAATTCCCCCCCCGTCCGAGTGTTTCCTGTCTTCTCCAAGAGGGCCCCTTCATCATTCAAGCTGCAGGGCAACTCGCATCTTACCTCGCAGGGGCCCCTCGAGCAGGGAATTCAACTCAAGCCACAAAGCTTCTTGGAAGACGAAACCCGGGGTTTCCATTGGTGTGCCTTGGTTGCATGTACCAGGCTTGTGATCCTTATTACAGAGAGACCTAATGTGTTCGAACAACGACGACGCCTTGATGAAATTTCCGGACAATTACGACCGGGCCACCCGAGCGATTGCTGCCATTCACGATACCTAGGTATGTTCAAAAGGTTATGATGCCTGGTGGTAATCATGCCTAGGTATTCTATGTTACGGTAAGGGCAAGACCCCTGTTCTATCGTACCTAAGAGTACAATCAACACTACTTCTGAAGAGAGGAAAAAGGAAAATAAGAGGAGAAAAAGTAGAGGTAGTGTGGTGTAGTGTACTGCCCAGGTGCGTACTGATTAGAGGTACCTACCTGGGTACCTAGGTAGCCCTAGGGAAGCCTTGCACCTGGGTTCCGTCCGGCCTTTCGAGCGGCATGTCATGGTCCCCAGCATTGCCCACCACCCAAATCAAAACCCCCCCCCCTCCCCCAAGTCCCTGACCGTGGACCCAGCTCAGGCCCCTGCCTCACAGTACACTAGCCCATAACCCCTGGAAAGACGACTCGCACTCGCGTTTCCCCTCCATCCATGTCTCGAGCGAGTGTTGCGGTGGAACAGGAGCTCCAGGACACACACACTCACACACTCACACACACAGTACACAGATTAGTACTTACTAATGATTAGATTGTTCTGTGCTGCTGCTGTGCCAGACCTTAGGTATTTACATATACGTCTTTCCTGCCGTTCTTTTGCACGTCTACAGGTTTGCCTACTTGTACTAGGTTTCTTTCCCTGTCGTACGCAGCAACACTGCCACAGCACTTCCACAGCACTTCTCCCGACACAACCCTTACTACTTACTACTACTGCCATAACCTACGACCTGTCCAACCCCCGGACAATCCGATTGATAATTTTTGTACCACCCGCGTCGACAGCCAGAGAAGAGAAAGCAAGAGGCCACTACTGTATTGACAGTGGAAGAGCTGGGCATAATAGAGGGAGAGAGAGACATCAAGCCGCACCAGGCTGGTGGATGTAGCCGCCCGCCGTCATTTCGCCTTGAACCTTGGAACCACGAGGCAAGACTCGAGAGCCTCCTCCGCACACGATCTCGTCTCTGCGCGCCACCCCCGCCGCCGCCACATCACGTCCGTAACAACAGCAGCAACCTGCCCACGCCTTTACGTTGCGCCCTTTGAACCAGCATTGGGCTCCAATTATTCACCACCACTACCACCACCACCAACAACAACCCAGTTCAAGCACGAGCGCATCTGGCACAATGTCGAGCGACCCAGCAGCTCGGCGGCTGCTCCCGCAGAGCTCTCAGATGAACAACTTCAGCTTCGCGCCGCAACAATACCACCAACCTAGAGAAACCCAGAAGAGTGCGCCCCTCCTTCCTCCCGCTCGAATCATGGAATCCGGTTGAGTGTGTTCTAACCATTGCTTTCGGCATCTTGCAGATTATGTCTTCGTCGACGAGCATAATCGTCACAAACGCCTTAAGGGTATGGATGATGCACCGCACCACGTTCAGATGGATTCCCACTGATCATTTGAATGCACTTGTCCAAAACTAACTGTTTGTATTAGTAATGAGAGCCTGCGAGGGGTGTCGAAGGAGGAAGATCAAGTGCGATGCCGCAACCACCAACACATGGCCGTGTTCTGCCTGCATTCGCCTGAAACTCCACTGCGTCCGACCCAACGGCTACGACGGGGCAGCAGAGCCCCAAGTGTTCGAGCCCACGCGCCCCGACTTCGAGACCCCTGGGGTCCACGACTTCCGACAGCATCTGCCCATGCAGTCTCACATGCTAGCCGGCGGCCCCAGTCACGCGTCCATGTACGCCCCGAAACCAGCGCTCTACGGTGAGCCGTCCGGTCTTTACCAACCGATGCAGTATGCGGATCACTCCCAGGCACAGAGCATGCATTACACCACCGTGCCTCCCGTCGGTGTCGTCGATCATTCGTATGCAACACAGCAACAGCAAGCATCACAGTCCTCGGTCTTCCCTACTCCGCCCATGCAGCAGGCGTCCCGTCCCGACTCTCCTCCTGAGGTCTACAATCAGGACCAGTACGGACAGCAGGATTTGTCAGACCTTCTTGGCACTCTGAAGCTGAATGATGCAGGCACCGGTGAGTTTTTGAATTTCTGTGTAATTGTAATTGCAGGACCATCTCTAACTGTTGACGAAGCACCCTACCTGAACCACAAACTCAGGCACAAGTCCCAGGCGGACGAAGAGCCTCTTCTCCCCGAAGATGATGAGTACAAATCCTCACTGCCGGCCCTTATTACCGGACCTGGCCTCAAGGTTCGCATACCGCCAGAGTTGATGCCGGACGACGAAACTGCTCTGCATTATTTCGATGTGTTCTTCACCAACATCCATCCCTACGTACCTGTTTTGGACAGAACGTCTTTCTATCGACAGTGGCATAACGACAGGGAGTCAATATCTCCTCTGGTTCTGGAAGCCGTCTTTGCTCTGGCCGGTAGGATTGCAGATGAGCCGGGCGAGGGGCAGCAATGGCTCGCCCTGGCAACGAGTGAGTAAACTACCAAACCTGGCTCGGCCCGACAGACTGCTGACGGGGGTGATAGGACATGCGGACTCTTTCTTGGACATGCCCAGGTTAAGCACGCTTCAGGCGCTTCTGCTGATACTGAAGGCACGGGAAGCCGCACCAAGGCGTGGCTATTTCTACCGTTCTTGGATGGCAACCGTTCAGTGCGTCCAGATGGGCAAAGAGCTGGGCCTGGATGACCATTATGAGGACCACAAGGCCGGACGATCATGCGGTTCGTCTTCCGCTGATTGTACCTTGAAAACCCGAATATGGCAGACCATTTTTCTCTGCGAGACAATGATAGGTTCCTCACAAGGTACGTATACCCTATGAGGATGGCTGATAGCAGCACTGCTGACATCGAGGACAGGCCGTACGGATCTGTCTGTCGACCTGGGATCTGTGGACGTTGGGCTGCCCCGTCCGTATGGGTCCGGCGACGATTCGGACTACCAAGTTACTCGGAACTTCACATATCTGTGCCGGATTGTTCGCAATATCGCACGGATGAACCGAGTCTATTCGCGCATCCACAAGCACAAGGACTGGGGCTGCGATCCTGACTTTGTCCAGATTAACCCTGAAGCGTCTGCCTGGTTGAACGATCTCCCAGCAGACCTTCAAGTGAGCGAGAACCCTGATGGTTCTCCACCATGGCTGCCCTCCGCCTTCGTCGGAAACCTGCACTCTTACTACCATCTTAGCATCATATTACTATACCGGCCGCAGCTGACACATCACGAGCCGACGGGTATGGATGGACAATGGAAACACCATATGGTGCTCTGTTATAACTCCGCGAAGACACTTTGCAGGCTACAGGAGGCTGTGTTGCAATCATATGGCCTGAACGGGCTGCAGTGCATGCAAAGGGGTATCAACTTTACGCTCTACTGCATATTATCATGCATTGTGCTCCATCTCGTGCGTTCTGGCTCTTCTTTTGAAGTTTACTTTATCGTTCCCTGACTGACCAGTTATAGGTTGCCCTCACTTCTCCAGATCCTGACCTAAACACCGACGCCCGTGAGTATTTTACAAGACATATGAGGCTGCTGGAGAAGTGCATGCACGCGTGGCCCATGCCGGATATGCACGACCAGATAGACTCGATCCGTGAGGCCTTCTCAGCCGACACCAGAAAGCCCTTCGTGCTGAAGGCCAGCTTCCCCTATGGCAGCCCTCACACGACCGCACGGCCAAGCCCGCCTCGGGCCAACCACACCAGCTACAGGCCCGCTATGCCTCGCGGTTCAGTAGACCACCATCATCCGCAGCAGACGATCGATACACAAGTCAGTTACCCCGGGCAACATCCTATCACGCCTCCAATATCGGCGGGGCCTTTGGACATGAAGAGTGACTCTCCAACTTCGCTCCAGCTGCCCTTGATGGCATCAGTTTCGTCTGCTGGCCAGACAAACTCTACACAAGCACCCATGCAGCCGTCAATGTCTATGGCAGACGGCGGCTCGGGCTGGAATCCATCGCGTATTTTTGAGTAAGCAACCATTCCTGTAATACGGCGCTTTCTTAGAGATTGTCGACTAACTCGGGTTTCGCATCAGTCAATGGAACAACTCATTCGGTACGCCACCAGTTCAGTCAGCGGCTGCGACAAACACCCCTCCCCACCACAGCTCTCTAAGTATCCCTTCTTCAGGTGCCGCCGAAATCCCTTCGATCCAGGACATCCAGCATGTTCACAGCACTGTACCGTCCATTGCTGCAGCAGCTTCCCAGATCCCGCAGCAGTACTCGGCTGCCCCAGTCCAGACATTTGTGACGCCGGCCATGTGGCAGGAGTCCGTGGCGAGTGTCTACGAAGGGGGTCTGAAAAGAGGTTGGGACTACGACGCGAACGGACTCCCCTTAACGAAACGCAGGTGAACGACGGAAGCGCAACAAGACGAACATAACCTCACGATGTCATAAACACGAAGCGCTCCCCGTTTTTGACTGGCATGGCTATACCAAGAGCAATTTTGGACGCATTTTAACCCCGACAACCTGACTAATGGCAGGTGTCAACTTTTCTGTTTTGGCTCATCATTGTTGTTTCTGTTTCTCTATTTAGTGATGGTTTTCGTTTTCAGGCGAGCATGGCGTATCAGGGCATGGAAATGGGATGGATGTATGCGGTCCCGGGACTTGCGATACCACCAAAAGCTTCACAGTCACCTTTTCTATATACCACGTATGCGGGCTGGGGGGATATAAGATTTCGAGACGGCTGTTCTTCAGGACAGCCGGAGGTGTACCAATAATTGAATCTCGACAAAGCGCTTTTGACACATTCCACTTTTATTTCATCAAGTTGACTGTGATGAAGAGGCAACACCTCCTTTGCCTGACGTTGATGGATATGATAGACGATCGTTTCTTCCATTCCAATACAGACGCTGTTGGTTTTACATCGAAACCCCGGTTATCCGATCTACATACCTCAGCTTCGGTCGAACATACAGCGAACTACCTTCCCGACACACCAGGATCAACACGATCAACGCGATCTACCGCTAGTCCTCGCCCGGCGCCCAACGATGTCTCCACACAAGGATCACAACGAGCAAACTATGCATGGACCGGCCGTCAAAAGCCTCTATCCGAACCCCACATCAATCAAATCAGAGAAACGGGTCCCGTAGCTCAGCTGGTTAGAGCGTCGTACTAATAATTCCTGAATAGGAATCATTAGTGATGCGAAGGTCGCGAGTTCGATCCTCTCCGGGACCATCACCTCTCTTTTTGAAGTCTTTTTGCTCGTCAGTCGACCGATGCCGTGGTTTCCGGAGTTTGTATGTGTTTGTGACGCAGGGTTGGGGGCGGCGATTGACCACTAACAAGCCCACGGGCGGCCGGACGGGCGGCGGGTACAGCAGCAAGGCCACACACAGCTGGGACCACACCGCAACGGTCGGTCCGCTCGCTCTGCCAGGGGGGGGGGGAAGGACCCGAGACCGCTCCCTCGCGCCTCACAGCCCCTCCAGCCGCGCCCTCTGCCGTATCTGCCGCGCGACGCCGTCCCAGTCGTACTTGCCCCTCCTCCCGGTGGTGGTCTCGTCCTCGATCCTGAAGCCCCGGACGGCGCGGAACATCCACCACGCGCGCCTGGCGTTCTCCCTCGCGACGCTCGCGTCGTCGCGGACGTAGTTGACGAGCCCGAGCCGGGGGCGCGAGCCAACACCGCCGCCGCCGCCGCCGCCGCCGCCCCCGGGCCTGGCGGTCGGCCACAGGTCGCAGAGCCTCACGTGGCTGACGCGCGGCTTGCCCAGGGCGCCCATGGTGGTGATGGCGAGCTCGGCGTCGGCGGGGAGCGCGGCGAGGTAGCGCGCGGCGAGGTGACTGGTGCGCCGGGCGTGGTCGGGGATGCGCATCTGGACCCAGACGGCCATGGGCGAGGTCAGGTACCACACCGCCAGGAAGGGGACTGTGCTGGCGGCGGTGACTGGTGCGGGGTGTTAGTGAGCAGGTGAGTGAGTGAGAGGATGAGGTAGTAAGAGAGAGAGAGAGAGAATAGAGAGAATATGAGTGACTGAGTGAGGCTTGTGTATGAGTATGAGGAATCAGGCAGGTAGGCGGGGGTCTCGCTCACGTCCGACTGTCTGCCACAGCGGCTGGCCTGTGGATACGTAGCTTGGTATGACGACCACGGCGAAGAAGCCAAAGACAAAAACGGTGGTGAGTTTGAGGGCGCCGAGGAACATGATCCTGGGTGTGCCGATGTGGTAGATGATCGACCTGGGAGGGACCTCTGTGAACATACAACATGTGATGAGTACTCGAATATCAATAAATATTTAGGAAAGGGATGGTATAATCCTACCAAACTTGGGCTGTGGCTGGGACTGTTTAGGACCCGGCGTCGGCGACGCTGGGGACGATGAGGCTCTCCTCACGAGCTGCTGGGAGAGCTCGATGCTGTTCACTCTCAACGGCGTGTGGCATATCGGTGCAGCCCGAGCCCTGAGAGCTAGGATGTGCCTCGATGGACACAGTTGACCACGACTGGAGGGTAACGAACGTATCATGGTGAGACCGAGGCCTGTTGTGACAGTGAAATTGGTTGCAATGGTCGCAGTGGTTGCTATAGGTGCGGAGGGGGAGATGGCAAAGCGGAGGTGGCCCGAACCCCTGCAACTTGACCACGGCCGACACGACCCAACTGAGTAAGCTTCAAGAGTGCGGGTTGAGTTCAATTGTCTCTGGAATGTGTAGTGTTAGATTGATCAGGGTTCGAGTCGTATCTGTCGAGCATAAATAAAAGGGAGTACAGGGAACATACCGTCGTATTGAACACCAGCTCCAGAGATGGCCCGAGGAGGAGGGGGGATTGGTTCATTACTTAGATACCCTAACCCTATTGCTTCGGGGTACATCTCTCTCCTATACTGTGTACTATGTAAACCTTCAAGTGCTCACTCACTTCTCGTTCGAATCACAAATCGCAACTAGACCTGAGTACTTGATGCCTTTTCTTCAAGTTGGCTTCTATGCTACCAAAATTTGAGGATGTCTCGTCCTCGCCGTGGCGGGACAGAGTCGGTGACGCCTCTAGCAATGGCCTCAATAATGACACTAAAACGCCAGTCTCCCCCACAGTTCTCGCTGTATATAAGACATGAATGCGAGTTCTTAGAATCTAATCCTCTACCAACGATGCCCTTTTCTTATCCTCTCCCAGTAACGCCCAATTTCATTTTCCGGTATCACAAACAACGCCTATGAAGCAGTGTCGAACCGCTTTCTATCCCCACGCCCGAATCTGACCCGCAACTCGATCCCTTAGAAGTGGTGGCCTCCATTCACACCGTTAGTGAGCCTGGGGATCCGCGCCAAACCTTCCTTGAGCACCTTTTCGAGGCAGCCGGCGCTGGCAGCGATGAAGCCGAGGTATGGGCTCTGTAGTCTCGGGTCAGTCTCAATTCTGCATGTTAGGCAGGGGTTGTTTTCGAAACTTACGCTTGGGTTAAGCACCTTGGACTGGTACTCGGCGTGGAACTGGGTGCCTTTAAACACAGTTAGCAACAGGATATCTAGCAACGGAACAATGGGATACATACCAACGAAGTAGGGGTGATCCTTCATCTCGAAGATCTCCATGCGCTGGCCCGTCTCGTCCTTTCCGACAAAGTGCAGACCGGCAGCCTCGAAGCGCTCGATGTAAGCGGGGTTCACCTCGTAACGATGACGGTGTCTCTCCTCGATCTCCTCGCCACCTCCGTACAGGGCACGGATTCTGGCCCATTCACTACCGGCCTGGAAGATAGTCTTTCTCGAGCCCAGACGCATGGTGCCTCCCATGTTGTGCTTGTCCAGCTCGGGCATAGAGATGACCACGCAGTCTTTTGCCATGGAGTCGAACTCTTCGGAGTTGGCCTCTGGCATGTCACAGACATCGCGCGCGAATTGGATGGTGGCAGTTTGGAAACCAAGGCAAACCTAGAAGCCGCATTAGCGAATTGTACTCAGGAGCGAAGGAATGTTGATAGTGACATACTCCCAGGAAAGGCGTCTTGTTCTCCCTGGCATACTTGGAGGCCAGCATCATGCCTTCTGTGCCACGGTGGCCAAAACCTCCAGGAACGATCACGCCAGAAGCCGTGCGAATGGCCTCCCACGCCTCGTTGTACTTGGCCTCTTCGGTGGATTGCGTCTTGAGCTCCAGGTGCTCGGCATCAACCCAGACCAGGTTGAGCTTCCGTCGCAAGTGCATGGAAGAGTGCTCGAGAGACTTGACGACAGACGCATAGGCATCATGCGTCTCCACGTACTTGCCAACCAGTGCAACATTGATCGTAGCCTCGTGTTGCTGCGTGACGACAGCCTTCCATGTTTCCCACAGCGCAGCACCTCGGGCGACATCGGCGGGAGCAATAGGCTTCGCAATGAAGTTGAGTCGGGTACGGAGCAGAGTCAGGAGTCCTTGCTCCTCCAAGAGGAGTGGAACCTGGTAGACGGTTGGCATATCTCGAACGACGAGGATCTGGTCCAACTCGACCTGGCAATGCAGGGCGAGCTTCGCAATAGTGCTCTCTGCAAGAGGCTGTTCACATCGACAGGCAACCTTGAATTCTGTCAGAAAAATCGCTTTTACCAGGAACTGCAGAACATACGAGATCGGGTATCAGGCCGTAGCTGCGAACAGACTTAACGGCGTGCTGAGTAGGCTTCGTCTTCTGCTCTCCGTGGATAGTGGGCACGTAGGAGACATGAATGTTCATGAAGTTCATGCTCCCGGCCTCGTGGCGCAGTTGAGTCAGGGCCTCGATGAAGGGCATGCTCTCGATATCGCCGACTGTGCCACCGAGCTCGATGATGCAAACGTCAGGCTCCTCGTTGGACCCATCGACGGGAATCTTCGAGACGCGCTTGATCCAATCCCTGATCGCGTTCGTAACGTGAGGAACACTGGGAAAGTCAGCAAGTCAGAAACCCAAGAGCTGACGCACGATCATCTGAGTGCCGGGAAACAAGATCATCTGGCATAGTCGCCCGGGATACGTACATCTGGACAGTCTTTCCAAGGTAGTCACCTCGACGCTCTTTCTGGATGACCTGGGAGACAATTAGAGGGATGAGATACGATTTGGCAATGAGGATACACACATGTTGGTAGATCTTTCCGGTGGTGATGTTGTTGTCGCCGGCAAGAGTGAGGCCAAGGTATCTCTCGTAGTTACCGAGATCCAAGTCGACTTCGGATCCTGAAAGAAAGGTTCAGCATGAGGAGTTTTGCGGCGTCAAGAGACTCCATGCAACGGACCGGAGTTCAAGACGAAGCATTCACCATGCTCCGCAGGGGCCATAAGGCCAGCATCGACAGACACATATGGGTCAATCTTGACGCATGTGACTCTGAGCCCGAGCGTCTTCAGCAACTGTTGAGGATCGTGTCAGAATCGACCATGCTTGTGAAGCTGAATGGGTGGTGACAAACCAGGCCAGTGGACGAGGCAATGATGCCCTTTCCCACACCTATGCAAAGGGGTCAGCAGCCGTGCGTGCATCATATATCAAATAAAAAAAGGGGGGACCCCGCGGCAGGGAAGGATTGACCATACCAGAGATAACTCCGCCAGATACAAGGACGTAACGCATCTTGATCACCGGTTGTTTCTGAGCTGACAGGACAAAGTGCTCTAGAGAGTGTGAGTATTCAAACAAAGTATATCTAGATGAGACACAATGTGATCAGTCACCAAAAACGGGGGGTGAAGAAAGATGGGTTGCGCAAAGAGACCAAGAAATTTTTGAACGCGTCGCGACCTCCCAAAATTCAAAGTGGTCGCGGGGTCCTTTTCTTATCGATAAGCTTAACTAGGCACCAATGAACCCACATGCATGATAGTCCATCAGGCAGGGGTCGATGCTCTGTTTATCACATGCAAAATGATAAACCCGAACCCTTAAGTCTCTGTTTCTAGTTGGAGGGGGGGTGGTTTACATTATTTGTCACTGTGGACCCCATCTTCTGTCCCCTAGTATGTAAAAACATGCCCCTATTTCTACTTGGAGGGTGGAAACCCATGATTTGTCACTCGGACAGATGGAATACGGACTATGTGAGATTCCCGTCATTACGATATACCTCACTTCATCTTCTGTCCCCTTCGAACATGCTCCTGTTTCTAGTTGGAGAGAGGACGGGAAGCCATGATTTGTCACCGGGATCGCCGGATTGCGAACTATGAGTTCATCGTCATTACGCAATACCTCTACAGGTTGGGAAAGAAACGGTACTTAAAGCCACCTTCGCTCCCCTCTTAACATGCCTTCCTCGAGATATATCCTCTCTATTCTCAATTCACGCACCTGTAAAGCTTCTACAAGAACGCAAGCAAGCTTCATACCAGTCCACATCCTTGGTAAATCCGTTATAGCTCACAGAAGACTCAATTCAAGTAAGTTGCCCAACTACTACAATGATGAACATAACCAGCTGACCGGTAACAGCAATGGCACTCCCACCAAAGTTCCAAGGCCACCGCCTGCTGTTCACCGATGACTTGGCTGCTGCAGCACCAACTTCGGCCTCTCACACCATCGAGATATATCTGGACTACGTGTGCCCCTTCTCAGCGAGTACGTGCCCGTGTCCTGCCCTGGTGGATTGTTGAAATGCTGCTACCTACTCAGGCCTCTCATACGACTTGTATAAGAACCCTACTGACAAAGCAACACCACAGAGATCTTCAACAACTTCGTGACCTCTGTTGCCCCCAAGATTCGGGCCGATCCTAAGCTCGCAAGCAAGGTGCAGGTCATCTTCCGCCAGCAGGTTCAGCCATGGCACCCGACCTCTACGCTCGTCCACGAGGCCGCACTGGCCGTGTTGCAGCTCAACCCGTCCAAGTTCTGGGACTTCAGCGCCGCCCTCTTCAAGGACCAGCAGGCCTACTTCGACGTCAACGTCGTGAACGAGACCCGCAACCAAACCTACAAGCGGCTGGCCAAGCTCGGAGCCGAGAGCGCGGGCGTCAGCGCTGACGAGCTGTACAAGCTTTTGGCTATTCCTGAGAAGGCTGCTGCTGATGGAAGCCTCAACGTCGGAAATGGAGTGACCAATGACCTCAAGGTTGTCATAAAGATGGCGAGGCTCGTGGGCGTGCATGCCAGCCCGACGGTTATCTTTGATGGTGTCGTGAACAACGATGTCAGCTCCGGCTGGACCGCTGACCAGTGGCTCGAGTGGTTGGGCAAGAATGTCGCTTAGATTGACCATTTGTATTAGTTAAATACAGTTCTTGCAAGTTTCTAGTGACTATTTTCTATATATGCCATAGTGGATGAAATCGTGAGTCGGACTTTTTTGATATACGCAATAATGACGGTCCTTTGCATCCTTTTCCCTGAAAGACTAACCAGCACTTCAAACTGATTAGCCTCAGAAACCCCAATTTATTCGATTGACCTGTACTGAAGTATGGCGATACTGTATCAAGATTGTGACTCTGAGCCAAGCCTGGTGGGTCTGTATTCGGCTGTAAGAAGTAAAGAAGGTACGAGTTAACAATAACGTGCTCTGTAAGGCGGGCCGTCCCATGGCGGCCAACCTTAGTTTCAGGACATGGTAGCAGGGGCGGATTGGACCGATACCTGAAAGTACCCAGGTATATATATCGATATATTTTGGAAGTATGTAGCTAAGAAGGCCCACATATAAGTTATCATAGTCGTCTACTTCATGATCTTTTAGTATATACTTGAGCTATGCGCATATAAAGACTAGGCCTTATGTCGGATGTAAAATGTACAATATATGAAAGGCGAACTTATATGCTACTATTTTCTATATATACTTATTCACCCTAGCTTAGGCCAGATCATTGAGTAGAAGGAAGAAATTCGCTACTATTTCACATAGGACGGGATAGCAGATCGGTCGGGCTATATGTTTACTAATATAGTCAACACCAGCCCTTAACCCCGACCCACAACGCTTTGAAGAATACCCAGGTGTAGTCAGCCGCATCAAAGAAGCAGTATACGGTATATCGGAGCACGGATATCCAATGAAAACTAGGGTGGTCCCGGGGATTATCATTGTTGAAAGATATATCGTAAATGCTTCAACGAGGTAAAGCCTGCTAACATTGGGAGCACCCCAGACAATAACACCCTTCTTCAAAATCTAGAAAAGAACCGAAGAAAAGAAAATATGTCAATCTGATTGGAATGTCCTCCATATGTGTAATATCCAGACTGAGCTGTATCATAGTTGTAACAAATTCGGACAAAACCATCCCAGCTACCGCCATTGGTCAACTCAAAGCAGACCTCCTGCCGATTATTGTAGTATGAATCATTTAGTGCCTGTATCATCAAATTTCCGATGCCTGAGCTTGATAGCACTGTTGGTTGGGAACCAGAAACAGCCCAATGATGGACGTGTAATTGCTCGTAGCAACTGGCCTCCCGCTTACCGGTTTCGTCACCAGAGATGAAGACCGCGGATGCGGAAAAGCCATCATCGTGATACTCCATGGCGGTGATGAAACCCCCTGATCCAAGATCGTTGCTGATTGTGCCGTTGCCGTTGACGCAGACCATGGATTACCCGCCACTACCGTTTGAAGTCTCATAGAGAACGAAGTTGCCGCCGCCCTGGCAGTTGATTTTCTTCTCCTGCACCCCAGAGCGCAGCTCCAAGTCATGGGGTGTGGTCTTAGGCACCAGGGACGCGGCGCTTATGAATGTACCTTGCAGCAATAAAGCGGACATGCCAAATCGTGAAAACTACATTGTGTCGAGTGACTTCGGTTCTTCCAAAGTCTTCAGAGGAAATGGTCTTTTCGATGCTGAGGCAGAAAATGAGGCTCAGGGCAAATGCGAAGTAAGCTAGGATACTGAGCGTCCATGCGGGCCCCATGCGGTAGCTGATAATTTATATGGTAATGTGGTGTTCAGGAACCAGGAATCAGGCATAGGAGGTAATAGATCAGCTACCTATCGACAGAGGCATAGATGGAGGTTGACGAACAAATTGCGTCAAGAGACACTCGGCTTCTTATAGTCGTAATTGCAGGCAAGTCGCCGCAGTGTCCATCTGGCATGCCTCACAGACTATCACAGTCACCCTGTACCTTTGAGCCTGACCACTCTTCCTCTTCCTTGCTAATATTGCTGATTTCTTCATCGTACGACGACGATTACAAAGCGAGGTCTTCAGAGCGCAAGTTCGTGCAGGTAAGTCAAGCCACCGAGAAGGGGCCCACCCTTATCTGTGGCCCACCCACATCATCTTTCCTGGTGTGTGCCGAGATGAGACCAATATATTGCCACTAAGGTACCCTCTCTGCCTTCTTTGGCACATGAGAGTGTCCAGTTGACACCAGTTGACATGCATTGCTACTGGAAGATGTCCGAATGGAACCACGAACCCCCACGGGCTTCAGTAACCCGTCAGTGTCGAACCTATTTAGGTAGGCATGTTGCATGTTGCCTGACATCACAGCTCCAACATTGGATACATGTACTCCGCGGCAGCCAAGTTTAGGTAAGATCTTGAGGATCGCGACTTCGCAACTGTGGTTGCACGAGTGCCCGATAGGATAACTCAGTCGGGACAGTGAAAGAGGCTGATGTGAATCACTGCCATCCACTTCCTGTTATGGAGTATAAGTGACTGTAACGCGAGAGTCCAGCATGCAGATTTGATGTATGTTCCGCAACAAATCAGAGCATAGCACCATAAGCCCGGAAAGGGATTTGCTGTCAGGAGACCTGAAGATGCCTTGTGATTCTTGATAGCAACATCCTCCTCTCTTTCATAGCGGAGCGCGCGTTCCTTCTGGGAGACCTTAATGCGGATAGCATGTCGTCGTTATCTTCATCGTCCCTATCCATAATTGATGGACGCCGAAACGATGTATTCGTGAATAGCTGACCCAAGGGCTGACGCTGTGCGTTCAGGCCCGGCAGCTGCCTTCTTACCCGATTACGTTTCCGGATATGGTGCCAGGTCTTTGCATTCCGAGCACAAGACACACCCCATCTCAGGATTGTAGAACATCCGGTTCTGCGCAGTGCCGTCTGTACTAAACCTCTCCAGGAACACTCGACCGCATTGGCCACAGCAACGCCTTTCACCAGTCCAGTCGCTGTGCTCCGAGAACCATGTCTCGAGCGTGGGACGTTGTTCTGCTGGTGGGCGCCCTGGTACACAATCCCAACTAACCGGCTTTCAATCGTAATCCCGGGAGCTGAATGTATATCCATAGGACGTTGAGCTCATCTGCAGACCCTTGAAGTGTACCATGTGAATCCAATTTAGTATTCCGCAAGCTTTATGGACACATTCTTGCCCTTTGGCTCCACAACAACGGCCGTTGTCGAGCAGCCCAGTGCCGGGACAGAGAGGTGAGCGAGACACCATGTCGAACGCTATACCGGCACATCAAATGCGAGGGTATTTGCCACATCGCAAGTGACTGGTGTTTGAAGATTGCTCCATGTACTCATCATGCTGCTCGGGGCGTCCGGGTAGGTCGAGAGATCAATGCTATGAAGATATTTCAAGCGTTTTTGGTGGCTGAGGGGCAATATCATGGTGAGGCTCGGCGCAATCGTCCGCGCCATAGTGCCAGGATTGGGTATCAGGATACTATTTGAAATCAAAACCAAGCAACTTGCCGGTCCATTCCAGGCATATTACACCACTTGCACCGAGTTCTCACGGCGCCATCAGTGAGCCCTAGGTTTAGCCAACATCTTTTACGGCCAAGAACCCAACTCAATTGCCCGCCGCAGCTCAACGGCGCTGAGGCATATTTCGGCTCGCCCTTGTCCTCTAGGATGCTACAAAAAGTCAAAGGTTCTTTAGCTTCACTATATTTTTACCGCCGACTTATTGACACAAGTCCGACCCGCTTTACGCCCTAAATCCTATGCCCCCACTACACTATTTTGAGTTATATACCTCTTATTTGTCAACAACTTCAACGGTGAGATGGCCGAGTTGGTTATGGCGCCAGGTTAAGGTTAACCTTAACACAATTTCCTGGTGGAGCAATCCTCCTGGGTTCAAGTCCCAGTCTCATCATTACTTTTTGCACTTTTCCGGAAGACAAATAGTGTAATTTTGGTTTGATTTGCTGTGCAAATCCGAGGAGGTGTTGCGTGTGAGAATGAAAACCATGTACACCGGCCACTACGGTATAGCATCATCCCCTGAGTCTGTCACCGGACAGACGTACTAAATAGTGCCTCTGATCTTTGCTCTGTCATGTCTTGTCAACGCTTGAGTGGCTGCTCACTTCATTGATATTGATACGTCAGCTATGCAGTTGTCTCGATGGTGGTTATATTCCAGCGGACAGAGATCCTTCAGCGAAAAAAGAAACTGCACAACGCTGGAGTATGTATATAGTCTCAGAAATTGGCTGATGTCTGTCCCTCGGGGCTTCATGCCTGCTACATAACCTCCAACTGGGCCTGTCCTCGTAATGTTTTCACATCACAGCCAAGGCACTGAACAACACAGCAATCATGCTCATCGCGGGGACGGCAAGATAAGCAGAGTCTCCTGTTGCAGCCGTTGGCGCCGACTGGCTACCGACCCCCGATCCAGTTCCTCCTGTGGCAGTCGACGTCGGTGTCGCAGAGCCAGACGATGACCCAGAAGATCCAGAAGCGCTGTCCGACAAGGTCCACTTCAACTCCCAGTCGGAGTTCCAGGCCCCTTTCGAGGTGAGACTGTCCAAGCCTGTGATGCTCAACACCTGGGTTGCATGGTCCCAGGACCACCCATCTGTCACGGGCTCTCCGTTGAGTGTCACGCTCGAGACTTGTTGAGGGACGCCCAAGACAGTGACATTTGCCAGGGGAATGGAATCCGTGAAGTTACCAGACGGCTGCGCCGCCACTGAAGTGTTCGTAGCAGAAAGCTGTATAATTCGTCAGCGTCACAAGAGAACATACGGGAAATTTGGCAGCCAATACAAACTCACCTTGACCCACGTGATAGCATCCGGCACGAGACTTTCACCGTCATCCAGATACAACGTCCCCTGCGCAGCGCCCTGCTGGTCAAGAGCAACAAGCAGTCCCCACGGGTTCTGTCGGCTCGCCTCTGTC
Source organism: Cytospora piceicola (assembly GCA_023375675.1). Classification (NCBI taxonomy): domain Eukaryota; kingdom Fungi; phylum Ascomycota; class Sordariomycetes; order Diaporthales; family Cytosporaceae; genus Cytospora; species Cytospora piceicola. The sequence goes on along the minus strand of JALQBC010000014.1, from coordinate 165,714 downwards.
GTCAGGCCGGGCTGCTGGGTCGGTACCACGTTGCCGCCCCTCACAAAAACCGGGATATGACCCAGGGGCGCATCGATGGTGACATTCTGACCCCTTGCGACACCGGTGACGGCAGTCTGGTTGTACCAGTCGTACCACACCGTAGAACCATCTCCAGATCCTGGGAAGACGCCATCCACGCTGTCCGCGCCCTGTGCCAAAACGGGTGTGACCAGAATGGCACCACCGAGAAGGAACTGGTGATATGCGTCAGCCAGCCACGGCTCATCTGGAAACTCCCATGCCAGAGCACGCAGGACCGTACTGCCCGTGGTATGAGCTTGTGCTGCTAAGGTGTACATATACGGCAGGAGAGTGTATCGGATCGACATAGCTGTTCGGCTCGCCTCCGCAACACTCTCCCACACATATGGCTCTTGGGAATTGGCGGACAGGTCGTTGTGGTTGCGGTAGAAGGGAAAGAAGGCCCCGAGTTGCATCCACCGGCTGCACAGCTCCATGTCGGAGTTCCCATTGAAGCCGCAGACATCGGCGCCAAAGGTTGGGATACCAAAAAGCGAGAAGGACAGGCCTTGTGATATTGAGAATACCATATAGGCCCACAGACTATAATTGTCGCCACCCCAATGTCCAGCCCATTTGCCGGAGCCCGCGAATGTGGATCGGCCGATAATGAAGGGCCGCTTTTCGGGGAAGACGTCGAGGAGGGCATGATATGTGGCGTTGAGGATCTGGTGGCCAAACAGGTTATGAAAGTCATACTCCTGGCCCCCGCCGTGGTGGGTGGCATTGGGCGACACGGCGTGCACGGCCAGGTCCCCCTGTACGTTGTTGATAACATAAGGTGGGTAGTTGATGCTTCGAACGCCTGGCGTGGGCGTCGTTCGAAGGTACGAAGTTGTGGTGGCTGATTCCGAGCTCGAGGCTGTGGCCGATGCCTGTGCAAGGCTCGCAGCCGAAGCAGAAGCAGCTTCGGTGGCGTTGGTGAGGTTGAAGCCTTCTGGGTAGTCAAGCACAACATTTCCCGGCTCGCCAGGGAGCAGAAATGACGGATGGACCGGGTTGAGGCTAATGTTCTTTGAGCCGCAGCTACCGATGCAGAAGCTGCTTACTTCTGACATGTCAATCCAGATACCGTCGAAGGAGACGTTCTGGTGCCACCTGGTGAACTCGCCGCTCCACCATTCAAATGCTCCTGTGCCATTTGTCGTTCCCAAAGCTGCTCCGATCCAGTCGGGATAGACTTCAAGCGAATAATATTAGTATTCCATGCTTCGAAGTCAAGGTTTTCGAGAAACTACTTACCCGTGTACCCAGGCCAAACCGCTCCGATATAAAGATCCTCCTCGCCTGGATTCAGCATGAAAGCGCCCGCCTCAACTCCACGATCGAAGGGGGGGTATGCGTCACTCGCGTTTTCTGGATTCGGATGGTAGACGGCTGAGTCCACAATTGGAACGTAGTGTTGTCCATTCGCATGCAACTTTGACAGGAAGTCTGCGCCTTCAGCGTACCCGAACCGGTCTGGGTCATTTTCGAAGTTTCGATACTGCTTCATATAATCGATGTCCGTCCAGATCGTGTCCAGCGGAATTTGGAAGTCGGCAAAGCTGTCAACCACCTCTTGCAGCTGAGTCCAGTTATTGTAACCCCACCGGCACAGGTGGAAGCCAAGGGTCCAGTATTGCTGCAAGGCTGGAAGACCAACTGTGCTGGTCTGATATGACTGGATGACTTCGGACGCTGACGGACCGGAATAGAAGTATAGGTCGATGGTGCCCCCCAAGGACCTCCAAGTGATCCCTTCGGGTCGGAGCAAGATCTCTTGGGCATGGGCATTCCGATGAAAGACACCATGAGTATAGGCAGTATACTCCACCGACGTGTCGGTGGCGTTTGGTGCGTATGTTTCGTTCCCGTTCGTTTTGTGAAAATATCTAGTGTCTAAGTAGACAGGATGTGATCCGTATATGTTCTCGTCGCTATTCAGTTTACCGGTTAGTCAGCTCAAAGCAACTGTACCTGGACTTGGAAGATAATCCAAGAGACTCGGAAGAAAAAGTGTCTCGGGATAGCCTCCGTGGATTAAACCCTATGGTTAATCCCATGGTACGACCTCCCGTGGAATAACCTCCGCTTGGATAATCTCTCGTAGGAGAGTTGGCTGGGGGATACCTCCACCGGGAAAGCCTTCCGTGGAATATTCTCCCTGGTGTAAATCCCCTGGGACAATTTCCCTGGAACCTCCGCTGTGATGGCATCCGCTTGGGTAGCTTCTTAAGGGAGTTGTCTCCACAAACGTCTAAAAAACAGAGGGGGGCAGGCGGAGAAGTATGAGCAGCAAAAACTACTCACATCGGATCCCCAATATCGGCGGCAAATAATGTTCCTGTAATAATATTAGTTGCTGGTACTCATACGCAAACATGGACCACTCACTCGTGAGGTTGTTCCCCAGCCTGAGACCATGGATGACCTCACCGAGGCCATAGAGGTTGTAATTCTCAGGCAACGGAGAGACAAATTCGATAAACTGATCCTCATATACCAGCTTGCTCCCTTCAGTGGTAAACAACGTGTCACCATTTGACTTCCTCTTCACCGTGAAGGAGAATGTAGGGTCATTTGTCCACGAGAGCTCGAAATCACTGCCATCCGAGCTCGTGTCGCCGCCCTCGGAGACACCTGGCTTGGGGACGATGACCTCTGGTAGAATAAACCATGTTTCGTTGTCAGGCCCGACATATCGAGGCTGTATCTCAACGTGAAGACGGCCCGTATCTTGGTACTCCACGGCCAGGGTCAAATACTCAACGTCTGTTCCATAAACATTGCACGCGGATCCTGCAAGTCCAAGGTCTGCTATGAAGCCGGTACTCGAGTTCTGGAGGTTGGACGCCGTATATCCGGGACAAACATCCTGCACATCGACAGCCTCCGGATCCTGTATGTTTGGAAGGAGTGTCTGGCCCACGTCGGCCTCGGCTGGAATGGTAAAGACCTCCCTATAGCTCGTTGTCGTCACTGTTTGGACGATGGTGGCTGTCGATGACTGGGCATAGCCCGTGGGACAACTGCCCAGTAGTATCCAACTCAACAATAAGGAAGCCATCATTGCCATGCGCACATATCTGGTCAAACACGGAGCCAATGTATACCTCAATGAGATGAGGGAGAGACAAACGCTGAACACGAGCAGGAGACCCAACACTTTAAGTATCGAAGGGACTGCCATATAATCGCCAAGCCGGACAAAGGCACCCTGCCCTGAGAAGAGATCCCCACTCATGATGGCTTCAATACCCGTCATACGACCTGTCTCCATGGCTGGCAAGGCACTCGAGGTTACATAGCATACTGCATCGGCACCACGAATGGGGCATTACGCCACCTTCACCGGGCCGAATGTCTGGCGAGACTTAGAGCGAGCGGAGGCGACAGAATGCCGGGGATGGGTTCAAGATCAAGCTTGGCGAGGTGGCTCACACGTTGTCGTCGGCACCTAGTATAGGCAGACTCGTGGTATGACGATGACCCAGTATTTTCCAAGAGCTGGTGAAGCCGGTGTAGCACCAGCCGCCCAATGCTCCAACAAGTCCTTCTCCAAGAAAGTCTTCCCCGGATTTGCAAACCCCGCACCCGGTTTCAATGCAACCAAGGCCCGAACCATAAGTCGATACGCCCATCCATTGGCATCCGCCGACGAGCTTCCCCGCTGACGACATCATAAACATACTTACCCAAGTAGGGTCTTCTGGCTTTGGGGGAATAATCGCACAAGATTTCGGCGGTATTATGACCTGGGGATGAAGGAATATCGCCGCTGCACCCTTGCCATGCCGTCCTGCTGGCAGGTCAGCCGTTGTGTTGTTGAGGGGTCTGCAAAGAATCTGTCCAGTCTGGTGACCCAGCTTGTGGGATGATATCTGATGAGTTATGGAGCTGCAGGATCAATGTTTGTCCTTTCGTCGAGGTCCATGGCCATATCTTCCAGACTCTGCCATAGACTGGCGTACTTCGACTCGAGTTCATCTACACAATCTTTCTCGGACTTCTCTTACCCTCCAAGACCAGCACACCCGGAGAGTTTTATCCGGAATGGCATGGCGCGCATCGCTGAAGCTTTTCAAAGTTGCTTCTGCGATGTCTCGGGTCGCGTGGCATGTTCCGTCCCGTCTTTGATATACGCACCGGTCAGTCCAGGCCAGCATTTGGTTGGTTATGGAGAAACCCCTGTCTTCCCAAGGGTTCCCACGGTGAGCACGGAGCCACGAAATGCATATTGTCACTTAATCTGAAGCGGAAACGAGAAAGCTATGCAGGAGGAAAGTAAAGGTCCAAGATTGTGCAGAAAGCAAACGGATTCGCCTCACTCTCGGTCTGGGGGCCCGGATTGCCCCCCAAAACACATCTCCCAGAAACCGTTTGCGTCATGTTAAGGATACACCCATACCAACATACCAACATACCAACATATCAACATGGCTGCCAGCTGCATGGTTGAGCAGACATGTCGATCTGCTTGGCAGGTGCAACAGGGACTCTTCGTTCGTGTCCGAGCCGGTGCCGATGGGGTCGGCCAGACATACATACTGGCAGGACTGGCAGACTGGCAGACTGGGACATGACGGACGGAAGCGGAATGCAACCTTGAAACTGCAGCTAGGGCAATACCGACATGCTGTGCGTCCTCCGGCAAACGAGACCGAACCGCTGCGTTATCACCATGCACGCCGTGGATCTCCTCTTGGATTGGATCAAGCATCGGTTATCATACAGAAGCCATCACATCCCCGATGCAAGACCCCCTCACCACATGAACGGACGGCTCAGGACGGCTCAAAGGCTTTCATGGGTAATGGCTTCTACATACTCAGGCAGTCAGGTCTGTCAGGGTCTCTCACCTCCACAGGTCGACTGTGCCGCTTTTTGATCACCGTGGAGTGCTATCTATGTATGGATTAGTCCTGTCGATCTTTGGGTCGGATGACTCGGGACTTTCAGGAGTCAAAAGGCACCACGTACCATCGAAGTCGACCTTGTGTGTTGCAATATGCTAACATAACATAAGTACTGACATACTGACATACTCATCGTCATAGATGGCTCCTCCCAAAGCCTCGTATCTATCTCAATATGTCCTCCATCCGAGCTTCTGGTCAAATTACCTAGGAAGCCAGCAGTTAGGTAGACAGACAAACAGACTGATCCCGTACTGTGTACGCAGTATAGGTGGTGATGCTGAGTGATGGTGAATGATGCAAGATACAGTCCGGTGTGCTTGGCTTACCTATTACAAGGTTGATCCTTTGAGGGAGCTGTCATAGGCCAAGTGAGGCAAACGGACAAGGGTCTCATGCGTTCGCTATCAGTGCCTGACAGGCCCTGACGTCCTGACAGCCTGACAGCCTTCAAGGCCTCCCAAACGGGGGTCCACTTATGCCACCTGGCATGGGCTCTATCCACTAACCTCGGAAGGTTACAGGTAGATAGATACCTACTGTAGGTACCTACCTAGGTAGATACCTAGGCAGGCTACCTAGCCGGGTGTGCTGGTATGTACCTAGTATTTGCGATAGGCACCCAGCCTGCCATTCCTCACCTTCCAAGGCTGTTCCCCACTAAACTTACCGTAGTTAAAGCGGGGCCATCGTTCACTGCTTGGCAACATTGAAGCTGGGCACACTGTCTGCTGGACCCCCGGAAACTCCCCTTTCCCATATAAGTCGCCCTTTCGTTCCCCGTTTCGGAATCATCTACTTCTTGTCTTTTTCTTTCTCTCCCCCCAACAACCAGTTTTGCCCTCTAGCAAGATTACCTACGGAGAACGCTGCCGCCTTGTCGTGCTCGAAACCTGTCACGCTGCTGAAATCCAACTTCGATGAAGGAAACTTCACCTGACGGACCGTATATAGATCGCCTTCGTTCTTGGGCAAAGACCAAAGTTCATGGCGGCAACAGTAGCACGGCGAGACGACCTGGCCTCAGCCACGACAACAACCAGGACCACGACTTCGATCCCAGCTTGCTTCCCATAAGTAACCCCCGAACCAACTCGACCGTTGCTACCTCCGACACCATCAGTAACAATGGCACCCTACCCTCCAGCAGTCGCGATGCCCTCGGCGTCGACGGCAGTTCAGGTGGGAGTAGTCACAAGTTCTCGAACAAGGGGCCGTGTAATACCGGCCCTGGGGGAGACTCGAATGCCGCTACATCTCCGCAAGCTTCGAGGACGGGGTCTCAGCTAGGAGCTGGCCTGCCGTCCGAGAACGAAAAGATACAGTCCGAGACGGAGAAACCGAACGTCTTCAGGAGATTTGTTACCGTGTTCAATAGGGTCGTCTTCCACAGCTGGATCAACATCCTCCTGGTCTTCGTCCCCGTCGGCATCGCCGTCAACTTCGTCCCCAACATGAAGCCCGGTGTGATCTTTGCCATGAATGCCATCGCTATCATCCCGCTCGCCGGCCTTCTAAGCCAAGCGACCGAGACCGTGGCACATAGAATGGGCGACGCCATTGGAGCCCTGCTGAACATTACCTTTGGCAATGCTGTGGAACTTATTATCTTGTACGTGCTTGCACAGAAACCACCAGGTGATGGGCTGGTTTATGGGTGTGTGGTTCCTGAGTGGGACCGAGGCCGTAAACCCCTGATCAGCCTGATCAGCCCGACTCCCTCGATTTCACCGACACGTCTTACTAACCAGAATTGCAGCATGTATGTTTGCCTTGCGAAAGTGATCAAGACAAGAAAGAGAGAGAAGCCTTCCAAGTGGCATTATCAAATCAATCGCGTCCCATATCCATGACCCTTTAGAGTCGTCTGAATCCCTGTTGCACCCGAGCGTTCATGTGGGCCTGTCCTTCAAACTACTTTTGCTCACTAACACTGGTCATTTCAACACCACAGCATTGCACTTGTCAAGGTCAGTTTTACTTGATTTTTCCCTTTTCACTTTTCTAAGACTCTTGGGGCCGAAAGCTGACGATATCGCAGAATGAAATTCGCATTGTCCAAGCGTCCCTCCTGGGATCCATCCTGGCCAACTTGCTCCTCATCCTCGGCATGAGCTTCTTGCTGGGAGGCTTGCGTTTCCGAGAGCAGGTAAGGTTCACCATGCCATTTTCGCTTGGACTAGGTACATATCTGACAATTGTCTTCCAGATTTACAACAGCACTGTCACTCAAATGAGCGCCTGTCTGCTTAGTTTGAGTGTCATCAGCCTTGTCCTACCGGTATGGTTATTAAAGGTCTGAATCTACCCTATCGAGCGTTACCTGACCATTTTTTGTAGACTGCGTTCCATGCCTCGTTCAATGACACAACGGTAGCCGACAAACAATCTCTCAAGATTAGCCGTGGTACCAGTGTTGTAAGTGCTTCCTCGTGCTTCCTCTACATGGTTGCGTTTGCTCATCGCTTCAATAGGTCCTGCTCCTCGTGTACATGATATACCTGGTCTTCCAGCTGAAGTCACATGCGTACATGTACGAATCGACGCCACAGGAGGTCATTGATGCAGAGTCAACCCCTGGTCCAGCTGTTGCTTGGTTCGACTCCAGCTCTGATGACAGCTCTTCATCCTCCTCCGACTCGGATTCATCCGGTCACTCCAGAGAGACGGTTTCGAAGCGTGTAAAGCGCATGGTACGCCATGGGCGTCGCCGCAAGTCCAGTGTTGCATCGATGGAAACGGTGGAGACCATACAGAGTGGACCACTACGCAGCAACCCTTCCCTGAGGACAAATATGAGCCCCACCAACGAGGATGGCTCAACCGGAGAACACCAGACCCGACTTCCCAGGACAAGAACAAACTCGATCGAGGCAGACGAGTCCGCCATCGAGGATGAACGACCCCACCGCCATGGCCGGAAGAAGCACAAGAAGCGTGCCCACAAGGGGTACCGCAAGAGCCTGAAGAAGCTTCATTCACACACTCATGGCACCAACAGTCCGGCTGAGGAGACCATTGAAGAAGGCCCGGAGAACGCAGAGAAGAGAGCAACAACAGCTGGAGAGCCTCGAAGGGTCGATTTCGCAGTCAACACTGTGCCGGACAATGTTTCGGGAGTGACAGGAGAGGCAGTTCCGGCTAGGAGACCGTTCGATGCCCTGTTTTCCCTGAGGCCCGCGGCCATGAACCTGACGCCGACAGTCTTCACCCAGCAGCCAAATGCGATAGGGACGACTCCAGACCCAGTCGGTCCTATCCCTCGCGTCCGCTATGGTATCCGCAGGACGAACTCTCTTCCTGGCCGTCTCAATACGCAAATTCGTGCCCCTGGAGCCATGCTGCCCCCCCAGATCCCTGCCCGAGCCTTGGCTACAGCTGAGCCGGGCGACGAGAAGGTCGAGGTGTTTGCGGACGACCTTTCGCGAACCAGCGCGATCGTTCTGCTGCTCGCTTCTACTGCCCTGGTCGCCGTCTGCGCCGAGTTCATGGTTGACTCCATCAATGGTCTCGTCGAAACCAGCTCTATCAGCGAGGCCTTTATCGGCCTGATCATCCTCCCCATCGTGGGTAATGCCGCCGAGCACGTGACGGCCATCACGGTAGCGATGAAGAACAAGATGGACCTGGCAATTGGTGTTGCTGTGGGCAGTTCTATCCAAATTGCCCTGTTCATCACCCCGCTGGTGGTCATCCTCGGGTGGATTCTGAACAAGGAGATGACGCTCTATTTCACGCTCTTCGAGACTGTTTGCCTGTTCGTGTCGACCTTCATCGCCAACTTCCTGGTGCTTGACGGACGTAGCAACTACCTGGAAGGCGCGTTGCTGTGTGCCACGTATGTGATCATTGGGCTAGTGGCCTTCTTCTATCCCAACTCTCGAGATGCGAGTGTTTGGGGGTGATGAGGATGGAGAGAGGATGGTTTGTCTAGTACCCATGTTTGCATGGGAATCAGGGAGGACGCATGCACAACAATAGGTTGCTTCGTCATACGATCTGAACTACAGACTTGACCTCTGCAAATAGGTGGGAAACAGACCAGAGTGCTGGTTTCCCATGGGTGATGGTTTTGCTTTCGGCGTTGTCTATGGGTGGATTCTCTAGGATCTGAACAGATGCCCAACTCATCTGAGACGAGGAACATGAGCAAGTTCGATTGGGTCGTGTTACAGACAGATTGTAACTTTGGTAGACTGTTTATGTTGCCTCACGAAATTAAATGTCGTCACTCCTTTCAGACTTCTTGACTTCGATGACACCGGACTGAGCACTTTCGCTGTCCCTAAGAGCGCCACTAACAAACTCGAACGGTTTCCTTTTCGAAGCCTGAGAGAAGACAGTAGACATATCGAATGTGCCCTTCCAAGACGGAGCTCTAAGCGTCAAAACCAAGCTGCTATTGATTGGCGGTTCGCAACGGTTAGCTTAGCGGAGGTGGCACAGCCTCATTCTGTTCCTGACTGTCATCATCTCACAGTCACCAGTGACGAGGCGGCCTCTCAACGACCAACTTGAGTTGAGTTCAAATGTGACTGCGTGCCAAAGGGTCTTTATTTGAACCCCGCGTCTTTCGACTTCGCATAACTCAACCGAACTTTGTGTATTTCACCCACCAAGAATAAAAACCAAGACTACCAAACGCAACAAGCGCCAATTGACAGGACTACCCTTTCTTACTACACACATCAAACAAGAATTCAAGATGGGGTTCGGCTCCTTGAAATCCAACAATCCCTTCCGGCATTCGTCGTCCAACAACCACAGCAACAATGATGTAGACAACGTACCCCCGCCACCGGGTCCACCCCCGTCCTACCGTCCCGCTGCCACATCCGGAGCCGTCTCACCAGAGCAATATGCCCCACCCGCCGGACCGCCGCCCTCCTACGGCAAAGGCAAGGGCAAAGGCAACGCCGATGACGACTACGACTACATCGCACCACCCCCCGGCCCACCACCCTCACAGCAGCAGCAGCAGCAACCGCCCCAGCACAACTGGGAGCAGGCCGTCCCGGACACCTCGCTCTTCCCGCCGCCGCCAGACATCTTCTCGGGCTGGGACCGGTCGCCCACCAACAACGCGACCGAGGAGCAGGCCGAGGCCGGCGAGGCCTGGTGCAGGCAGTTCCCGCTGTCGCCGCCCACGAGCCTGGATTCCGAGCCGGGTCTCCGCCGGGACGGCATCGTGCCGCGGCTGATCGCGCCGCCGAGCCCGGGGGTGTTCAGCCGGGGGAGCAGCCTGGCGCCGGCGCCGGGCTCGGCCTCGGCCTCGGCGGGGGGCACGTGGGCCCTGAGGACGGACAGGCGCGGCGGGGACTGCTGCGTCATCGGGTACCCGCACGTGTACCTCGTGCAGAGGGACAGCCCGCTCGCGACGGGGCGGGCCAAGACGGTGTACTTTGAGTGCCGGGTGTCGAGCGCGCTGGGCGGGGACGCCGGCCTGGCGGTGGGGTTCCAGGCGCTGCCGTACCCGCCGTTCCGGATGCCGGGGTGGCACAGGGGGAGCCTGGCCGTGCACGGGGATGACGGGCACAAGTACGTGAACGATCGGTGGGGCGGGAAGGACTTTACGGAGCCGTTCCGGAAGGGGGAGGTTGTGGGGATCGGGATGGTGTTTTCGCCAAGTGGGGGAGGTGTGTCCTCGTCGTCGTCAGGTGGTGGGAAGGGGAAGGGTAAGGGGAGTGAGGGAGGAGGAGGAAATGGAGGAATACAGGTGGAGGTGTTCTTCACGCGCGGTGGGAGAGAGGTGGGAAGGTGGGATATGCATGAGAGCTTGGACTTTGAGAAGGACCTGCCGATTACTGGCCTGGAGGGCTTTCATGACTTGACGGTTGCTATTGGGACGTACGGGGCCGTTACGGCTGAGGTGATGTTGGACCGGAGCACGTGGCTATTCAAGCCTTGAAAGGGGACTGCAAGTACGGAAGGGGTTTTGGTGTGTTATTAGCAAAAGACCGCAGTGCTCTGTCGGATCACAACTTGAATGTCTCGAAGATATTGTTTCTGTTGTTTTTGAACAAAGCTCTTCTTTATAAAGCAAGATACGATATGCTTGGTGAGCCACGATCGTTTGCCCGAAGTCGACCGTCCGAGGGTGTACTGGGCAGCAGGTATGAACAGACTGGTGAATAACATTCCCAATTTTTAAGGAAGCCTGGTACACATTCGTTGATGGGTAAGTTCTGATGTTGCCTGTACTCAGACTTACATATCAAGCAGTCGATATTCAGGCATCTACATACATATCTTGAAGCGCAGATGTTGTCAACATCTCGATCAGATGAAGTAAATAGCGTGATCTTTTCCACCCTGGTTTAGTAGCACCCTCGCCTTCCAGCTCACGAACTATATGAAACCATCTCTGCGGTCCTGGAAGCAGACTTGCGTGCGTGTGACTTCTCCTGGTATGTCGTTGAGATTTTTGTGTTTTACAAAGTCGTTGGCTAGTTTGCTTTTGGCCCCTAACAAATCATTGCACCATGGTCAAAGGAAGGATTACCTTCCCGTATCCTCTTCTCCTTCTGCGGATTCCACATCTGAGCTTTCATGGTGGTATCCATTTGCTGCATTCTCATCAAAGTATCGACACATTCAATCGTCTAGACCGTCCCAATCACTCTCACCACCTTCACCCCCTTCAGGCTTGCTACCCTTCTTCCTCTTTTTGCTCTCCTTGATCGCGTCCCTCTTATTATGCTCCTTCTGCCTCTCCCACCCACTCTTGGAGGTAATCTTGGCCGTCTTCCTGGACTCCACACCTCCTTGCTTCAATTTCTTCTTGGACTCCTTGTTCACGTTGGGGAGCGCATCCAGGAGCCACTGGGGAACAGCAGACGCCTCGCCGGTCTTGCCCGCCTGCTTCTCGCTCATCGCGATGACATTGGCCACACTCTTGACGTAGGGGATATCCTCCTTCGTGTACAGCGTCACCGCCACACCGCCCTCACGCCCCGCGCGCCCGGTCCGTCCAGCCCGGTGCACGTAGGAGGCGGCGCTCGACGGCACGTCGTAGTTGACCACGCCGTTGACGCCCGCGAAGTCGACGCCCCGGGCGAGGACGTCCGTCGTGATGAGCACCCAGATCTCGCCGAGGCGGAAGCGGCGCATGATGTCCGACCGGAGCGTGTCCGGCAGGGAGGAGTGGAGCACGGCAATGCGGGACGAGCCGCCGGCCTCGATCGGGATGTCGTACTTCAGCTCATCGTGGAGGGCAGTGGCCCGGTCGATGGTCTGGGTGAAGACGAGGAAGGGCGGTCGCATGGGTGGGCCCGAGTCGTCTCCTGAGACCGGGTGGAGGAGTTGACGCAGGGCGAGAAGCTTACCGGGCTCGGTGGCGGTGTATGTGAGCTTGTGTGTGATGTTTGGCACTGCCGTATCCTTGAGGCCGACGACCAGCCGTACAAAAGGCTTCTCAGGAATGTCTAGCTTCTTGGAGTGGGCTTTGAGCTGATCCATAAGGATGGTCTCAATATTGGAGCCCATCGTTGCTGACCAGCACGTAAGGCTTAGTTCAGGGCTAGTACAGGCTGACCAGATGCCCATGGTTTGGTCCCGGAAGAGCTGGTCCAGTAGCACATCGGCCTCGTCCAGTATCAGCGACCTAACGTTGGGGAGAGTCTTACTCGACTTTCCCTTGTTGAGCAGGTTAAGGAGCAGCATAGGTGTTGTCACCAGGATGTCGGCCTTGGTGACAGGCTTCGCAGCGTTGTCGTCTTCGTCCTCGTCGTCCTCGGAATCGTCGTCGCTGCCTTCGGACTCATCGTCTTCGCGTGGCGGCTCCTCGCTGCCGGCTGTCCCATCCTCTAGGGCGAGTCGCATGCCCTTCTTCATGGCCACCACCTTGACGCCCAACCCAACAGTCAACTTTCGAGCTTCGTTGAGGATTTGGTTGGCAAGCTCCCGCGTAGGCGCAACAACAATGGCCTCCAAATCATGCTTCTTGCGGTCCTCCAACCCAGCGCGCCTCTTCATTATGCCGTTGATGGCGGGAATCAAGAAGCTGATGGTCTTGCCACTTCCCGTGGGTGCGACTGCCAAAAAGTCGACAGAGGCGGGAGAAGCATCCTCTCCCAGTGCATTTCCAAGTGCAACACCCGCATCCAACAGCGTTGGCAGACTAGCCATCTGCACCTCGGTCGGCTCACGATATCCTTGGGCATCGAGATTGTCCGCCAGCCGGGCAGACACGTTGTACGTAGACCGCAAGTGGCCAAAAGCTCGGAGAGGCTGGGGGAACAGTTGCTTATTTTTTTGCTTGGACTCTGCGACTGCCTTGGCCTTCTTCTTGCTCTTCTTGACCTTGGACTTGTTCTCCGCGCCGGCGGACAGTAACGTGAACTTCAAACGGTGAGATCGTAGCATCTGCCTGCATTCATCTTCATCCAGCAGCTTCGCCTTGGTGACCTTGGGCTTCTCGACCGGCTTGGGCTTTACGGTCTCCTTCTTCTTGGCGCCCTTGACCTCTTTGGGGGCAAAGAAGTCGATATCGTCTGCGTCGGAGTCGCTTTCATCGTCACCCTCATCAGCCGCCCTCTTCCGTTTCGTGCCCCTGTCTGTCCCTACTTTGTCGTGGTAGAATTGAGCATTGGTCTGAGCACCAGCTGAAGGGAGTTTGGTTGCTGCCGGGCCTGTCTTTCTCGTTTTGTTAATCCCGATGGACAGGACCTTGAAGATATCCATCGTGTAAGTGATATCCCGGCCGTGGACACTCGGTACGTTTCTGTTCGTCTCGGACGATCGTACGTGGGTTGAGGGAGTTATAAGACAGACTTGAAAGAAGCACGCCCATCCAACATGGCGCAAGTTTGACCTGTGATCGTCGAGAAATTTCGAGGAACTTCCTTATCGATAACAGATACACTAACATGATCAGTCCCCGCAATTCTGGACGGCGAGATAGACCACGAGTGCAGGTATTCCTTCTCTCCCCAGAATCATCTGCATCTAACAACTGCAACATGCCAGCAATAGCGACAGGAAGGTAGTCTCCAAACGACAACATGGTCTATGAATGGGAGTCGCATAAAGACGTACTGAAAACCCTCTACGTATATGAGAAAAAAACAATCGAGGAGATCATCACGCACATGCGCATACAACACAGCTTCACGCCAAGGCAAGTCAGCTACCTTCTAGAACTGTTCTCCGGGCTGCCTCGGCGTGTCTTCTCCCCTGCCGTACACAAACTCCCGGCCCCGTCAGCAGATCGGCCATCCAGATTCCCGGGTCGGGGCCGACGAGGCCGGGGACCAGCTTGGCGGTTTATCCATGACTCCTTTTCAATGCTCCCCTCCCAGGGCTAACACGCCTCTACAGCAAACGCGCATATCAAGCACAGTTTAGACGCTGGGACTTCCCATCAAAACACCAACCAGCCCTCAAAAATGACCAGCTTGTCGCGCGTGTCAAGGAGCTATGGGAGCACAACCTCTCGCAGGCCGAGATGCTGCGCATCCTGAACGAAGAAGACGGCTTCGACATCAAGTCGCGTGAGTTGAATCGCGTGCGCAGCAAGCACCGATGGTTGCTGCGGGTGCCCGCGGACAGGAAGAAGGATGAGGCCCAACTCTCTCCAGGAGGCGCTTTGAGCGGTGACGACCATGACGATGTCGATGATGATGATGATGATGATGATGATGATAATGATGAGGAGCTTATCACAGGGGAGGATGAGGAGGAGTCGCCACTAGCCACGCCTGAAGCCCCCGACCTAGCTTCACATCTCATGGAGGAGCGCAAGCGCAAGATGGAAACCGAGTCCGCGGAGCGTTGGGTAACCAAGAAACGGCGGCGGCGGACTCGGCAGTATGCCGGAATGCCTGCCGACCCACCTGGGCCTCCCCGTTTTCCCTCCGAGACAACGCTTGGCGAGAGTCAATTGATCCTCGGCTTGGACAAAGCGACGTACATTGCCGTCCGGGAGAAGTTCCAATCCATCTGCGAGGCCGCCGGTGTCGTGAAGAAGACGGTGGCGGGGCCCGAGGCGTGGGAAACGGCGAAGCAGAGCCTAGTCGGCGAGTTCTATCGGCTCCAGGATGTCATGTGGATCAACAAGGACAACATGGACCGGAAGAAACTCGCACTGGACGTCATCTGCTCGGACGTCACGAAGCGCATGCGATCCGGGGGCGATAAGGAATTACTGCTGGCTGATGCAAAGAACATCCTTGGTTTGAACCCCCAGGAGTCGAGGGAGGTCCGCGCCGCCTTTTACAAGATCCTGCAGGCGGACGGCTTCACCTCCAAGCTGGCCATGGGCCCTGACCGCTGGAAGGAGCTCAAGCAGAAGTGGATCGACGAGTCGCAGATGCTGCAGAAGATCCTCAGCAGGCTTCACGACAAGCACAACCATGAGATGAAGACCAAGGCCGTGGAGGCGCTCGCAAGAGATGTGATGAAACGGTTACGGGATGATCAGACCCGGCACAAAGGTGTCAAACAGAGAAAGCCTGTGACTTCCGAAGATGCCGGGGATGGCGACGGGTTCGAGGATAACCACCCTGGCCTGCATGTGATGGGAGAGGACGCCTCTGACTTCGCACCCGAGCTGCTAGTTCCAGCCGTTGCTAACGCTGGCCAACATGGCCACTCCCATCCTCCACGCATCTTGTCTGACCACCATCTTATCGATCCACACATGGGCTTGCACGTACCCATGGACTCTTCACAGCTTGGACCATCACTGCTTCTCAACCCAAATACACAAAGCCCATTTGTTGACCCCAGCCAACAGTATCTTGCAGGGCCGACACCACTGGCCGCCCCGTCGCCCTTTGACCCCTCTCAGCCCACGGCAGCACCAGCTGTCTTCCAAACAGTACCACCAACAAACACCGGAACGATACCGATCTACCTGCGGCTCGACCACGAAAGTCAGCCAAGTATCGTTTTCCTAACAAATCACTCAGTCGAGGCGCTTTGCCAGCTTGCGGAACAGAAGGTCCCCGGCTCAAGATGCGTGCGCGTGGAGGGGATGCTGAAGTTGCCAGACATGGAGGGCGGCCAGTACATCCCTCTGCAGATTCAAGATGATGACCAGCTGAGTGCGTATCTTGCACATGGGGGACCACCGACTTTCAATGTGCGATTGGTATATCGATCAGACTACTGAGCTTCCTCCGACTCCGGCCTAGCCTTGTCTGCCTCTTTCGTTGGTCCCTCCTTGACTGGCGCGTCGGCCATGACGGTGTCACCGACTTCATCACGGGCATCCTTCCCTACGGTGGCGTCTTCGGAATCTGATCCCTCCATCATCGCCGAGTCCTCCTGCTCCGACTCGCCGCTTTCTTCATCCGATGAAATGACTTGGACCGCGTCCTTCTGCTTCGCATTTTTATCATTTTCACCCAGCGTCATGGTCACATCTCCGTCATCTCCTTTTCCTGGTGTACTGCTCGGATCGTCTCCGCTGGTATCATCATCAGGGCGGTTCCTGACAGCGCCGCCTGCTTCCGATGTCTTCCCTGGCTCGTCAGTAGTAGAACCTTGTTGTGAAGCCTTTTCCTTATGAGGTGCGGGCTCTTCCTGCCGTTCTTTCCGGGCACCTTCATTTGCGGCGGACCTCCCCCTGTCAAACACCCCAGCAGCCGATTCAGAGACCTTGAACGGCAGATGCGGTGGTCGAGCCGACGGAGGTGCTGGGGAAACTGTGTTGCGTTGATCGGGGGATGCGCTACTTTGGTTGGCGAACCTCGCCGAGGTGTGTTGAGGTCCTGCAACCTGCGGTCGAGGCGGCTGGCCCTGAGCAACATGGCGCGCCTGTGGGGTAGGGTGCTGTGTATGGGGCCCAGGAGGTGGCGGAAACCGAGGATCGGGATGTTGATGCTGTTCGTGGGGGAATCCAGGACCCGGGTGATAGTAGTAAGGGTAGGACTGAGGGTTCAGGAGAGCCTTGTGAGACTCGTTGAGATGGGCAACCAGCTCATGCGCCATCGCTATGGCCCGCAACAGGTTGTCGATATGTATGGCTTGCGGTGCGCGGACCATGCTGGTGACCTCTCTGTGCACAGCATCGACGGTGTAGCCAGCGCGGTACAGCGGATGCAACACCTGCCCCTGCGGCGGAGCTGGACCGGCCTGTGGTTGTGCTGGCTGTTGCGGCCCATGTGGCGCTCCTGGACGAGGCGCTATGGGCCGCGCACCTGGAACTTGTGCCTGAGGTGCTTCTTGGAGATTAGGAGAACGGGGGCCCTGAGAAGGTAGGGGGTGAGGGTGGGGGTGAGGGGGGAAAGTAGGACGAGGAAGTGCCTGGTAGGGCCCAGGGGGGTTCGATGGGGGCCGTCCAGCTGTCATCTGATTCGCGAGCCTCTGGGCTTCTTGCAGGGCACTGTCCAGCCTATTTGCTGGTGGTTGCGCGTGGACTGGCGATGGTCCTTGGACCGGCGGTGGACCTTGGAGTTGCGGTGGCCCGTGGACTTGAGGTGGCCCGTAGACCTGTGGTGGCCCATAAACTGACGGTTGTCCACGTACTGGTGATGGGCCATAGACCGGCGGTTGCCCGTTCGGTGGCAGTTGTCCGTTGACTGGTGACTGTCCGTTGACTGACGGTTGTTCACTTCCTTGCGATCCCCCGACAGTCCAAGGACGTGGCGGCTGCCCCGGCGGCCCGGGCGAGACGATGGGCATTGGGAATGGCTTTCTTCTCTCCGAAGGGTGCACAAGGGGAACATCGGGCTGGGGCACCTCTCCGCCAAGGATTTCCTTCCTTTTCTTCCACCACGAGGTCAAGGTAGATGCCGATACCTTCCAGAATTTGGACGCCTCTAGGTAGGTTGGGGTCCGGAACCACTTCTGGGAACCGTCAGGCACTTTTCACACGGAGAGTCAGTACTTTCGTTGCGAGAATTCAAGATGGGAGGCACGGGATTTTCGTACTTGTCCTCGGTTCCTTCTCCACACAGCCTGCTTCGCCTTCTCGCCATTTCGCAGTGGGAGGGCGGCCCGGAATATCGCTCTCGATATCCTCGACGCGGTGGTGGATGAGCCACAGCAGGACCTCCTGTTTTCTCCTAATGTTGTACGTGGTCTTGGGGCGCAAGATGGCTTTAGGCTCCTTCCATGGCCGCTCATGGGGAGCCTTCGGCTTGGGGCCTCGCCTCTTGGCCGGAGGCAAGGTATAATCGCAGAGCTTGCCTCTTTTGCTGCAGTAACCACATGCTGGTTTCGCCTCGTCGCACTATTGGTGACTGCGTGAGCTTCATCTCCCGGGGGAATGGCTTAGCAGGTACTGTTGCGTACCTTCTGGCGAAGCCGTTTACACTCGCGACACCCGTTGCGTGACTTCTTGTGGCCCTTGCGACTTCTCCTGACCTCACTCACGCCTTCGGTCGTGCCGTCGTTCGCACCGTCGTTCGTGTCATTGTTCGTGTCCTCATTCCCATCTTCATCCTCGCTCTCGTTCGCGTCATCGTTCGCATCCTCATCCGCGCTGTCATTGAGGCTCTCATCCATGTCCTCGTTCCGTCCCTCGTCCGCCACAAGAGCTGCAAGAGCCGCAGCGTCGTCCGCCATTGTGGGGTTTCAGAGCGGATTGTGCAGGGAAACTAGCTTTCGTCGCAAAAAGACGCCTGGGCAGGACTCTAAACGCTGGAACATACACACACAAGCATTTGCCTGTATCTTTCTGATGCGCCGCTTCATGTTAGTCAAAATTCGAGTGCAGATGCAAGCTGCCGGGCCTTTTTCTTCATCATCATTCCTCCTCTTCTCATACTCGGTCTTTTCTTCTGCTTTCTTCGCGTTCATTCTGTATTCCCTCCGGCCTCATGCATGAGCAAGCTATCGGGACCGCAGGGGCTGCCTCCTTGGGGGCTATCATAGAGTCACTCGACACTGGCTACCGCCTACTTGGTCCCTGTGAGGATGCTCCTGGGATTTCAATGAGAGCAGTCCCCCATGAGTTCTCGTCGCTTGAACACCCTGGTGCCTGGCACCAAAACGTTTATGAGACCAAAGAAAAACAAGGAAGCCAATGTTGCGAATGCCACGCGGCAGGGTCATTTGATATTGTGAATACTTACTTACAATGTCGATCGCTCCGCAAAACCAGGTAGGTTATAGATCTAGATCGAAAGCGGCCGAGTCGACCCCGTTAACACGCTTCCCAGAGGAGCAAAGAAGGGCGGGAAAAGTCGTGCAGGCTGACCGCATTTTCTCGGCAAATCGGATGCACCAGTCGGCATAAAATACCATTGAGGGTTTGGTCTCATATGTTCCGACGAATGAAAC
This sequence comes from Cytospora piceicola, assembly GCA_023375675.1. Taxonomy (NCBI): domain Eukaryota; kingdom Fungi; phylum Ascomycota; class Sordariomycetes; order Diaporthales; family Cytosporaceae; genus Cytospora; species Cytospora piceicola. The sequence goes on along the minus strand of JALQBC010000014.1, from coordinate 146,524 downwards.
GAGCTCACGGATTCTACAGCCCCCGGGGTCTGATTCAAGCCACTCGTGGTCCGGCTCACAGTGACTACCCCTGTTTGGGTATGTCCCTCTTACTCCGCGGATAGTTGGTATACAGCATGAACAGATGTTGGGTATTCCTGAGGAAGAGCATTGTAAGCCGGCGTATGTTTTAGGGAGGAGGACTAATAACGATAGACTTGATCAAGGACGGAGAGGACACCTGCAGGCATACGTGGGCTGCCATCAGCCGCGTTTACTTTCCCGACTATGACCCAAGCAGCAGAGGTAATAATTTATGACAGTTTCACGACAGTGACTTGAGTGTGAATGCCTCTCAGCAAATTACCTTGGCAAGGAATACTATTGTTCCGTATGTCTGGCCATACACAGAGTAGTTTAGTAAAAGTGGTGATTCCGAGGAAGACGGCAAGGAGACTGCAATGAAGGGGGTCTGCAGGAGTCCCACGTTGAGAGGGCACAACATGTGTACTTCTGAACGGTACAGAAGTAAAACAGACAATAGAATTATGAAGCATGCTTAAAGAAAGCCCTTGTCAGACCGCAATAAACTCTGCGAAATGAAAGACTCCAAAATATTTGGTTTGTTCAGGTGAAGGGAAAGGCCATGTTTACGTAAGTACCTAGGTAGGTCACGATTGAGCCTTGACGATGATTTTCCCAGCGGCTGATCAATCAACGCTTGCAACTCATTCCTGATTTTTTTCATCCTTTGCAACTCATCAGCCCGCAACGCCGACTTCATTACAAAGGGAGACTCACTGAACGTGGAACTGAGACAAGAGACTTCATCTACTTCTCAGGAAGCATCAAAAAAAATCAAACAAAAATAAAAACCAAGCAAGCATGCTCCTTAGACAAACAGAGCCCGCGGACGCAGACCACTACATCTCGGCCGTAACCATGGGCTCGCCCGAGCCAACCCAGGACGCGACCGCCCCGCGGGTGGACCCGCTGGACGACGTCTTCGGCTCCGACGGCGAGGACCCGCCCTTCCTCGAGGGGGAGGACGAGCACGAAGGCGGCGGCCACGGCCCGCCGCAGGTCCACACGGTGCCCCGGGGCGACGCGTTGGGGCCCCGCGACCACCCCTCGGACATCCGCCGCCTGCGCCGGGAGCACACGACGGCCGGCTACCGCGACGGCATCACCGTGTCCAAGGCGTCGAGCGTGCAGGCCGGCTTCGACGAGGGCTTCGGGCTGGGCGCCACCATCGGCCTCAGGGCCGGCCACCTCGTGGGCGTGCTCGAGGGCATCGCGGCCGCCTCTTCCCCCTCCCCCTCCTCCCCCTCTGCCGCGGCGGCGGCGGCGGCGGCGGCGGGCAAGCTACTGGCGGACGCGAGGGCGGAGCTGGGCGTGCGGTCTGTGTTCAGCGAGGAGTACTGGCACCCGGACGGGACGTGGAAGTATGAGGTCGGGCCTCGGGACGGCGGGGAGGGCGAGGGGGAGGAGGGGGACTCGGAGGTCTTGTTCTCGCATGTCGCGGAGGCGCATCCGGCTGTGAGGAAGTGGACGGCCGTGGTTGAGGGTGAGATGCGGAGGTGGGGGCTGCAGGAGAAGCTGCCTCTGCTGGAGCGCCGGGAGGAGGAGGAGGAGGGCGCCGAGGCTGTGGCGAGGATGAATGTCAAGCCTCTGGTGCAGAGTCAGCCTGATGCCAAGGCTGCGAGTGATGCGCTGAGCTGGTGAGGTTGCATCCGAGAATGGCGCAGCTCTCGAACGCCATCAACACCGGACTCTGCGTTATCCGCATCATCTGCATCATCTGTACCATCTGCAATTGGCTCTTCCAGCTTCGGCCAGGCACCACAAGCCCAAGCCAACTGGCTTGGATGGGCGGGGTCGAACCCAGTCCTGCCGAGCGAGGCTCGAGTCAAGACCCGATTCGATTCGACTCGACTCGACAGCAGCTCTAGACCTTTTCAAGAGTCCGGTCGAGTATTGGAATTATTAGAGGAGGACGGCAGTAACGTGTCAGGTAAGCAAGTGATTGGTCGCATGATGCACCCCTTCCAAGGTTTCCCTGTTCCTATCTGAGGATCCTCGCTCACTCTTGCTTGCTGCAGGGCCACCAAGACACACCACCGAGACACACCACCGAGACACACGATGGCACCACAGGCAAACTCGCAGGGCTGACTGCATATGTCCTTCCCAAGGTCTCGCAAGTCAGCTGCTTAGAAGATGCCGACAGTCCTCTCCGATCTAGATGCCTTCGGAAAGCGCCACCGAGTCATCTGAACACTTTGCTATGTGGAAAAGAAGGGCCAAACGGAGAGGGCCCCAAGTACTGTGTAATCCCGTCTGCATCCGTACTTAGGTACTAAACACTCCCCAAGTACGGATCCGTACACAAGGGAGTCTACCCCGCCTCTAATCCCAACTCCATTCCATGCCAGCTGAGCTTACCACACACCTTTGACCGCTGACATATGAGCATCTGGGGTTGCATTCTGGGGAGGGAACGTTGAACTAAGCTTAGAACATCTGGAATTCTAGAAACTCGTTTATTATCCATGACGTCCCGCCCCATCCGGTCTTCTGCCCGCACAACCTTGTTCAGTGGGGTTTTTACTCTTTATACTTACACTACAATTGATATCCTCGACGCTTCGACACATCTATTTCAAGCTCCAAACCCTTAAGTGTTCAGTACGCCATGGGCTAGGAGAGTTACATAGTAATTTCAACAATCTGGGGGGCCAGCAGATTCCAAACAGAATAAACGCGACTTCCCACCACCGCCGTGCAACGTCCAACCTAAACCTCAGCTCAACGCACCTCTCATCCATGGCTCCAACGGCACAAAAGACACTGCTTGGCGATCTGCCCTCGGCAGCAGCAAGCCCAGCACACATACCCGGTGCGCTTCCCCATCCCCCGCCCGACCCTTCCCACCCGATCTTCCACTCGTAGCACCGTCCGTCCGTCCATTGCTGACCCCGTCCCGCCAGGCTATGCTCCCCACTACGAGAGCCCCTTCCACACCGTGGACATGAGGGCGCCGCATCTCCTCTCGGGCAACCTCACCTGTCTCGGCCGCCGCCTGGGCCGCCACCCCTCGCTCCCCCGCGCCCTCCTCGCCTCGTGCGTGCTGGCAGCCTCGGCGCTGGTGCTGCTGTTCCTCTGCGGCGCCGCGGCGCGCTCCTGCCTGCGGAGGCGGTCGCGGGCGAGGCGGTGCGGCCACGAGGGCGGCGAGGAGGTCACGAGCGTCGACGGGGGACGGAGGAGTGTGTGGCTCGTGAGGAGCGGCTGTCTTCTCCTGGCTGGGGAGGGCGACCGGGGATGCGAGACGGAGGGGAAGGCCGGTGCGGGAGGGAAGCCGCTCAGGGATGAACCGCTCGAGTATCTCCCTGGTCATCTGCGGATATAGCTGTGGGATGTTATGTTATGGCGATGATGCTTGCGCCTTGGAACGTGTCGGAGAAGGACGGGACGGATTTCTTTTTTGTTGTATTTCAAGAGGCTATTGCCTGCAGAACGGTGAGGCTCGGGCCAGTGGTTGAAGCACCGGCGATGATACCCAACGACTCCCATGGCACAATGGGGTCATATCGATGACTGAGGGTTCGACAGGGACGTTCACAAAAGGAAACAAGGCGATAGAAAATAATGACCATTATGAACTTCACAAGAATTTGAAGCCAAACAGTCTGATCGAATCATCGGCGTGAAATCGATAGCGTCTACATACAAGCTACAAAACACACAACTTGGACGTAATATATACTTGTATATTAGATTTGTCTGGTGCAATGATAGACCCAAGCCTGTATATACAATATCATAAACACCAGCTCCCTGATCTTAGAATTTGAGCATCTTGAGGCCCCACGGGGCAAGACAGGAGTGGCGTCAGTAGAACATTTCCTCGAAATTCCCATATAAATAGCCACAACACGAGCCACAAACTTGTCATCCGCAACCCCTACCCAAACTTCTTCTCAAACTTCCTCAACATCCCGCTCACACCCCTCTCGATCCGGCCGGCATTCTCCTCCAGCTTGCCCCTGACCTCCTTCTTGGGCTGGTACTTGGTGGCCTGCTCCCCCTCGGTCGGCCTGTACGCCTGTTGGTGGATACCATACTCGTTCGGGCCGTGGCCGCCGCCCTGCTGCGTCGCATACGTGTAGTTGGAAAACCCTCCAGGCGGGGGAGGCGGCAGGCCCGGACTCGCCATCGGCGGCGGCGGCGTGGGCGTGTGTACGCTCTGCGACACACCGGGCACCCCTCCGACTATCGGTTGCTGGTGATGCTGGTGAGGAGGAGGAGGCGAGAAGCCCGGGCTGGCTGGGAACTGCCCGAAGCCGTAGGGGCTCTGCAATGCCGGCGACCCCTGGACGGGCATGGTCACCGCGCGTGTCATGCCGGGATGGGCGACCCCCCCGAAACCCTGGTGCGGTGGCAACCCGGGGCTCTGGACCGGCGGGGCGGGGAAGTTCGGGGCGCCGGGCGGCATGTGGAGGAACTGCGGTGGCGGCACCCCTGGGCTCAGAGGGCTCAGGCCGGACGGCAGGCCTGACACGAGCCCCGGCGAGAAGGGCGTGTCGGCGTCTTGGACAAGGCGCGCGTGGAGGGGGTGGAGGTCGCCGTCTTCGGGTGGGGGGGTCTTCTCGCGGTGGGCGATCTGTTCTGGAGCGGCGGGAGCGGCGGGGTTGTAGGCCATTGGGGCGAAGCTGGCCGGGGAGGTTGCGGAGTTGGCGTCTTCGTCGTGTCCGGCGACGGCAGATACGGGCGGGGGAGCGAAGGATGGGATGTTGCCATTGGTCTGTGGGGGAGGTGGTGGCAGCTTGGACTCGGATAATGCTACATTTTCCAACCGCTGAACGAGGGGGTTTATCTGCGATTGGGAATGCTGTCTTCGCTCCTGTGGTGGTGGCGGAGCCGGTTCGTCTTGGATGTCGACCTGGTTTGGTGGGAGGACGCGCCGGATGCCGTTGACGAAGGACAGAGCATCCTGCTGGGTCCAGAAGTAAATGTCGAGGGAGTGAAGTTTGTAGTGATATATGTTCTCGTTTCGAGGGTCGTAGGTCGGCAGATGCCATTCCTCATGGCTGTCCACATCCCCAACCACAAGGCTGACCATACAGTGTTGTTTATAAGTATAGCTGACAAAGACCCTATCCAGGACTGTTCACGCGCACAATCAGTCGGGTCAGCTTGAACTCGATGCCTTGAACCAGGGACCAGGGACTGAGGGGCTCTCTTACAGCCGTCAAAGGCATCTTGCTCCTCCGAGCCTGGACGGTTTGCGACCTCTATGCGCGCCCTGCCATCATTCGCATTTTCAAACAGATAGACATATGAGCCCTTGTCGAATCGGTGGTGTGGAGGGTTGTCTGATGGCGGGCCGTAGTAATAATGGATGTCGCCAAACCTTTAGAGGTCACAGTCAGTGACACTGCGCACAGCATTCTCACCTAGAGCCGGAATATGGACTCCAGTCTCCTCATACATACAGCGTAGCCACGTTCTCCTCGCCCGGCCGGAGAGCCATTGTATCGCGACAGAGGAGCTCAGTTGGGGCTCGAGATGGATGATTAATAGTAGAGGGCAAGTTGCTTGCTTGCTCAACTCGAGGGGAGTGATCAAATATGAAGAAGTGATATATGACAGCGCATGAGAGGAAATGTCACGAGAGAGACACACGCCAGAAAAGGGTTTGAGTAGAGAGGGGGAAAAAAGATGAGACTTCACGACAACCTACTTTTAATACTCACGCATCACACTTCACTCCGGACGTGACTTTGGGCAGCTTGGATCTGCTGCTGCTTTGGGTGCTGATCAGAAGCGGGACCAGAAAGATGCAAAGCACTAGCCGACATGTGCAACTCTAATCTTCAAATCAACGTGCGTTACAGCTCTGGCAATCATGGCAAATCCCGGAACCGACATTTGCAGGATGCACAAGACTGGGTGGCTGTTGAGGTCGCCCGGCGCTTAGCAGTTCTCTTCTTGGAGGTGGCATTGCTTGATGGGTTGGCTGGTTGGCCGGTTGGCCTGGCCAATGGTGGGCGAGTGGGGTTTTGGTGTGTGAGTTAGGTAGTGAGTGAGTGTGGAAAGAAGTTATACAAGGATTAATTAATCACCTACCAAGTACATATGCTGATGCAGACCCCCTGCTGCCCCTCATTTGCTTGACCTACCGTCACCTACCCAGCTACTGGTACCCAGGCTACCGTCACCTAGCAGGCCTAGGTGCCGTTGGTCTGTGCACCCGAGAGAGACTGCCGCTGGCAACGTCCGAAATTTTGAGAGCTTGGGCTTTTGGCGATATGTAAATGACCCGCGATCTACGGAGTATACTAACATTGTGGACCATTTGAGGAAGAGACCCTTTGAAGGTGAGAACCCTCTCTCCTGCTCTCTGGAGGAAGAAGAAGAAGAACAACAAAAAACACCCCGCCGCATGTCGAGTTCCTAACATATCTCGTCAGCCCCGGACTCCAGTTGCGACCAGTTGCGACCATCCCTCTCCATCTGCGCCCATCACGCGAAGGCCGGCCTACGACACGACACAGATCCATAGCTCGCCAGAGGGGTCCCTCTCACCCAGAAGAGCGCTCCCTCCTCCTAAACCCGACGAAACTACTACCACCGACGGGTCCCTCTACCTCCAACACCTCCCCACCCTTTTGCCCCGAAACAACCACCAAGATGGGCATCCTAAACATAACAAACGCCTGCGCCCACCTGCAGAACTCGTCCCGCGCGCGGCTGGGCCTGACCTCCCTCCCCAACTCCAAGTACAACCTCCTCTTCTGCCTCGCCCTGCACCGCTCCGGCCTCGTCTCGAGCGTCACGCGCGGCGGGCCCCAGCCCCCGGCCCCCGAGGAGCTCCTGACGCACGTCCCCGAGCCCGTCACCTCCTTCAACGTCGCCACCCGCCGCCTCTGGGTCGGCCTCAAGTACGTCGGCAACGAGCCCGTCATGCGCAACGTCTCGAGCATCAGCAAGCCCAGCCGCCCCATCAACCTCAAGCTGCCCGGCCTCCGGAGGGTCGCCAGGGGCTTCGAGAGCGGCTACGTCGACGGCCTCAAGATGGGCGAGTGCATGTTCGTCGCCACGGACCAGGGCATATTGGAGGTCAGGGAGGCGCTGGCGAAGGAGGTTGGTGGTCTGGTGCTGGCCCGGATATCGCCCTATTAGGGCTGGGAACTTGAAGAAGCCGGGCGCGTGGGGTGGGGCGAAAGCTGCTGGGGATGGTTGTATATTTTTTTTGGTTGAGTCTTGCTGCGTTCCGATTCAGGAGCCTGCAAAAAAGTCCCATGGGGACCATATCGTGGTCGAGAAGAGTCTTCGAGGTTGGCCATCGCCAACAAGAAGACCTCTCCCATGTGAATGAAGCTCGGGTGGAAGAGCATATCCGGGGAAGATATCAAGTCGTGCGCGGTTGAGCACGGAAACCAACAACTCGTGGCATCTGCGGTCGACAGAGACGACCGTAGAAGGATCTAGTCACTGTATCATAAGGTCTATCTATAACAAGCACATTCGAAAGGCGGTAGGCAAGCATTCTATGCTCGTGGCCGAGAAACGGCGTGCGGCATGTCCCTGTTAAGCGAGAGTAAATTTTCTCCATTTTCGGCAGGTCTTAACTCCTGAGACACTGTTTCTGGAGTGTATCTCGAGTCTGATATATGTTTTTAGAGTGTATTTTCGAGTATAATACATATTTTTAGAGTGTATCCCGGGTATAATATATATTTTTAGAGTATATTTAAAGCTGACATATATATCGTAAGGTTTACTTCGACCCTCGACCCTCGACCTTCGAATCTAATTATAGCTATCTGTCTCTATATCGCCTTCGAATTCGAATACTAGCCTTCGAGTCTGATAGTAGCTATCTCTATCTCCTATATCGCCCTCGACCCTCGACCTTCGAGTCTGATCGTAGCTATCTCTCTGTCTTTATATCGCCTTCGAATTCGACCCTTAGCCTTCGAGTCTGATCGTCTAGCTTCCGCTACGGCTTCTGTTACGGCTTTTATTATACCTTCGAGTCTTTAGCTAATAGTCTTTTATTTAACTAACCGTAGCCGTATTAGTAGTGTTTCTAATATATTTTACGGTCGGTCCGCCTTAGAAGATCTACATACGATGCCTTTTACGGCCGGTTTGCTATAGTCGGCTTAGGCTATACCGAGTAGGAAAGGCGATACTAGGCTACGATGCCTTTTACAGTCGGTTTACTACAGAACACGTAACGTATAGCTATAATGCCCTTAATAGTCGGTCCGCCCCGGAAGATCTATAATAGCTACGATACCTTTTATAGTCGGTTTGCTACGGAATATATAACGTATAGTTATAATACTTTTAATAGTTGGTCTGCCTCGGAAAATCTACGATAGCTACGATGCCTTTTACAGTCGGTCTGCTATAGAATACGTAACGTATAGCTACGATACCTTTTACGATCGGTCCGCTGTAGAAGATCTATAATAGCTACAATACCTTTACGGTCGGTCCGCTTTACTATAGAACATATAACGTATAGCTACGATACTTCTTATAGTCGGTCTGCCCTAGAAGATCTATAATAGCTATAAGGCTTTTTACGGTTAGTCCGCCGTAGATATGTAAATATTATAAGGTTAGTTAATTATTTTAACAGGCACTTTATAGTATAAAGCTAAATCTATTTAGTTCGTTTCGATTTATATAAAAAGATATTACGCGCTATTATATACGATAAATACTTACTGAAAAATTATTATTTAAAAAGATACCCTGCTATATACGATAAATACCTACTAAAAAATTATTATTTAAAAAAATACTCTATTAACGTAATACTTATAAGTATATATATAAGCTACTTTAGTATTATAGCTTATATAGCTTTATATAGCTTTTATACTATATCTTTAAAAGTTATATCGAACCGGGTACTCTAGCTAAAGGTAATAAAGTCTACGGTAAAGATCTACTTTTCTAAACGATAGTTATAGTAAAGGTTATAAGGCTATAGATTTAAGCCGTCCGGCTTAAAGCTATTTAGTTTTTAGTACTTCTTTTAGTATAAGGTTAATATAAAGCTATTAAAGGTGTTTAGAATAATCTTTACGCCGGCCTTATCGTAAAAGTAGGTAGTAAACCTATAAGTCGTACTATAGGCGCTATAGTTATAATACCGGTTACGTACTATATAACCGGTTAAGACCGAATAGGGATTTTAGGAATTAAACGGTAGTATTTATCCTTTAAATATATTTAGGTAGCTAAGGTAGTTATTATTATCGATATAAACTATTATAAAGAAGTCTGTTTAAAGTATATCGGTAGTGTTTATATACTTAAAAGTAAAGTAACTATAGATAATAAATAAAGAGGAGTTTAAAGTAAGGATAATAAAGTTTACTAAAGTATCGAGAGACCGGATAACCGAAGAAAAGAAAAAAACCCGGCTAACGCAGTAATAGACGATCGTACTAAATCTTCCGAAGGCGATATAAAAGTCTATCTTTTAAGCTATACAGATTATACGCTTAAAGCTATATAGCGATAATAACTAAATCTTTTAACTAAAAGAGCTAACGTAGCTATAAAAGCTTATAAGGAAATAAAGGATAAAGCCTTACGTTATATTATAGCAGGCGTTATAAAGTAATAACTTAATACGTCGTTTAAAGTAAAGACAGTAGTAGTTTAAGTAAACGTAGTATATATCAGGTATATTACGTTCGAGTTTAACAACAAGCTATTTAACCCCGGCCTCTCCCGGTTAGCGCTATTAGGTATATAAAGCTTTATCAAACTTTTAGTTTTAACTAAAAAAGCGCTCGGTATTAAAGTAGTCTTTTTAGTCGGGATCTTTTTCGTAAGCCGACTAAAAGGTTTTATTAATAAGAAAAAGGTAAATACGGTTAACTAGATTTATTATCCTTATAACCTTATAAATTAATTCGAAAAAGAATTAGGTTAAAATTAAAGTCGTTATAATAAACTACGTAGTATTAAGTATATAATATAGTATATTCTATAGTAAGCTAAATAGAATTAGTATAATATCGATATAATAATATAAAGTTATTATAAGAATAAAACTAAACAGATTTATTAACTTAATATAGCTTAAAAGTTCTTTAAAACCTACCTGTTAATTTCTTTTTAATAAACTTTAAAGTTTATTTCTGTTTACCTATATATTATATTTAGTTATTATTTAAACAGTCTTAAATAAGACGGTACTTAAAACGTATATAATAGGCCGGTATAACTATTAAGTTACTATATATATCCGAACGTTTTTTATACTATTAGTTTTAGAATTCGCTTTACTACGTTATTACTCTTTTTAATATATTAAAGTCGTAAGCGTTTAAAAGTGCTTAAGTTAAACCTTTCCTTTATTAAATCTAATCTTACTTTTTATTATAATAAATTCCGACCGGGTTTTCGATATTACTTATATTATAACGTAGTAGTATAGCTCGAGGTATTTTAACTAGCCTTACCTTATATCGGATACCTAGTTTAATTAACTTTATAACCGCGTATACTATTAAATAGACTTACTTTTATATTATAACGCCGAGCAGGTAAAAGAGTTACTAACTATAATACTAGTATATTTTTTACTATTATAATAAATACGATATTATATACTAACTAGCTAATACTACGATATAATATATAATAAGCTTTATAGTATCGCGGTTACGTAGTAGTATACGATACGTTTTCGAGATAATATCGATTTCGGTAATTTTAGTATAACAGATAGTAAATATTTTCGGAAATAGCCTTTTATAGCTAGTAAAAGAAAGATATTAATTATAACTAGTATTATAAATAAGTTTAATATACCTTTTTAAAGACTAAAGGATACTACTACTATTTCCTATAGTAATACGCTTATATCGAATACCGCCGCTTACTCGGAAGGCTATACTAGATATATAAGAGGTAAAAGCTCGAAAGATAAAGGCTTAAAAGATAAAGGCTTAAAGACTATAAGCTAGTAAGAAAGTATAGAACTTAGTATACTGCCTGTTTTACTTTAAAAAGCTTTACTATATACGGCTAGATATTAGTTTTAAAACGTTTTAGTAAATTACTTAGTTTAAGTAAAATAACGTAGTCTTTAATTATATATCTTTAAGTATTTAAGTATTATAATTAAGAATAGCGTATAGTAATATACTAACTGCTTTAGATTAAGCTATCGACGTATTTCTTTCTTATATCTACTATAAACTATAACTTATAACTAAAAGTATAAGTAAAGGTAGAAATATTACTACTTTAAATAAAAGACTACGAATTAAACTTAATAAATATAACTACTAGCTACTATAATTAATAAATAAATAATATTTTATAAAGGTATCCGGGGGTAGTTAAAGGTAGCCTCCTTACTTAAATATAAGTAAAAAGGTTATATATTTTAATATACTATATAACTATAGCGTAAAGTAGAGTTAGCTACCTTTTAAAGCTATATCGCTTAATATAATTAGGTAGTAAAATAGTTACTAACTTTTAGTAACCGGTTTACTAACCGGTAATGTTTATTAATTATTTTAAATACCGGGTAATATTTTTACTTTAATAAAACTACGTATTAATCTATTACTTTTATAGTTTTATCTGTCTTTATTTACCTTTTATTTATTTTTTTTAAGCTAAGGTAGCCGATAAGGTTTATTACTATACTTGTTAACTATCTGCTATTAAAGCTTTCTCGGCTTTTATTTCTGCTTTTTAGTATTATCTTTATATCTAAACGTAAGGGTATTATAGGCTTAAGGTACTTAGTATCGCTTATACTAATAAGACGACTCGGTTATACTAAACTTAAATATAAGATAAACCGTATAGTAAATATAAGAGTTATTATAATTAAAGCTTTTAGTTTAACTTAAGTAGTTATATTATATTTATATTTATATCTGTTTCCGAGTACTTTAGACTTATTAACTGCTTACCGTAGTCGGTCTATAACAGACTTAATTATAAATATATAGGTAATATTATTATAAGTTTAAGTTAATTCGTCGTTTTATATTAAATATAATAATAAAAGGGGTTTATAATTAGATATTCTCTTTTAGGTTTATTACTAAGTAAATAGTAACCCGGTATACGGTTAGATTAATAATTAAAGTTTAACCTTTTATAGTTATAAAAAGACTAAGTATACTAATAAGCTATTCTGTTTTTTATTTATATATATATTTTTAAAGCTATAACTAAGCTAGGTATTTTTTTACTTTTTACTCGGTTAAACTAATATATATAAAAGACCTGCCGGAAATAGAAAAGATAACGTCTTTTACCTCGATAGCGATATCGTCGAGATATATTTTTTAAGTAGAGATTACGTTATAGGCTAAAGGCTATAAACGATTTAAGTAACCGTTTCCTTTACCTTTATAGTCTTATAGCTAAACTCTTTTATTAAGTTACTTTTTTCTATAAGTTTAATAAGGTTTACCTTTATCTTTTACTTTTACCTATATACCCTTTTTATTACCTATACCTTTTTCGATAAGGTAGGCGAGAGCTTTATAAACTAGATGTTATTTATACGTTAGATATTAAACCTTTCCGCGGCGATAGACGTAACGGTAATAAAGACTTTATTAAGGCTGTCTATAGTATATACTGTATTTATCTCTTTTACGATTTTAGCCCGGTTTTTATTATTACTTTTAAAGTATAAAAGTAACGGCTTAATATTCCGGAACTCGCGGTCGCGTAACAGGAGAATATAGATTAAAATAACGTTTATAAGCTAACTATAAAAAATAATAGTATAACGCTTACTTAACCTATCCGGTAGCGTAGTTGCTTTATCTTAGTTCGCGACTATTTAACGGATTAGCCTTTTTATATATTAGAACTTAGCTAAGTTTCTTTCGAACGCGTTTAAGTAAAGAAAGAAGTCTTATTTAGTTAACTTCTTTTAAATAAAGCTAAAAGGCTTTCCCTTAAAAATCGATTTTTAATATCTATAGGCGGCGTTTTAATAAGTTCTTATCTTAAACAGCTTACTACTTATAGAACTTAATAGAACCGCTATATATAGGTATATCGAAACGTATTATAGGTTATAAAAGAATACGTTTTAAGTCCTTTATTTACTACTTACTAGCTTTATAATTAAAGATATTATCGTAAGCTTAAGTTTTATTTTATTATTAGTAACCTACTCGGCTTACTTTAGTTTAAACTTAATTTAAATAAAGGTATAAACGCCTGTTAATATAGACTTAAACGCGGTAGTTATATTATTTTCTATAATAAGGTCGAGTTACTTATAGTTTTTTTAATATAGCAGGAGAGCGTTAATCGTTTTACTATAGTAAAGCTAGTTAAGCTAAAGGCTTTATATTAAAGGCTTAAAGAAGTCGATAATTAAGTAGGTATACGGCTTAATCTTTATAGGCGTCTTTTATCGGTCGGCGATAAAGCGTATAGAAAAAAGGTATAGCTGTCGAGCTTTTAGAAACTTAGTTATTATTATAAGGAACCTATCGTTACCGAGTTAATACTATAGCTTTCGTATTAACTCGAACTTAGCCTATTATTTATCGAAGTACTCGATCGGGGCCCGTTATATAGATAAGCCTTTTTTAAAGGTAGTTCTATAAAGCGTGAAAAGTGTAACGGGATAGTATATTACGTCGTTAATTTAACGTAAAGCTGTAAACAGGATTATTTCGGAACTCTTTATAGCGCTTTTATACTAGTAATACTTGTTTATAATAACTACGTTTATAGTAAAGTATATAGTCTTAGTGTTTTTTACTTTAAGGTATTTATTCTATAGCCGAACGACCGACTTTAAGTTTACTAAGAAAACGTTTATAGCTTTACCTTTACCGTTTTTAATAAATAACTTTATTTCTTTATTTTTATCCTTTTTACTTATATTAACTTTAATAACCTTACCGGATATATTATCGATAACTATTTTTAAGCGTTTTAGCCTTATAGTTATATTTATATCGTTCTTTAACTTTAAAACGTACGAATAAAAATCTATAAATCTAGTAGTTTTCTTTATACCTTATTTATTTACGTATATACTATACTTTTTACCTAGCTAATTATATAATAAGCCGAGGGGGATAACGATTAATATAGGCGAGTTTATAAGGTAGGTTAAATAGATAGCGTAAGAGTCGGAGAATATAATATACAGGTATTTAACTACGTATTCGTATTAAAATAGATACTAGGTATTATATATTTAATCTTATAAAAGGAGGTATTACCGGCCGGTCGTTTTATAGTTTCTTTACTTTTTTTAAATATAGTTTTAAAAGTCGGTAAGTCTAGCTTAAACGTAAAGGTATAAGAGTACTAGTATAGTTTTCCCGAACCCGACGCTTTAGCTTATTAAGGCATTATTAATCCCGGTTTTAATAAGCGATAATAAAAGACTATATATTATATATAGCTAGTATATATAGATAGGTTACGTAATACTTTCGATAATATACTTATTATTAAAGCGTTCGGCTATTTAAAAGAATCGGTATACCCGAACGATTAACCTTAAAGTGAATTTATCGAAGCTAGTATCGGTATCCGGCTACTTACTAGTATTATTTTTATTAGTAGTTAGGTTAATAAAAGTATACAGGGTGTTAATTATAAAGCCGGCGGAGCTGTTCGGTTAGTAAGGAATATTAAAGGTATTTTTATCTTCTCTTATTACGGTAGTATTATCTTTAATAGCGTTTATAAAAACAGGCGGATATAAAGTATTATAAAGAAGGCCGGTAGTAGTATCGAGCTAGTCGATAATATCGGAGGTATATTTCTCTTTTTTAATAATAACGATTTTATTACTTTTAATAACGGTAATACCCGGATTTAAGTTACTATCGATAAGGCCGTCGGTAATATTTAGCTAGTAACTAATATCGGAGGTAATAACGAAAGCACCGTTTTTTTATCTTACTATAATAGATTCGCTTTAAATAACGCTTATATCTATAGGCGGCTATAAGGTGTTAAAGAAAGAACTGTATTCGAGTAAACGTTATAAATAGTTAACCTCGGACTTATTAGCCTCGGTCTCTTTTATAGTAACGTTTATAATCGGGAATATAACGTATAGCGTTATAGCCGTTAACTAATTATAATAGTATTAAAGTTCGAGATTATAGCTATAGTCGGAGAATAGGGATATTATAAAAGTGTTAAAAGTATTATTCTAAATAACGTTTATATTATAAGATAGTAGGAAGGTAGTAAAGAAAGAGCTATTTTTAAGCTAGCGCGGTATATAGCTAAAGTCGGGTTTAACTTTATTTTCGGCCTTTTCTATAGTAACGTTTTCGATAAAGATTATAATATATAACGGTAAGCTTAGTAGTTTATTAAAATAAGGCTATATCTCGAGAAAGTAGCCGACGTTATTATTAAAGAGTATTATAATAAAGCTATTTCTAATTATCTTTAGCAGGTTAGTAAAAGACTATTTATTGTAAATATAATAAATATAGTAGTCGTTACCGTTTTCCGGTTTAAGTAAGATAATACTTATAGCCGTATTTTAAAAGATATCGGCAGTTTTTTAAAACTACTTATAAAGCTTATTATACTAATAGTAATAAGCGTAGCGTAATTCGTCGCCGGTTAGGCTAGGCTTAATAAGGATATTTAAAGCTATAATCGATATCTCTTAGCTAATAACGTATACGAGGGTAATTTAGTCGAGATTAAACTATATATTTTACTTTTATTATTTTTTTATAGACGGCTAACTTAAGTTTAAACTTACTATATACAGACGTTTTATAGTATTAAAAGAAAAAGCAATAAACGATAAGAATACCTTATTTACTAACGTAATAAAACCGTCGTATAACTTTATTATAAATAAAGTAAATATAAAGGTCGGTAATTCGTTAAGGGTATTTATTTAAATAGTAAACTATAACGTATTCTTACCGTAAAGTGTTAATAGCTTAAATAGGTACTTACGGTTTATAGAAGGTTTTATAATTATAATATATACTTAGCAGATAAGAAAGGAAGTAAAGGCTTATACTTAGCCGGAAAGTAGTCGATAATAATATAAAAGCTATTAAGGTAAGGCGGGTTAAAAGCGTATTATACTTAAGATATAAGAACGTGTTAGCTTAAATTTAAAAGCTACCGAAAGGTATAAAGACCGGATAAGTTCGAAAATAGCTAAATAACTACGACGAAGAAATTAAAGCTCGTTTATAGGTTATCGTGTATATACGGCCGACTAATTAAAAAGATATAAAGTTAATCGGAGTTTAAAAGTAAAAGTAAAAGTAAAAGTAAAAGTAAAAGTAAAGGTAAAAGTTAAAGTCGAAGTTAAAATAAAGGTTAAGGTTAAGGTAGATTTACGTATAAAAGGCTTAAGTACTTATTTAGGTAAGTAAGTAATTAAGTTTATATACCTTTAAAATAAATATAATACGGTTTTACTTTACTAGTTTTTCTATTAATTAGTAACTATCGATAAATATATAAAGAACCTTAAATATACTAGCTAATATATCTCGAAAGTTTTTTAGTACCGACTTATAATAAATCTACTTAGTTAACTAACCGGCGGTAATAGTTATATAAAACTATTAACTACTTCGGTTCGAACGTTTATATCGTTACTATCGTTAGCTATATTATATTACCTTTTTAACGCTAACCTTTTGCCGCGTCCTTTAAAGTTTAATACGTCCGTTAATAAGCCGTTCCTTTATTCTTTTACCCCGAGATAGTAAGTACTGCCTGCCGGTAGGCTGTTCTTTTATTCCTTTACTTCGAAATAGTAAATACCGCCTGCTAGTAAGCTTTCTTTTTATTTTTTTATACCGAAATAGTAAGTATCGCTTATCGGTAAGCCGCCTTTCTGTCTTTTTATTTTAAAATAATAAACGCTATACGGTATATCGCCTTTATACCTTTTAAGTATAACGTCTACTACGAAATATTAAATATCGTTTATCGATAAGCTGTTTTTTTATCTTTTTATTTCGAAATAGTAAGTATTATACGATATACCGCCGCCCTTTCTCTTTAGCCTTACGTTTATTTAAATATTAACCGGTAGATTTTCTGTATTAACTATATTATAAAAGCTATTACTATATTAACCGCTATTAGTACTATATTAAGCTTTTAAAGTAATATCTGTAGAAGTATAGCCGTTTACTTTAATATATATTTCTATTACTTTTCTCTTTACTATAATCGCTTATATTAATATAAGATAGGTTCTTTTACAGATTATAGACTTATCGGCTAGCTTTACCGTTAATAATAAAGCCTTTAAAGTAACTCTTATACGGTTATAAACACAGCTTTTAACTTCCGACTACTTACCGAAGTATATCGGTAATACTAAAAAAAATACTATAATAGTAGGTTTAAATACCGATAATTCTTTACTTAAATAGTTTAGCCTGCCTACCCGGTATCTACTTAATACTATACCTTACTTTAAATACTTTTTATATAGCTAAAACGATTATAAGTACGAGTATATCGCGGTTATAATACGCTTAAGCGCCGGTACGTTATTTTACCCCGGCTACGTTAAGGTATATTAATAATATTTAATAAAATAAGCCTGTTAGTAGTATAAATAAAGTAGGATCGGATATAAACCCTTTCCTAATAATATAATAACGGCGGTAAAAGAGTTTTAAGTTAATAAAGATAGTATATTAAAGAATACGTTTAAAAAGACGTATAAAATACTCCGATAGTTAATTTCTTTTATACTTTTAATAACACGTTAAGGTATCGAGAAATAAATATAAGAGAACCTTTACCTTAAAAGGGTTAAGATAACGTAAACGTTAAAAGAGCTATAAAGTATACGTAACTTAGTCGATTCGATAGTATAAGGAAAAGTCCCGGTACTTCCGGGCTTTACGTAGGCTTTAGTTTTTATAGTATAAAGTAAGCCGACTCGAAGGGATTATAACGAGGAAGATATCTTTAAAAAGACTAAATTATTAAACTAAGAAAATTATCGGTAGTAGTAACGTCTGTCGCCGTAATATTAAAAATAGAATAGCTATTTAAAGACTTCTTTATTTACTAAAAAAAAGGATAATTAAAGTAAATAATACCGAAATATACTTAGATAACTCGAAGCCGGGTTTTTTTTATAAAATATATATACTGTTTAGTTATACCGTTAGCTGCCGAATATATACCGTTATTACTATACTTACTTACTTCCGGTATAGAAAAATTCTATAAGTATATACTAATTAGCGAGATTAAGTCTTTTTAAATAGCTAACTTCGTAATACCTTTAATTTACTAAAAAATATTATATAAAGTATATATTTTAGTATTTTATAGTATAAAACGATTTAAATTAGATAAGCCGGCTTATAGCTTATAATAAGCGCTTTTTAAAGTAAGGAATATAGTAATAAACCTAAGCTTTATATAGGTAATACTACTAATATATACGTTAAATAGCTAATTTTATAATACGTTTAACTTAATAAGGAAAATCGTATAAAATGTATAGCGGTATTATTATATAGCTTAGAATAAGGGGAATCGGGTAAATAGGTTTAGTTATTATAAAGTTTTAGTTATTCTATCGAATTTAAGTAAGGCTATTATTTCCGAAAGTATTTTAACTAATCGACGGAAAAAACACGGCCTTTTTTAGGCTATACTAGGTTAAAAACGAGGTTTTTTAGGTTACTTCGATTAAATCGATTTAGCTTAGTCTTAATAGTAGAATAAACCTTTCGTTCGGTCCGGTTCGCTTAAAGTAATAAGCGATAAGCTTATTTTAAGCCGGCTATTTACCTTTAAAAGGCTCCGGGTTCGAAGTATACCTATAAAAACTCTTTACTATACTTTTTTAAGTTAAGCTACTTTTAGTTAATTATAAGAAATAGATTTACTCGTTACCTTATATTAAATACTTACGGCGTTAACCTTAGTTAAAACCTCTGCAGGCCTTATAAAGAAGTATATAAATTAAAACGAAAAGTAAGCTAATATAGCCGCGCTTTACCGGTACTTTATATTAGACTTTAGCTTAATAATCTGTAATATTTACGCCTTTCGATTGTTTTTATAGCTACTAAGCTCGAGGTTAGTCTTTTAATATACTAGTCTTATTAAGTTACTAATAAATAAGGCGATAATAAAGTAGTTATAAAAAGTATTTAAGGCTTAAAGTATTATAACGGCTAAGCTTTTCTTTATAGTTCGAAATAGTTATATTAAAGAAAGCTTTATTAGAATATTATTAAACGATTTACTTACTTAAAAAAAGCTTTCCGGTTACTTCGAAATAGTAATTAAACTTAAGCCTTTAAAAGCCGTTTATAGGTGCCCGAAGTAGGTAAGCTTTATATAATACTAACTTATCGCTAAATGTCTTATAATAAAGCTACTGCTTAAAGAACAGGAGCTCGGTTTTTTAAAAATATCGCTGCCTTTATTCGGTATTTAGAATATTATAATATAAGCTGCTATAGGTAAATTCGTTTATAACGTTAAACTCTTTTAGCTTTTAAATATTTATTAAAAAGCGTAAAGTTCTTAGTTTTTATCGAATAGAACTTTATTTATTTAAACGTATTTATTTCTTCCTTTAAAGCGAAGAGATTATAGCTCTTACTTAGCCCCTTATACTTTCTTTTATTCTAAAAGAGCTTTATAAAGAGATTATAGCTTTTACTTAGCCTTTTATACTTTCTTTTATTTTAAAGGAGCTTTGTAAAGATATTATAACTCCTGTTTAGCCCTTTATATTTTCTTTTATTCTAAAAAAGCTTTATAAAAAGATTATAGCTCCTGTTTAACCCTTTATATTTTCTTCTATTCTAAAAGAGCTCTATAAAGAGATTATAGCTTTTACTTAGCCCTTTATATTTTCTTTTATTTTAAAAAAGGTTCGTAAAGAGATTATTAATATATCTATCCTTAGTAAGTTCTTCGACTTATAACTAAAGCGTAGGTTTACCTTATTAGCTATTATATAGATAAACGAATACTTATAAACACTTTATATAAATATAGCGAAACCTTATATACCGTCGGCGGTATTAATGTCTATAGGCGTCGTTAGAAAAGACGAGACGTTTACGTTTATAAACTCGGTAAAATAAAATAAGGTATAAATATCTATAAGCTAAGCTAGAGAAGATAAGGCGTTTACGTTCGTAGACTAAGTAGGATAAGATAATATATAGATATCTATAGGCTAAAATAAAAAAGATAATACGTTTATATTTGTAAACTAAATATTAAGCTAGAATAAAAAAGACGATAAGTTTACGTCTATAAGCTAAACAGAATAAGGTATATCGGTATTAAGCGAAATACTTTTATATAAACTAACTTTATTTAGTATTAAAAGTTAACCTGTTTTAATTAACTAAAAAGGATATTATCTTAGTTAACCTGTTTATAAACTACGATTAGCTAGTAGTTAAGAATATAAAGGTAATCGAACAGATTACTTTATAGTACGCCTCGCTAGTAATAAAGTAAGCCGGCTACCTAAAAGGTTTATTAAACTTAAAAGAGGTAATCGTAGTATTTAAAATATTTCCCTTATAGCCGGATAACTATAGTATAATAAAGAATTATAAAATACCGGCTTTTTTACGTATAAAGTTTAATATAAAGTAAAAGGGGCTTTTATATAGCTACTAAGCTTATAGTTATCTCGATACTGTTATATATAATAGTAAGCTTATCTACTTAAGTAACGGTTAAAATAAACCTAAGGAGGTTATAACAGTACTTTATAAATAGCTTTATAATCCCGATAACTAGCTTAAAGAAACTAAAAAGCCTATTATTTATACCTATAATATCTAGCTATATATATATCCGAGCCTAATTAAGTCGCGCTATAAAAAGGTCTTCTTTTATTAAAGTAATAGTAAGTATAACTAAAGTATATTTCTTATATAAAGTACGAATCCTTTTATATATATTAAAAACTAACTTTACCGTATAGGTTTAATAAGTTAAGCCGGGTTACTCGAAGTAAGGTATAATAGGTAGTAAAAGATTAAATACGATAACTATAAATAAAGTAAGGTATAATAGGTAGTAAGAGGCTAAATATAATAACTATAAACTAAGTAAGGTATAGTAGACAGTATAAGGCTAGATACGATAACTATAAAATATATTAAGTTTAACCTATTTAACCTATTTTAAAAAAAGTACTTAGAAACTATAAAAAGGGTTAAGCTTTAGTATCTTATATAAACTAATTAGTTATTCTTATATCTATACCTTATATAATTCGTATTAAAACAGCCTATACGTATAAGGCTATTATATAAATAAAAATAATAGCTATAACGATATTATTAGCGGCTACTATTTATAAAACTACCTTAACCTAATAGAAATTAAGCTTATAAAAATATTTAGTACCGACTTTTAAAATATCTAACTTTAAAATATCGTATATAAATAAACGTAATATCTACGATTTCCCCTTCTCTTCTGTCTCGCCTTTTCTTACTCTTTTACTATTATTACTTTATAAGTTACTAGCTATACTTAAATATTATAATATAAAGCTTACGTTAATTTAATAACTACTTAAAAGACTGTTTTATAGGTATATCCCGAAGTTGCCGTTACTTTCCCTTCCTACTTCGTAAACCTAAAGATTAAGTACTTAACCGGGCTTCTTACGAAAAAAGGTACTTTAATACTAAACGTAGTAAATAAGGGTAAAGGTAAGAAAAAAAAAAAGGTCGAGTAAGAGTTTAAACTAAAAAACGTTTTAAACTAGCGAAACTAAAACGTTAAAGCTACGTTAGCTTAAGCTATAAGTATTCCTATTTAGTTAGTCTCTCTTTATACCCGAGTAACTAAAAACTTAGGTAACTAATAGCTAATAAAAATATAAGATCCTTTATAATAACTACGTCGCTAGAAACGGTATTTAAACGACTTATAAGCAGACGCCTATTAAAGAAGATACCCGGGAGGATATATTTTATAAGAGTTACCTGTCTTACTTTTATAATAATAAAGTAGCGTTTTATAAACGTATTTTTATAGCCGTCGTTTTTTTTTAGCCTTCGATAAAAGACTATATTAAGCGGTATATAGCTATAATAAATAGCGAGTTTAGCGTAAAGAAGAAAGTATTAAAAAAGGCCGAAAAAAGGCGTGCCGCCGCTATTACTACTGCTATCGAGCCTTTTAGTTTTTATTCTTTTACTAAGATTTCGAATAATAATCGTAAAAAGAAGGGGGAGGTTATAAACTTAAAAGATAAGGATAAAGATAAAGATATAGATTTAAACGAGATATTATTAATAGTAGAAAACCTTTAAGGTTAAATAGATAGGCTTAAAAACTTATAAGTTATCTATAAAATATAAGTTTATAAAAAACCTTTATTTATTTACCGGTACTTTTATATTCGCGATAGGTTTAATATTAAATATATAAATCTTATATTCGTTTAGCTACTATATCTAACTTCGGTTAGCCGTGTTAAAAGACTTTTCTTAAAAGAAGAATATTTACGATAGCTTTTAAGACTTAAAGTAATAATAGTAAATTTTCCGGATAGCGCTTAATATATAGCTTATCGTACGAAAGCTCGAATAAAGCTTTATAATAGCGGTCGGGTTATAGGCGGCTTTATAGGTGCTTTTACGTTCTCTGCTAAGATTTATAAGATCTACGAGATTTACCGAGATTTATAGTTTCCTCGAGATCTTAACGGCTTAAACCCGAGGCTTTAAGTCTTAAAAGGCCTATACGCCTACTAGTATTACGTCGGGTAAATATAATACCGATACTCGGGCAGATATATTAACGTCGAGTTATAACCTTTCGACGTCGAGTTATAACCTTTCGAATTAGGTTATAACTTACTATAACGTTATATATTTATAATAACGGCGATAATCGCGATAATAATAACGACGATAATCTAGTATCTTTTTAAGTCGCTTATAGTTTAATTATTAATTAAAGACTATAATAGCTACTATATTGTCTAATAGTATTAGCTTATACTAATAGAAGAGGCCTTTATTAGCTGGAGATTACGGCTAAAACAGCTTTAAACGCCTTTATAAAACAGCTTATATAGGTATAGTTAGCCTTTTTACCTTTTTTAGCTAGCTTTAGTAAGGCAGGCCCGGGGCTATCTTAAAGGAAACTAAGGGTAAGGCCGATAAGGTTACTTTCTTATTAAAACTTAAAGAGTACTAAGACCTTTTTAAACTGCTACTTATAGCAAATACCGAGACCGACGATATACTAAGCGATATATTAAGTAGTAAGTAGATAAAAAGCGTTAACTACTTTAATAAATTATTTATAGCTATACTTTACCTTTATAATTTTATCTTTATATTATTACCTTCTATAAATAAATATAGCTTATTAAAATATATACTATCTTTCTATATAGCTGCTTTTACCGGTAATTAAAAGTAGATACAAAACGTACTATAACAGCTATAACTATAAGAGTAATTGAAAATTTAAACTATCTTAAATCTAATCGAGCTTATTCGGTATATTCGAACTTAAATACGTATCCTTAGATTTATTAACAGGCTACTTAGCCTTTAGTATAGTAGTACTATCGGGGTGTTAAAGATAGCGTTATTAAATAAGTCGTTAATCTATATAGAGTTTAATGAGGCTGTCGGACGAATCTTCTTTTAAATTATTCGAAAAAGGCTTAAAGAGATCGAGCCTAACCTATTAATTTTCCTTATTTCGTTATAGAAAGAGGGTTTATTAAAGATACCTTTTAATACTAAGATCGAACCGGATAATTTAGTATTTTGCCTTAACGAGCGTGTTAGCTCCCTTTCGCAATAAGTACCTATTCTCTTTATAGAAATTGATTTTACTTATAAAACGAGTAATAATAAGATAAGACGTACGTTTACTTTAATATATACGGTTTCCGGTAATACTAACTATTACGTGTTTTTTAGTTATCTAAAAGTATTATAGTAAAGTGCTTTAGATCGACTTTACTTAAATCGTCCGGTTCGATATCGAATAGCGTATACGGTTTAAATATATTAAAAACCTATAAAAGCCGTATAAAGTGTCTGCCGATATAGTCTGAGTTATTAATACGATTATAGAATACTATATTTAAAAGCAGGTTATCGTTAAAAGAAACAGAATTAGTAGTAATAGCGGTAACGATAACGATAATAAGGAAGTTAATTTTCTTAATATTTAGTTAGACTTCTTAGATCTTTTAATCCCGAAAGGTATAACTGTAAATATTTTATATAAAAAGCTTCGCTTAGCCTTCGATAATACTGTTAAAAGCTAAAATAAGACCGATCGTTTTAAGTAAGAGAGGGGAGAGCAGACGGTTATAAACGTTTTTAAGGTTTTTATAATAGTTAAGCTAATTTATAAGTAGTATATAATAATATATAAATATCCGATAAAAACTTCTACTTAGCTTTTCTTTATTTATACCTATATTATACCTTTACTTACCTTCTTAAATCTTATTACTCGATATACTTTTAGCTAAACCTAAGCTTTAGTACCTACTATACCTTATTTATCGTCGAGTTACTCGATAATAGCCTAAACGATACCTTTAAGTACTATTTTTACCTTACCGTTAAAGCCCGAACCTCGGCTAGCCGGTTAGCGTTTAATACCTCCGGATAATAGAAGAATATATAGCTTTAGTAGGTAAAGACTTTAATAAACGACTTAATACTAATATAGAAAAGGTAGATAAGCTATAGCCGGTCGAGCCTTATTTAAATCCCTATCGGGTAGTAAAGGTAACGTAGTTTAACGATAATAGCGACGATAAGGCTAAACCCGGATATACCGGAATTAAAAGAGACCGGTAGCTTATATTCGAAAGATAGGAATATATACTATTATAGCTGTAAGGCCTTTAGACTTTACGGTATCCTTTTTGTTTTTTTTAACACTTAAATCTAAATTAGAATATATTCGAAGGTTATTAAAGCTATATACTACTATATATTAGTCCTTGCTTACAGATATACTTTATACCGGGCTGTCTTACTTAAAAGAGATAAGGTAGTTTATGTTTAAAATATATTAAAAGAATAAGTAGTTTACTTTATCGAAAGAGAAGGGCGTAGTCGTAATATTTCGTCTTACTTTAGTTCTTATAGTATAGTTTTTAAATAAAGTAGTTAAAGTTAATATAAAGCGAGTTATAATACGTATAGCTGCTATTATACCTTATAAACAGGCTGTATTCGATAAGGTTATCGAGCTAGATCCTACTTTATAATTACTACTTAGTCGAGAATTAAGCTTACGCTTTAAAGAGTAAAGTAATATAATCCCCTTCTCTATAAGACTTTATATAATTAATACCGATACTGTTTCCGACGCGACAGATAACGTATTATATACGGTATAACTATCTTTAAGTATACCGCCGGCTTAAAATTTTAAGCTAAGTTTTCCGGAAAGATCGTTATTTACTTAAATATTAAAAAAATATATATACTAAAATAGTTATTTACTATACCTTATAAGTTTATTAGCTATATAACGCGTTAGTTTAACCTTTACTTTACTTTATACGTTAGCTAAACAATACCTTTCTGTTATTTATAAACCTTACTTAACCTTTTAATATTATAAATAAATATAACCTCGGAGTAATTTATATAGTAGTTTTAACGCTTTTTTAAAGTATAAGACTTAAAGTCTATACCTCCGATAATACTATCGCCTGTAAAGAGATAAGCTAAAGAGTGCTCTAATAGGCTATTAATAAGGATCTATAAGAATTTCTTATCGTAATATTAGTGTCTAGCTAGTAATACTTAAAGGTACCGGATATAAAGTTATAAAAGCTATACTACTAATAGAAGAGACTTTTCGTAATACTATAATACTAAAAGGTCGATAGCGATAAAGGTATAGCCGGTAGCTTTACCGTAAGTCTTTTATTAATATTATATACGTATATAGCGTTATAGGTTCTATAGCCGTAAAAACGTTCTTTTATAAGGTATACTATCGAGTCTCTTTTTATAGTACTAATATATTACGTTTTAACTATCGTCGTATATAACGACCTTGTGTTTTTATATATTTTCCGAATAAACTAAGCTAAAAGCCGGCCTTTTAACAATACCCGGCGTTATAGCTAATACCTTTAACTACAGATGCTTGTTAAAGCGTTCGAAAGCTTTTAGAATATAGTTTAATAATATTTATAAAGGTCGAGATATAATAAATAACTAATAAGCTTACTTTTAGATTTAATATAATAATATTAGTTAAAAATACTTTAAGCTATTAACGTATATTTATAATAAAGCAGAACTTATAGTATTAATATAGTTATTAGGAATTAAGTATTATAAATTCGGGTTTCTTTATAATAAAAAGTGTACTTATCTTTTATATCGGAATATAGTTCGTAAATAGTATATTAATATATATAAAGAGCGAAAAGGTATAAAAATACTAATAAAAACGCCGAACGATATCCCTTTTAACTCTTTTACCTATTTAAATAAAAGTTATTCTTATAAGCGATATTAGCTAATTAATAAAATATAAAAAAAGCTATATAAGTATATATCTTAAAAGCGGCTTTACTCGTTTTATCCGGCTTTATTTTCGACCTTTCGGTCTGCTTTTAAAATAGCTATAATTTTAAATAAACTAAACGACTGTCTTTTATCTATAGTATATAAAAGACTATAAACTATATAATAGTAGTTTTCGGTTTATTCTTTAAGTATATAAAAAGAAATAAGGTTATTAATTATACCGATTTAAAAGCCGGTTAAGCCGGTTAAGTCTTTTATAGTTATACTCTTTAAGGTATCGATAATATAGATATAATAAAACTTCCGAATATTATTTTCGCCTCTTTTTAGCTTCTGCCGGAAAAGGTTTATAAGGTAATCGACGTCGAGCTAATTAAAAGCTATATTTATAATCTATCTCCTTTTAATAGCCGAAAGAATAAGCGTGTCTTTTTCGGACTTATTCTACTTCGAGTATAGGATAATATAGAATACCTTAGTGTCCGGGTATAAAGGTTTAATTTAAAACTATATAGTATTATCGACGTTATTATTATAAAAGGGGTTATCGTTTAATATCGTTATAGCTAGTATTATAGACGGGACCTACGGTATTTTAATATCGGTTTATAAAAGAGGTACGAAAAGTAAGACTTACGTAGAGGATACGAGATTTTAAACCGGCGAAGGCGATACGAGATAAAAGGCGATAAGTAAGATACGTGATTTAAGGGCGACGAAACAGAAGGCGATAAGTAAGATACGTAACTTAAGAGCGACGAAACAGAAGGCGACGAGTAAGATATATAATTTAAAGGCGACGAGATAGAAGGCAATAAGTAAGATATATAACTTAAAGGCGACGAGACAGAAGGCGACGAGTAAAATATATACCTTAAAGACGACGAAGGTAAAGATATACCGGAAATAAAAAGCTAAATAGTAGGAATATAAAGAACGTAACTACTTATAAGAAAGTTCTTAACGTATACCCTTATTTATTTTTTTTATTCGTAATACTATAGGTTTTATACTTTTATTTATTTATTTAAAAAAAATTAATACTAAAGTAGCTTAAGCGGCTAACCTCGAAACACTTTAATATTAGCCTTTTCGGTAGTTACTATTAATCCTACGATTTTACGTTTATTTTTTATAAAGTTATAACTATAAGATAACGGAGTACTATAGGCGGCTAACCTTATAATACTTTATTACTAAGTAATTACGATACTTTTAAAAAATAATTATCCTTATACCTTTTTATACTTAAAGTAGCTACCTGTTTTTATTATAAGCTTTAACTTAAAACCTTTATATTATAACTTTAAGAACTACTAGCTTATATTAAGTTTTATAACTAAACGGCTAACTTTAAAAATAAAACTTAATACGTTTTATAATTATATTATCCGAAAGTGTCGGTTAATCCTTCTTTTTATCTTTTATTTTTAACAGCTTTTATAATATCTTACCGCTTTAATATATTTTATAGTTTAAACTATAATAAGTATATCGAACGTTTATTTCGTAAGGATTAGTATAGACTTAAGGTTTAATATTTCGAATAAGCGAAGCTAAATCTTATATTTTTTCTTCGGTATTAGGCTTAAGCCTTACAGATATAACGACTTATTTTATAGTTTATTTATTTAATATTTTCGGCTATAATATTATCGAAGGAATTTAGTATTTATAACTATAATCTCGCCGGGTAGTTTATTTAACGTTTAAGTATAGCTGTATAAGTATAAAGGAATAGTATATCTATAATAATAAAGGCTTCCGCTTATAATCTTACCGGGTAGATAGTAATATCGCCGAATAGATAGTATTTCGCCGGTAAACTAAAGTTAAATCCTCGGGTATTTTATTTAAGATTCTTTAGTATCCGGTTATAACGTCGCCGGGTAAACTAAGGTTAATATCCCGGGTATTTTATTTAATTTTTAAGCTATAACTTTAAAAATAAAGACGAAAAGTATACTTAATAAAAGACTTCGACTTCGACTACGACCTTAAGAGTAGTAAGGTAAAGTATAGATATAGTTATAATATATTTCGCTATAGTCTTTATTTCGTTTTAAACTACCTATATATACCGTTACTTAAAGTATTATTTCTATTAAATAAGTTCCTATCGGTTAGTCTAAGTCTTTTTTACAGAAACTTATATCTCTGTATACGATAAACTAACCTTACTCGATAAGATAATATTTAAAAGTATAGCCGTTATAAGAAATATATTTAACTTTATAGCTTATACGTTTTATTATATTTTATAATATACGATAGATAATAAGTATTATAAAGATAGCTATAAACGGTAAAGCTAGCTTTTATAAAAGGCTTTAATAGTATAAGTAAAAAAAACGATATATCTGATCTTTATTTTAGTATCTCTTACTTAACTTATTAACAGTACCTTTTAAAACTTTATTATTAATTATTTATATCTTTTACTATTTTTCTATATAAGTCTTTTCGTTTTTATTTCTTTAAAGTATTATCGGAACTATTAAGCCGATACCTTTCGAGTTTTTAAAGAAGGAAATAAGGCTTATAGCTTCTTAACTATTATTAATAACCTTATATATAACCGCTATAACTATATAGCCTTTTAAGCTATATATAACTTAAACGTTTTATAGCCTTTTTATAAAATAGTCTTTTACTTTATCCGTTTTACCGTTTCTTTTAAGAAGAATAGTATAGTTAAAAACGTTAAAAAGCGTTTTAAGGTTAAATATATTAATACGGAGAAGAAAAATATACTCTATACTATCGTATATGTTATTACAGATATAGCTAGGTTACGTTATATAAACAGGTTTAATAAGCTTAAAAACGGCTTAATCGACGTCGATAATAAAGCTATAAGCGATAAAGCTATAAGAGATAAAGCTATAAGCGATAATTCGACTAACTTTTTTAAAAGAACTATAAATAGTAACTCGACTAACGCTTTCGAAGTACTTATAAATAATAACTCGACTAATACCTTTATAACTATAAATAGTAAGTCGACTACTTTTAGAATTTCTATAAATAAAAGGCTAACTAATACCTTCGGAATTATAAATAACGAGTCGACTATCTTTAAAAAGCTTATAAATAGAAGGCCGACTAACGTTTTCGGAATAGCTATAGATAAGAGGCAGACTAATACTTTTAATAATACTTTTAGT
This sequence comes from Cytospora piceicola, assembly GCA_023375675.1. NCBI lineage: Eukaryota > Fungi > Ascomycota > Sordariomycetes > Diaporthales > Cytosporaceae > Cytospora > Cytospora piceicola. The sequence continues at coordinate 116,814 of JALQBC010000014.1, read as the reverse complement.
AAATAGTTTAAACGGCCGGGCTTTTTTAGTATTAATACCGGAAACAGTTTAGCCTTTTTTTTTAGTTTTTCGGCCGAGTTATTTATTAACGCCTGTTAGGTTTAAATAAGTTTTTCTATAAAAGAGTTATAACTTTACTAATATAAAATAGCTTTCGGAAAACCTTTTATTTAGCTTCGATAATAAAGTAAAAGGTTTAAGTATAAATATTATTTAAAAGGATAAAATATTAAAAAGCTAGGCTATTACTTATATTAAAGCCGGAAAAGCTATTAAAAAAGTAGCTTTAGCTAAAACCGACTTCGATACTTTTTATTAAAAACGTATAGTCGAGGTAGTTAAGTTTATTAGCAGGTCTTTCCGTATTTTTATAAAAGTAGCGATAATATTAGTATATCGCTTTTATTTAGTTTTAAAAGCTAAAGCTAATATCGTATAAGACGATAATAATAACGGGTAAAGTAAAAGAGACGAAAAAGATTTATAAACCGGGTTATACTTTACGTTTACTTTTATAATACTTTTAACTTATAAAGATAGTCGTAAGAAATATATAATACTAGTTTTATAGCGTAAAGCGTAGATAATTTAATCTTTTAGCTATTATTAAGTAAAGTATCTGTTATCCTTTAGTTTCCGTTAAAGCTTTCGGCTTTAATCTACTTACTTACTTACTTTCTTTATTTCCGTTAAAGCCTTCAGTAATAACCTACTTACTTAATTATTATCCGAATCCGCTAAAGCCGAGTAATATCTACTATCCTTACGATCCTAACTTATAGTCTGCCGTAGTATTAGTACTTACGGTATTTATTAGTAAGGTTTTTACTTTAAATACCGATTAGTATATACCTTAAGTAACTTATTAACTACTTTAACCTTTTCTGTAGCTATATTTACTATACCGGCTATAATTATTAGTATATTATCGAAAGTCTTATACTTATTAAACTCTTATTATATTTTACTTATAAGTAAGACGTTATACTATATAGATATCGGGTAGCTCGAAGAAAAGTATATATTATACGCGGCGAAATTACTTATTTCTTCTTAATAGTATTATAAGTCTTTTATAGCCGCGGAAAGGTATTACTTAACGTATATAGAATCTCTTAAAAAAGCTTATAGCCGCTATAATATACCTTAACGACTTAATAGCTATATCGTACTAGCTCTGCTAAATATTAAAAACCGCGACTAAAGCCTTTTATAAGTATTAATCTAAACGATACGCCTTTTACTAATAAACTATTAGGTCTGCTATTAATATATAGCGGTAAACGTCGAGCTATTCTTTTATATATAGGTCGTTTATATTTATAAGCGTATATAACCTTTTCTTTTCTTAGTATTTAAAGTATACTTTAACCTTATTTTTCGCGGCTGTTTTATTTTAAGGAGGTCGTCGATAAAAGGGGCTGTCTTAAAGGCTTACTAATCTAATTATAGCAGTATTTACTATAAGAGTCGCTTAAGATATCTCGGATATATATTTTAAAGTATTATATATATAAGACGTTTCTTTCGGCGCCTTAAATAAAGACTTATCTACTTAATATTATATCGTATAATCGTAATAGTTTTTACCGTAGTTTATAGTAGGAAATATTAAAGTAAGCGAAGGTAATTATCGTTTATAGGAATCGCGTTATAAGTTAACGCGTTATAAGTTAGTACGCTATAAGTGTTTAAGTAAGCTTTTATATTTAAATAGTTAAGGTTAAGGTTAAAGTTAAGGTTAAGGTTAAGGTTAAGGTTAAGGTTAAGTTAAAGTTAAGTTAAGATTAAAGCTAAGGCTAAAGTTACGGTTAAAGTTAAAAACCTTTTTTATCGGCTACCTATTACCTTTTACGATCGGTTTACGCCGGACTAGCTAAAACCTAGTAAACGAACTTTAAGTTAATATTAAGGTTATCGGTTCGAAATACTACCGGGAACTGTATATCTCGCTTAGATTAAGTAGGAATAACGGCTACTTTATAGTAATTAACCCTATTTATTTAAGTTACCTTATCTCGTACTATATAATACTAAAATCGTATACCTTATACGATTTATTCCTATAGGTTAAAGGTATTATAAATTTAGTTACTAACCTGATTAACTAACCGCCTATACACTCGCGTACGTATAAGTAGTATAGCGCCGTTATATAAGATATATTTAGTAAAGATTAAATTACGACGGGCAGAAGGCTTACTTTTAAATAAAAAACTATATAAGATATTAGCAGACAGGTTTATAAATCTGTTATTTAAAACAAGGGTTATCGTTACGCTTATAAAACTCACGAGAATCGAAAAGGCGATTAAAGCGATATTTAAATCGAGGTCGTTAAATAGCGCGGTTAAAGCTAATATAAAGCGCTATATAATTAAAGACGTTATACTATAGTTTTATAAGAAAAACGTTTATCGCTTACCGTAGCCGATCTTAATTACCTATTATAATTATTATAAAACGTTAACAGTTATATATAGCTAACTAAACTAATATCGTATTAAGTACGGTATATATATAAAATAATATATACTTTACGAAAGGTATATAGGTAAAAGAGATAAAAATAGTAAGAAGAGAAGCGTAACTTTAAGTATAAGCGTAGGTGCTATACCGTTTTAAAGGAGTTTTAAATCCTTAAGCCCGAAGGCCTAGTTGTAATATTATTTAGGTAGCGGTATACTAGCGCTAAAGGGTATATTATAAAAGACCTTTACTTTTAATTAAAAGGTAAATTATAAAAGACCCTTACTTTTAATATTATAAATCTTAATTTATTCTTAGTTTAAAGGTTCTTATTCGAGGTTTTTATTCGAGGTTCGAGGTTCGATAAAGAAAAGGTCGAAGCTCGAGGTAGGTTAAAGGAGAGGTTTTTAGTTCGTTTCTCGGTTCTGTTAGCTTATCAAGTTAATAGTTAGTAGTTAGTTTTTTAGTTTAGTCCGGTTTAAGTTTAGTTTAAAAGTATTCGTTAATAACAAAGATAGCGATTTATCTCGATATACCTATAAAACAGACGCCTTATATACTAGATTCTATCGCTAAATAGTATAATACGCTAGATAGATATATAAACTAGGTATAAACGAGGCGGAAGTATATATTATAGCTAAAGCAGGCGTTCGAAGCGGCTTATAAGGTAAAAACGAATAGGTAAGCTAGTATAAGTAAAAAGGCGAGAGTTTTATAACGTAAAGGCGTGTATTTAAATAATACTTTACAGAGGTTTTTTATACTTAAATTTATCGTAGTACAAGATTATAAACAGTATTATACTACAACTAAGGCCGAAAGCTTTAAAACTTCCTGCCTTTTATTTAGCCGGACTCCGGCTAAACTCCGGCTAAACCGATTAAAAAAGGCTTCGATAGCCTTAATTAGTATACGCACTATATACGTATAAGGCTAGCCCCGCGTAATATATCCTCCGGCCGGACCGATTAAAAGAGGCTTCGACAGCCCCGATTAATATACGTACCGTATACGTATAAGGCTAGCCTTACGTAATATACCCGGTAGGTATTACGACTATAAGCAACAGGCGCGTTAAATAGCCTACTTTATAATACTTTTAATTTACAAATATATTTTAGTTTCGTTATATAATAGTATTATTCGAAAGCCTTAAGTTAAGAGAATTATATAAAGCAGTTCGTCTGCTATAAATTAACTATTATTCGTACGAAATACTATAAATGTTATATCCGGTAGCTTAAAAAGACGATAGTAGTCCGACCGGGTTAGACTAAAAGCGGTATATAAGCTAAAGGCTACTATAGGTAGGCCTACCCGCTTAATAATGTCTTTTCTTTATTATCCGTATATATTATAATATTAATATAAAAAAGAACGGCCTTAAAAAAAGTAATATAAACTTTAAAAGGCTTAGCCTGCCTTTTTAATTTATTTTTTCTCTTCTAATTATATTTATTCTCTAATTCTTCTTTTAAACCGTTAAATCGATTATCTATAATATAACTATCGTCTCGAAGGTATAAAGAATAAGTATAGAGATCTTATCCCTCGAAATATTTAACTTGTATTAAAAGCGTTAATTACGATACTAAACAGAAGCCTTAAGGTAATCGTCCTCCTTTAAACCTCGCTTACTCCTTTTAAACCGTTTTAATATTAATTATCTATAACAGAAGACGTTAACGTTAACGTTACGGTTAAAGGTGCTTAACAGAATAAGTATAACGCCTTAAAGATATTAAACTCGCTTTAAAAGCTTTTATTATTATATTAGATAAAAGCTTCGAAATAGTTATACCCCGCCTTTTAAAACCTTACTTAATCTAATAGTATTAATAATATTATAAGATTAATTCTTATAATCGGGCGCGGCTACTTTTTATATCTCGCGTATATATCGAGCTATTACTTAAGATAGGGATTATAGCTTCTTTAACCTATAATTACTATAGATCTATACTAAACTAGCTACTATAGCTAATATTAGAAAACCCGAGCCTGTTACTTATAGCTGCTTTACCCGGCTACCCTATTACCCGAGCTTATTACCCGGGCTTAATACCCGGCTCGGTTTATTAAAGATACTATAAACCTAGCCTACCTAGCTGCCTTTATTACTTAAGCCTAACACTCGGCTTAAAGAAAGTATCGTCTACTAGAAATACTATAAACTTAGCCTGCCTAGCTACCTTTATTACTTAGGCTTAACACTCGGCCTAAAGAAAGTATCGTTTACTAGAAATACCGTAGACCTAGCCTACCCGGCAACCCTTATTACCCGGGCTTATTACCCGGGCTTAATACCTAGCTCGGTTTACCGAAAATACCGTAAACTTAGCTTACCCGGCTACCCTTATTACTTAAGCTTAACACCCGGCTTAAAGAAAGTATCGTCTGCTAAAGATACCGTAAACCTAGCTTACCCGGCTACCTTTATTACTTAAGCCTAATACCCGGCTTGGTCTACCGGAGATACTATAAACTTAACCTACCGACTGCCCTTATTACTTAAGCTTAATACCCGGCTCGGTCTATTAGAGATTTCGTAGACTTAGCTTTTTTAGCCTTTAAAAGATTATATACCTTTTCCTTCGAACTTTCTTATATAGTATAATAAAAAGTTAAAATATAATACCTTTTATCGAAGAAATATAAAACCGACTATCGTATTTAATTCCTCCTTTCTTCTAATATATATTTAATAGTACTTTCGAAGCACGTATAACTAGTTTAAATAAATATTAACTATATAAAGACAACTTTATTAATAACGTTTTAATCTTTTAAATTAAAACTAATATATTTAGTAGTAATAATATCGATAATAAAAAACCTCTCGACTTTAGCCTTACTATTATATATAAAACCTTTAAAGCTAAGGCTAAAGCTAATAATACTAATACTATAAACCGCGTAGATAATAGCTCCGATAAAAAAGAATAGAATAGTATTACCGATAACCTTAATAAAGTCGTATTATAAATAAAATCGTATAAAAAGATAACCGAGTAAATACTATCGGCCTAAGTCTTATTAAAAAGAACGGTACGTTTACTTCTATTACTACTAAAAAGCGTAGCCGCTTTTCGTTTTTTACCTTGTATATATCGACCTTTATAAAAACTCCTAAGTTTACTAAAAGTAACTTTACTTTTATAGCTAGTAGTAGTTATAAACGTAAGACAGTAAACTATATTAATAAACCTTTTATCTAACGCTTTAGCCGCACTATTACCGCGGTTAAACGAATAAAAAACGACCTTAAACTTATAATAACAGTATTAAACCTTAACCTATATATATTTTCTTCTATATTAATAATTCTAAAACTTAAGCGTTAACGTATAGCGAATAGGCTAAAACTGCTTATAATAAGCTTAGTTATAAAATAAAAAATAAAGATAGGCGCCGGGTAACTATCCGATAAAAAGTATAAGGTAAAGGATATCTTTCTATTACGGCGGTATAGAATTTATATATATAGTTACTTTTTTAAAGAATATAAGGCGAGTAATAAAAAAAAGGCTAATCCCGGCTACTACCGAGAAAACTACTGCCTTATAAAAAGGTAAGCTTAGTCGTAAGCTTAAAGATAATATTAATAAAGTCGAAGCCGAGGATAACTAGCCCGGTAAAGAGTATAAAGTAAAGGATATATTAAATAACGTCGATTTAAAATTAAAAAACTTATACCTTAAGTAGTAAAAGGGCTATAGCTAAAAAGATAACACTTAAAACCTATACCTTAAATAGTAAAAGGGCTATAGCTAGAAGGATAATACCTAAGGCCTAAAAAGACTTTATATACGCCGTTACTTTTTTAAAGAAGAATAAAACGAGTAATAATTTTAAGAAAACTACTGTTAATAAAACTACCGGCTTAAAGGTATATCCTGTTAAAGCTATAAGCCGTATTACTTATTATAGTCTTAACACTATCTTTACCGTTAATACGATAAAGGTATTAATAGTATCGGATCGGCTTAAATAAAGGATATTAATATTACGGTATACGCCGTAGTTTTTATTATAAAGATATTTATCCTTTTTATATTAAGGCTATTATAAACGCTAAAGATAACGACAGTATTACTTTCGTTTAAAGCTTATAAGTAATAACTATTATTACTATAGTCGGGGTATTACTTATAAGTTAAATTAGTAATAAACTAACTACTTTTATTATATAACCGAGGTATATAAACTATTTAGTAAAGCGATAATACGTTAAATATAAAAGGTTATTAAATAATAAAATTAATTAAGCCTTTAATAACTTTATATTTTTAAATATAGGCTAATTATCTTTTATCCTGTTTAAACTTACGGTATAATTAAATTCTAGTATACCCGAGATATTCTATATCCGACCTATCGGAAACGTAAAATATATATACTAAGACTATAATTATCTATACTAATAGGTTTAGTATTTCGCTTTTTACTTTTATTTTATCTTCTTGCTAGTTTTTAGCACGCTAGTATTATTTTACAGCTAGACTTTACTATTACTAAAGCTTTTTAGTTTATATTTTACTATACTTTATTTTTAACTTTATATATTTTTACTTTTTTATTTTTAGTCGGAGATTAAATATACGCTATTTAAAAACTAAGTAAGTATATAAGGTTAGAATCTTAGCTACTATAGCTATTAAAAACCGTTTACTAATATAGGCTTCGTTAAATTTAATTATACTTTGCCGCCTTTTTTAATATTTATACTTATCTCGATACGTACTTTTTAAAATGTTTTCCCGGTAAAGCTATATCGAATCTTTAACTAAAACCTATATTAACTACTAAAATACTCCTAATATAGTATCGTACTATAAAAACCGTTTACTTTTAAAGCCCGACGCCGACTTATAAAAATAAACTAAAAAGGAGCTGCTATTATACGTTACTATATATAATATAAGGATACCGTAAAAGCTTTTTAAAACGGCGTATAAAGAGGTAGGAAAGGCTTTAGACCTAAACCTTAAGCCTATACGCTTACTCGCTCGAGATTAGTATAGCTTATAAGTTAATAAAAAGGCTATAAAGGTATAGATTTTCAAAAGTATTATCTGCGAAATTATTAAGCGACTATAGCCGGCAGCCCTTTTTATAGCGACCGTTTAAGCCTTTAAAAACGACCTTTTTTACTTTTTCTTTTACTCTTTATAGTAAGGTAGTACGTTTAATATTATTAACATCGCCGCCGTCCTGCTTACTTATTAAGTAATAACTATATTTAACGCTTTTAAGTCGTCCGTTTTAAACCTTTTTAATAACCTTAGCTTCTTACTACTAAACGACTTTAATAGTATATCGACTTTTCCTTTAAGCTAATAAATAGACGTATACGTTTTTTAATACGTATCGGACGTAATAAACGTGCCTTTTATCGACTTTACGTCAGACCTTACTTATAGCCGCTCTGTCTTTAATATACCGGAGAAAATAGCTATACGTAGCTTCGTACGGCCTTTAAAGCCCTATAAGCGTAAAAAGGACCTTAAAAGCTTAATGTTTTTTATTTAAAAGAACTTATTATAAGCTTAAAAGTTACTAATAGACTTTATCGAGGTTATTAATATTAAGTATCTTAACGTTATCGCTATCTTAATAAATAATAAAGGAAACTAAGATACTAAGGAGGCTATATAAGTCCTCTTTTAAAGTATAACCGATATTAATAAGCAAACGCTTATAATAAAAATATACGCTATAGATACTCGGTAAACCGCTTTTAATTAGCTCGACGTTTTCTTTAAGATTATTAAAGATACAGACCGGGTTAAGAAGATAATAGATAAGGTAGTTAATAAGATAAGGCGCTTTAGTATAATAGTACCCGGTAACGATAGTAATAACGGTAAGGCTTCCGATAGCGTTAAGTATAAAGGCGCCGGGCGTAAAGGTAACGGTTAAAGCTATTACAGCGACGTAATAAAGACGTAATACCTTAAAAATAGCTACCGTTAAGCGATAAATATAGTTAAAAGTAGCTATATAAATACTATATTTAACTTATTACTAGTTTTATTAAAGCTGTAGTAATGTTTTTAGTAAGTATAAGTAGCTTTATACGTATAAGGCTATTAAGTAGTGCTTAAAACTTTATATATATTATACTTATATACTCTTACTATAATCTTTTATCGTTAATTACTTTTATATATCCTTTATAGATAGGCTGTTTTTTAATAACCTTCGACTATCTTACTTTAGATTTAAGCGTTATATAGTAAAAAGTATCTACTCCTTTTAGCTTTATCTTCGTCGACTATAAATAGCGTTTATCGAACAGGCTATTTTTATAATATAACAGGCTAATAAGTGTTCTTTCCGATCCTCGGTACTTTTAAATATCGCTTTAAAGTAAAGACTACTACTTATCGGGGTTTCTTTCTTAATTTAATATATATTAGTTAGTAATATATTATCCTTCTATCGGGTTTAAAGCTTAAAATATTCGACTATACCTTCTTTTCTCTTTATATAAGCTATAAGCCGTTACTTTTATAAAGTTTATTTAGAATTATATACTATAAATATCTCGAGGTATAGTATAATAGTAACAGGTTTAATTAGTTAAAACAGGAGAGAAAACAGGTAGTTAAACTAATATTAAGTATAAATATTATATATATATTTAACTTAAGTACTTAAACATCCGATGCTTATACTATAAATATTAAGTATAGTACTTATAGCGTTAATCCTTTTTAAATTCGGCGTAAGTTATTTAAGTATATAGATATATATATATTCCGTATATTTATTATAAGTAATACTACTTTCGAGGCTTTTAGTAGTTTTAATAAGTATAGCGATAACTATACGGAATTATTAATAAGGGGCTAAGATAAGAATATAAGTATAGCTATTTTAAGAAGTATCCTTTACTTTATTTTTCTTAGTTTTAACTTATTTTATCTGTTACTTATTATCTAAATACGATACTTATCTCTTTAAGCGTTATATATAGCTAATCTTAGCCGCTTATTATAATCCTAAATAACTTAAGCTATAAAGGGTTATTATTTATTCGGGCGATAGATAAGCGTCGAATTCGTTAATTAAAACTTATAGACCTTCGGCTATCGTTAAGCTTAAAGCCGAAGACCTTCTCCCCGGATAGCCCCCCTTTTTCTATTCTACTTAGCTTTCGTTTTTTAAGTAAATAGATAGAAAGGATTTTAAGATTTATAGTTAATAACCTAGCTATACGTAATAGTAATAGCTAATCCGAGACTGCCGATAGCTTATACGTCGTAGTAAACGACGGCCTAAATACGTTATAAACGCTTCCGATAAATATAAGTATATTAAGTTGTAAACATATTAAACTAAAGACTTTTAGATAAGGCTTTACAGAGACTAATACCTTCGAAACTAATCGTATTAACTAGTTTAACAGTAGTCTTACCTATAATAAAGATATCGGTAAAGATAATAACGTTTATAGCGACTTACGGCTACGAATAAGCTTAGCTTATCCGACCTATAATAACGTTTTTAAAAGGGACTTAAAACAGACATCGAATAAGCTTATTATAATATCTAAAAGGGTTATTACGATAACCGATAATATCGCTATAATAACTAAAACGATAAAGAGCCTGCTTATAATAGCCAATACCTAAAAGACTATTTTCTATAAGAGCTGCGATCTTCTTTAAGGTTAAGTTAAAGAACTAGTAAGTTCCTTTATATTATAAATACTAATCGACTTTCTACTAAGTAATATTACTTTATACTTAAACACCTTTATTAATAAAAGCGGTAACTATAGCTAAAACTAAGTACTACCTTTAAACGATTCTAATTCTTTTTAGTTACTATCTTTTAATACTTTATAAGATATTAACGATTAAGGAAAGGCTATATAAAGAACAGGGAAAGGGGGATATAATAGTAAATAAGTAAAAAAGAGTTTAAAGTTATTCTTATATTTTATAACCTATATCGGTCGGTTATAATAAAGGTAATAAGAAAGCGGCTATTATAATATATATAAGAGCGGTCCGGAGGGGAGGGAAAGTAAAGGGTAAGGTATAAGGTTAACTAACTACTAATAAAAGCTAAGTTAGTAACGACTAATAAACAGATTCTGTTATTATTAACTTACCTTCGATTACGATACTTATAATATTTAATTCAGAAAGTATAACTATACGAAATATTTTAAACGAAGATTAATTAGAATTAGACAGTTTTTATAGTAAGGAGTAACCGACCTGATAAAGGAAGATAGTATATTAGTACTATATTAGATATCTACTATAAAATAATATATATAATAACTTTAAATATCTGTTATTACTTAGGTAACTATTACGTTAATACGTTATACTAATTATACGACCGGTTTACTTAATATCTACTGCACTTATACCTTTAGTTTTAACTAGTTCTAATAGAAATACTAACTAACTTAATACTTTATAACAGTATTAGGTATATTTATTTACTCTTTTTATAGTAAGTATATTTAATTATTTTTAATATCTATTAGCTAAGAGTTTATAGATTAATTATTTACTTATTATAACTTCCTTTACTTTTAATACTAACTCTATATAAGCCTAAAAGATAACGCCTAATATATTTTTAAACCGTAAGTCTACCTATCGTACCCTTTAATCGGTACGATATTAATATAATATTAAAGGCTTCGGTTTTTCTAAAGTCTGCTTAAAACGTAACTAAAGGAATATACCTAAAGTTAGTAATACGATTTCCGGGTAACCGCCGCCCGATAAACTATAAAGTCAGGTAATTAATAAGTATTATTATAATTATTACTATAATAGTTATATCCCTTTTCTTTACCTTTCTTTACTAATAATATTAAAGCTCGACCTACCTACTATAAATATAGTTATTCGTAACTTATAATAAAACGCCCGCTTTCGTTTATAAAGTATAAGTAATAGGCGGGGTAGTTATTAAGTCGAGAACCTTATTACCTTACTTACGTAGATTATAAGTATTTACGCCCTCGGTTTTTACCGACAGTATATAAAAGATAATAGTCCTTTCGTTAGCTATTATACTAACTTAAGGTAAGCAGATAGTTTACAGATTAAGTCTTATACTAGTAATACCTACGCTAACTATACGTATTAAAGGAAGGCTCGATATTATTAGTAGCTTACTATCCTTTTTAATACGCTATAACCGAAGCAGGTTACTATTTAATAGGTACTTTCCGCGCCTGCTTCTTTTATCGTTCTTATAATAGCTTCTGTCGCCTTTATAGTAAACGACGAGAAAGGTAAAAATAGAAATAGCTAGCCCGAACCTTCTACGCTTTTTCCTTTTACCGTTTTTATAGTAGATAAAGAAGGTAAAGACAGAAATATTTAAAGTATTTAAAACTAAAATATACTTTATAATAATAAAGTTATCCGGGAGGTTAAAAAAGTTTAACGGCTAAAAAAGTATTAGCCCTTTAACTTCTAATTAATCGTCGCTTTTTAAAAGAGTGATTTTAGCTTTTAAAGTATAAACGTTAGTAAAGACTAAGGTTTCGAACTAATAAGTACTATATCGGATAGGGCTTTTACTTCTTTAAAGGCTAAAAAAGACGAGGCTTATACTCTTACTAAAGCCGAGGCTAATATAAACGTTAGTAATAATAGTATAAGACGTTTTAATTATAGTTTAGAGTAAAGACGTCGCCTTTTTCCTATTATAGAAGAGTAAACGTAAGTGCTTTAGCGATAAATACGATAACTACCTCGTTAACGCTTTATATAATACCTCGAGTACTTAACGCCTTAACGTAAAAAGGCAGCTCGTCTATATTTTTAGTATAAGAAGATACCGTTATAAAAGTACGATAGTAATATAGGTTAGTTATAAGTATAAGACCGGTTTAGCTTACTACTCGAAAATATTATAACGATATAGCTACTAAAGACCGGGAGATTAATAACTATATTATAACGGTAAAAAGCCTTATAGTAGTAGCTATATTACCTTAATAATAATAAGCTTTATTTTTAAACTCTTTTATTATATATATAACCTAATAGTAAAGCGGCGTACTTATTATATTCGAGGATGTTAAGCGGAGCTATTAGATTTACTACCTTCCGGAAAGCTTAGGTTTATTACTAGGTTATTACTACATTCGTTATAAAAACAGATATTTCGTACGTTTTAAAATAAATTATCTAATTCTTTTCGTTTAAGGATATCGAATAATACTGTTTTAAAACAGAACTAACGTTTATTCGTAAGTTAAGGGTATTATAAAGTAGGCGGCCTGTTATCTGATTACCCCGCCCTATACTTTATACCTTATCTACCCTACTATATACACTAAGAAATACTTAGGTACTTTTTATAATCGGTCTATATACAGACCGAATAGAAGAAATAATATTATTGTATATTATAGGCGAAGGACTATACGTATAAGGCTAATAAATTTAAATAATATAGGCCCTTTTTATCCTTTTAAAATTAAATTAGCTTAATATAACTTTTTATAATCGGTCTATACAGAGTTCGAATAAGAGAGGTTTATTATTTAAGGTTAAGGTAATACGACTTAATCGTTTACTTACTATTACTATTATATTTATAGTCTAACTTTATAGATATCTACTACGTCTAGTTTTATTAAAACCGCCTTACTTTTATAATTATATAAATTACCTAGTATTAATTATCGAGTATTTATCTTATACTAATATTTTATTAAGGAAAATAATACTATTACTTTATTAAAGCCTTTACGTAAAACCTTAAGCTAAATAAATCCGACTAGCTTAAATATTAGCCTCGGGCCGATAAAACGTTAATAGTATAACGAGTAAGGCTTAAGCTTTTCGCGATTATTTACACCGGAACTTAGATAATACTTCTAGTATTCTTATTTAATTTATCTGGATTATTTAAAATAGCTACTTTAAGTTTTTTAGTTTTATAAAAAATACTACTATACTGTCTAATATCGAAACGTAACGCTTTAATAACCTTACTTTTTACTTTACAGATAAAAAGCGGCGCCTTTAAAATCTCGAATTTTATATCGCCGAGAAAGAGCGTAATATCGCTAACTATAAAGATCGGCTTTTCGAAAAAGAACGTAATATTAAGGCTAAAGATAAGCAGCTATATAAGAAAACTCGTATCCTCGAGCGGAATAAAGAATATATCGAGGTATATAGTATCGAAGTAACGGAATAAGAGCGTTATCTAATAGAGGTTATTAAATCTATTTTAAAAGGCTTAACAGACGCCGAGTTATAAAGCTTTTAAGCAGAGCGGGATATAAAGATTACTAATAAGGCGGTTTCGGAGGTAAGGGCTAAGTTATAAGAGGTCCGAAATATTATAAAGAACGTAGTTAGCATACTAAAATATACTAGTTCGGGGTTAAGTAACGATTAAAAAGATAACCGGGAGCTTAATATTATTATATTCAAGAGGTAATTATATAATCGTATCGGGCGATAAGGCTATATCTAAAAAGCTTTAGATAATCGTTAGGTTTTTAGACTAAACTAAGGATATTCTTATTACCCTACCTTCTAATATCTACTACACCTTTTACTCTTTACTACGAAGCAGTCTAGCTAATTTACCTTAGCTATAACTTAAGATAAACTACAACTATTACACGACCTTCTACTCTGCCGACCGCTATACCCTTTACCGTAATGCCCTTCCGATTATTTTTAACCTCTAACTATAATACCTTCGATTGCGATATCTTCCTTTACCGACCGCTATCTTTTAACCGCGATACCCTTAACCGTAATACCCTTAACCGTAATACCTTTAACCGCGATACCTTTAACTGTAATACCTTTAACCGTATTACCTTCGACTATAATACCTTCGACTACGATATCTTCCTTCTTTTACCGACCGCTATTCTTCGACTACGATACTTTCGACTACAATACTTCCGACTATATTACCTCCGACCGCGTTACCCTCCTACGATACCCTTTATAATACCTTTAACGATACTTTCGATAACGCCCTTTACAATACTCTTTAACTGTAAGCCTTTTTAACCGATTACGATAATATCTAGTATAGCGAATAAGATATTAAAATACTCTACGATATAGTAGTAATAGCTTTATACTTAATTTAACGCTTAAAGATAGCGGTATATATAAAACGGTTTACTAGTTACGGCTAAATAGTTACTTTTAGCTTAACTATACCTGTTTTTTAAGCTTTAGCTTTAATCTTTTAAGATTAGGTTAGATTAATTTAATTAAGTTAAAAAAACCCGAGAAATCTCGTTTTTAATCTAATATAGCTTTAAAAGAAGAGCTATATTTCTTTTTCGTTATACCTTTTTATTTTTAGTCCGTTAAAATACTACCGGAAATCTTTATATATATACTATAATAAAACAACTAGCCGGAATCTTTATATTATATATTAGTAAACGTTAAGATAAAAGTAAATAATTATTTTTATATTAGTACTTACTTTTCCCGAATAATTAACGTATTCTTTTTTATCTTTTTTAGTTTATTAAATAAAAATAAAATAAATATTAGTCTTAAAAAAATCGCTTTTAGCCTTTTACTTATCTTAATTACTATCCTGTCGGCCTTATCCTTATATTAATCCCTTTATTTTCTAAATAATCCTTTAAACAGTAAGCTTAATAAAAGGCTTTTTATTATTATAAGGAAAACTAACGTATAAGACTTAATACTTATACCGCGTTTACGCTACTATATCTTAATACCTTTATCCGAGATTATTTTTTAAAATAAGTAAAACCTTATTATATATTACTATATTAAAAGAGACGCCTTTATTATTTAAAAGAAGCTACGATACTAGCTTTGCCTTTTTCTTACTTTTCTTTTTATCGATTAGATATAGGATACCCCTTTTATCGAGCTCTTTTTAAAGTTAAGTCGGCGTTTAAGAAAAAATACCTTTTTTCGGCTCTTTTTTTAACTATAACGGCTCGATACTAGTTTTTTAATACGTAGGAAGCGTACGCCTTTTTATATAAAAGATATCTTTTATAATATTATTTAAGAATTTTTTATCCGAGCCGATAAAGATAAGGCTTTTAATAAGTATACCTATTTTTAGCTATTTAATAGAAACGCTTAGTTTTAACTTTTTATTTAAGCCGATCGGGATAATAATTATAGCAGGTATACTTATACTACTTAGCTACTTATTTAGTTTTTATCGTAATTATACGGTAGTACTCTTTTAAAGAAGCGTTTATTTAAACGGAATAGCTATTAAAGCGACTTATTATAGTCGGTTTTTATCCGAATCGAAGATAGTATATACGCCCTTATTCGAAAAGCTTATACTATAAGATAGCTTTTACTTTAAAAGGATAGCTATAAGGATATCGCTTTATAGCTAGTTTATATAAGAGTCGATAATAGCGTATATTCTTATTTTATTCGAAGAAAAGCGCTTTTTATTTAATAAAAGAACTATAAGTACGTCGCTTTATCTTTATAACTAGTTTTTCTTTTCGTCGATTATATACTTAGCTACTTTCTTCGAGCGGTTTTCGAGTTATAGAAGTTTACGTTTTAGCAGGATAACTATAAGGATATCTGTTAATAGTCGGCCGCTTTTTAAAGGTATTACTAGTATATAGGCTTAAATATATATATTTATAGTTTTCGGGAAAGTCGAATACTTTATCTTTATATTTTATATAATTAACTTAGCTAAATCCTTCCGAAATAACTTACTTAAAGCCGACTATATTTTCTTATACTTTATATAGGTATATAAGCCTTAGTAGTTTATCGCGATTATATTAAAAACTTCGGATAATAATATACAGTACGCTTTAACGTTATATCGTAAGTTATTAGTTAAAACGTCGGCGATTAGTAAATAAGTAATAAAAGGTTTATATTATTATACTTTTTAGCCTTCGCTTAAAAGGATACGCCGGTCGACGATCTACTAACGAAGCTCCGGAACTGTTATATCGAACAGGTTTTTCGACTTAGATAAAAGCTATATATACTATATTACGTTAAGCCGGTCTTATTTTTAAAGCTCGGATATAATATAAGCTACGACGATACCTTTCTTTATTTAATATTTAACCTTTCTTATACGAAAGCGGAGATTTTCGATTATTATATCTACGAAACGTATTAGCTAGTCTACTAGTAGGTTATTCTATAGCAGTTTAAACTCTTATATCGCGAAAAGGACTATTAAGCGGCTACGGTTTAACTTATTTAAGATCTTTCGTTAATCGGTAAAGCGGTCGAAGGTGTTTTAAGTTAACAGGAATATCTTTTTAGCCGTCTTCTATACAAGGATATTTCTCGATAGCGATAGTTTTTTTCGGTTTTCCGAGTTTATAATTACGTTTATCGAAGGTGTATAGTTATATCTCTCGAAGTATATAGTTATATTTTTCGATATATATAGTTATATTTTTCGAGGGTATATGTTATACCTTTCGAGGGTATAATAAAGTAGCTTAAAAATAGTAAGAACTCGATATAAAAGACCTTTATAGCTAAATTTAGATTTCTCTATATAGAAGCTTTAATAATAAATTATTAGGTACCTTTATTAAGCACTTTTTTTAAGTATCTTTATTTCTATATTTCTAAAGCCCCGACTAAGAAATATATTCCGGTTTATTTAGTAATATAAAATTATTAAGTACTTCTATTAAGTACTTTTATTAAGTATTTTTATTTCTATATTTCTAAAGTACCGACTAAAAAGTATATTCCGGTTTACTTAGTAATATAAAATAGCTAATACTATTTTCTAAACGCTTTCTTAATTTCTTAACTTTACCCCGTTTTTTACTATTAGATAGATATAATAATAACGGAATTTTAGTTTTTAAGCTTACTTATTTTATTTACAAACTAATATTTTTACGTAAACCTTACTTAAAAAATCTTAAAGATATTTAGATTTTATTAGACTAATTCTTATTAAATTAATTTTTATTATATAAATAACCTTAATCCGATATTAAACCTCCGGCTATTATAAGTAAGTATATAAGTAATATAAAACCTTTTCTTCTCTGTCGCTACTAATAATATTTAAGCTAAACTATCTTTTAACTTTAAAAAGTCGGCTTTAAAACCGACCTTTTAAAAAGAAGACGAAATAGCTAATTAATCTTATACGATACCTTATAAGTTATCGATAATAAGCTTTTTAGTCTTTATTTCGATTATTTAATACTAACTATATTTAATAAAGCCGAACCTTTAAAGAAAGGATAAGATAGCTAACTAACCTTATACGATACTTAACGAGTTATCGATATAAACCTATAACTAAGCTATTACCTTTACTATTACCTCTGCCGTTACCGTCGCCGTTAAGTAGTCTTTTTATATCCGAAGAGACGATAAGCTAGCCGACGGCCTTTTATAGTCTTAGTAAGAGATAAAAGATAGATTCAGGGTATCTGTATAGCTAAACTAAACACGCTTTTTTAATAAAGCCCTTAAGTTAATAAACTAACAGGCTTAGCTTAAAAATAACGAAATAAATACGTTATTATAGCTTTCTTAATAAGGATATAGTATAAAGTACTTCCTTTTCGAAGTACTCCTATTATTAATAAGCGTATAAGAAGATATTATCGCTTAGTTAAGCTAAGAAATAAAAGATATTAAGTCGGCCTTTATTCGTACCGCGGTTATAAACCTGTTATCTGTCGGTTTATATTAAGCTTTAATCGTTAAGTTTAAAAAGAAACTTTTATACTTCGATACGATATCGGCCTTATAAAAGCTATATACTGCCTTTACTTAAGAACTTTTTATACTTATTTTAATAGCTACCGGTATCGATATTTAATTCTTACTTACTATAATTATCGACGTGTTTTAATAACTAAATAAGTAAGAGTATAGACTTTTTATTACCGAGATATAGTATAGGATTGTTTACAAAGGTAATCCGACGGCGGTTATAAGTTAAAGTAAAAGTATCGAAAAGGTTGCCAAGCTATAAAAGGCTGTAATTATCTAAAAGCTCGGCGATACTAAAGATAAGGATAAGCCTAAGGGATTATTTAAGCTTTACGTTTAAAACAACTATATAATTATTGCTAAAGTATATACTAACTAGAAGGCTAACGATAAAATATTCTTAGTCGTTTTTAAGGATATTTTTACGTTTAAATTAAAAGACTATATATTTCGGAAGAATATTTAAGACGATAAACTTATACCCGGCCTTTTTAAAAAAGAGTATAACGAACGCTTTAAAGTTATTTTAAATAGCTTCCGGTATAACTTTTATTTAATCCTGTTATTTTAAATTACGTCGGTATAAGCTAACGAATCTAATTTCTTAAATATATAAGCCTTTAACTTCTTAACTAACTAGAATACCCTTTTCCTGTTTTTGCTATTTATACTATCCTTAGAAGCTTTTATACTGTTTATTCGTCGTTAAAGGGCTTTATATTATTATATAAGGGCTAATATAGTAGTTATAATAGGCTTTTTAAACTAGGTAAAGGGCTAAACTTAGTTTTTCTTCGACCTTATAATCGGCGTATATTAGTAAAGAGTTTTATAAGATTTCGAAACTTTTTAAGCTTAACGCCTTCTTATTTTCTAATAGTTTACTATAACTATAGAAAACCTAGTAGTAGCTCGATATTTATTAAGGTTTTTCGGAATATATTAAGCTCGGTATAAGTAATAGGCTAAATAGATAAACGAAAACCTTAAGATAGTACTTTAAACCGTTTCGATAGGGAAGAAAATATAAATTATAAAGGAAAAGCTTGTAAAAGCTAAACGTCTGCTTTTTATACTCTATATTTAAAAAAGAAGATCTTTTAATAACGTATTAGTTTAAAAAGCGTCCCGGATCTAATAAAGCTACCTAGCTATTTTTAAAAGCTACGGCTTTAGCGAATCGGAATTTAAAACCTATATACTTCTTAACGGTATAATTTATCTTTTCTATATTTCTTACTATAGCTAGCTACGCTCCTTTAGCTATATAATCGATACTTTTCATACTATATTAGTATCTTTACCTTTTTATATAGCCTGTAATAAAGCTATAGCGCGCTATAACCTTTATAAGCTTAAACTAGGTGTTTATTAAAAGCGATTCCTTTTTTAAATTGTTTATAACGTCTTATAATAAGTCGTTTAAGCCGTTTAAAAGGTTAATAACCGGAGGACGGACGACCGCTATTCGCTAGACTTTATACTTAAGGTTTAGTAGTCGATTATAGACCGTTAAGGCTTCCTGATCGTCCCGTTTAAGAACAGTCTTTTCCGGTACGTTACTGCTATATAAAGACCTTTAAACTCGGTAATATTTTCGGGGTACTAAAGTCTTTTATTACTAGTAGTTAGACTTATTAAGTATCCGGACTTATTCGATTCGGTTAAAAGCTTTTAAGACGAGTTTCGTAACGTTGCTTAAGATAGTAATATTACGAATAAGGTTATAGGCTTTTACGATCTTTCGTTTTAGCTAGCCTAGTTTACTTGCTTATTACAGATCTTAATAAGTAGTTTATTTTAAAAGCTTGACTTTAAACTTAAGAGAAAGCGATAAGCTTTAAGAGAATATTTTAAAATAAAAGCCTTTAACTCTTTGTTTTTAAACTTTAACCTACCGGACTTTTTATATACCTAACTTATAGATAGTTAAGACTAACTACTCTTTTTCCGATACCCCGATTATAATACTAATAACTTTAACGCCGGCTAGCTATAGTACTACCTTAATCGCTTTTATAGCGAGTAAAGGTATAGGTATAACGATTACTAAAGGTTATTCTTAAACTAAAAAGCTTTAAAAGCTTATCGGGATATTAACTCTTATTTTAATATAGAAGGTGTTTTCGATTAAGCTTATAACTTTTTCCGAGGATACTTTTATTATAACTATATCGACTATACTAGAAAGTAAGAGAGATTTAAAGATAAATTAAACTTAGAAAGATACCGCTAATAATATATACCTTTAAAAGAGCGATCGCTTCCGATAATAGTTTACGAATACGGCTTTTACTAGGCGAGTATAATATTTTATTTTAGTATATATTAAGCCTTTAAATTCTACTAATAATATATAAACGACTATAATAAGCCTAACTAAAGGCTATTAAAAACGTTTTAATACTTAGTTTGTTATATCGAAACTAACGATAAAAAGGATTAACGGAAATATAAAAACTCGAAAACCTATAAAAAGGTTATTTTTTACTTTAACTTTTGTTTTAAAGGTAAGATAGATATTATCGATAAAACTGCCGTTTAAACGTAAAAGGCTGTTTAAAAGCCTTTTCTATCGCAGGTACTTTAAGATTTTTAGAATAACCGTAAGGCTTTTTAATATCGCGGTTTATAAAAGAGGCGCTAAAGCAACGAATAGCAGAAAAAACCTCTTATATATTAAGCTTATAGATAAAGCTTTTAGGATTTAAAAGATCGTAATAAATATTTTAAAACTATAGAACACGAATTCCGAAATCCTACCTCTATCTTATTACCGCAGAAGTATCGTTATTAGCTTTACGAGTTCGAGACTAATATCTTTTACCGATTTAAAAAGTATATAGTAGAGTACTATTAAAGAGTAAAACCCCGGAGTACGTCGTTAAACTTCGTAAAGAAAGTTAAAAACCTTTTTAAAAAGCTTCGAGATATCCTCTCGAGTAACGATAATATTCTTACCGATCTAAAAGAACACATATATCCTAAATACCTCGGTAGTTTTTAGTAGCTAAAAGACCTTAAAAAACATCGCTTAACAAGTAGCTACTATATAAACCGAAATACTTTTAAGCTAATTAACGATAACGTTTCGATCGCCTATATAAAGGTACGCGTATATCTTAAAGGTTAAGAGCCTGCCGGAAGCGATAGTAGTTAGACTTTATAGCTATTACCTTAAAGTAAGGCTTCCGGGAAAAGGAAGACGTCTGGAAAGGGTAAGGCAGGTATCGCTACTAGAGGTATCGCTACTAAAGGTGTCGCTACTAAAGGTATCGCTACTAAAGGTATCGCTACTAAAGGTGTCGTTACTAAAGGTATCGCTACTAAAGGTATCGCTGTTAAATAATAGCCGATTTCGAATCTAAGGTCGACCTTAAAACGCTAGAATTCTAACGATAGTTACTCTTTAGAAAGGTCCTTAAAGCGTTAGTCCCCGGAGGTAAAAGATCTTATAATACGTCGACGATTATTACAGCTAGTCGTCCTTTAGCCGAGATCGAGTAGTATATCGCTATTAGTATAAGCGGTAGCGTTAGACGATGTTATAAATAAGGGTAAGGATAGTCTTAAAGACGATAGCGTTAAAGGTAACGGTATAGAGAGTAACGGTATTAAGAGTAACGACGGTAACGATAGTAATAATAGTTCTAAGGCTAACTATACCGACGATAGTAAATAGTTCTAAAGGTATAAGGTAATATAAGGAAATAAAGGTAAGGATATTTAGATTAGATATATAAATTTAAGCGTTAAGATACGAACGATTATAACTATTATAATTATTTTGTCGCCTTTATCGCTTTTATTGCCTTCGGAATTTAATCGAATAGCCTTCCCTTTTATCCCGGGCCCTTTATAACTAACCTTTAAGCGACGATTAGTTACGGCTTCTAGTTATTATGTTCCCGGATATACGAAGTATTGTAGTTAAGGTCGAAGTTAGTAGTTAAGGTCGAGGACATACTCTAAAAACTGGGGAACGGCGGTAGGACCGCCTGCCGAGAAGGCCTTCCGTTAGGAAGGGTCGGAATCTTAATACAATCAGTCTGAAAAATAACCGATCAAAGCACTTTTCCCATAGTAAACCTCTAACTTCACTACTATATATCTCTACTAATAATATAAATATAAGCTAGATCTGATATAGGTATATATACTATACTATAAAGACTAACTCTATCTCTTTAGTTTTATATTAAAAAATTATTTAAAAGTATTTGCTTAGAGTAGAATATTTTGAAAAACTTAGAAGTTTTTAAATATCTTAAGCCGCTATAATTTAGGGTACCTCGTCGAGCTTTATAGCGGGTTATAGCGGCTAGTATTTTGATTTATAGAAGGCTTCTTTTTTTTACCCTCTATAAATAAGTTAAAACGACTTAAACCTCCGTTTTTCTAAACTTAAATATTAACTTAACCCGACGAATAAATTAAGTAAAAATATATACTCTTAATATATTATAGATATATATATAGTATTATATATATCTTAAATTCAGGCTGTACTTACGATTTATTTACGAAGATATAAGGGTTTGAAAGTGCTGAAATTTAGGGGGTTTACTATGGCAAATCCAGTCGTGATCGGTTATTTTCCGTTCCCACTGTAACTAGATACGCCGCTTAGGCTGCTCCAGATCCGATAGAGTAACGCCCTTCGGGCGTTACTCTATCGTCTCCTCCGCAGCCTTAAGCGGCGAAATATTTATTTATTTACTTTATAACTAAATACTTTATTAGCTAATTTATATATTTACTTACTTACTTACTAACTTACTTACTTAATAACAAAGTAACTAGCTTACTAGCTACTTTAATAGCTAATATATTAGCTAACCTACTTATTTACCTACTTACTTAGTTATTTACTTACTTACTTACTTACTTATTTATTTACTTACTTACTAGTTAATTTAATAGCTAATTTACTAGCTAACTTACTAGCTAACTTACTAGCTAACTTACTAGCTAACTTACTAGCTAACTTACTAGTTAACTTACTAACTAACTTACTTACTTAGCTACTTATTTACTTACTTACTTACTTAATAGCTAACTTACTAAATAGCTTACTTACTTACTTATCTACTTACTTACTTATTAACTTACTAAATAGCTAATCTACTAGTTAACTTACTAACTAACTTACTAGCTAACTTACTTACTTACCTACTTACTTACTTATTAACTTACTTAATAGCTAACTTAATTAATAGCTAATTTACTAGCGAACTTACCTACTTACTTACTTACTTACTTACCTACTTACTTACTAACTTACTTACTTACTTACTTCCTTACTTACTTACTTACTTACTTACTTACTTACTTATTTACTTACTTACTTAATAATTAAATACTTAAATTACTAACTACTTTACTAACTACTTTACTAGCTAACTTACTTACTTACTTACCTACTTACTTACTTACTTACTAACTAACTTACTTACTTACTTACTTCCTTACTTACTTACTTACTTACTTACTTATTTACTTATTTAATAGCGAATTTACTTACTAGCTAACTTACTAACTAACTTACTAACTAACTTACCTACCTACTTACTTACCTACTTAGTTAAGTACTTAGTTACCTACTTACCTACTTATTTACTTCCTTACCTACTTACTTATTTACTTACTTAATAGCTAATTTATCTACTAGTTAACTTACTAGCTAACTTACTAGCTAACTTACTAGCTAACTTACTAGCTAACTTACTAGCTAACTTACTAGCTAACTTACTAGCTAACTTACTAGCTAACCTACTTACCTACTTACTTACTTACTTACTTACTTAGTTAATAGTTAACTTAATAAATAGCTTACGTACTTACTAACTTACTTACTAACTTACTTAATTACTTAATAATTAACTAGCTAACTTACTAGTAACTTTACTAGCTAACCTACTAGCTAACCTACTTAGTTACTTAGTTACTTAGTTACTTAGTTACTTACTTAATTCGAATCTAAAGGCTTATATAAGCCTTCGGTAAAGAAAAAGGAAGGGAAAGGCTAGGGTTCGGGTTAAGAACTTTAGAAACCTAAGGAATTAAGACTATTAGCTTTAATAGTAAGCCTACCTTAAAGGCTACGATTTAATTAAATATACTGTTTAATAGCCCTTTTTCTACAGATTCAGAGTTAGGTTAGTTTTATTTAATCGGATTAAAACTCGAGCATACATCTTAGTGTAAACCTAAAGGCCTAGGTAAGTAAAGAGGAAGGGAAAGGCTAGGGTTCGGGTTAAGAACCTTAAGAACCTACAGAATTAGAACTATTAGCTTTAATAGTAAGCCTATCTTAAGAGCTACGATTTAATTAAATATACCGTTTAATAGCCTTTTTTCTATAGATTTAGATTTAGGTAACTGCTTTTTAATCAGATTAAAACTCAGGCGTGTATCTTAGTTCGAAGCCTTATCGTAAGTCTAACCTTATCTAGGCCTTAAAGTAACTATAAGCCTTCCGGCAGGTAGTAAAAGGCCTTACAATCTCTAGTTCTTTTAGCCGTTCGACGGCTAAAATCACTGCTTTTTATAGCCAATCAGATCCGAGAAACGGGTGCTCTAGCGAATCAGCATGATTGTAATTCAGAGCCAATCAGAATCAAAAACAGGTGGCACAATCTCAAGGGCAACAATTTTCTATTGTGCTCGCCCGCCTTGTAAAACAAACATCAACCTTCCTAACGGAAGGCATAAAGTTTTAACTTAAGATATATGTATTACACTCGAAAATGCACTCCAGAAACTGTATCAGACTCGAGAATGCACTTTAGAAACAGTGTCTCAGGAGTTAAGACCTACTAAAATCGGAAATTATCGCCTCTCGATGTCGAGGTATTCATTCTGTCCGGAAAGATATACTCGACTTTTACTCTATTTTTTATTTTTTGCTTTCCTCTCCAGACTCGTAAGGCCCCTTTACTCCCTTAGGTATCATATGAAACAAGACTCGGCGCTTCCCTAACGTTGTGACTTCCATGCAACATGGTCATCGAGAACAGAACATGTTGATTTTACAATCTTCCCCGCTTATAGCTCCTCTTCCCCTTGTGCCTGCACTCGTTCGACTGCCCCAGGGCTCACTGGTTCACTGTCAGGCTTCTCAACGTTGACCTCGCCCTTGGGCTCTGCAGCAGATCCGTTCTCCACAGTCTCCTCCTTGTGGCAACCGTTAGCCAGAGGAGCGTCTGCTTCCTCGACCTCGGGTTCATGGGATGATGCAGGTGCTGTTGATGCCACGGGCACATCCTCGGTGTTATCCTCCTCCTCCATGATAGTAGGCTCACGCTCAGGCGTCTTTGGGGTTTTAGGGATGGCGACCTCCTCTTTCTCGGCAGTCTCCTCCGCAATTGGTGTCTGTTCCACAACGGGGGCTGGCTTTCTCACTGCAGAAGATTCTGACTTCCTGTCTGTCTCGGGACTCGCGGCTGCAGAGGTTGCCGCAGATGTAGTTTTGGAAACTGGTTTCCTGGAAGTGCCACTCTTTGCACTTGCTGGTTTCTTGGCTGCTGTGCCCGGTTTCCTGGGAGGCGTGGTCGGCACCTTCTCGTGCACCTTGTTGGCATAAGCCTGCGTGGGTCGCGTCATTCTCGCCAGGAATCCCTCGTCGACTTTCGATTCCTTCTTGGGAAGAGGGGGGTCCTTGGAGGGAAGCTTCGGTGGAGGGCCGAAACTTGGTCGTTGTCTGCCGGCTACGGAAGAGGACCTCCGCAAACCCTTGCTGGCGGTGCCCGAGGTCGCGGATGATCGGCTTGTGGGGCGGGCTGTGTTCGCATGGGCATATGCTGGGCCGGAAACGGCTCTGGACTTGGATCCAGAGGCGGCAGTGCGAGTGGCAAGGCTGGCGGGTAGCTTGGCAGGGCGTGTAGGTGATTTTGATCGGGGTTTGACGGAGCGTTCGGGAGAGACGCTGGTCGATGCGGGTTTCTTCCCGGTGACCTTTTTCTCGGCATTTGGTATTGTTGATCCACGGGATGTCGTCTCGGTCGGCTTGCTGGCGGGTTTCGGCTGCGATACAGGCTTGGCTGACTTGACTGACGGGGTGCTTGCTGCCTTCTGGGCAGTACCTGCTGCCGGCTTTGTCACCTTCGTCGCCTTGGTCTTGCCGACCCCGTTTAGAGGTTTGGTGACGGCGGCACCGCCACTAGTGCCTCGACTGGTACTGTCGTCGGTAGGGACCCTGATAGCCCCTTTGTCGATACCTTCGGGCCCAGTCCCAGCTTCGCCTTGAGCGACTCCAGGAGCAGCTTGTTCTTCGTCCGTCTCGCCAACTTGGTCGGGTCTCCTGCCGCCGGGGCTTTGGGGGCTTTGGGGGCTTTCACTTTCCCTGTCCCTCCCAGTACCTTGTTTAATTTGAGGCGACTCCGCAAGCCCGGCTTGCTTCCCAGTTGTGGGGCCTGTAGATCCCCGGGGACCGCCGGGGATGGGGTCTGGTGGACCTGAGGAGTCGGTAGACGTTGTATCCCGTCCGGCAGGGGAATGTCCAGAGTCTCGTTGTGGGGAGGGACCAGAGATGGCAGAGGCTGGACCACGGTTGAGTTCGGATCGACTGGTGCTGGGTGAAGAGACATTTGTGGCTGTGTTGTCTAGCTGAACTGAAGATGCTGCTTCGGTGTCGCCGCTGAGCTTCCTTCCTGACGCACTGGAGGCCTCGCTTGGGTTCCGTTGGAGGCCTATGCGGCCGTCTTTCTCGATTGCTACGAAGCTTGTGCGGACTTTGGACAGACGTCGAGGGGAATCGGTGCCGGCTGCAGGTGCAAATGCGTGTTAGCGATGGTTTGTAAGACTGTAGGGGATATTGTAATCGAGCGGATATGTGACTTGGTCTGTAGAGGAGCTTAGGTGCTTGAGATTCAGGGTTTGTTGTTTATGATGTTGTCTAGGAAGACGAGGAGAGAGTGAGAGGAGAAAGGCTCATACTTGAAGACTGTCCAGGCGATCGCCCTCGATCTGGCGGGCTTTCCTGAGGTTTGGTTTCAAACATGGCCCGAAGGTTCCTGACGCTCATGTTGGGCGATGTTTGGTGGGAATGAACGACTTGAAAAGATGTCTTGTTAAAGTTGAAGTAGAAGGAAGCTCTTGGTGGCTTCCAGGACCGACTGCGGAGAGAAGGTGCGGTGCGAACAGAGCAAACAGAGCAGGCAGAGCAGGCAGAGCGAACTGATTTGATAGAGCAAACTCTAGGTTGGGCAGATATGAATGAGTGAAGTGACGATCGGTGGCTGCCAAAAGGCCGTCCGTCGTGGTACCTAGATATAATAAATGTTGTCTGTCGATTTGAAGTCGCGGTTGCTTATTTGGGTCGACGGTCGGCGCAGCGTGTGCATTAGTCCAGGTTCGAGGATGACCCAAGGAGGCTCAGATCAACAAACCCCCCTTTTTTTCCCTTTGGTGGCAGTGACCGTGACGCGCTGCTGCGGATGGACGAAGGGGAGAAGGGGAGAAGGGGAGAAGAGGAGGCGCTCCTGACGCTAAACACGAGGAGAAGAACGCGCTGCCCAGCTGCAGAGACGTGCAGAGACGTGCAGAGATGTGCAGTGCAGCGCAGCTGCCAATCGTGTGGCGTTTTCGACTCGCAGAGTCGCGATGCGCGGCAAAAGGTGGTGGCAAGAATGAGTGGATGAGTGAGTGTGATAGAGAGAGATATCAGTACATAGATATGTAAATTGTAGATAAAGCTCAAGTAGGGATGGATCGATATGAGCCAAGCAGTCCAGCCGGTTGTGTAAGTTGGTAGGCAGGCAGGTAGGTCAGTCCATCAATCCCTCAGTCGGTCAATCAGTGGAACAAATAGAACCACGGTTCGACATGAAATAAGGACGAGGTGGCAGCAATGCCTGCTTTTATTTGGTTTTATGTGTGTGTACTCATTATACGTAAGTACTTACATACTTACATACATACACACATACATAACTGTACCGCCAATGTATGAGGCAAATGACAGGATGAGGGGGCTCTAGGCTAGGTAGGTCCACACATGGTTCGAAGGGGGGGTAAAGTGGCAGACTGGGAGTATGCCTGGCTGCTTGGGTGTCAGGGTGTGTTTGAAACAGAGGAGATCCAGAATTCAAAGGCGGGTCTTGTCATACCGATCCGTAGGGCCTCGGCACGGTGCGAGGCGACGGGGGATTGGATAGAGCGTCAGATGAGTTGGAGTTGGTTGGTGCAAGACTGAGACTGGCACTGAGACTGGTACTGAGACTGAGAGAGGATACCTACAGTAAGTATTTCATCCCAAATTAGAACTGCTTCTTGGGAAATGGCTTGGCCTCGATTCTGGGTCTATATAAGACGGCCTCGTTTATATTTGACCACGCACCCCCTACGGCCTCTTGACTCAACCATATGTAAGCCGTAATTGATCCATCTGCGAGTAAGATAGGATGCCAATTTATATATGGAGATATATATATGTATATTTATATACTTATATAAGAGCATGTATATAAATTGATGGAGCTCGAAGGACACTACTGACAAACGGTGAACTTGAAGAAGATGAGGTGAGTAAGATGGCATCAGAACGGTGCTATCCGCAGTCAAGTTGCTGGTAATCTGATCGCCGTACGATGCTCGATGCTCTCTAGCTTGCAGCGGCCAGAGAAGGAGAACAAGTCTGTCTGTGACACACAGTATGACAATGGGACGAGACAGACTGATCAGACAACTTCTGTCCATCGATCGGTCCAACCGTCAGTTGAATGGAGTGGTGTGTCAAGTACAGTCAGGTCAATATGTGTCGAAATGGTCTCACCTTTTTTATTTGATAGTAGACCACCCTAGCAAGTCAGTCCAAGAGCTACGTAGTACATACATAGCACGGTCCGACCCCGGACTCGAATCGGCCCCACGTCAAGACAGCTCTGGGGAAGATGAAGCTTCAAGCTTTTCCCGTAACCTTTCTTTCTTTGTGACATCTCCCAGCAACCCCAGGAGCCATTGAATACCAAAATGGCCGCCAGAACACTCAGGATCGGTACGCTCTGCCCAATACCCCCCAACCGCCCTCCCAATTGACCACCCAGCACTACTAACACGTCTGCCCCTCACCACCAGGCCTCATCCCCGGCGATGGCATCGGCAAGGAGGTCATCCCCGCCGGCCGCCGTCTCCTCGAGGCCCTGCCCGCCTCCCTGGGCCTCAAGTTCTCCTTCGTCGACCTAGACGCCGGCTTCGAGACCTTTGAGCGGACCGGCACCGCCCTGCCCGACAGGACCGTCGACACCCTCAAGGCCGAGTGCGACGGCGCCCTCTTCGGCGCCGTCCAGTCGCCCTCCAAGGCCGTCAAGGGCTACTCCAGCCCCATCGTCGCCCTGCGCAAGAAGCTCGACCTGTACGCCAACGTGCGCCCCGTCAAGGGCGTCGCCACCAGCCTGTTCAGCCAGCCCCACGTCGACATGGTCATCGTGCGCGAGAACACAGAGGACCTCTACGTCAAGGAGGAGAAGACCACCCAGGGCGGCCCCGGCGGCCGCCCCGTCGCCGAGGCCATCAAGCGCATCACCGGCCGCGCCTCGTACCGCATCGCCGCCATGGCCGGGCAGATCGCCCAGCGGCGCCAGAAGATGCGCGAGGCCGGCGCCTCGAGCATCCACGCCGGCCCCCTGGTGACGGTCGTCCACAAGTCCAACGTGCTGTCGCAGACCGACGGGCTCTTCCGCACCACCGCCCGCGAGGCCCTGGCCGAGACCGCCGCCGGCGTCCCCGTCGAGGAGCAGATCGTCGACTCCATGGCCCTCAAGCTCGTCCAGCGCCCCGAGTACTACGACGTCATCGTCGCCCCCAACCTGTACGGCGACATCCTGTCCGACCAGTGCGCCGGCCTCGTCGGCTCCCTCGGCCTCATCCCCAGCGCCAACGTCGGCGAGAACTTTGCCATCGGCGAGCCCGTCCACGGCAGCGCCCCCGACATCTTTGGCCAGAACAAGGCGAACCCCATCGCCACCATGCGGAGCGTCGGCGTCATGCTCGAGTTCATGGACCTCGAGCTGGCCGCCGCCAAGATCTACGCCGCTGTTGATGCTACCCTTGCCGCTGGCATCGTCACCCCTGACCTGGGCGGCAAGTACTCGACCACCGAGGTTACCGAGTATGTCCTCAAGCAGCTATAAGCGGATGTGTGTGTATATCAAAACCCTAAAAAGGTGGCTGTTTGTTTTCACTACATAGTGGTCGGAAAAGTTTGGCATAGGCATAGAGAAAAAAAAAAATTGATACCAAGACGTCGAACTCTCGCGATGAGCTGTGTAATTGCTCCGACTGAACTGGGGAAGATACAGAATCACAACGGCTCAAAGCCTGATACTAACACCCAAATGAAACAAGAACTTGGGAGTGGATAGTCTTTTTCGTATTTCGATGCAGTCTCATCAGTCTATACAATCATCATGACAACAGCTGCTGAGCTAGATGTCCTTTAGCTATCGCCGTTTCCGACCATGCTTTTACAGGCCGCAATTATAGTACAGGTGCGCGCCGTTCTATGTCTAGACGCGCATACCAGATATTGTACATCTCTAGATCACGTATGTAATCATCTATGCATAAGCTCGCTGAAGAGATCGCAGGCTCGTGACCATGTCATTCCAAAACAAGCTTCTACTTCTGGAATCTCTCCTTCTCGTATTTGGCGACGAGTTCCTTCCTGCAAATCAAATAGTCAGTATATTTCGCACTCCAACCAGTACTTGTGTTCGAGGATGACTTACTGCAACTGGGGAGGTGCCGCGGCATAGTGGCTGAACTCCATTCCGAACTCTCCCTTGCCCTGGGTTGAGGCGCGCAGGTGCGAACTGAAACCGAACATGGCGTTCAGCGAGCAGTCGGCCACGAGCGTGAAGTCCTCGGGTCCAATCTCCGTGTCGACGATAGTGCCGCGCTTGTTCATCAACATGATGATGTTACCCTGGAACTCGTTGGGGGCCGTGATGGTGGTCTTCATGAGGGGCTCGAGGACCACACCTCCGGCGTCCTTGAAGGCCTGGCGGAAAGCGGACTGGGTCGCCATCTGGAAGGCGTAGTCGGAAGAATCCGTCACGTGGGTGGCACCGTCGTTGACGACGAGCTTGGTTCCGATGACCTTGTGGCCGAGCAGAGGTCCCTTGTCGCATCCCATCTCGAAACCCTTGCCACAAGCGGCGAGGAACTTGTCGGGGATGGTACCGCCGACGACTTGAGACTCGAACTTGTTCTTCTCGGCCTCCTCGTCGTACGGCTCGACGAAACCCATAACACGGGCGAAATCACCAGGACCACCGCTCTGCTTCTTCAGCAGGTAGTCGAAGTCAGCCCGGCGGGTGACGGTCTCTCGGTAGGCGACACGAGGCTGGCCCGTCTCACACTCAACCTTGTATTCACGGCGGAGACGCTCGACATAGACCTCCAGATGCAGCTCACCCATACCGGAAATGATGGTCTCCTCAGACTCCTCATCAACCGTCAACCGGAAGGTAGGGTCCTCACGCTGGAAACGGTTCATGGCCTTGGAGAAAGGATCGGCGTCGCTGCTTCGCTTGGGCTTGATTGACAGCGACATGACGGCGTCAGGGACGTACATGGAGCTCATGGTGTAGGGGAGGTTGCCGTCGGTGAAGGTGTCGCCAGACGCGCAGTCGACACCGAACACGGCGCAAATCTCACCGGCACCGATCTCGGCAACATCCTCCATCTCGTTGGAGTGCATGCGTACGATACGGGGAATCCGGACCTTCTTGCCAGTGCGCGAGTTGAACAGGTAGCTGCCCTTCCTGAGGGAACCTTGGTACACGCGAATGTAGGTGAGCTGACCGTAGGGGTTCTCCTCGAGCTTGAAGGCGAGACCGACGAAGGGGAGGGCGTTGTAAGGGACAAGAGCAGTGGGCTCCTCGTTCAGGGAACGATCGAGAGCCATGTTCTGTACATCGGCAGGGTTCGGCAGGTAGTCGCAGACGGCGTCGAGCATGGGTTGGACAGACTTGTCACCCAGGGCAGTACCCATCAGAACGGGAGTGAACTTGCGGGCAATGGTAGCTCTCCGGATGGCGGCTTTGATCTGCTCAGGGGTAGGCTGGACCTCGTCCAGGAACATCTCGGCCATCTCATCGTCGACGTCGGCGAGCTTCTCGATGAGCTCTTGACGCTTCTGCTGGGCGAGTTCCAAAAGGTCTTCCGGGATCTGATCAGATATCTTGAGGTTGACACCACGATGACCGTCGTTCCGAATGCAGCGCATGTAGATCAGGTCCACGACTCCCTCGAATTCCTTCTCAGAGCCAATGGGGATCTGAAGAGCGGCGGCGGGGAACTTGAGCTTGGAGTTGATCTGCTCAACCGCCTTGAAGGGGTTGGCACCCATACGGTCCATCTTGTTCACGAAACTGACACGAGGGACGTTGTACCGTTTCATCTGCCTGTCGACTGTGATGGTCTGACTCTGCACGCCGCTGACGGCGCAAAGAACCATGACAGCACCATCGAGGACCCGCAGGGCTCGCTCGACCTCGATCGTGAAATCGACGTGACCAGGGGTATCAATCAGGTTGATGTGGTATGTTTCCGTTACTCCGTTTTCCTTCTTCTCCCAGTCGCAGAATGTTGCAGCCGATTGAATGGTGATTCCTCGTTCGCGTTCCAGTTCCATAGAGTCCATCTTTGCGCCGACCGAGTCCCGACCTCGGACCTCGTGGATCGCCTTGATCCGGCCGGTGTAGAAGAGCACTCGTTCCGTGCATGTCGTTTTACCGCTGTCGATGTGTGCCTGGTCTGGTCAGTACTGCTGTCACATGGTCACAAGTCGGCAAGTTCGTGTCATACCGCAATACCAATGTTTCGAACCATAGAGAGACGCTTCTTCTCCTCGGGGCTCATACGCTCCTTGACAACCTCGGGCGAAAGGTTGGCGGCTTCCTTGGCAGCTCGGAGACTGTAGGGGGATTGATGGATCAGCCGATGTGCCTCTAATGATAGAACCAGAGTCTCCATGTAGACCTACGCTTCCTGGGCAGCGTTCAATACGGCGCCTCGCTTGGAGGACTGAGTGAAGTTCCTGGCGGCATCGACCTTGACGGTCGACTGCCATTGTCTAGGCGCATCGGAGCTTGGTCTGCAGCTCAAGCTCAAGAGCCGGGCGCCTGGGCTCGAGCTCAGTATGCGACCGTCACTGAAGACGGTCACGGCTCTAGAAGCCCTCATCTTCACGGATTCATGGGGCTAAAACAGGTTAAAAAGAAGGAATGAAACAGGGTAGAGGACGTGGCGCGTTCACAAGTGTTTCTCAGATGGGGGCGATGGGGGTGATGATTTCCTAAATTTTTTGGATTCCGGCAGGCAAACCAACATTTGCATGCCGATCCGTTTGAGAGCTCCGAGTCAGCCCGATCCACAAATGATTCTACGAGTAATATAACTACCCCAGAAACAAGGAAAAACAAGGAACAACGCCTCACACCATCGGATATGGTGTAATGGTTAACATCGGTGACTCTCATTTGAGCTCTTACGAGCTCTTGAGCGCTCACCAGCTCGGGGTTCGATTCCCCGTATCCGAGGCACAATTCTTCCTTTTTTCCTTTTTTTCTTTCGGAAATGGTATCTAATTCCACACCTCTTCTCTTTTTGTCAGGTGGGAGAATTTTCGCGCATTGTGGAATGCATTGAAGAAGCTCCCGTCGACAGTATGGTCGGCTTGGAATATTGTCAGCAAGTTGACATGAGAATATCTGTACGACGTACCAGAGAACATGTGGGAATTAAAAAATGAACCTTTAAAGCCTTCCAGGGTTTTTAACGAATGGGATGCGAAGTATTGCAAGGTGTGAACAATTGAATGCACCGTAACCGCAACCAGATGCGCAGTGCATCTTGATATAGATATGGTTGATACTTATGTTTGGTATCTATTTACTGACCTGTCTCTTGATTTGTTTATATACAATAATTCGTATGAAAAACTGAGATGCTTAACTCCATCCCAATGCATGGTGGCCGAAACACCTAGGATGCTTCTAATATATATCCTCCGATGTATTCCCCAGTCATCTCTAGTCAGGAGTATATATATATATATATATATATATATATAACTGAAGAACATGTCTTCGAGCCCATGTTATATATAGAAGAGTGCACGCTAGGAGAGAATGGTTCACCTCATCAAAAGAGGAAGAGACCGCTTCCAAGCAAGGACATGAGCATGGCAAAACCACTGACAGCCAAATGCTCCAAGCCAAGTGGCGAGGCCATCATGGAGCCACTGTCCTGGTCCCCATCCTGTGTTAGATTCAGAAATCCGCTCGCTGCCGCAAACGCAGGCTCCGTGAACGTGGATGTCGACGTGGCCGTGGCCAGGCTCTGGTTAGAAGCCAGCGTCGCCGACGGGATCTGGGCTCCTTTGCTCTCGAACGCAATGATGTTCGACTCTGTCGCATTGAAATCGGTCTGCGCGATGCCGATCTGGTTGTTCACGAGATCGTACACGACATAAGCGCTTCGCAGGAAGGTGTCGCCCAGGAGGAAAGGGTCACTGCTGGTATTCTGGATACCGAACGCGCAGGCATCCTCGCCCTTGTACTCTCCAGAGTTGAACGTCGGCACTGGTCCGCTGGTGACGAGGTCGAGGACAAGCTCTTCCATCGTCACGTTGATCCTTGGGCCTTTAGACCCTGCGAAGCCGAAGGAGAATAAGCCCTTACTCTTCTGCATGTTGCATGGAATTACGGCCAGACCAAGATCTCCAAGGTAAAGTGCGCCGGCTTCATCCCAGATCTCCTCTGCGAGGTCGGTAGGAACGTAGCTGAGTGTCGTTCCCGAGTCCAGCACGACTTGGACCGGGAAATTCCCTGAAGTTAGCTCGTCAGTGCCGGTAGAACTGACAGCATGCATGGACGTGAGCTCCACGTAGAATGTGTCGTACTGCTGCGTCTCGGAGTTCTTGATGACGTTGATGCGGGTCAAGTCGCCCGTGTACTTCTCCGTATCTATTCCCCCGAACAGGATATTACCGGTGCTTGCATCGAGGTCGTTGAGCCAGAGGCTGTATGCATTTGTTGCGATCAGCCCTTCGTTCACCATTATCACTGGTAGGTTTGGATATGCCGCAGAGACAGACTCCGTGCTGACAATAGCCTCGTTCACTTTATATCCCACCCCGACAAGACCATAAGCTATGGTGGTGGATATCCCGAGACCCATGGTCAGGTTGGTAATAGTGGCGCCTGCGATCTCGAAAGTGTCCGTGAAGTAATCGCCCTTGGAATAGCTTCCGTCCACATACGAAATCTCAAACTCGCCCTTGCCAACGTCTGTATATGTAGAAGAAGCAGATGGGTCAACTGCAGCAGTAATATTAGTCTTAGTCCGCTCACAAGGAGTTCAGGGCAAACGCACATGTGCCTAATGAGCACTCATATTCCTCGCAAAGAATCGCCGAGACCCACGGTATCCAAATATCGCTACTCCCAGTATCGAGCTGCATGGTCATGTTCTGACTGGGCGTCCCAATTGCGCAGGTTGCGAAGTAGCCACCTTCAGTGTTTTCATTTGTGATGACCTCCGAGTATGTGCTTGTCGCGCGCTTGCCGGACATCGCCTTTCGGTGGTTGTTCTTTTGTATATCCCATTGTATCGTTTTACCTGCATTTACGATCGGGGCAAAGAAGACGCCCGCGGCAGCGGCAAAAACATGTGATTCCTTCATATTTCCAATGAGAAGCGGACGAAAAGTACACTGGTAAAGGTGGGTGCACACTTCGACGAGAGTAAACCTCAGTGCAGCGAGAAAGAAACAACAAACCAACTCGAAATAAACCAAAGGAGAAAAGGGAAATGAGTCCAGAGGTTAACAATACCCAGCTCGAATGTCGAAACCAAACAACAAGGGCATTTCTATCCCAGCTCGGCTTAGGTGTGGATATAAGAGGAAACCAAGGAAAGCCTGGCGAGGTCTAGACGAAAGCCCGCAAGCCGTGCACGAAGAATGCCAGTGGAGCCGGATAAGCAACCCAAAAGAAAGACGCGCCTGATATGCTGGGGTAGTTCAGAGTTGCCACGGAATAATCCAAAGAACGAATGAAGCCCAAAATCTGAATCACAATAAGGAAGAGCCAAGCAGCCAAGGAGTGAAGGGTCAGTCACGAAGGCGATGATGACGCGGAGGCCTTGGTGTTTCTGGGGGGGCGACTGACACTGCCGCGTCGTCGGTGTCAAAAAAGGCGATGGGTACTTGACCGAGCCCCCTGAAAATCGGGTCAACTGTGGGGCTTTCCGGCTTCGTCAACAGGAACTGAAATTGACGTTCGATTCCTGTCCGAACCGAGGTTTGTTGCAGGCAGCAGGTCGGCACGCCCCGGGTGCTGGGATGGGACTTGCTTGGTGAATTCAGCCAACATGGTAAAATGCATATGGAAACTAGTGACATTTGGGGTCCAAGGGTCCAAGCTCCTGGTATAGTAGTCAGCAAAGCAGCCCGGATCATTGAAAGGAGCCCCAACATGCAGTTGTTGGTGAGTTTGTGCTGCGGCTGGATGCGTTGTGCCGACCTGCTTCCTCCAAGGGCTCGCGGGCGCCTTCCGAGGGGCCAGGAGTGACTTACCCAATACCACTGTTGGGAGCGATTGAATAGCATCTCTCCACTCGGTAGTGCGGAACCTTCCGCTGTTTCCTCTCATACCGTCTAACCTCGTTCGATCCGAGCAATTGCCTCATCCATGACAACACCGAACCAAGCTCTGGGCGTGGCCCGGGCATCTGCTCTCATGATGAGAGATTCCCAGCCACATACTCCCCCAGCTTCTCCAGAGCCTTTTGAAGCACCTCCGTCTCACAGACGTATCCGATCCTTACGAAGCCTTTGAAGTCCTCGTCGTGACCAAAGCATTTCGAGCCTGGCAGGAACATCACCTTCGTCTCCTGTAACACGCCCAAACAAAATGTTACATCGTCCACCGGCTTTCCCTTGTGCGTGAATTGGATGAACGCCGTCGTCCCCGCTGTTGGTTTTATCCAGTTGCATATCCCTTCATGTGCCGTCATGAATCTGTCCAGCAAGTCCAAATTCGTCCTTGCAAGGTCCAAGTTTCTCTCTATCAGCGCTGGCCGCACCGAATCCGAGAGGGCGTAGGTAGCAACTTGATCGTCTAGTTGTGACACGGAAATGGTGGTATAGTCGCGGGCCTCAGCAGCGGCGCTGATGATGCTTTTATCGCGGGAGGCGATCCAACCGAGCCTAATGCCTGCGAGGGACCAGGCCTTGGACATGGACCCTGTCGAGATAGTTTTCTCATATCCAAAGGACAGAATCGACGGTGGGATATCCGCCTCGGATGGTAGACTGTGGTATAGTGGGCTGTATACCTCGTCACAGAGGATAATGATACCCCGGGCCTTGGCAAACTCGACAACGGAGCTAAGAACAGCTCTGTGGATTGTCGACCCGGTTGGGTTGTTCGGATTGTTCAAAATGATCATCTTGGTGTTGTCCTTCACAAGTGACTCGAGCTCGCTAACGTCCGGCACATACCCGTTGTCCTTCTTCAACTTCCATAGTGACACCTCCGCTCCTAGGCTCTGTGGGACACCGTAGAGTTGCTGGTAGGTGGGGTAGACACAAATTGCGTGGTCGCCTGGTCCAAGAAAGGTGTATAGGGTGAGGAAATTGGCGACTATGGCTCCCTGAGTAATGAGAATGCTGTCGAGTGGCAGGGGCTCAGGTGCGCTCCTCTCGTAGAGGGTAGCCACGCGTTTGCGCAGTGTGTCCGAGCCCCGAATGGCACCGTAGGTGAGTTTCGTCGACAAGAGTAGTCGACTAGGACTAGCCCCATCCGCAGATAGGGCTGTCAAGTCGTCAATGGAGACGGATGCGGCGCATGTCTCGGCAATGTTCAGAACGCCGGGCGTGGTCTCATACCTTCCAAGTACATAAGTATTGAGGATGCAACGGTATTATGGCGACACTCACTCATCCATCCACTGCTCCACTGCGAACGGCTCAATCTTGACCATGTCGGAAGCGTTTCAAACTGTCTCTGGTCGTTGAAGCCGGGTAGTTCAGGGGTAGTGTTGAGGGGAAGAGACTGGGCTAGGAGAGACGAGATGGACGCGCCTACCGGGGCTTTATGTACACCTACCTAGGTTATCAGGTAGATCAAACGAGATGCTACATACACTGATAGAGACCTTCGATCAACCCAGAGCTTTGAGGGCCGGATCATGCCGAGTACCAAGTGACATAATATGGTGTGCAGGAGATTATTTGAGCGAATGCTATGGTCAAACGCTGCAGGAATCTGGGCTGCTCTGCATATGAAGTGCTTATAGCCGCCACAAACACCTGGCGTTCTTCATTCAATATTGAACTCCATACCACGACTTAAGCTAGGATCAACCGGTGAGGATAGGTACTTTCCATGATTTTGTTGATATCAGGACCATCAGGAAGTACTAGATACCGTAAATAGATTCCTCGGTACTGATCATTACGTCAGGCACAAGGTTGGCCGATCCAGGAACCCCGGCAATCGGGTCACTCAGAGGCCCGAGCTTCCTGGGGTGTGCTGTGACTGTGGGGTAGCTTTAGAGGAGCCTGTTGAAGGGTATCGAATCACAGACACACCTGTGCCACCTGCTGTGGGCAGCTGGGCACCTGGACATTGCTGCATCGCGCCAGTGCACCACCTGCATCTTGGCAGGTTACCCATACCGGCGCTCAAACACCTCTCCTTCCTCCTGCATCCTCCATTACACCCTACACAACACCAAGGACGGCTTGAGACTCTTCCAAACCGCACCATCAAGAGTCCTGTCCACTTCAACATGGCATCGCGGTCGGCCCGCGCCTTGGTTCTCGGGGCGCTTGTGCTGACAAGTACCGCCGCCGCTTCCCAGAACTACTCCATGTCATCACCCGACATTGATGCATTGCGCGCACAGCTCGCCCTGATGGACAACCGTCCAGAGGACTGTCCGCCATGGTGTGTTCCATCTCACCGTTCCCCATCGCATGTTTCCGCTTCCATGATATGCTGACATCATCGTTCTTCAGCTTCAACTGTCTTCTTCCTGCCTTCACCTGTGGCCAATATGCGGACTGTAACACATTTAATGGGCAGTGTTCATGTCCAGCCGGCTTTGGTGGCGTGGACTGCATCGAACCTCGTATGTCCCTTCATATATGAACTTTGAAGATGGCTTAATTCCTTCTTCACGTACGCTAATACGGACTTAGTCTGCGGTTCCCTGGCTCGAGGCAATGAGCACCGACAGATACGCGAGGGCAGAGACTGCGAATGCGATGAAGGCTGGTCCGGATTAAACTGCAACATGTGCACCGAAGATAAGGCCTGTAACGCTCTGATGGAGTCCGAAGAGGGGGGCGTCTGCTATCAGATGGGAAATGTCCTCAAGGAAAACTATCAAATGTGCGACGTCACCAACGAGAAGATCCGCGAACTGCTCGGCAAGCAGGTCCCACAAGTCACCTTTACCTGCGATTCATCCGACGCCAGCTGCAACTTCCAGTTCTGGGTCGACAAAAGGGAGTCTTTCTACTGCAGCCTCGACGAATGCGAGTCGAGCTACGATTTCAACGATGCGGCCCAGAACAAGACCTCATACAGCTGCAAGACGGTCGAATGCTCGTGCATACCCGACCGAATGCTCTGTGGCGAGAACGGTTCGGTCGACATCACGGACTTCCTGACAGAAGAAATCATGGGTCCTGGCTCATTCAAGTGCATACGAGACAAAGAAGGCGTGAACAAGTGCAGCTTCGAGGAACCGGCCATGAACGAGTTGATCAGCCAGCTGTTTGGCGATGCTAGCATTACTCTTACCTGTCGGTCTGGCGAATGCGTGCATTTCTCTGAGTTGCCCGACTATCAACCGCCTGTGCCAAAGATCAATACGCCTCTCATAGCCGGGGTTATCGCTGGCTGCGCACTCTTCCTTGTCCTGATTATTATTCTTACTTGGTACCTTTCAAGTCGCTCGTTCAGATATGGCCCAATCCATCTGGATGACTCTGACGATGAGGCGCTGAAGCTCATGGCAGACCACAAGCCTGCGTCCCTTCAGTTTGAGGATGTGTCATATAGCCTCAACGGCAAGACGATCCTGAACTCTATCCGGGGCGTGGCGCATCCTGGAGAGGTCACGGCTATCATGGGGGCTTCCGGCGCTGGCAAGACAACCTTTTTGGATATTCTCGCGCGAAAGAACAAACGAGGCACGGTCACCGGCGACTTTTACGTCAATGGCGAGAAGGTCACTGATGCTGATTTCAAAGCCGTGGTCGGATTTGTTGATCAGGAAGACACCATGCTGCCAACCTTGACAGTCCATGAGACTATACTAAACAGCGCCTTGCTGCGGCTGCCCCGGGACATGACACGAGCCGCGAAGGTGCAAAGGGTCACCGAAGTCGAGAAGCAGCTTGGGATTTATCACATCAAAGATTCTCTGATTGGTTCAGAGGAAGGCAGCGGTCGTGGAATCTCTGGCGGTGAAAAGCGCCGAGTTGGCATCGCCTGTGAACTGGTCACTAGTCCATCCATCCTCTTCCTCGACGAACCTACCAGTGGTCTTGACGCCTACAACGCGTTCAACGTCATCGAGTGTCTCGTCACGTTGGCAAAGGACTTCAAGCGCACCGTGATTTTCACCATCCACCAGCCTCGGTCCAATATAGTTGCCCTGTTTGACAGCCTCATCCTCTTAGCCCAGGGCAGACCAGTTTATTCAGGTCCTTTTCCTCAGTGCCAGGACTACTTTGATCACATTGGCTACCCGTGCCCTCCTGGATTCAACATTGCGGATTACCTCGTCGATCTGACCATGCACGTCGGCACCACTACCAGTTTTGACGACGGCACTATCTCGGCAGATGCCGCCAGTGTTGGGCCAAGCAGCACCAGGGCTGTCAAGTCTATAGCTAGTATTTCGAACGTCAGCATCGGGGAGGAGAGCGGTGTCGAGGCCTCGTCATCTAGACCCAAAACCAAGCGTCGAGACTCGGTCAGGGCCAAGCAGGAACGGGAGCTCTTCACACGACGCAAGACGAATGCTGAGACCGCAGCTTCGTCTGACGGAGAAGGAGAAGCGGATGCGTACAAGCTTCGGAAACAGAGGCCCGGTCGCGTTCCGTCCCAGATCATTGAAGACCCACACGATCTCCCTCCTGCAGCTGCTGGCAGCACCGACCTCGACATTCTTGTCAACTCGTTTGCCGAATCCGATATCTCTGGCACAGCGCATGACGAAATCCAACAGGCAGTCGCCGGTGCTCAAAGTGCCAACGGTCGCAATTCAAATGGCTACAGCGTCGATGGTCCTAATATCAACACCAGCGTCGTTGGCAAGGGATACGCGCGGATTGGATACCTGCGACAGTTCGTCATCCTGTCCCAACGCACCTGGAAGAATCTTTACCGCAACCCGTTGTTGATGTTGACGCATTACGCCATCGCTATTCTCCTCGGTGTTCTTTCCGGTTACCTCTTTTACGGGCTGACCTCAGACATTCCCGGATTCCAGAACCGTTTGGGCCTTTTCTTCTTCGTCCTGGCTCTTTTCGGGTTCAGCACCTTGACCAGCCTCAACGTGTTCTCTTCTGAGAGACTGCTGTTCACCAGAGAACGCGCCAATGGATACTACTCTCCGATCACGTACTTTGCCTCCAAGGTGCTCTTTGACATCATTCCACTTCGGATCATCCCACCAATTCTCATGGGTATCATCATCTACCCAATGACTGGCCTCAAGGCAGACATGGCCCACTTCTTCGTGTTCCTGCTTGTGCTGGTCCTGTTCAATCTTGCAGCTGCCTCCATCTGTCTCTTCATCGGCATCGTCTGCAAGGACAACAGCGTCGCAAACTTGATTGGAAGCCTGGTTATGCTCTTCAGTCTGCTCTTCGCCGGTCTCCTCCTGAACCAGGACAAGATTCCGGATGGAGCCAAATGGCTCCAGTGGCTGTCGATCTTCCACTACGCGTTCGAGTCGCTTATCGTTAACGAGGTCAGTAAGTTGACGCTCGTTGACAAGAAGTACGGCTTGGATATTACCGTGCCTGGCGCCGCCATCCTGAGCTCCTTCGGCTTTGACAATGGCGCCATGTGGAAGGATATCGCCTGCCTGGGTGTCTACGCCGCAGTATTTGTCGTGCTTGCATACGCAGCTATGCATATCCTCCTGGTTGAGAGACGATAATAACGTGGGAGGCCGGTGACGAAAACGTGTCGGAACATGTGCTTGAAATTGGTTATTGGAGCGTTCGTCGACATGGTTATGATCTACTGGAAAGACGGGGTTCGATCGCTATTTACCTAATAAGACCAACTGCCTTTTTATTAGAACCACAGTTGGGTCACGCTCATCGGCTATTGTACTACATGGAACTGGGGCGTTAAGGAGCTTGTGGGATTTAGCTGATCAATCAAATTCCTTTCCTGGATCACAATTGATATTTTTGGGTGTGCATCGCTGTCGCAACACAGGCTCGATAATTTGCTATGATACAGGTCTACCATTTGGATGTAAATGTCCCCAAGACGTTGGTATGTATGAGTCACTATCGGTCCCTCTTCGAAGGAGCAGACATGGCGCCACCAGTAAGCTCTCCGGCCACAACCCTCTGCCGCAGCGTCGTCTCGCTGGCCTCGCTCTTGTAGTAGTCGATGGCCACGGTGCTCGTGCCCTTCATGCTGGCGAACATGGACTTGATCGTGATGGGCGGGCCGTGTGCATCCCACACGTTCTCGGCATCGGGGATGGCGAACTGCTTGCCGTGGGTCTTGAAGTGGTCCGGGGTGAAGATGTCGTCGATCTTCTTGGACAGCTCCTCCTCGCTGACGATGAAGCTCCCGGCCTCCACGTACAGCCTCTGGACGGCGTCCTTCCTAGCCTCGGACCTGGTCTGCTGCAGCGCCGCCGTGCGCGCCTGCGACTCGAGCTGCCGCTCCTTGTAGAGCGGGTCTCGGATGACACGCGTCTCGAGCGTGTGCTGCATCACCGTGCCCCGCGTGTAGACGTCGTCCAGGCGCTCGGGCGCGTTGGCCGCCATCAGGTTGCGCTCGCGGTGCGACTCAGCGCGGCCCTTGGCCCGGGCCTCGCGCGTCTGCTTGCGCTCCCAGAGGCTGCTGATACCGGCGCCCAGGGCCTGTCGCCGCGACTCGGCCATGAGCCGCTTCCAGGCCGCCTTCTCGGACCGGGGCGCCTCGCCGGCGAGCTCGGCCCTAGACTTGGGCACGGTCTGGTCGACGAAGCCGGGCTGGACCTTGTGGCTGCCGTTGTTGCGCCGGTGGAAGATCTCGCGCGGTACCGGCAGGACACCCTTTACTGGGGGGAGCTTCCGCTCGGAGGACTGGGGCGGGTCGGGGAGGTTGATGAAGCGGGGGGACTCCGGGGGGATGTCAACTTCTAGGCGGGATGCTGTCGTGCTGA
Source organism: Cytospora piceicola (assembly GCA_023375675.1). Lineage (NCBI taxonomy): Eukaryota > Fungi > Ascomycota > Sordariomycetes > Diaporthales > Cytosporaceae > Cytospora > Cytospora piceicola. The sequence continues at coordinate 73,192 of JALQBC010000014.1, read as the reverse complement.
AGGTCCGGAGGGTGGCGGCGGATACGGAAGAGACCGTGGATGGGATGCTCGAGGTTAATGAGCGCAGAGGCGCCCTAGGTATTGAAGGTGGCATCTTGGAGTATGTGAGTCGTGCCGTGTCTTTTGGATAGACACGATGCCGCCCGTCTGATTGAGAGTTTTTTTTCGGTCGAATCGAGAGTCTAAGAACCGTCCTGCCCCCCTTTAACGGCTCGGTAAATCAATCTGGCGCCGGTGATGATGATGATGTTTGGAGGCGGATAGCTCGATTGGCCCCGTCAAGTTTTCTTTGGCGGAGTCTGCTTTACGCCGCTCCGACCCCAGCAAACTTTCAGTTGGTCCAGTCAACGGTTCTGGGTGGTAACGGATCTCAGTAGACCCACTAAAAGTTTTTGGAGCTTAGGCCAGTCCGGTGCCAGCCGGGCCCCACCAAAGTCCAACAGACCCTGCCGATTAGATTATCGACTTTTTTTTTTCCTTCCTTCCCCAGTCCCTTCTCTCTGCCTCCTTCAACAACCAACTTCAGCAAACTTTCTGTATCATACATATTTGCACTAATCCTTCTCATTCAAATCCCATACCAGGCTCAGACGATCCTGGACAAGTCGACCTTCAATTATTCAGTTAATTTGAGGCCTCGCATCCACTCGACGATCTGACCATCGCCAACTGAACTCATCAGTCTAAGGGGAAATCAACGCGATCATGGGTAGCTTCAAGAAGGAAGCGAACCGTCGCGTTCGCGATGGCACGGAGAAAGGCGGTCACACCTTCAAGATCAAGGGGTAAGTCTTCGCTCCTGCGCGTTCTTCACTGATCAATGTCTAACATCACATCCAGAGAGAACTTCTACCGGACCGCGAAGAAAGTCAAGCAGCTCAATATTATGAAAGGAGAGGGCAAGCCGCAGCGAAATGCCGAGGGAACAATCACACAAGCTGCCAGCTTCCAGAGCCGCGACCTACCCAGTGCCCGGATCGAGCCAAACAGGAAATGGTTTTCCAACAGCCGTGTCATCAGCCAGGAGTCCCTCAGTGCCTTCCGCGATGCCATCGCACAGAAGGAGAAGGATCCATACTCGGTTCTGCTCAAGAGCAACAAACTGCCTTTGAGTCTGATCCGTGATGGCCAGGACGACAGAGTCAATGGACTCAAGCAGCACCAGGCAAAGATGACTATCGAGACCTCACCGTTTACCGAGGTGTTCGGCCCCAAATCTTCCAGGAAGAGGGTAAAGCTGAGCGTTAGCAACATCGACGAGCTGGCGGACGACTCTGTGAAGAGTCTCGAGAACTACCATGAGAAGCTGGAGGAAGCCAGGTTACTGAGTGGTGAACTTGGCGCGGCACAGGCTGAGGAAGCTGGTGACATTCGCAGCCACCACCAGCAGTCGGCCCCCGTGACGACGGCAGTCGACCCTATCTTTGACAAGGGCCAGTCCAAGCGAATCTGGAACGAACTCTGTATGTCGGCCTCTTTCCCTGCTCTGCGGACCCAAGCTAATCCAATACTGCAGACAAGGTCATTGATTCTTCCGATGTCATCCTGCATATCCTGGACGCTCGTGACCCTCTGGGAACACGATGCCGGTCTGTCGAGAAATATCTCAAGGAGGAAGCGCCACACAAGCATCTTGTTTTCATCCTGAACAAGTGTGATTTGGTCCCTACCAAGGTTGCTGTAAGTCATATATTCACTTCTTTTATTTCCCTTCCAGATCCCCCAAGGTTTAGTCAGGGCATTTTCCGGCGTCTTTTCGCCCGATGGAATTTGACCGTTACATTTTGGGGAGAGCAACTCCCTTTCTCGGAAATCTTGGCTTCGGCCGAGGTGGACAGATGGTCACCGTTTTGGATGAGCATCGTGAGATTGGGTTTGCCTCCTATGAGTTGAAGTCTGCATGTTCTTCCGAACACTTTCCCGTGGATTTCTTAGTTGTGAGGCGTACATATATTCCCAGAGCCCGACGGCTTTCGTTTGTTGTTGTCATTCTCTTTGACTGGTGACTGACAATTACTAGGCCCAATGGGTAAAACATCTGCAGAAGGATTACCCCACTGCCGCATTCCGGGCGTCCATGGCGAACCCATTCGGCAAGGGATCTCTGATCAACCTCCTCCGACAATTCTCCAAGCTTCACTCCGACAGGAAACAAGTTTCAGTCGGCCTGATTGGCTACCCTAACACTGGCAAATCGTCGGTTATCAACACTCTCAGGGGCAAGAAGGTTGCGACCATCGCTCCTATCCCTGGTGAGACAAAGGTCTGGCAATACGTGACTCTGATGAAGAGGATATACCTGATCGATTGCCCTGGTATCGTACCACAAAACCACCATGATTCTCCCACCGAACTATTGCTGCGGGGAGTGGTGCGTGTCGAGAAGGTGGAGCATCCCGAACAGTACATTCCTGCTGTGCTGAATCGGGTAAAGAAGCATCACATGGCTCGCACCTACGGGCTAAGTGACTGGAATGACGACCACATCCTGTTCTTGGAGATGCTGGCCAGGAAAGGAGGTCGTCTCCTGAAGGGTGGCGAGCCTGATGTCGATGGTGTTGCCAAGATGGTACTGAACGACTTCATGCGAGGACGGATACCTTGGTTCGTACCGCCACCTGTTATTGGAGGTGACGCGGCCGACAGCAAGGACGAGTCCTCAGAGAAGCCTCTCAAGAAGCGGAAGAGGGAAGAGGAGACCAATCCTGAAGTCGAGGAGAACGATGCTGAAGAAGAGGAGAGCGTCCATGAAATCGTCGACGAGACCTTCCAAGGCTTCAGCGGTGAGAGTGAGGCTGAGATCTCTGATGACTCAGACTCCGAAGTGGCAGAAGACGATGGAGCTGAAGACGAAGAGTCAGATGCCGAAGATGCTGAGACTGGCGGTGCTACACTCGAAGAGGAAGAATCACCCAAGCCAAGTTCCAAGCCGGCTCCCAAAGCCAAGGCAGCACCCAAGGCCAAGGCGGCACCTAAGGCACCGGCACCCAAGGCCAAGTCGGCACCCAAGGCCAAGTCCGCGTCTAAGGCCAAGCAAGAGATACCCCCCAAGCGTCCGGTAGAGGGAACGACCAGGCGTTCTTCAAGGATACGAAATAAGTCGTCCTAGACGACAGTAATGGAATCACATGATGAACAGCGCCCATTGGCGCCAGATGACCTGTCCCTTTACTCTAATGTGTCTCGATGCTTGTGTCATTTTGCCCTGTTCCCAGTCAGTGTTCTGTATTGATATATGTTCCTCTAACTTGAACCATTCTGGGTTCCCTGATCCAATATATGAAGAACGTCGGATATATATTTGCATTTGTTGTTGTTCTTGTAGATTTGTCAGGGAGACAACGGAGGAGTATATGGCGGCTGGTGGTTATGTATCGTTACAGCAACGTGCGAAGGACAGGAAATACAGGACTGCAAGACGATGCTACGCCGTGTAGCATCATTTACGATGTATGGAAACATTGCCGCCACAATCAGACAACGAACTTTGCGATTACCACCACTGATATTGAGACGGACCTCATTTATTTCGCCATGACAATTGACAGAAAAGTACAATACAATGTAAGAACTGCGCCAATAAGACGTACATGTCAAACAAAGGAAGGATAACCAACACAACTACTCAAGACTTCTTGCCCCAACAATCTCCGTTCTCCACCCACTGTACTTTCATCACGGCATTGTGCCGAGCATGTACGAGCTACAACGCATCATCTCAGGAAGAGAAAGCCTCCTCGAAGGCATCGCTCCATCTAAAGTCCGCCTCCTCAGGGCTGTCCAGGCTATCCTCGCTGTCACTATCAACGCGAGCAAAGCTCTCGGACGGGTGTGCTGAAGACCAATGTTCGTTGAGACCCATCGAGACTTGTGATGGAGGCGGCGTCTCTGCTGCCAGTTCCTGCACAGCAGCCGAAGAGGCAACCGGCGACTGTACCAGCTCCCTGAACACCGGCTGTGGTGATGAGAGGTCCGAATGGTAACCAGGGAGACATGAGTTGTACAAAGTCATGCGAGGCCCAACCGGCGTCTCATAGTACAAGGGGAGGGACATTGTAACTCCGGTACCAGACGAAGGGAAGAATGATTGTTGTTGTCGTTGTCGTCCTTGCCCTCCATGGAGGGGTGTTCCCTGATGGGTGTCGTTCGGGGTCGTATTCGGTGGGGGTGGGACCACCTCGCGACCGCGGAACATGGCAGCAGAACGGATATGATGACGATCAGTGTCGACGAACGGGCGGCGGTGTTGGTTATGTTGATGCCAGAAAGAGCTAGGAACCAGGGGTGAGACAGGTGGTGACTGTACCCATTGAGTCTGGTAGAGGCCAGGGCTTGGAGGGAACGGCAGCTGGGATTGAACGTAGGGGTATGCCTGAGGGTCGATCTCCGGGTGCAGATGGTACGCATACCCTCCCGTCTGCCCTTGAAGTTGTCCTGCTTCGGTCGGAGCTTCAGACGGCCCACGGGCGTGGTAGACGATAGGAGGAGCAACACCACTCAGCCCGTCTGGCGGCGAGGCCCCAGAGATGATCTGATGGTCGCCAGTCATCGCATTCTCACTCCGCGGACCAGGTGCGGTCTTGTCCGAGGCCCCGGACTGCAAGGCCTGCTGCTCCGGCCTGGGGATCGCTTCGTGCCTGCTGCCCATCGTCCGGAGCCAGATGAGGCACTCGGAAACGTCGTCCGCAATATTGGCCAGGACGTCAAGGGAGGCCTGTTGGTATGGTGCGACGGTCTCCGACTGGCTGTTGCTGTGAAGCGTGCTGTTCAGCCGGCAGATGAGCTGCTGGATTTCTCTCAGCGCTTGGCACATGTCGATAGCGTCGCTATGCCTCTCGGTGTGCTCTTCGCTTCCGCGTGCGTTTTGAGGCTCTTGGGTGACATGAGGAGAAGCAGGCTCTCGTCGATGAGGATCAGTTAGCCCTGAGAGAGCCGGAGAAGGAGGGCATGAAAGGGTGCCCTCGGCAGGTTCTTGATACTGAGACATTCTCTGCTTGTATTAGACAATAGTTGGCTGATGATCGGTCGTCTTTGAAGGGAGTATTGATGTTTATCGACCTCAATGGAAGGCAAGGCAGAAGGAAAGGGGGCTTTTATGTATCGTCTGCCTGGGCATGGAAACCTTCTGTATTATTCCAGATGTGCTCGCCATCCCTTATTGTCACAATGGAAGACCAGGGACACAATGACTCCAATGGAGTCAGGTCCTTATATTGTTATCTCTGCGGTGGAACATAGAACAGTTAAGAAAACGAATTGTGACTGCGATACCAAACAACACCGCAAATATCAGAGGCTTGTTTGTCTGGGGTCAAGTATAGTACACATCGCAGAGTGTTCATAATAACATTCCGCTATGAATGTGAACTGTCATATTCACACTTAAGAAGGGCCACTGCTTTCCCCTTTTCCATCTTCACCAACCGAGCATTCATCTGCCGTGGCACAGGATTCCGTCCGCTGTTTCGCCACACATCTTTCTTCTGCCCAATACTCCCAATAGAGCGCCGGCCGACGTATTCTTAGGGGTGGGACGTTGTCATCTGAGCAGTACTCACCTGTTACACGGACACTTGTATAAGGCCATAAAACAGAGTTTTGCAGAGGGGCACTACCAGAGATCACATCGAGGCTGGTAGTGCTGTCGGTTGGGGATGGCGTCTCCTCGGGCCCCGGGGTCATTGGATTGTGCCCTGCTTCGTGTGGGAGCTTGATGATCGCGGCCGTATTGTTACCATTGCTGAGCTGATTCAGACTCAAGCAAGTGGCTAGTTTCGATATGAGGTTTCCCATTTTGTTGCGGGATGTCTCGAGGTGGAGGTTGTTACCATGATTTCCTGCCTGGTCGTTCTGGAGAGTGTCTTCTGAAATACCGAGGTTTTGGCGCGACGCTGTTTCGCTTGTTGCTGCTTGGTAACTGGTGACTCCTTCTATATCGCCTGGTATGACTGTCATTGACTCCGTGGACATTCCGACAATCCCATGAGGATCTGGCTCGCTGACATGAGCATAGGGGCGATGGTCGGTGGTCACAGACATGAGGTTTCGGGTGTTGTCGAGGAAGATCGACGTGAACCACACTCGGTCGAGATGAGCACAGAAGGCGCTGATTATATGTGCATTTCAAGTCTCAGCCGCGACATGGAATCAAGGCATTGGTCTCTGTCTCTCGTCGAGGCTCGTTCTGTCTTCCGAAGCGCCAGAGGAAACAATGGCCCGCACATGATTCGAATCGCTTCTCGTAGAATCGAGACAACACCGTCAACGTGGATCCATATCTCAACAATGACAAGAAGAAAACTACCCTTCGTTTCATCACAAGCCAGCATCTAGTGGAAAATCGAAGTGGAAGTCCAGAAGGAGAACGGCCCTGATTCCACGGGCTTTGATTTATGCTGCAGTACAAAGCAAATGCTTCCTCCAAACCACCAGTCAGAACTCCAGGTAAGGAATAACACAGTCCTAATAATACAAAATGTCGTGAGACATCTATTCGATCCTCTTCTTTCCCTCTTCCGCATTGGAGTACCTCGCCGCACTTAGCCCACGCTCGTGTCTTGCCACGAGGGGACCAAGCAGCGGGTCTTTTCTGACCTTGCTGATCGTCTCCTGATAGCCCTCTGCAACATAGGGGCGCGGGTTAAGTTTGGGCCAGTTGACCTGAACGTTATTGTTAGCCTGTATCCTAAACTTGCTTGCATGGGTGTGGGAGACACTTACGTAGAGCATGCCGTTCTTGAAAATGAAGTGCGCACTCCAGCCACCAACCAAGGTCCAGAATATGATGAAAATACGCACGGGCAGGACAGCCGAGTCTGGAAGCCTTCTTGTGAAGAGGGCAACAAGGACAAAGAAGATACTGAAGGCCAAGACATAGGGAATGGCCTGGATGAGCACCGGACGGCGGTCCGCGAATATCTGGCTCGGCCCAACGGTAGCCGTGCCCGGGTCATATATTCCCAAGAAGAGGTCAAATGCGTCCTGCCTTGGCCCATCAAGGAAATTGTTCTTGATGTAGCGAGTGACGGCAATCTCACCATCCCGCATGGCACCGGCCTTGGTGCGCTTCGCCAGGCGCGTCATGTCAGTCTTCATGGCGCCTGTGCCAGAGTAGCTCTTGCTGACCACATCGGCATTATCGGCCCAGAGGTTGCGGTACATGAACTCGAAGGCAGGGTCCTCGTCCTTGAACGTAGAGCCGCGCTGCATCAGACCGAGATCGACAAACATGCGGTCTAGAGTCCAGCGGGCAAGCATGCTTTGCACCACGTTTGTCCGGTCCAAGCAGTCCATGCAGTTGGTCCGCACGACGGACGTCTGGTGACCCCTAACCTCGAGGCGTCCGTCGATACCCGCCGGCATGTCGACAGCACGGAAGTACTGCTGTGCAACCAAGGCGTCCTGCATCCTGTCCAGAAGGAGCTGTGCCCGGTGCAATTGCATACCCTTGGTCTCGGAGTGGAAGTCGAAGTATATGTAATGTACACGATCAGATGTCTGCTTAGAAGCGCTGGATTCGATAAGATGGAACTTCTCGTCGGTGATTTGATCTCCCGTGACAGTCTCTCTGGGCGATGACTGGAGCTTCTCAACAATCTGCTCATAGGCCTCCTTTACTCCCTTCTCTCGTCCCTTCTGGTTGACAAGGTTGACCAAGTAGTTGTCACCGTAAATTCGGACTTGCTCGTTGAAATGCGCCGCAGCAGCCGAGACTGCGGAGTCAATGCCTCGGATCTGCAACTTGGGCGTGTACGACAAGGTGTTGATCTCGGCCCAGTATACAGGAACGCTACCCCGAGTCTGGACGTAGGATAGTATCTGCATTTCCGGACCTTCGGATTTGCGGGTGTGCATGTCACCGGTGCCAGCGAATCCGCTCATGCCGCTTCCAGAGTCGTTCAAGATGATGATCTGTTCCGTCTCATTGTAGTTGGACACATGGCCATCCTCATCAATTCCTCGCGAGAAGTATCTGGTACCACCTCGGTACCTGGACCGACGGGTGGTGAGGACGATAGTCAGGGGGGTGCCCTTGAAGGTCGTTGGGTGTATCTCGAGCATGCCGAAGATAACAGGGAGGATATAGGGGTCAGCACCCGGTTGCGGTCCTGGCAGCCCTCTTGCGCCCGAGGTGCGGAAGTCGATCAGGTCGGACTGTACGAATCTGTTCCAGAAGAAACGGTCGTCCGCCCTCTGCCATAACGGCCTGGAGTTGTCATGTTGAGTTTGTCGCTGGAAACTGCTCGTGATATCGATCGAGTAGGAGAAGTACATAGGACCGGACTTGATGAAGGACTTGAGGATCAGGAGGAATTGATCCTCATCCGGATCGTGTACTTGTCGCTCTCGCATTGGGAGGATGTCGGTCGAGACAATCTTGTACACCATGTGACCCCTTAGGCGCCCGATGGGCTGGGCCTTGGTAATGACGATGACATACTTGTCTACACAGTTTCCATGTCAGCAAGAGATACACTTTACAGACTGCTAGGAGGTATGGGGGCTCCTGTACCAAGTCGCAGCTGGATGATGCCCAAGATGCCAGCAATGCTCGTTACACGAGAAACTCTCTTTCCGGCGACCAGGGCTCCGTCGGTCAGACGAATATCGCCACTCGGGCGATCAATAGTAAGAGCCGGGGCATTAGGCGAGGAAGGAGAAGTGAAGATATAAGAGTCGGAGGAAACTTGAACGTTTATGTCCCTGAATGGAAGGGCCATGCTGGGCAACAGGGGAAGTAGACAGTTTTGGGTGCTTGCGAAGAGATCCCTAACTTGGGGAGTCTGGCAGCGAGTGGTTGATCAATTACCTGGAGGTCGTGAGTAGATAAAGGAGTGACGAGGAAGAGAATCAGAGGTGATTAGGGAAGTTCATGTCTTGAAGGTGTTGACGATATAATTGATACACCACGTTTCTGTTAAGCTAGATTGGCAGCTCTACACTTGCCTGCCCAGGCCAACGGAAACGTGCTTCTAATTTCAGCTGGGCTGTCGTCATGTCGCAACTCGCAAGGGTCCCCTCGGTCACACCTAGGCAGTCTCCGTTTGATGTGTATGTACTATTGGCTTAATCAGGGCGAAACGGCGATCAAGCCTAAACGGAAGTTCGGCCGTTCAGCAATACCGCTGCACCGCTGCACACACGGGTAAGTCCAGGAGCCCGTGTCCACTGCCCACAGCCCCAGACGGTGCTACAGGCCGCCTGAGCGACAGTTGCCGCGGCGCCTGACGTGTGCAGCCAAAGCAGCCCATCCCACCTCCTGGAAGCCTGGGCATCCGTGCCATCCCATCCATTCATTCATCGGCCTCCAACCAAACCTTACTTCCACTCACCATCCACACCTCAGTCACCGCGACCGCCACAGCCTAGTTACGAAGTCGTCATCCTCCCAGGCAATCAGTACTTCCGAAATATAACAAAATCCTGCTCCCCTTGTCGGCCCCGACTCGTTCTCTTACCGTCAGCCCGCCCGCTTAGACCGGTGGATCGCGAACTCCCAGGCTCAGGCTCTCTCAGGCTCTACAGATTACCACGACCCAACGGCGGTGGATTCAAGCTTCCTAAAGACCCGCAACTCCTCGACGACAACCGAGACCCTTCAACCACAACGACACTTCTATCATGGCTTCTCGAGGTCCTCCCGGTGCCCGAGGCATGGGCAACAGATTCGCGCAATTCAAGTTGGTCCTGCTTGGTATGTTTGCCGACAAGAATGCCGAAGGGATCACTTACTAACACTGCTGTAGGAGAGTCTGCTGTTGGAAAGGTTATACTCCTTACTACCCGTGTTTCTGCTCCGGTGCTTGTTACTGACATGTGATTCCAGAGCTCAATAGTGTTGCGATTCGTAAAGGTGAGCCGAGCACCTCCTATCTCTCCCTCTGCATGGGCATTTGCTAACGAACTGCCAGGACCAATTCGACTCCTACAGAGAATCTACCATTGGCGCCGCCTTCCTCACACAGACAATCTCTCTCGATGAGAACACAACAGTCAAGTTTGAGATTTGGGATACTGCTGGACAGGAGCGGTACAAGTCCCTGGCGCCCATGTACTACAGAAATGCCAACTGCGCTGTAGTCGTCTACGATATCACACAAGCGGTACGTGCCGTAACGAGGAGGGCATTGGTATCCCGAGGATAACGCTGACAGCTTGCGTAGTCATCGCTTGACAAGGCAAAGGCCTGGGTCAAGGAGCTCCAACGCCAGGCCAACGAGAACATCATCATCGCCCTTGCCGGAAACAAGTTGGATCTGGTCACCGAACAGCCTGATAAGCGGGCCATTCCCGCATCAGAGGCTGAAGCTTATGCCCGTGAGGCCGGTCTTTTGTTCTTCGAGACCTCCGCCAAGACGGCCGAAAACGTGAGGGAGCTGTTCACAGCCATTGCTAAGAAGCTGCCCCTCGATCAGGCTGGACCTCGACACTCTCGGACTGGACAGCGACCCGGGGTCAGCCTCGGAACACCGGAGAGCGCGAACACAAACGCCAGCGGGCCATGTGCTTGCTAGACAGAAATACGACTCCACACCTTTCTGCTAATGGAGGAACTTGTCTGTCGCTGTGTGGGACATCCACCCGTAGACCCTTGGAGACGTGGCTCTCGCAGGGCTAGAGGCTCCAGGAGAGATTTCCGGGGCACGTTTACGGTGAACATGGATATATGAGGGGTGGGGTGCCAGCTCTTCCCTGGACGAAGAACCGGCTTGGGGATGTTGACATTATTCTCTGGAGTCCTGCGACAGGATGGTTCTCTTTAATACCTTTTCTGGTTTGGTGCATATTCGTGGGATTTTCTTCCTTTTGACGCTTTTCGTTTGTTGGCTTTGGTCCAGGGAAGAGACAAGGACTGGCGTCAGGGCTGGATGATGAAGAAGATGAGATTGTTCAGCCTCTGCTACGACTGAGGGGCAGCGTTTGCAAGTTGGTATGAGGCCGCCGTTTAGTATCCTGCGGTGTTGTATATTACGCGAACATAGAAGACGCCATGGTAATGTTACTCTGTCCAAGGATCCAATATATGTTTGACGACTGAAAGGAACATATTCCCACTGTGGATTCCAATAATTTGTAGTTCCGTTTGCGGTAAACACTTGGGTAGATTAATGTGACCCAAAGTGTTGATATCAGTGTACCTGTGTAGATAAATGCCTCTGTTTCTTATTGACTAACTACACTCGGTTATGTTAAGTTAACGGTGAGTGACGTGCGTGCTCCTAAATTTTGACAGCAGCCCCATGCACCCCTGTCAAAGCAGCAGCCCGCCGTAGTCCGCCGAAGAGACAAGAGTGAGAGCTTCGGCAAAACCTGGGCACGTCGCGATTTTTCCCGCATTCATTCATTTCAAGGTTGAACTTCCCCAAACAACCACCCCAATTCCAAGGCCATAGTATTCCCTCATGTTGCGGACATCGCTTCGATCCGTGAGGGGTCTGGGCAGTAGGCCTATTGCCGCTGCTTCTGGCCGTCAATGGCAAGCAGCAGTGGCTACCCGGCCTGCTGGGCTCGTCGCGAGGGTAAGTCTTGTTCCTGGGTGATGCGAGCTGGTACTATGAGCGCAATTGTCTAACGTCTGCCCTGCTTTCTGTATAGAGATTCTACGCCGATGAGAAGGCGCCAATCTCTCAGGTCCCCAAACCACCAGCCTCGGAAACACACACATCCTCTTCAAGCCAGCCACCTCCACCACAACGCGAGGCCAACATCGAAGCTAGCACCATCGCCATCGAGAACATGCCCCGGATGCCTCCGTCCCCAGAAGATCTCGGAACTGTCGCCAGTCCTCCGCCTTCGGCAGGGAAGGGTTTCTTCCGGAAACTGCGAAACTACGTCCTGACGCTGGTTATCCTGGGCACTATCACCTTCGGTGGCGGTGTCTGGTACTCCCGGATCAATGACAACTTCCATGACTTCTTCACCCAATATGTCCCTTACGGCGAGCAGACCGTCCTTTACCTGGAGGAGATGGAGTTCCGGAAGCGCTTCCCCAACATTTCGAACCGTGGCCCTGGACGACACCGCGCTGACACCGACGAGACCGTTCGGATCCCAGCTCAGAACGGCATGTCTTGGAGGGTTGCAAACAACGGAGACCCGGCTGGCAGGCAGTCAAGCGCGAGTCAAAAGATCAAGGGTGCGCTCAAGGGCGGCAAGGAGCCTGAGTCTAACGCGCCGAAGGCGGAAGAGCCCAAGGCCGCTACGCCCGCTCCCAAGGTGGAAGAGCCCAAGAAACAGACCGGTGTTGCACCAGTTGTTGTCTCAAGCTCCTCCGACTTCAAGCCGCCAGAGGTCAACGAGCCCTCAAGGTTCCCTCCTGCCTCGCCTATTGACCCCATCTACTTCCCCGACGTCAACGAGCCCGTGGTCCAGAACTTGGCATACATGCTGAACGACATTATCGCTGTGATCAACGCCGATAACGCCCACGGCAAGTACGGTTCCAGCATCGAGAAGGCCAAGGGAGAGCTCAAGAAGGTCAACCACGAGATCGACCAGATCAAGGCCGGTGTCGAGAAGGATGCTGCTTCCAGAGTCAAGGCGCGCATGGAGGACTTTGACAAGGCCGCGAACGACCTCGTCACCCGTGTCGAGGGCGCCATGGCCGCACAGGAAGCCAGCTGGCAGCGCGAGTTCGCCGAGGAGATGAACCGGGTCAAGAAGACTTATGATGAGCGCATCAGCGTCATGACGGACCGGGAGCGTCAACTGAACGATGAGCGCCTGAACAACAGGCTCCTGGAGCAGGCTATCGAGCTCAAGCGCATGTTCGGCAAGGACATCAAGCAGCGTATCGACGAAGAACGGGACGGTAGACTAGGAAAGCTGGAGGAGCTCTCCAAGTCTGTCTCCGACCTCGAGAAGCTGACTACCGGATGGGGCGAGGTGGTTGACATGAACCTGCGGACACAGCAGCTCCACGTGGCTGTTGAGGCCGTGCGCGCCAGCCTGGAGGATGCCTCCCACCCGCGACCATTCATCAAGGAGCTTGTGGCACTGAAGGAAATCGCAGCGGATGACTCGGTCGTCAATGCTGCCATCTCCTCCATCAACCCCACAGCTTACCAGCGCGGTATCTCAACATCGCAGGACCTGTTCGACCGGTTCCGCCGTGTGGCCACCGAGGTGCGGAAAGCGTCGCTCCTGCCCGAGGACGCCGGCGTCGCCAGCCACGCCTCCAGCTACGTCCTGAGCAAGGTCATGTTCAAGAAGCAGGGTCTGGCTGCCGGCGACGACGTCGAGAGCATCCTGACGCGCACGCAGACCTTCCTGGAGGAGGGTGACCTGGACGGTGCTGCGCGGGAGATGAACGGACTGAACGGATGGGCCAAGACGCTCAGCCGGGACTGGCTGGGTGAGGTGAGGAAGGTGTTGGAGGTCAAGCAAGCCTTGGAGGTATGTTCATTGTCAAGACAGCCACCCTAACGAAAGACTCAATACTGACATCTCTTTTCCACTGCAGGTTATCCAGACAGAGGCAAGGCTACAGAGCCTGAAGGTTGAGTAAAACAGGCAACGCCAAGGCTGCATACGCGATTGAAATCGAGTTCACTTGATTCAACTGCCTGGCAGAACTGTACAATTGCATTTATAGACATGTCTATCTGTGGGTATGTTAGGGTCTAGGGCCCTGTGTAACAAGATATCATAATAGACATGAATCAAAAGCGTCAAAAACAAACCATCTGGTTGCCCGTGTGATGAGGCGGCTCCAGGAGCATCACTATCTATGCCGTCGAGCACAACACCCTGCCCTCCGGTAGCGGGATGTTACTTAGTCGGGGTCTCTTTTTGTTCCCTCACAGCATAGGATCCACGTAGATAAAGCAATAGTGCTCTTGCGAGTGGCTGGAGTTGCCCAGAAAACTGCCCAAAGCAGCATGGCTTGGATGTCGTCTTTTCCTGTCCGTTGATGCCGGAGTGGGCCTCCTTATTACCGGCCCAAGGCCGTCTGCAGCTCCGGCGTATTTAGCACACTTGCAGCTCCGAAGGGCGGGGCCGCTCGTCATTTCCTCGGTTTTGTTCGTGCTACGTGCAGTGCAGGGCTGTTACACAACGCGCAACTGCCAGTCGATCTCGATCCGCGTAATCCGTACATATCTACAAGTTTGTCTCGGACAGTTCGTTATGTACATCGTATAAGACACGGCACCAATCCCCAGCGACCCGATGACTTAGGTACCTTGGCAGCTAGTCAGTCGCCACAGAGGACATCCAATACTCACCCCGCTCCTTTACTCCCGTAGCACCGCCGTTCGCATTTCCCCACTACACACCATGTCGCAGCAGCTCAGCAGGGGAGCCCTGCAGGGGAGCTTGAGAGCCACGGCACTCACGACACAGAGCGTAGCGGCGAGAGCTGCGCGCAGGATACCATGCGCCGTCCAGGCAGGAAGATGGGCGTCGTCGGACAATAGATCGAGCTTCAAGGGACAGATGCTCGAGAGCATCACGGCGCGGATGGCCAGGGAGAAGGAGGAGCTGAAGGCGGCGGCGGTCGAGAGAGAGGCCGGGAAGGGAAACAACTTCGCCGTGACGATGGGTAAGCCAGATGCACAATCATATGCCCCGTACTCTACCACTCTCCGGATCTACAAGTAACTGCCTTGCTAATGCGTCGTCTGTGTCGTTCCTCTAGTCGTCCTGAGCGCGAGCCTCTTCGCCTTCTACTGCGGCTACAAGTACCCACGCGACGTCGCGCCAGAATCCACGCTGCCCCTCTCCGCGACCCGGCCACCAAAGCACAACGTGGCGCCCAAGGAGCTCGAGGCGGCGTGGGCCGACTTCGCCGCCATCGTGGGCAAGGAGAACGTGTCGACCGTGGAGTCGGTCCTCCTCTCGCACGCCGACTCGGACTGGTCGACGCACACGCGGCCGGCCACGGAGCCCACGCCCTTCTGCGTGGTGTACCCGTCCTCGACGGAGGAGGTGTCGGAGGTCATGAAGGTGTGCCACGCGCGGCGGATCCCCGTGACGGGGTACAGCGGCGGGACGAGCCTGGAGGGCCACTTCGCGCCGACGAGGGGCGGGGTGTGCGTCGACTTTGGCAGGATGGACAAGGTGCTCGCGCTGCACAAGGACGACCTCGACGTCGTGGTCCAGCCGGCCGTCGGCTGGGAGCTGCTCAACGAGCAGCTGGCCCTCTCCAACCTCTTCTTCCCGCCCGACCCGGGCCCGGGCGCCATGATCGGCGGCATGATCGGCACGGGGTGCAGCGGGACCAACGCGTACCGGTACGGCACCATGCGGGAGTGGGTGCTGAGCCTGACGGTCGTGCTGGCGGACGGAACGGTCATCAAGACGAGGCAGCGGCCGAGGAAGAGCTCGGCCGGCTACGACCTCACCAAGATGTTCATCGGCAGCGAGGGCACGCTGGGCCTGGTCACCGAGGCCACGCTCAAGCTGACGGTGAAGCCCGCCACGACGAGCGTCGCCGTCTGCAGCTTCGGGTCGATCCGGCAGGCGGCGGACTGCGCGGGCCGGGTCGTCGGGTCCGGGGTGCCCGTGGCGGCGGTGGAGATCCTCGACGACGAGATGATGAGGTGCATCAACGAGGCGGGGCAGACGGCGCGGGCGTGGCAGGAGGCGCCGACGCTCTTCTTCAAGTTCGCGGGCACGGACAAGGGCGTCAAGGAGCAGGTGGACATGGTCAAGCAGATGGCCAGGGCCTCGGGCAGCACGGGGTTCGACTTCGCCAGGAGCCTGGACGAGCAGCAGGAGCTGTGGTCGGCGCGCAAGGAGGCGCTGTGGAGCACCATAGCCGTCAAGAAGGACGGGGACCGGGTCTGGACGGGCGACGTGGCGGTGCCCATCTCGAGGCTGCCGGAGATCATGGAGGAGACCAAGAAGGACGTCAAGGACAGTGGGCTGTACGGGACCATCGTGGGGCATGTTGGGGATGGCAACTTCCATTCCATCCTCCTGTATGGCCCTCACGAGAAGCATATCGCCGAGGAGGTTGTGCACCGCATGGTGAAGAGGGCGGTTGAGATGGAGGGCACGGTGACGGTAAGCTGATGTTTCCTTTACCTTCCTCATACTGGACGATCCACAGTGGCTAACTCGGACAAACACATCAGGGCGAGCACGGAGTCGGTCTGGTGAAGCGTGACTACCTGCCACACGAGCTTGGTGTCAGCACGGTAGATGCTATGCGAAAGGTACGAGCTTCTCTCCCGCCATTTCCTCCCTATCTGTTCTGGAGGATATGCTAATCATCTTGCCCCGATACAGTTGAAGCAGGCGTTCGACCCGTTATGTCTGCTGAACTGCGACAAGGTTGTGCGGATGGAGAAGCCCAAGGCTGGTGAGGTCGCTGAGTGGTAATAGCAGCAAGTTGATTAGTACGAAGAAGAACTTCCAAACTGTGGATTGTCGATTGTCGTGATTTTCCCAATGTCAGGCAGGAGTCAGGCAGGAGTCAGTCAGAGTATATCGGCCCCATTATGTTGAGAACTCTCCATGCTCAGCTATATATATACATGCTCGGAATGGCCACTTGGCCCGACAAGAACCATCCTGCCTCTATTTTCAAGGTATGTAGGGCCAGTGATTTCAACCTTACAGTAGATACCTACCTAGGCACGTTGCCAGCATGTGCAGTTCAGTATTGGCCTTTATCAGGTGCATAGCCATATTCGTCCTGTCTCGCCGAGTCGCGTTAAGAAACGACAGACCGACAGCGGTGACCAGAGTACACTTGATATCCTCAACCGGCAAGCTTCCATCTCCCAGGAACTCGACGGCGGTCGGGTCGTAGATTAGTTGTGGCAGGTAATGCGACAATATTCAAAGATACTAGGGAGTTATACGTTGAATATGATCTAAATAAGGATAGCACGATAGAAGAGACAGAATCTGTTATATCTATTTACAGGCATAGAGCTATATATACAGGGTTTAATGTTTTATATATTAAGCTTATATATCGGCCCTTATAACTTTATCTATAATGGCTATATTTAATACAATGTAGCCAGGTATAGTAAGTAATATAATTATAGAACAATATTCCGTGCGCGACCCTAACCCTAAGCATTAAAGAATAACTCCCTGCTCTCCGCAGTACAGCTTGCACTAAATAAAACATCGGGGATATACTGTAACATACAAATACGCACACCCACCCTAATCAACAACAGTACCAGGGCACCTAGGACAAACACTATCACTATTCTCAGCTAATGATGGATCTACGCCCGGATCATCAGTTTGATCCCTTTGGCCCCGAAGCGGCAGCCTACGACGATGTCGATCTAGATATGGATAGCATCGACTTTAACGACCCGGCCAGCTTTATGAAGATGATAGGCGGTGGTAATCTTCCAGTTCCCAAACTGATGCAACCCGCAGAAGTTCGCCGCGAGGCTGCAGGCAGGTCCAAGAGGCTGTTTCTCAGTCACAACGACTTGCATGCCATACTGGAGCGACATGAGGCCACCATCCAGAAGCGATGGGCTAAGAAGACCAAAGCACAGCGCCAGGCCATCTTGCTCAAAGCCTGGCCCAACATGGCCACAATACACCGCCCCGACTTTGAAGCCTTTAAGAGAGAATCGCGACAAAACCGCGATGTCAAGAGCGTTGGTACCAAGTACAGAGATTCCTTCATCTGGCCATATGTAAATCAGGAGGATCTCTCCGGGCCTAAAACGCTGCTGTTACTACTCAACGCCCGTGGCCGCCATTTTCCTTGCGACTTTGCTGCAGCCGATGGCGATGCAATGCATTTAGGGACTGTTACGGCCGCGATCGTCCCTATCTTCCTGAACGAATATGTCATGGTTCTCAATGGCGCAACCAGTCCGGAAGAGTACGGCAAGTTGGTCGCATGGGATGATCATCCCGATGCCTTTGACTGGATGACAAGTCGGAAGCAATTCCTGCCAGGGGAAGGCCTCATGATCCTCGAGGTACAAGAGAGGCTTCTCTCCTTCCTTGTCAATTGCTGCAAACAGATTTTGCACGAGATCCCGGACGAGACATTGACAAGCGACGCATACCCTGTCATGCCACAACCACAGTTGAAGACTGAGGCCCAGATCAACGGCTTTGATTCTCTAGCTGTTATGGCGGCGGAAGCTCCGTATCGCGTCCCAGCAAGGCTTGATCTTGAACGCATCGAGACCCTCCTTGCCGCCAGGACGTCAGCTGCCGAGGACCACCTATGGGCCCTCCGAGAGGATCCGGGGTATTTTGCCGGGGCGCAACGGGAACTCGAGGAACACCGCCAGGAAATGATCAAGGATACTCAAGGCAGAGATCACCCAGTTTTTGACAAGGCTCGGAAGAACATCTTCCGGGCCCGTGTCGTTGGAAACATGCTTGCCGAGGCATACCTTCCCGTCGAATCATTTTCCGAGCTTCGGCGGCAAGCTCGAGAGCTAAGAGGCCTGCAGGCGAGGCATGCCGCCGCCATATCACCATTACAAGACTTGCCCAAGGACTACCTCCATGCTCTTCTCAAGTTCCGCCACTATCTGACCCAGGCAGCCAAAGGACCTCTAGCCCAGCTTAAACAGTGCGCTACGCCGTCCCCGCCCCTCCGCAGCTTGTTTGTCCGGAAGCCGCCCACAGATGTCACCTCATCGAAGTTGACTATTATATCCAGGCCAGGTGCAAAGAAGGACAAGGTAGTGACGGAGCTCATCTGGCTCTTGACGACTCTGTGGGAGGACGGAGAGACATTATTCCTCGCACGCCTATCGATGGTCGTCGACGAGCTAGAGCGTCTACTCGATGCCGACCCGGAGGCCAATGAGCTTGTATCTCCTTACATGGCCGGTGTCATAGGTGACCTCTCCATCATCTCACAGTGCCTCAGGCAGCTCGAGATATACCAGCCATGGGCCAACGGCTTTGAACACGCTATGGTTGACTACGAAGAGGACATACAGAGAGAATTCGCGACGCGGACGAGGCCGTGGGCTGGAATTCTGGGTGCCATTGCGGAAAGGAACTTGATGCAGGGGGCTGTCGATCTCGGCGATATCTCTGGCGGGAGATTCGTATATCCAATCGAGAAGCGTCGGACCAAAGAGAAAGTGGAAATCCTACGACAGTCCGAAGCAAACCTCGACGCTTTCTGGGCATGCATCGACCAGCTGATGTACGCAAAAGCCGACAACTTGGATGGCACCGTTGTTCGGCATCTCCTGTCGCAATCCCGGATCATACAGCGTACACCAGAGTGGGCTGAGCCGATCAAGGAGAAGCCGTCGAAGGCGATAGAGGCACCGATTATTGGCAACGACCTCGCTGCTCTGAATAGGCCCCTGTCCAACTTTTACTTTGGTCTCTCGCCAGGCGGTTCCGGTAGCTCCAACAAGCTGGACAGCGTGAATCCCAAGACCAAGACCAAGACAAGAGGAACTGCAAAGCTGCCCTCCCCCGCCACAGTCGATCAAGGCCCCCTCGACGACTCAAACCCTGTCGATCCCCAGCCGACCCTCCCAGTCGATGCGCGAGCCCTCAAGGTGTTTCGCACCCTCTTCTTCAACCCCTCGCCGACAGCCATGCCGGGCGAGGTCTCGTGGAACGACTTCCTGCACGCCCTCACCTCGACGGGCTTTGCGGCGGAGAAGCTGTACGGCTCCGTGTGGCAGTTCCGCCCGACGGCCCTGGACGTCGAGAGGAGCATCCAGTTCCACCAGCCACACCCGAGCGGGAAGATACCGTTTAGGGTTGCTAGACGGCATGGCCGACGGCTGAACCGGGCCTATGGGTGGTTTGGTAGCATGTTTGTGTTGAGACAGGGATAGGTCATATTTGGAGGTTGATCGAGCACGGCGTGGATTTGATCTTGTAGTTCTGTAATCATAACCGGTGCGATACTGTATCATACTTATACCCTAGTGTAGTGTAAAAGCGGAACGGCTATTGCGGTGCTGCAATAGTAACTACAAGTACTTACTTAAGTATGTTAATTTGATGCAAAAAACTTTAATGAATTTTACCTCTATGGAGTTTGGTGAGTATCAGGTGATGAGCTGGTTAAGACCTCGACGTGCTGCGTGGCAAGGGTGTGCTCCGAGCATTGTCAGCACTAATTGCTCACCCACCAGGAGAGATCGAAGATCTCAGCCCCCGCCCACTCCCCCCGCCCACTTGGCATTTGGGTCGTCTGCCATTGGACTGGGCACTTATAGGTACCTAGGTAGATATGTCAAACGTGGACATGTAATCCTCGCTCAAGACTGGCAATTTCCTACAGCGGGGGAAGGGCGAAGGTCCGTATTTGATTGCCCCTACTTACTTGCTATGCAAACCGGCCAGGCGAGCGTTGTGACCGGGCCGTGTGGGTTTTGTAGGATCAAAGCCGAGGCGAGGCGAGGCGAGGCGAAGCAAGGCAGACCAGGCAGTACATGTACGGAAAAAAGTTTGATCCTGCAGAATGATGGTGTTTAGAATCCTTCCCGTCCCCAAGAAGGTGTTTCGAGCTGGAGTTTTGGAGGTTAATTTTGTAACCAGAACCCTCCGCTGGTCTGGTTGGAATGGGGCAGAATGGGTCTGATATTTAGGCCGTGCAGGCGGTTATAATGGGTGTCACTGGGGTATGATTGCAACTTTGCGCAGGTCCCGAGCGGAATTGAGGGGAACATTTTTCAAGGGCGCACACACACATATACACACAGCCTCACTGTAATCCATTTATGCCACTGTTGAAGGGGTTGAAGGAGGGGCTGACCAAGCCACTGACCCTGCCCACTCGGCACAGGCCCGGAATGTTTACTATGTTACCGTGCAAGATAGAGTAACCTGGGATAGTCCTGGTACACTACTGAAGTGAGTAGTCTATATAGACTACCTAGTCGAGTGGTGCTGTATTGTAGTGCCCTGCAAACCTTGGAAGCCAGCGCCTTGGAAGTCCTGAATGGATTCTGGTACAGTGGCCTGAGTGGCAGAGTGGGTGTACCGGTAATTCTGCCCCGTTCAGCCGTTGTAAGGCTGTGAAACCCAAAGATTAGCGGCTCTAGCGGTGTGTGTTGGATTGGGAAGCCATCATTGGACATGTTCGGGTTTGTTGGTGCATGCAGCAATGTCTTGCCCCCCGTTCTGAGACCTGCATAGAAGCTAGAAGCAAGAAGCAGGAAGCTTAAAGCAAGCAGCAAGCAGCAAGCAGCAAGAAGCTGCAGAAAGGTAGAATGGGTACCTAGGTAATGTGAGACCGGCTGGATCGGTAAGCAAGTCAGTAAAGTCAGTCAGTAAGTTGGTAAGTAAGTAAGTAGTAACCAAGCTACAGCACCGATCAACAAGATATATCCTGGGCCTGGACTGACACTAGGTGCCTACTTTGTACCTACCTAGGTACTTATTAGTAGGTAGGTAGCCCGTCTATACCTAGCTGCCTAGGTACATACCTAGGTAATTCTATACGGACTGACGGACTGACGGGTTATCACAGTTATCGTAGCCTGGAGTCTAGAGCTGGGCGCTACGGCTTGAGCGACTGGATTTGTGCCCGTCATCCGAGGTTGGGCCATCCAATGTGGGCAACATTGAACCTTGCAACACGGCATCGTATTACAGCATCGTCGTTCCCCACCACCCACTCTGTTTCTCAACCACCCTATTTTCGTTTTCTTTTCTTTACTTTACTTTTTCTTCTTCTTTTTCTTTGCTTTTCTTCGCTTTTCTCTGTTTTCCTCGAATAACCTCAAACCCGGGTCTTATTTCTCTTATCTCCTACACTACCATAACCCACACCCTCCCCTTAAACCTACCGGCCTGGCCTGGCCTTGTCTTGCCTTGCCTTGCCTTGCCTTGCCTGCCATTGCTCTGTGATATATCATAGTAGAAGAACCATACCGATCCCCACGTTGCCACCACAAGTCGACCGCCTGTCTGTCCAACGACAATCCCGCGGCATATTCTCAACAACCCCCACGCTACTCTTCTCTCCATCTCTACACTACAAGTGCATACAACTTCTGGAGGACTTGACAGTGGAAGAAAAAGAACTGGACCTGGACCTGGACCCGGACCCGGAACCCCTGGGCTGACGAAACCTTGGTCGCTTACGAAACCAACCAACATCACATCACATCACTTCCTATATACTGTACTTCTTACTATCGCCGTGTCTCGCTTCTCTTCAGCTCGTCGTACACGTCCACGTCCAAGTCCACGCCCACGCCCTGATTTCCCCGCTTACCGTTATCATGCCGTCAATTGATCGTGCGGCATAGTTCTCACGATAAATATACTTCCCTAGAAGGATCAAGAAGTATCCAGATTATCCCCAGTTTGGTGGATACATCGTGACCGCGATTTCAATATATATATTTATATTTATAGATATACATATATATACACTACGGTATCAAGATGCCTCGCCCATTCAGGTTAGGAGTACCACTCGACTCCTCGACCGGGTCCACCCCCGCCATCCTACGACGTCAAGATACCGACCAGGACAGTGGGAACTCTCAAGGCGAGTCCACAGACCTTGACACTACCGGCTCCAAGGAGAACGCCCTCAGTAGTAAATCACCAAATGCTACCGCCATAGTGCGTTCCAGGCTAGTCCCTACTGCTCTTGAAAGGGTCCTCCAGCTCACACAAGGTGTCACAGATCATTGCCGTCTCGATAGTAGCTTGTGTCGTCCTCGTCTGCCTCTTCCTCCTGATCCGAACCCTGCGCGCCCGCCACCCCAACCCAAAGCGCATGCCAGCACCACTAAAGAAGATCTGGCAGAAATGGAACGTAAAATCATTCACCCCCAAGACCCAATACAAGCGAACCGGCGACACGGATACGGACGACCACTCCGGCCACCGAATACGCATGCGCGAAGCCCACGACAACCTCGAGGACGCCCTGCGCGATGCACTGGCCCAGCAGGAGCTGACAGCCCGCAGCGGCGGCCAGCCTAATACCACCAACGCCCAGACCGAAGATGGCGTCAACCGGAACACCTCGGTCCGCTCCGTCATGACCCTACCAGTCTACCGGCCCAAGGCCACCGAGACGGAACAGGTCCTCGGCCGGGAGGGCGAGCGCGACGGCATCGACACGGTGGTCGAGATGCCCACGCAGGAAGAGGACGAGCACATGCGCGAGGAGGAGATGGACGCCCTGTACCAGATCCGCCTGGCCCGGCGCCGGCAGATCGCCGAGCGCGACCAGCGCCGGCAGGAGCGCCGCGAGGCCCGGGAGCGCCGCGACTACCTCACGCTGCACGACGTGCGCGAGCGGGCCAGGATCGCGTCCGAGCAGGCCCAGCGGGAGGTCGAGGAGCTGCGGGACGCACACGAGGCCATCAAGCAGTCGAGGCAGCGCGCCGTCAGCAGCGTGAGCTACCAGCACGTCGGCCTGGTGCGCGCCGACGGGACGAGGCTGCGGGCCAACAGCGGCGAGAGCGAGAGGACGGGCCTGCTGAGCGACGCGGCCAGCATGGCGCTGAGCACCACGCAGGACGGCACCACCTCCCTGCAGCACAGGAGGGCGCAGAGCTCGCACAGCGCGCTCAGCATCGACACCCTCCAGAGCACCCCGAGCGGCCAGAGGGGCGGCACGTCGCGGTCCGGCTCCCCGGGCCCGGGGACGGGGCACAGCAGGGCGAGCTCGAGGGACCAGCTGGGCGAGAGCCTGCTCCCCCGCACGGGGTCCTCGCTCTCGCAGCGGGCCGGGTCCAGCCCCGAGCTGATCGACGCCGCCGACGCGGACATGGCCGACGCGGACCTGCCGGCCCACTCGCCGCCGGGGTACGAGAACGTCTCGCTCGACGAGATCACGCCCGCGCAGTCCCACCACTCTGGACAGTCCGGGAGGGACAGCCCCTACGCCGAGCCGCCGCCGGACTACCCCGGCCAGGCGAGGCAGAACCGGCTGAGCGCCCACATGGCGGACCTGGCCGAGTCGCTGTCGCCGGAGGGGCAGCAGGCGCATAGCAGGAAGGGCTCGAGGGGCGTGGGTGGTATCCCGCAGCTGCCGAGCCTGAGGCTGGGGAGGCTGCCGGAGATTGTGATTGAGCCGTCGAGCGCGGTGCCGAGGGATGATGATACCGAGCAGGGGACGCGGTCATAGCCAACAAGAGGATGGGGAGGGGCTCATATGCATACTGGAGGGTGCCAGGATCGGGAGAAAGTTTCAATACGCACTTGTCACGGACTGGAATGATATCACGAGGGATGACACAAGCGGGGAATATTGCTTTCACTTTGTTTTCAAAGCTATCGTGCTTACGAGGAGGCATTCTGACCAGATACCACATTTCTAGTTGTATATACCTGGGAACTAATCAGGAGCAGATTGGAGCACTATGGCTGGCTGGGTGGTCCGGGGTCATCAGGTTTGGAAAGAAGCGGAAAATGCATACTGGGGATTCGTTGCTTGTGGGTTCTGACGAGGAATATACACACATCTCTAACAACGGTCGTATGGTGCCGTCGAGTACAATTTACGGGCTTTCATGACAGCACTATTGTTCTCCACCCATGTTTCTAGCATGCCCAGCAACTTGGTGGTTTCTTCCCCAAGGATGGTTGGGATGAAATCCGGCCCGTGCTTGTGAACATGGGGCATAAACAGTAACGATAGGGCTGGTAGCGAACAAACTTAAATGAGTTGTCTATCGAGCCTCGGCTCTGATCATCCAATATAGTCGTAAAATTACAGTACTCAGCAGACCACATAAATATCATGGACGGCCCATCATTCTTAGAATAGACCACCACGAAGGCCATAGCCATTTCATTAGACCTCATTCTGATCGTCCACCCTCATCCTCACCCTCATGACAGATCCTGCCCCTCCTCACCATCACCCCCCTTGGCCTTCCTCTCCTTGGCGAGCCCGACAACGTCAACCCACCCCTCAGGCTTCAACCTCCCGCCAGGGTACACCTCGCGGATGTACCGCTCCGCCTCGGCCGCCCAGCGAAGCAGCCTCTCCTCCTCGCCCCACATGGCCATGGCCATCATCCCCACCGGCAGCCTCCCGCGCCCCTTCTCGGCCTCGGCGTAGCCGACGGGCGCCGTCGCGGCCGGGCACCCGGTGGTGTTGGCCAGCCAGGCGTACGTCATGCTCCGCAGCGACCGGTTCCCGTCCGTGAAGCCGTACGCCTGGTCCCCGGGCGCCGCGGCGTACCCGACGTCGGGCAGCACGGGCGACACGACCAGGAGCCCCGGGTACCGCCCGAAGAGGTGCGCCACGTGCGCCATGACGGCCGCCCGGAGCTGCGCGAACTTCATGAGGTCGTTGGCCGTCGTCTGCGACCCCACCGCCGTCATGACCTGGTTCGCCGGGCTGAGGAGGTCCAGCCAGTGCTGGCCCTTCTTGGCGCCGCCGCCGACGCGGTCCCGCGCGTGGTCGGCCGCCTCGGCGAGGCACGTCGCGCCGTGGGCGATCTGGCCCTCGCGCAGGTGCGGGATGTCGATGTCGACGGCCTCGTAGCCCAGCGCGCCCGTGTAGTAGGCGACGGCCCTGTCGAAGAAGGCGAGGACCTCGGGGGTGGCGCGCCGGATCCACGGGCGGCACAGCCCGATGTACCTCCTTGCGCCCCCGGGCGGCGGCCGCGACGGCGCGAACAGGCCCGTGACGGGGTCGCCCGGGTCGGGCTGGGCCATGACGCGGTAGGCGACGGCCAGGTCGGCGGGGTTGGAGGCCATGGGCCCGACGATGCACATGGTGCTGTTGACGGCGGCGGTCCGGCTGTGCGACGTCTTGATGGCGTACTGGCCGGCGACGGCGGGCGGGATCCGGATCGAGCCACCCGCGTCGGTGCCGACGCACAGCGGCACCAGGCCCGCGCCGAGCGAGGACCCCGCGCCCGAGGACGAGCCGCCCGGGTAGTAGGCCCTGTTGTACCAGTTGACGGGGGTCCCCGTGCACGGGTTGCAGCCGGTGGTGTCCATGCCGATCTCGTGCTGGTTCATCTTGCCGACCATGACGGCGCCGGCCTCCTCGAGCTTCTCGACGGGCCAGAGGGAGCGCGCGGCGGGCCTGTCGAAGTAGTCGTACCCGGGGGCCACCTTCATGCCCATCGTGTTGACGTAGCCCTTGACGTCGACGTCGGCCTTGACGCCGAAGGGCACGCCGTCTAGGATCCCCAGGGGCTTGCCCTGCGACCACCGCTCCGTCGAGGCCCGGGCCGAGGCGAGGACCTCGTCGACGTGGATGTCCAGCCAGGCCGTGGAGTACTCGGTGGGGTCTGCGACATTGCGGTTGATGAGCGGGAGGAGGGCCTCGACTACCTGGAGGGGGGTCACCTCGCCGGACTTGTAGAGGGCGTGGTAGTCTGCGAAGGAGGACCACCGGCCTTGGAGGTCGGATGGCTGTGGGGTTAAGAGGTCTTCCTCGAAGGTGGGAGGGGATGGTGGTGAGTCTGAGTCGGAAAGCGGTATGACGGTGGGCTGGATGGCATGTTAGTATGTATATCCGGTTCGTTTTCAAAAAGAACGTGATATAGTCTCACGTCAAATCTCCATCTCTGCGTGTCCAGCCCCTCGATGCTCCTCAGCTTGCTGAACCCGGCATTTCCGTACAGGAGCCTCTGGATGGCAGTACTCCTCGTGACACTGCAAATGACTGTTAGATATATCTATCTGCTCGAGTCAGAGACCTGGGGACACTTACATGGCTGCGCCGATTGCTAGAGGGATACCACGCAGCGCAGGGTTCTTGTCATCTTCGACCTTGTAGCTGATATTGGTCGCCTCAACGGGCTTGGGGAAATTGGCGAAACGTTGTGAGGGCGCCATGAGAGATAGCTGAACGAGATGCAAGAAAAAGGGTGGGGAGAATGAGAAGAAGTATATTTATGGCTTGCTGTTGACTATCCTATCTTCAAGGATATCGACGGTGCTTGGCTTTGAGAGTAACCAACAAGGTACTTGATCTAGGAATGAGCTCATCCAGCATGCAGCGTTGTCGAGTGTGAAGCTCCCCGGACGTCTGTCGTAAACTGTCCGAGTAGGTGAGTGACTACGTAAAACTGCCCAGGTGGGTTTGTACGGCTTTGGACCCCAATTGGTCTCAATCAACCAAGTCAGATCGAGTGTGAATACAAACGGCTTCACCAAAACAAATTACGGTTTCCGACACTTCCTCAGCCGCACCCTGCCTGCCTGCCACTGTTCCCCGTCGATAGCTTCAACCAGAAGGCTTGGTCAACTATCGGATTGACTACCTGGATACAGACAGGCTGGTTCTATCTATAAGCCCTCGCTGTAACTTTCGGCACGTCACAAGGTCACATCGCACATGTGATATACGGGGTGGTTCATGTCCGTCTGCGGCGTGATCGGAAGAATACGTAAGTTTGCTGCCATAGCAACCAGTAAACAATTCCGTGTACCCTCTTTTTTTCTTAAATTACGATGGACCCCCTTTTTTGCAGAGATGCCTCGGCTGTCCTGAACAGGCAGGACGCAACAATAATGCCGCTGCGTTATCTATTCATTCCACTTGGATATCAGAGCTAACACTCACAGTACATACACTCGGTCTGGAAATGCAAGGGATTATTATGAGAAACATATCAGAGCACTGGTGGGGTCACATATAGTGCAGCACAAGAATATGTATGCACAAAAATTGATATTTGCTTTCATTCTCTCGACGAGAGGTCATCTATCTGTGGCCAAAACGGCTTTACAGAGACGACCCAGTGGTATCCAGAACAGGGATCCAATCCACAGACAGTTCAAGCCGTCTTCAAATGGATGATCCAGGAAATCACAATGCCTCCATACACAGCCAATATTCCCGATTGTCTGCTGCTGTTGTTCCTCCTCCCACCGAGGTGCAAGCCTTTATCTCTGGCCTTGTGAATGCCACCCTCTGCCTTCTCAGTTCTCCATGCATGGGAGAACAAGTAAAGATCTGATGTAGTGGTGGTGGTGGTGTTGACTTGTCTTGAGACCGAATATAACTCCAGGAAAAACCGCCAGACTCCTTGCCAGTAAGTAATATTTCGATGCCGAACTAGGCGTGGAAATGTACGCCGTCAAGATGAGGCAAAACGCTGGGTTTCCATATAACATGTACCAATCGATGTTATATGGTCTAATGAGGTGGTATCGTACTGTTTGCCGAAACCACCGTCGAATGATCGGCGGGTGTGATGGTCGACTGTTCGGTAAGCGGGCACATGTCGTGTAAGACCTTGTGGCCCGCCTCCTCCTCAGTCCGGCCGACCACGCTGAGACCCACAGGGTATTCACCGCCATGTTGAGGTAATTTTGCCGAAGGACGCCGCGAGGTCACCGTCTCCCCATCTTCAGCAGCCGAGTCCGCAGCCACAGCATGAACGATGTCCAGTAGCTCTGCGTCCTCCTCTTGGCCCCGTTGGCGCGCTTGGGCGTCTCGAACCGCACGTCCGTGACGTCCGGCCCGAAGCTCGGCACCTCGCCGCCCTCGGTGCTCTCGTAGTTGCTGCTCATGAAGGCGGACCCGGGCCTCTGGTGGACCTTCTCGTCGATGGTGTCGGGCCTCAGTATCTCGACCGACTTGGCCTGCCGGCTGGTGGTCCTCGGCGGCGTGCGCTTGCGCGAGAAGGACGGCCTCCCGATGATGCTGTTGGTCTTCTCCAGCTTGCTGTCCTTGCGCTCCATCTTCCTGCGCTGGTCCGATTCGTACTTCTCCTGCTTCGCCCGCTCCTTCTCCTCGAACTTGCGCCTCGCCTCCCGGATGTCCTCGCGGCGCGCCCCCGTGTCGATCTCGCTGCGGCTCCGCAGGCGGAAGGCCCCCTCCAGGCTGTTTCGTACCGGCGACATGGGCGCGACGGACGTGCTCGGGCTGGCGCGCGTGAGCGACGGTCGGGGTGAATCGGGGGGGTTTGAGTCGAGTTGTAGATCGGACTGCGAGTGTGACGTGTCGAGGGATCCATGGGTGGCTCTGGGCGTGGACGTGGGCGGGGCGGGGTGGGAGCGGCAGATGGGAGCTGTATTTATGCGCAGGGGCGCGCTGACGACATTGACGTTGTTGTTGAGGTCCGTCAGCGACGAGGTGCGCTGGCTCGTGAAGGATGGTCGCCGCAGGCTGACGGTGGAGTGGCTGTTGCTGGGATGCACTCTGTGGAGGTGAGAGGACAGCGGCTGGTTGGTCAGGGAGGCCGAGCTGTGCAGGTCGAGCTGTTCGTCGTCGTCGTCGTTCTCGGTGATGACTGTTGGCGAGTAGTCCCTGGGGATGCTGTCGCGCTCAAATGATGTGAAGGAGTTGGCGTAGGGCGCTGGCGGGGTATTTGTCCGCGGCATCTGCTGGAAGGGATGCACGAACGAGCCTCCGGGTCGGTTGCAGCTGCCGCTGGTTGTGGTTATCGAGGCATGGGAGTGGCCTGAGGATGATCGTGCGTGCTGGAACCTTCCTCGGCGGAGGTTGATGCTGCTTCTTGGTGCCACTGTCGGAGCAGCAGCAGCCGACTCGATGCCCCCGACAGGCGTCACTCGTCCTGAGCCACCACCAACAACCCCGCTGTTGCTGTACCCTGATGGTTCCCACGGCGTGACTGGGAAGGTCACATCTCGAGCCGACGGGGACATGCTTGTGCGCCCTGATTCGTATATGCCTCCGGTTCTAAAATCGGCCGTCTGGTCGTCCCATCCCCTATCTAGGTCGAGCGAGTTCTTGGGCGACTGAGGGATTACTTTCTTCAATATCGGTGTGACCATCTTGCCTCGTGGTTTCGTGATCTTTTTTGAGGGTCGATGATATATCGGGACACCCGTGAGGGTCGCCATCTCGTCCGACATTGACTGCACCATAAGTTCCGGCGTCTACTGGGTATGGGTATGGATGTGGGTAATTAGGTGAAGGTATAGGTATAGATATAGATATAGATAGGTATATAAAGAAATGGGGAGATAGGAGGGGGCTAAGAAGCCGTCGTCAAGGGCCCACGAGAGAGAGAGGAGGAGGAGGAGGAGGAGGATGAGGATGAGGAGAAGTAATGTCTCGTGGTGGTTGCACCGGCATGCCAGGTTTAGAAGAGGTGGAAGACGGTCTTGAATAGGGGCATAATCAGGATAGTGCCGGCAATTTGATTTTCTAGTGTCTGTTGACACAATGAATGACTAGAGCTGAAATGAAGAGGCAGTGTACGTAATATGCCTCTCAGCCAGGTGATCCAAAGTGCAGCTGAGCAGAAGGAGGTTGTGTAAAAGAGACAAGAGGTTGAGATAGAGATTGATGTATGTATGTAGATATGTAGATATGTAGATATGAAGTAAGTCTAGCAAGAAAAAGAAAAAGAGGAGGCCAAGAGGGGTAAAGTGCGGCGTAATTGAGCAGTCAGTCAAGGCAAGGCAAGGTAAGGTAAACTGCCTGTAAACTTGAGGTAAGGTAAGATAGGTAAGATAGGTAAGGTAAGGTAGGACAAAGACGTTCTCGATGGTAGCCACACGAAAAGCAAGCTTGCGACTTTGAATTTGACACTTGACTTGACTTGGCCTGGTTGAACTTGACCTGCCACGCACACGCCGCAGTGCGCCTCGGAGTGAACGGCAAGTCGGTGTGAGCGCGCAGAAATAGGCTCAACCCAGACTTGTGCTAGTAGTACGTAGCAGCGCACCACAGCGCACCAAGTCCAATGATGCACCGTTTGGGATCTTCTTCCCTGGACGGTGAGTTACGTACGCAGAGCGGACATGCAAGAAGAGAACTGGTGGACTGTTGGACTGGTGAAGAGATGTCGACAGGAATTAGACCACCAGCCAGGTGCTAAGTTCTCCTGAGGTTTGCAGCATAATGGAGAGCGTTCGTTCCTACGCAGCTACGGCTGTCGGAAACACTTCCCCAGCTTCTATACCATGCAAGCCATGCTTCTCTTTCCCTTTTCCCTGTATTCCCACCTTCTAGTCCCCCCCAGAGTCCCCCTCGTGCCTAGCTATGCCCTCTCCCTCTCTCTCTGCCTTGTCTGCCCCTCGAATTGGCGGTGTTCTGGAGGTTGCCCCTTCAGCCTCATTCCACAATCCAGCCAGTCCTAATCCAAACCCACAAATATCCTGAACTGCCTCCACCTCGGTTGCTTCTTGACCGCCTTCATAGTGGGAATATGGCCTACTTTAGTACGTGGGGAAGCCGGAACGCGGATTGATTGGAGCGGAAACGGATCCTCGCCTTCCCAGGGTGATTTCGCCTGTGATTCTGACAGGCCAAAAGCAGACCCAAATCTCGGGTCCGCGGTGGGACCACAAACCCCATTCTTCCTTTCGCTTTCTGGGGAAGAACGTTTTGGAAGAGAAAATGCCTCTACTGTACACTAGAGGCACAGAGGCATTACCCTTTTCTCGCTCAACTCCGAGGCCCTTCATAAGACAAGTCATTGTTGTTACCAAACCCCCGGGAATGAATCCCGGGAATGAGGACAATATCCATCAATGGGACTCAACCCTGTTCCGAACTTGAAACACCCCAGTGTCTCTGTGTACCTTGGTGCTTGGTAGCAACCCTATCGTTTGGCTAGTCGTATGTCTTGTTGTTTGTTGTCGTCGTCTTTGTGTCTACTATCTTTCAAGCTCTGGCTCGAGTCGTCTTTGGATGAACGTGGCCCTCTTTATTCGGAACATTTCCTGCCCTGTCGACATTGTCCCGGCATATCACTCACTCATGGCACGCTCGTGCGTGTGACGGACAAATAACAAATAATGTCCTTGCGGCACCCCACCATTTTTGAATAGACACACAACTTCGCTTATGCGCTGACCAAGTGTATGGTTTAATTTGGTGTTACAGACCAGTCAGTCATCCGTGCCGTCGCGTTATACCCACTCCACGGCCGCGTCGGCCTGTGGACGGTCTCGGCCACACATCGTGCAGAGTGGCTTGTGATAGCTCCGGAAGTTGAGCTATGTCCGGCCTCGCCTAAGGTTGGGGGATACCCCCCCCCTCAGTACTGATATCAAGGACCATTGTCGTCCTCACAATCGGCCCGTATTTGTTGAGGGGAAAGCATGCAAGCCCCGCTCGGTCTAGATTGCTGTTATCGACATGTCAGAACCACGTCGTCGCGGACTCATTGTGATGATGGCTGATGATGGACTTTGTGTGTCTATTGATTCTGTTGTTCACGACATGAAGTATTGGTGCCTATGTGGTACAAGCCCGGTCGGTGTCAGTCTCGCTTCCGGCAATGGCTTTGGTCCATGTCTCAGGTTGTCCGGTGCTGATTGATATATCGACGACGACGAGGCTGCAGCCTGACTGGAAGTTTCGGCAGCCGTACTACGATATCCTGTGCTTCTCGTCCTGCAGCTATATCCGTGATCCTCGTAGAGTTCGATGTTGGATGCTCGTCCTACAAGACCAACTTGTAGCCGATTTGTGTCTCTTGTCAATGGAAAGACAGGCTTGTAGAAGGTCATGGCGTGCTGGCTCTTCGTGTTTCCATGCGCCGACTCGGTCGCCATTTTCATCCAGGGAATCCCTTGTGTGTGTTCAGTCAAGACGCCATCACCCAGTGTGTAGAGCCTCATGGAGTGAGCACAATCAAGTCGCATTCCATAGCTTATCACTCTGCAGCAGCCGGTCTGGTCGATCCTGTGGCCGTGTGCAAATCCCTACCTCAAAGTATAACGGCATGCTTCTGTCACTCACACGGCACCCACAAGTCCGCATCGTCAGTTCCAAGAGTGGCCTCCTTCGAAACTCACGTCTTGTCTGTTGCGCCTGAGCTGCCGGCCTTCTTCCAGTGGGAATTGGGGCAATGGAACTGGGCCTGGCTGTCAGGACGAGTAATTGTGCTCCCTCTTCACCCGATTGACATCGTGATGAGGACCGCCGCTGCGGTGGAGGCCTTCATCGCTCGATCAACAGCCTTGGCAGCAAATTCTGTAAGACGGACCATTGCATAGCCAACTGAAAGTGGCGTCCACTCCTAGATGTACTTGGAATGAATCTGGTTTCTCAGTCGGGTATGTTGAAACATCTCCACAGACAAAAAGATCGTGAGGTATCTGTCCATGCTGGGCTACACTTCTCGGTCTCACAAATCGGTGAGCCATATGTCTCCAAATATTTCTTTTCCAGTGCCATCTGTCAACCATCAGGGTCGAAAAAAACGAGAGAGCTGCCCGGTTCGTCAGACACTGGTCGCAGGTTGTAACCTAGAGCATATATGCGAAGCGTGCCGAAACACTGCGCAAGATAGCAACGTTTACTCAAGTAGCCAACAAAGCGTGGCATAGTAGGTGATCCTACGTAGTGCAGATGAGGAACACTCGACTAGCAGGTATACACCTGAGCGACATGCCATGCGTGTGCTGAGTGGTGCCGCCGACATCCCGGCGGCGCAGCTGGAGACGTCCAACACGTTGAGCCGGAGCATTGCCGGCTTGTGACCTGGAGCGACAAAGCATGGCCTGTGGCGTTCGCGAATGCGACGAAGCAGGAGTTCGAGGGGGGCATACCGAGCAGGCTCTCGCAGCTGATATCTGGTGGTCTTTTGTGGAAGAAGGGTTTGTGTCTCCTGCTACAGGAGTGGCAATGTGAGGTCGCCGCAACAGAGACGGAGAAGATAGATTACGACAGCATGCTCTTCTAATTGTAGGCCTTGATCGTCTGGGCCAGCTGAAATCGCCATGCTGGACTCTTGGTCAGCTCCCTGTTGGTCCCAACCTCACAGCAACTCACGTTAAGACGGCTTGGACTAAGCTACTCGAGGGGGCGGGCAGCACCTAGATACTCGTGTGATCTCCTGCGGTGTGAACCACGTCCCTTGACAATGGAAAGTTTTGGAGACAGCACTTCTTCGTATACCCGCTGCGACCCTATCCAGCCTCGAAGCGACACACGGGATGCGTTACGTGAGAAACTGGGGACCTTCGAGAGCATCTTGGGGATAGAATCTGGAGCCGTGCACTCGTCATTTGCAACGTTCTAAGATTCCAGGTCATGGCTGTATTAGTCGGCGGGCTCCAAGGTTGTCTATCTCATCTCGATCTCAATGGACCTCCCAGGGACCCATCAGCCTGGAGAGCACTGGAGGAGGCTGAGTGAAATTGTTCTGATGGATGGAACGGTACACTTTGGGCAGATAGCACTTGCTTACAGGAAGTCAACATGAATTGCCAGTACCTGTAGGGATTCATGCGTTGCCGGAGAGCTACCTGCAAGTTCTGCCTTTGATGGGCTACTATTATCTTAGGCCATAGTGACCACCGGATGAATTGGATGCGCGCCTGAATATGTCAGATGGAGACAAGACGAATTTATTGAACAACAATAGCTTTACATGGAATGGCTTTCGTGGAATTGGTAAGACAGGGCCCTAGGTCTTCCATGGCTGGGAAATACGTCGTTCTAATAGCCATACGTCGAGAGAAGGAGTCACAACTCTGGAACAGCCGTCAGCCTTCAGGTTCAGTACAGCGGAGAGGCGCCTTTCACAGACAGCATCAGCGACCCTGCATCCAACGCACCCCGAAGCACAGGCAACGCAATTGTCTGACATCTCAAGGAGGTCGACCGTATACCCTCAAACAGCCACGGTCGTTCGCGCCTTCATTATTCCCAGAGTGGACGGGCGTATCCGGCCGGCGTGGTTCCTCGCCTTTCGCAGTCCAAAGGTTGGTATTGAGACGAGTGGCTGCATGAAGACCATGAAGCATCTCGTCTTTCACCATCATACAAAAATATAACACAGTCCGAACTGGCCACTCGGCGGCTTTGGTCCACCGGACCAATTTGTCTTGATATGGTGCAGTTTGCGATGCCCAAATCAGCACTCACGACCAGAACTGAAAGCTAAACTCCTCCCACGTCAAGAGTACTTGCTCATCGCAGTAATGATATGTCGTTTCTTAAATGACGCAGCGATTGTCAAGATCAGATCATTGTGAGAAATGCCATTCGGACCGTCGTGAAGAGGGCACTCGCCCACGACACACAATGACGGTGATATCAGGCCAGGCTGGAAGATCTTGCTGATTCAGGGGAGCAAAACCAAGTAACAAGTCGCAGCCAGCCTGAATCCCGTGACGACAGATCTCCAGGTCGTCAGGTACCCCCAAGTAGACGCAACATCGACATGAGTCTGACGCGGTCATGCCTCCGAAAATGCAAGCTGAGAGTTGATCAATCGAGATAGGGCACGCTTGCGAATGGACGATCACCAATATCACTGTATGACGAAGGGCATGTGCATAGTATGCCCGAGCCGTCTCGTCCGGATGCAGACATCGAGCTCGGGGCCAGGATAACGTCGGAAGAGGAAGGAGAGAGCGTGAAGGGGGGAGATAATATGAACAGCGACGTTACAAGCAAGACCATCTGCCTTTTCTGAGGAATCACCAAGGCCTCCTGGGACTGATGATAACGCGGAATGCATCGTTTTCACACGAATGATCGTGATCGAGCGGAGCACCGGCCGCCGAAGGGGCCAGGCGAAGAAATGACTTCTCACTTTCTGGACTTATACCCTGAGGGACGCTCCGCTGGGGGGGGACAGACTGGAAATTGGAGTGCATTAGGACCTGCAGTGATCTTCGCCGCGCCTTTTGGCCTATAACGCGTTTGTGATGTGTGCGTTGCAGGCACCCAGTGTAAAACAGGAAGCTCTTTTCGTTTTGGGCGTGCCCACGTACCGCAGGAGACATCTTCAATGACGGGCAAATATGCAAAAGGGGTGATGCTACGGCCATAGGTCTACACCCAATCGCAAGTGTCTTCCTCAAAGCCTCTTCCGGTAACGCCAGGCTCGATGATGGGCAAATAGGCGAAAAGGGCGATGATATACCCATAAGTCTACACCCAATCGCAAGTGCCCCCTTTTCAACCCTCGTCCGGCCGAGCCACTGCGGGGAGTCGCCAGGGTTGGATTAGTTGCGAGCCTGTGATGTACTGAGGTAGCGACAGAACGGCAGGTGCCCTTCCCCATATTTCCTCAATGGCGTTGGAAGAGGGCTGGGCACTCTCCGGGCTCGTTGATCAAGGGGTTAAGGCGACTATGTTCATGTGCTTGGGATCAACTCGCCATATGACCCCTCTCGGCAGCCGAAGCGTCAGCCACGATGTTTCCGTGCTGTTTCGGGCCCAGATCCGGCTGCATCTCGCGGCCTGAACGAGCCCCATGCGGATAACTCGTGGCCGTTGAACGTAGTATGGGTCAAATTTAACTCTGAAAAGCCCCGACGAGATGACTCCGGAGCCCGCATATAGCTGCGCCGCAAGCTTCGGGGTTCGAAGACGAGACGAGTCCAGATACCAAATGAGCCGATGAAGCTCGTATATGACGCGACATGCAGTTTTGTTGCCATGGAGGACAAGCAAAGGGGGCTGTGACATGCGCAGGACAAGTGTTTGAATGGAGGAAGTAAGCCTGCATGATAAAAGGGCCCAACGGCATCTGCAAGGCCTTTCGGTTACAGATTTGGGAAGGTCGCGCCGCCGGGGCGCTGAAGAGAGTTTAAACGCGCCGGCATAAGTCTCGCCGCGCACCCCGGACGATCTCCCATGTGGACTTTCATCCTTACGATGGTGGAGGTCCGCATCAGCGCCTCATTCGAAAGGCGGTAATGCCTTCGTGCGTCCCCGTGCCCTGCTCCCGCCTGTCGACTTTTCTTGTCTGGCCCGTTGGGTTCCATCACAGGCCAAGGTGCATCTGCAGTGATGGAGGGGTGGGAGCAAGCCATGCCCTCACGCTTCCGGCCTCTGAGGTGTGAAACCCACATGTTCTACCGGCCGACGTCAGGGGTTGGTGTCAAAGGCAAACTCCCACTGTCCCGAAGGACGAAGTAGCGTCAAGATGGACGAGAATGACAACTGGGCTCTCATTTGCCCGCCTGTTGTGTGCCCTCTCAAGGAGCTGTGCCTCCGGAAGGGTCAGCAAAAAGGTACATCGGAGATACTTTACTAGACAAATTTCTCTCTTCGTGTGCACGAGTGGAGATACGAACGGTTTCCGGTTGCTGACTGGGGTTGTATCGCCTACCCAAGTCATCACTGAGAGGCTCGGGCTGCAGGAGATAAGAACTTTTAAGGGGTCGAAGGACACTGTGAAAACGAGTCAGAACCGCACAGGCAGACATAGTGATTTGCTGGTATTGAGAACGCATCTTGCAAACCAGTCATGCTGTTGGACGCCACCGCTGACGCCCTGGACATTGGATCTTACAACCTCGAGTATGCATGTGTAGACCGGTGCCCGAGAGACCGGGGGGTTATTGCAAGCATTTTGCATCCTTCAGGCCAGAGGGTGGTATAATTGCGGAATGCATGGCAATCTTGATGGCCCTGCGCAACAAAAATAGGTAGTACATAATCGTGGACCGTTGGGACTAATAGATCCGGTCTAGACAGCCGATAGGGTCCGATGGCGCGGCATGTCCCGTCTCCAGGATGGGCCGATCATCATCAAGCTCGGATTGTCTTCCCATGAACGCAGGGAGGGATACCCACAAGCAAGCCCATCTCATGTTGCCTCCAGGGGAAGCAGCAGTAGCCTGCCGGCGGCCAAAGTGACACGACGGTGAAGCGGCGCAGATGAGGCACAGGCAACGGCCTGCCGTTAACAGGAATTGACGTCGGGACAGGTTCACGCAGCAGTACACGGCAAACCGCTCCCAGTCTGTGCGCCAGCAACCAGGGGCCGATGGTGATGGAGCCCGGTCGTCCTGAGGACTGTTCACTGTGTGGTCCTTGATCCCGGATCATTCGGCCAGAATCCCAGGTGCATATCCTGGCGGGCCGGGCTCCTCCGCCGTCGTCAATCACGATTTGCGCACCCAGACCAACCCAGGTAGGTCCAGCCTCCGAGCAACTCTGTTCTGAACTGCCAGTCCGCCAGGCGAGAGGCCTGGATGTTGCGGACGCCCGGGTCGAAGTTGAGATGGAGTGAGTGTATAGCCGACTCGATGGGCCAGAGGAAGAGGTGCCTCCGCGAAAACGCCTTCTTGGAGTTCTTCACATCGCAGCCGTGGCCGTGATACGGGAGGAGACCAGACAGCGACCGATTTGGAAACCTCGAGCGAGGTGGCCGGCTGAAACTGCGACAGCATGCGACAGCATGCGACGGCAGAGATATTGACTGGTCGAAGATGAGGAATCCCGTACCAGACAAGACCTTTTGCGAAGCTGGGAAAGGGTGCAGTCATCAGCAGGTTGAATGACTCGCATCTCGGTGCAAGGGCTGGGCGGCGAGTATTCCGCAATGAGAACGAGGGCGATCTTCAAAGGTATTTCGGCAATTGGAGGGATCGACATGGCTATACCTCGATACTGGAATTGTCGAACGTGTCAATGGTAACATTCGAAATGGCATCATATCTGGGGTGACAGTACAGTACCGTAAATAGTATACCTGGATACTATGGTAGTGTAGGTAGATACAAGGCTTCACGAGTGATTCATCCGACGTCGTTACTTGGTACATGCGACATGCAACAGCAGCAGCAGCAGGCCACAGCCCGTTTTACCGCGCAGCAGCATGGAGCGTCGGATGATCCAAGCGCCCCCTTCCGTTCAATGTCAGTTGGTGGAGACTTTGATGGGTCCACGGGATACGGTGCGAAGCGATGTACTATGTATGTACCCAGGTATATACCCCTAATCTCCGTAAAGTACCTCGGTACTCAGTCCTGTACAAGATTCGGCGGACGTACTTAAGTACCTAGGTAGGTATGTAGTCAGACAATCTTCAACAGTATTTCTCACTTCCTCTACACTACTGTGTATACCTGGAGGGTACGTAGGTACTCATAAGCTCATGATCTTCTGTGTACTTGTATTCCTTGAATCTGATAGCTCACCAAGTCTGAACCAACCTCTCCTTTTCCTCTTCCTTCCAGCTGCATTGTTTCCCATCAAAGATGTACGCCGTTGTATATGACGTGCTGGTAGTTCTCCGAGTATGCCTACCTGGGTAGATATTTTTAATAGAAACACCGCGGGGTACTGGATGTATATACATAGTAGTGGCCTCCCCTGTATCCTCGTATGTAAGGATCGCCCCTGGAAATAGCCCCCATGGGTTCCCCAAAGGTGCAGCTACATCCACACTTACCACAATACTCCGTTTCTGGGTGGATTTCCTGAGGAACCATTGAATCAGTACAGTATTGACTATGTCATCAGCCGTCCATACTGCGTGACCATCGGATCGTGAGTGCGGGACAGGACAGCTCATCAATCCGTCCATGGATCTTGGCTGTAGGTAGGTACTAGGTAAGGATATGACATCTGATTGTCCATGTATCTATCCATGTACCGCGAGCCCGCTGTTTCGTTGTACTGTACAGTACGCCTTTCGGAGTCCTGTTCAAACACCACACAAGACCCATCCATCTGGATCGCTTCAAGTCTCCGTCCGGGGAAGCAGAGCCTTCCGGCCTATGCATATACTGCGTAGCATTCTTGGTACTATGCACAGCAACACTTTAGTCATTGGGCCACACAATTCCAAACGACCCGCACGGTAAAGAAAAAAAAAAAAAAAAAAAAAAAAGTACCAACAGCATGTTGGTGACGATACAAGCGTCAAGCGCTGCCTGCATCTGTTCTGCTGGAGCAGCTGTAACTCAACCCCCAATGTTTGAGCTTATTATAGTAGCAGTGTCCTTCCTCTGCCCCTGCGCATACCATATATGTATGTAGGAATGTATGTCTATATCTGTGCATGTACGGCACTGCTCATTCCGACATACCAGGTGGGCTTGATAAAGGGATATTCTTCCTTTTCGGCACATGTTGCGGAATCCGGCAGGTGAGTGTCGCTTCAGCTCGGTATTCCGCGAGATCCTCTTCTGTGGCGCCGTCGAGGTTCGAGGGTCGAGACCGTTAGGTGCAGCTCCCA
This sequence comes from Cytospora piceicola, assembly GCA_023375675.1. Lineage (NCBI taxonomy): Eukaryota > Fungi > Ascomycota > Sordariomycetes > Diaporthales > Cytosporaceae > Cytospora > Cytospora piceicola. Next base: position 33,464 of record JALQBC010000014.1, on the reverse strand, counting down.
CATATCACATGCCCGTGGTTCACGACGCTGCAGTGGTGCGGTCCATGGGTTATGGGCCATGGCCATGGGCCATGGGATCCGCCGGTGAGCCGTATTTACATACTACTACCCAAGCATGTAATGATGGTCAGTCGGCCCACGCATATAAATGACCCGAATGTTCGGACGGATAACACCTCATCGGTATTAAATCCTGGAGGATCTGTGGAATCTGTCCCATTGGCACTGCACCGGTACCTGCATGCCAACCACCCAACGACACACATCTGCCATCTGCCTGCCATATGCCATCTGTCATCTGCTATCTTGCCATGTTGCAGTGTGACTGTACCACCTATACCTGCTCTCGATACGAGCCGGCAGGTTTGGGCCGACGATGAAATTGTTGACTCCTCTGAACCCAGAATTCAATTGATATTAATTGCGGATTGAATCAGGGTCCTCCTCAGAGAAAAGGGTGGTATCCGGAGGCTCTTCTTATTAGGAAGTGATGATGGCGCTGGCTTGTGGGCCACTAAATAAATGCCCTCCTACCTAAGGATCCGTAGACTTCCAAGGTTCCAAGCTTGACAGTACCGAACAAAGATCCGGCCTATACAAAGTACCTCCTGAGTACCTTGCCAGTCTTGCCCGCTGATCAGTACCTCCTGGGCACTTGGATTGCCAGGTTCCAAGCTTCCAAGCTTCTGTGTGTCGGGGAGGGGGGGGCTGCTCATGAGCTGGGGCCAGATGGTGGTCTTTTCTCTCTCGTCCCGACGGGACGCACAACTTTTCTACTTTCGGATCCGTAGACGAAGACGACATCTCCCTTCCTGTCGCCCTGCCGGGTCTATGTTGGTAAGCATTCGTCCTCCCGACCTCAATCAGTCCAATCCCTTCACCTTCACCTTGAAATACGGCGAATCTCGCCTCTACTCACCGAGGTACCATCGCCCGCGCTCAGGATTGCCCGTCAGGGCTTCAATCGAGAGCCACCTACCACCAACGGATAGCTCCCAGGCCGAAGTGGGCCTGCCAGGCCGGCCTTGCGGAGATCACAACCTCAGCATCATTTCGTGGTTCCATGTCCCTGATGAGCAGTCACAACTAGCTATGTCAGACCAAACGGCCGAGTCCCACTAGTTTGTTCCAACCAACAAAAACTCTGACATGAACCGACCGGGCTCAGTGGACTGTCAGATATTGCCAGCCCTCGACGCGCTTGTTGGGCTTGGCTAAGTCGAGAAGGTGTCTTTGGCCGGCTTGCAGCTTCACCAGGAGTGACAATGGCCACCACAAAATCCAAGAGCTAACAAGTCGTATTGCTATATGTCAGTTTCGGCACAGCATCCTCATTGTACCCCAGCTCCTAGCCTCTGCTTAGTATCTTCGTGACCCCACCGCCGAGAGCTATCCTGATCAGCCAAGTCGAGCTCGCCAGATGCCGCGTCCTGGGACATGCCCCGGCCGAGGTTCGTAGCTCCGGGAAATGTCATCGCAATCCATCGAGCTTGATCCGCGGGTCCAAAGGGTTCAGACGTCACTGAGCGGTGCTGATTGATACTGGGTACAGTACATATCATATTCCTCCTACATGTGGGGCCACCAATGTCCATCAACGTTGGAAACGTCTTGTCAAAGGAAGGACGTTCCCAGCTTCCCAGACTGCCCAGCAGCGATGGCGGGTTCCTGCAAGCCTGGCCTCAGGTCTCTCTACCTCGAGATCTGTATGCGTGGTATGGTCGGCTTGAAGGTGGATGGCATGAGCTTTCCAACGAGTGGCACACGATTCCGTGGGCTCGTCAGACCAGGCTTTGGTCGTTGTCTCGGGCCAGAGTTCGTGTTTGGGGCCAAGCAACAGCAGACGATGAAGTCGCGATCCCTGAGGCTCCAGCTGCATCCTCCAAGCCTCGGAGCGAATGAAGCATCAACATCGCCCAATTCTCCAGTGTCTGGGCCTTTCCAAGTGGATGCTCGACTCCGCATCTCGCAGAGCGAACAAGTGTGGGCTGCCGGGATTCAGGGGGGCTGGCCATCGCCCCATCGAGGCGAGAATCCCTATCCTTGGAGCTCCTGCATAGCGTTCTCCATGTCCCTCCCAAGTCAAGTATCTTAGCCGCTTCTCGCTATGGGGTTCTCAAGATACACGCCCCTCTTGGCCAACCGCAATGAGGTTGCGATACTCCCCAGCAGGCCCCCCCTCCGAAATGAGACTGGGTGGATCTTGTACTGACGCCCGTACCCTCTCAGAGGACCCCTAATCCAAATGAGGACTAGGGCCCTCCCTTTGCAACCCTCCGCATGCACTTCTGGATCAGCACTGTACGTACCATCCAGTGCATCCTTACTGGCTCTTCTGTTTCTCGCGCTTTTTTTTCCTCAGTCTCTGCACAGTTTCGACACGCATCAACAAATTGTACTCTGGACATTGGCCGCGTACATTGCCCCAGATGATGTGGGCATGTCTATCCTCGTAAACAGATCGTTCACCCTACTTCCTTGTTGATGTATTTCTCCTCACTGCAACCGGAGCAATTCTGCCCATCTTCCCTGCAATGACTGCCCACCCCCCCCCTCCTCCCCGCGAACTCTCCTCGGCCGTCCATCTCCCGTCCACCATGACTATATATCTATCCAGTCCCCCCTTCGCTCTCATAACACCTTAGAGGGAGTCTTGCTTTTCCAACCCGTTTCCTTACTTTTCGTCTTTGCTGTTGGGCCCCCATTGGTCTGTACCATGGATTTGTTATAAAGTCTTTGATCTCTCATCTCCTACCTTGTACATTACCTCCTCGGTCGCTATATAAAAATCCCTACAGGTGCTCGATGCCCAGTCCTTCCTCCGAAGTCGTTCGTTGCACACCAATAGTTTTCCCACCTCCAAGAAGAAAACGGCCACGAGGGCTCACATGACCCAGCTCTGTCTGTTTCTGTAACGAGATATCACACACAAACTTGGTCCAAACCCCATATCGCCACCTTCAGGACGTTGATCACAGCACAAGATCTGCAACTCCGCGGATCACCCACCCGGTTCCAATAACCCAGTCTACCGTCATTCGCCATCTATACCATCTATTCCGGTGTAGCGAGACCGCATACGCACTTGCTGAGCTGTCTGGCCAAGGAGACTTGTCTGCAAGCACAGAATTGCCGTAGAAGGAGAAAAGCCTTCGAGACAAGCATAGAGAGCCCGAGTGTAGAGGCACATGAACATAGCGTCTTCACTGCTGATCTGTCACCCACCCAACTGACTTACTCCCGCGGCCTCTCCAACCAGGCCTGGTTGGAACAAAACCTATCGAACCCGAAATCATCGCCCCTCACTCAAAATGGCAAACCTCACAGCGCCAAGTGTGTCCGTGGACACCCACACCATGAATCCCTTCACAGGCCCTCTTTTGACCCTTGATATCTTCAACCTCCCCTTCTGGCACTCGACCACTTTCTGGGCATGGACGTTCATTATTTGCTGGTAAGTATCTCCTGTCTTCTAGCAAGGTCGCCCTCGTTCTCACGTCTAATCTCAACTAGGCTCCACCGTTACATTCGTCTACTCGTCCACTGCGTCAGCCACTGGACTTACAAGTCGAAGCCCATCCCGGAGAAGCCAACTTTTACTTCCAAGGATGTGACCGTTGTGATCCCCACCATCCACAATCGCATGGAGGAGCTTCGCCCCTCGCTCCAAAGCATCTTGGCATGCCAGCCCTACGAGCTCATCCTCATCACAACCGCTGCCAAACATGCCTCCCTGCAGAAGCTCGCAGACTCGCTCAACTACCCACGGATCAAGGTCCTCTTCACGCACATTGCCAACAAGCGCATGCAAGTTTGTGCTGCACTGCCTCATGTCCGGACTGCCATCACCATCATGGCAGATGATGACGTCGAGTGGCCAAAGACTTTGATGCCTTGGGTCCTGGCTCCCTTTGAGGACCCCAAGATCGGCGGCGTTGGCACATGCCAGCGAGTTCGCCGCGAGTGGAACGCCGACCTCAAGACGCGCATTTTCAACTGGCTGGGGGCTGCTTACATTGAGCGCCGCAACTTTGAGATCTCTGCCACCCACAACATCGATGGCGGCACGTCTTGCATGTCGGGCCGCACTGGCGCTTATAGGTCCGAGATCCTGCAGAGTGCAGAGTTCCTGGATGGCTTCCAGCGAGAGAAATGGAGACACTTTATTCTCAATGCCGACGACGACAACTTTGTGACACGATGGCTCGTCAGCCACCAGTGGAAGACCTGGATCCAGTACGAGCGGGAATGTGAGCTCGAGACGACTCTGGAGAACGGCATGAAGTTCCTCTACCAGTGCTCCCGGTGGGCGCGGAGCAACTGGCGGAGCAACTGGACGAGTCTCATGGTTGAACAATTTGTGTGGCGGTAAGTCTATTCCAAAAACGGCCTAGCCTACTATTCCAAGGATCATGAAGCTGACTGGCCCTCGTCCTTAGTCAACAACCCTGGTGTACATATGCACTACACTTTGCGACCTTTACTTCACTCGCCTTCGTTATGGACCCATTCATCATCTTTTCACTCTGGAAGGCAACCGCCGACTGGGACCCAACGAGCCGCCAGTATGCATTCTGGGCTCAGATTATCTTCGTCTTCGGTTTTACCAAGGTTGTGAAGCTTGCCGGACTCTTCTTGCGAAACCCGAGCGACATCCTGTTCCTGCCTGTCTCCGTCGCCTTCGGGTACTTCCACGGCCTTATCAAGCTCTATGCCCTCATCACTCTCAACATGGTACGTACCAATGATCCTTGCCATTTCGTCCCCTTCGGCAGGTGGCTAACATGATTATAGACTTCTTGGGGTAGCCGAGCCGATGGTGATGTGCATGACCAGCAGCGTCTTCGAAAGCCTCAGCGAAGCATGAGCATGAGCACCCCGAGTGAGAAGGGCGAGCTTGTGCGCTGGCACACCCAGCAACGCCGCATGACACTGCCTTCTCGATACGAGAAGCCCGTGATCCACATGGGCGGCATCGACTAAGCTGCTTACCTGGCCCCGTCCTCGTGACCCAACAGCCACGACACACGCTGGCATATTATTTTCAGCCTTCCTCAGCGGGGAAAACAAAATGACTTATGATTTCACGGCCATGAGAACAAGACTACGGCGTCGGGGTTTGAGGTTAACAGCACTCTCTCCGGCCATCACCACAACTGCGCGCTTGAATCAACGCGGTGCTGGGACTACCAGTCCGCATTCGACATCTTGCGGGTTGTACTTGTTTTTATCGGCCTTTGCTCGGATTTAATTCTTTATTTTTAGTTTTTATTTTCTACTTCCGCCCTCAAAATGTGGCCAAAAGGGGCGCTCAAAATGTTTTTCTTGGAGGCGGGGGTTTTTTCTTGTTTTTCAACCCAGCAGGTGGACTGATTGGTTTATATTCACTCGTACCAGATCCGAAGAGATCAAGGATGGAAAGGGGGCAAAAACACACAAGGTTGTTCGGTTCCAAAGGAGGTTCGCTTGGGTGCCCGGCGTAGGTTCAGGACTAATTTTGTCCGGATACTGGATACTCGCTTTCGGCATTGGCGCCCCCAGATGATATGGCGTGTCGTTCTCCCTATGCAAGACAAGCATAGATGCGTATTTTGGCAGGCAGAAGATAGAGATGGATTAAATGATAGGAGACACAACTTCTCTCACAAAGCTTGATCTTCCGACGACTCCTTGCAAAGTGACGACATGATGGTGACAATCCAGATTCTAAACCTGTCAAGGTGCATGAAATCGATTGCTGGGTGTTCTCCAGACAATCCGTATCTATTCGCCCAGTCAAGGGGAAAGAGCGCAGTAAGATGTGCCTCGTATTGTGAAGAGACGCGCAGCCTGCTGCAGCCACTACCATATATCATGCGCAGGCTTAAGAGACCTGTCAGGTCGCATAAGGCTGGGGCCGAGACATATTCCTCATGGTGAGAGGCTCACGGGCCGAGTTACACAGCAGAAGAGTACAACCACGTTCCCACATTCCCACATTTTCCCTCCCACACACACCCACCCGGGTACCGGGTGCAGTCTCCCCTACTATTGGGGGTAATATGGAATTCGCCAATGGCATGTCTCCGAGGCCCCCCATCTCTTACTGGGTTAGTCAGACCAACAGAGGGAAAGAAGCAATAAAAATCCGGGGGACGGATCATCAGAGGAGCTAAGGCGGATGGATGGGTGTGAAGGTCAGGGATGAACCTCATGGCGTCCAACGTCAGACTTTCTTCTTGGAATCGTAGATCGAGAACTTAATCCCGTACACTCCCAACAAGACCAAATCTCCACTGACGGGCATGGCCAATGCATGCAGGGTGGTCTATTTCCGAGGATCGCGTTTCCTATGTGGTGCTCAATGACACAAGGCTGTTTACTTCGCTGTTTTGAGAGACTTGACAAGTCAGAATCGCGGTCCACAAACTTAAGTACCCGAGGACAATATTGATGACTGCTGGCTGCGTCGGCATCGGCATCGGCATCGGCATCACCAGAAGAGGCTCTCGATACCTGTCGTGTATGGAGGGGGATTATGACGTTTCCCCGCAGAAGGGCTGGATATAGCACTATGTGGTGGATGGTTGCTTTTTCTGACATCTGAAGATCGGCAGTGTACAATGGGAGTACATAGAACATCCCTGAGTACGTACTCCATGTATATCTGAAGGAGGCTCATCCTTTTATACCTACACGCCCACCCCTCTCCGTTCTCCGGACTGTCATGACATGAGTGAGCGACATCTGATTTTAAAGAGAAGTTATCTCGGCTGCTATAATCAAGGGATGATAGTTCCGTCGTTGACGGCCTCTTCTGACGAGGAAACAGCCCTCGTATGTATTGTCAGCACGAGTCTAGCTCGCCGTCTTCACGGGGGCGTGTGGTCGAAGAGAAAAGTGCCATATGTAAGTCCCCATTTCCTCTGGCCCCCCCTCCCCTTCCTTCCGGGTTGGATCCCACATGCAAGATTGCGATCAATTGATGCATTGGTGATAGACGAACTCACCGGCCGTTCTGGCCAGCTTCACACCCTCTTCTCATGCGGGTTGAGAAAACAATCCCCATCGAGGACGGCACACCACCGCAAGAATAAAAGCACAACCCAGGGTATCATGCATCGCGTCATTCCTGTTTTTTTGCGCGCCAGAGAGCGCCATGCTCATGGGGTATATATGCACGTCAAACTCAAGAACTACTACCGTGCCTGCTGCAACACATCACACATGAGATGAGACACCCACCCACTCATCCACACACACACACACACGAGACAGTTGACCTTGCACCCTCTTGACTCACACGCGCATACCCACGCAAACAACAACACATTGCATCCGGCTCGAGTGCTCAGTCGGGTTGCCATTTGGGGAAAACGTGACATGTAAAAATCGGAGCCCAGTCCGCACTGCCGCGGTCATCGGACTGTCAGATATTTTTCTTGTCTGTCGAGTGTCTCCCTTGTCACACACGAGTTGCTTTTCCATTGGGTGGTCAGCTTCGCAGAATCTGCAAGTGATTGCAAGAACGGCGGCCGTTCGTATGTACTGTACCATGGTAGTGCTGACGGAAGGGATGGTGTGTAGTTTACTTTAGGTATTTAGTAGTCATCACGCAAGATAACCTCCCATGTCATGACATGTCTGATTGCCAAAGCCTCGAAGAACGAGCCATTGTTCGGATCTCTACCGGCGTCCTGGTCCCTCCAAGGCTAGGCTTGGGGGAATATCCCTGTGGGCGTCCTTGCGTGATGGAAAATCTCCAACAAGTTCCCTGTGCCCGTTTCCAACTTGGCACTACCTAGGTACTGCCAGACGACGCCAGACTGACCAGGACTGGCTAGCGGTCCTGACAGTCCTGACACCTCTGCTGAGGCTCTGACAACTCCTCTGTGGCTTCGTTGTTTTTTTCTTACGGCTCCGCAACTGTCGCGACGGGCGCTTAGCCAATCACAAAATGGTGAGCTGGGGATCGCTGCTAGATCTTGTCGATCTCGAGATTGGCCGGGGTCCTCTCCTCCATCCCGGCATGCTGCTGGTCATCGTCGTCGTCGTGTTGTTGTAGTTTCCTTCTCCCTTCTGTTTTGCAGCTCCGGGATGCACGCTGCTCCTCCCGACGGCTCTCTTTTGTGGATGATCGGCTTCAAGGGGTCCCGTCCCGTGTCTTCTGTCAAAAGAGCTACTGGTAAACCCCATTTCTTTTGAAGGTGGCGTCACCCCTCGGCCGTTTGGATTTGCTGCTGCTGCTGCTTCTGCCTGCCGCTTCAGCTGTTGCTGCTGCTACTGCTACCCAGTACTGCCGCCTTGGCTGCGGGGTGGAGGGGACTTTTGAGGTTCAAGTTCTGATTTTTGATGAATCCACAAATGCTCCATTGAAATTGTGGAGTTGTTGGTGAAGGTGACTGGCTTCAATCAATTGAGATTTGTTGGTGGTTTGTGTGGTGGGCTTTGATGGAGTGGGATGGATCCACGCCCAGTTGCCAGATTGGCCCAGACTAAACTAAACCCGTACATTACATTAGCCAAGGCGCTAATGCCTAGCTCTCCCGCGCTTGACTTCTTTCGCTCGGACCTGCACCTGCCCAGTGCACGCTACGGGCACGGTCGGGTGTGCCCGGGTGGCCCTACCTGGGTATTTCTAATCTGTACTGCTTAAAGTACCTGGGGACGTACTGTGTGTTGTACTCCATACTTCTTTATACATGTCCAGGTGTACCATGCCATCTATGGATGGTGATATGATATGACCTTCTTGATCTAGCATCTAGCATCTGGCATCTGGATCCGTCGCTTGAGCTCAGGAGGACGACCACTGGGTATGTCGACCATCAACAAGACACAAGTCGACGTCTTCCAAGCCACAGAACGTCAGGCGGCCGCAAGTGAGGTGAGCACATGTGATGGCTTCATTAGCTCTGACCGAGAATGTGCTATGAGGTACTACTGACCAGCCTTGATCGTGGCAGTGTGCTCAGTCAAGATACACATGAGTATCAGCACCGTGATCCGTTGATTCCAGGCAAGGTCAAGGTCAGAGTGGCGCTCGTCTGACCACGAGGCTCGAGTCGTCTCGGGTGGCTGGTCAGCTGGGTGTCTGCCCTCATCGCTGGCCTCCAGGACGGACCTCACGTCACGAAGCATTTCACAATCTCACGATGAGCGGCTCTATCAGCGACTGCCCACTGATGATGACGGCACAACGTCAAGATCTCGCAGTTCGGAGAGTTATTATTCTCCAGACAACCAAGCAACCAACCGACAGCAGATGGACCTCGGGAGCCAGCCAGCTCTTTCCTCTTGTCCTGATTAGTGGCCCCCACATCAAAAGGCCCCTTGATAGGCCATGGCGGCAGGACGGTTGACGATCTCTCATCTCGCCAGGCATACCATGACAATTTGGACGGCAAGTCTCTGAATGTCAACGTCAGTCTTCAATCCCCAGGAGGTTGGCGTCGAGTCATGTTCGTATCACCTCATCCATCGAACGACGATGATGTGATGGGTGCAGCAGCAAGGAAACTGCCACCTTTCCTCTGGGTCGTCGGTGGCCACGTTGAAGGCATGATGATGATGAGCCAAGACGAACCGAGCTCAGGGACAGACAGGCAAACCTGCTCGATACATAGCACAGAGGCCTCGCAGCTCGGAAGACATGCGCGGCGGCCCGGATGACGGGCTGGCAGGCTGGGCGGCGGGAAGAAGCAAGCTTGGCCTCCCTGGCAACTCCACGATCCCATCCGTTTCCTCAGGCGATCGTCAAATGTGGGTTGATTAAAATCGACGAGATCTGCGACGTCGGCCGGTGCGTCCCTCGCACCGTGCCACCCCGGCCAGGCAAAGATTGGCCCCTCCTTCTGGTGGATCTGGCTACCCACAGACGGGCGTCGATCAAGTCCCGATGGAGAAGCGGACCCTCTGCTTCAAATTTGAGCTTCTGGAGAGGGTTGATGGCCGATGGGGCACACGCGCGCGCAGCTTGATTTGAGCACTAAATAAAAGAGGGCGCGATGGCCCCTCTCCCAATATGCCTATCTCCGGAGTAAAATAAAATGTCTCAGTTACAACGGGAAGGCGCAGTGCAGCCAGCAGGCGATAGATGATAATTGACGCGATCAAGTCGTCGTATCTTGAGTATGCCGTGCTTTCTGGCCCGCCCGGGCGTGTCTCCCCGCGGCTCCGAAGGTGAGGGTACATACCCTGATACCTTACCCCAAGCATATAATGGGTCATTTTGTCTGGTACCGATGAGATCGTCTCCAGAAGGGACCAGAAACTATTGCCATATCCCGCCCAGCCGGGTCCGGAGCAATATCCTAAAGCAAGGTTGTTATACGCGGGATCGTCGCCGTTGCTATTCTTGTGTGACTTGCCCAGCTACGTAACGGGTCAACCGTCGACTTTCCACCTCTGAGGAACCGTGGGACATCTCCAAAAGAAGACGACCCTGCGAAGTCACCGTGATGGGAACCTGCATATCGCACGGCATTAGGGCTAAGAAAAAGAAACGCCTAGGGTACTAGACCTACATGAATTGTCACACGCGAACCGCGGACATGGTACTGGGTAGGCTGGCAGTTCTCTAGCAAACAACCCTAGCTATGCGACCGCCCAAACTCAAACGCCACCCCACGTCGCCGTTGGCTGTATGCGCGTGCGAAGCATGGTATAGGTATTTTTTCTTCTTTTTCCTCCCTGGTTTTGCTTTTCCCCCCGGCCGTTTCGCGGGGGACATATGCAGTGGAACCAACGAGAAGACTTATTCTTTCTTCAGACCGGAGATTAAGTCACCCGAGCGAACGACCTTCACAATCTCCACAGCATACTCTCATGCTCACGTTGAGCTCGCTTGACAGAGAGCATGAGATATATACCTATGTACCAGCTCGGTAAGAACAAGCGGCTGGTCTGGCATTGAACGTCCAGACCATAAATAGGTAACCAAGAAACTGCGGGGACACTCCCTCGCCGGATCCTCAGCAGAGGTTCACTATCGATTTGGGTAATGACCCAACCCACCTGTCTTTCCCATTCCGGCATGTGTTGCCCCTGCTGCTCATGACGGGGTCGTTAAAAGCCCCACGGTGGCACTGTGCATGTACGCTGTGTGGTGTTTATCACCATGGTACACATGTATGTCCACACGATGTATGTAAGTCCCCGCACCAACAGCTCGATCGAGTACCTGCGTTGTAGCTTTTTTTTTTGTCGAGAACACGGCGGGGAGTGAGCCGAACAGACGCTGCCTATCTGTGTAGTATGTACAGTACATACCAGGTTTATAGAGGCCAGGGGGCTTGACGACGGAGCATTGTGCGCTCGGACGATGGCCTGAACATGCAGCCATGTTCAGAACGGGGTAACCTGGCATCGCCTGCATTCGACTGCATGAGCACCCTAACTTGGTTTGTTCACAGTACATCTATACCGGGATAGGGACTTGATGGATGATGATACTTACACAGTACACATATTCATATGGTCAACGTGAAGGGCGGACCCGAACTCTCTCATCACCCGCCCGGTCCGGCCTTGTCACTGGCATATAGTCATGTGGCTGCTGAAAGCCTTGGGATGCTGTGAATCATGATGATGTTTGAGTACCACTGGAATAGCCTCACCAACTCATCCAGAGGTAGACAACTACAGGACCTAGGTAGCTACAAAACGGCGTGGCGGGTGCAGGGTAATACAAGAACAGCATTGGCAAATCATCTTACACCCTCGAGCTAGGATTAGATCCTAGGAGGGGGCGACCTCCCCGGCATACCGACCACACACCGCAAGATGAAGACGGACAGTAAACATATAAACTAGTCCCATATCCCGCCAGCCAGTGAGCTGCTCGCTGTTTCCCGTGTCCTCTGGCCCTTCCGCTCGGTGGCCCGTCCCCAGACTGACACATTGCGGAACATGGGCACACATAACCCGTCCAGCAGGCTAGAGAGGACTTCTCAGAGCCCGGCTCCAGCCCCCTCTCGGCTGGGCCGGCTGGGGCCTCCGACGGATCGCCACTGCGGGTGCGGATCATGGGGGAAGCCTCTCGAGTCGGGGTCGGGAGTTGGTGGCGAAATGGGACACCGCGGCTGGCCACATGACCCAGGTTTATTTCTTGTCTTTTTCTATTTCGTGTCCTCGTGACCGCTGATGATGGGCAAGGGCAGCCAGCCATTCAATCCTTCCGCGGGTAGTGGCGAGCAGCTTGACGAGTCGGAGACGGCATGGGCCAGCATGGATATGAGAGGTGGATGGTCACGATCTGGTGTGCCCATGTCAATGGCTGACGGCAGAGGCAGCCGGTTTGTGGGTTGTCGACATGGGAGACAGGCCGGGCTCATGCCGGTAGTGAGGCTTGGCCGCCTCGATCGCTGGCATTGAGTGGTACCGCCGGCGAACTGGCTTGATCGAAGCTCGCGCCTGGATCTACACCCGCGGCAAGAGGTTCATTCGCCTGGGCCGCCGAGATGACTGACGCATGTGGGAAGCGGAACGATGTGATTTGCACTGCCATTGGGGCATGTATTCTGTCTGCTATGCTAGGTATCTTGGAAATGAGAAGAGAGGGCCGGGTATCAAATCGAGGTCCTGTTGTCCCCTCTACCAGATCAACGTCTGTGTCAATGCCGATTCCCTGCCGCAAAATTTCAAGGCCAACAATATGAGAAAGTACTCTGACAACTTCCGCAGTTCCTACCTCGAACGTACCAAGTTCGTATCGTGGTCCACTCAAGCCCAGGCAGGCTCCTTCGCTTCCAGAGGTGTTGTCTCCTCGCTTACCAGCTCCTCGTCTCGTCGAACAATCATGTCCCCGACAAAAGACAAGATCTGGAGCGCAGCTTCGTGGGGCGGCATGTTGGTGATGTTGAGAGTCAGGCCTTGATGTCCCTTGAAGACGAAGAGTTTGCCACCTTCGGACCTGACTGTACGCGCCTCGTTAGGGCTTTGCACTGCACGCGTCACGTTAGCATCTGCAGGAAGAAAAGAAACGCCACTCTTGTTATCGAGGTATATATGTCCTTGCGACACAACAGTTGGCAGGTGGGAGCCTTGCGGCCTGTGAGCTGTTTCTCTTTCATCGGGACGTCTCCATTGGAGGCCCATTGGGACGAACTGGTCATCTCAATGCGAAACCCCTTCTAGCGGGATGCTGCGATCAGTTTGAGGGGTGCCGTCTAGTCTGGCAACCTGAGTAGGACCATTTGATGACCTACATGGCATCCGTCTGCCTCTGACGCGACTGTATGGCTGACATGTGCAATCCATGGACAGTGGGCGTGTCCAAGGTGCAGGTGCAATGACGGGATAACGAAACCACTCACTCTTGTCCTTCTGGCTCACTCTGCGCTCCATCTCCTGCAGCCGCCTCATGTTCTCCTCGACGTGGCACTCCAGGTTGATGGGTATCAACAGCCGCTTGCTCCTGTTCGCGACAATCTCAAACTCCCGGGCAAGCCTTCTGCCCTCGGTGGTGTCCGACAGGCAGTCCGTGCAGATGACCATCTTGTTGAGCGTGGAGGGGTGCTCCACCTGGCCGGCGAAACAGGCGTCCCGTGCCTTCTGCACCTCCTCGTCGCCGTCGGGCACGGGCTGGAAGGTCTCGCCCTGCGCTGCCTTGTCCCAGTCCAGCAGGCTGGCCTTGTTGCTGCCAAGGAGGAGGCTCAGCGTCTCGGCCACGGTGTCCTTGCCCACCCCGGGCCAGCCGTTGAGAAGCACACACGGCTGTGCGGGCATCGTGTCTGTCCTGGTGAGTCGCAGGTGCCTAATGGCAGTCGATTGGTGAGTTCGGGGTAGTAACGGTCCTGGTTTTGTTCTCGTGAGTGGTGGCCGACAGTCTTGGCTTCGCGACGGTCCTCTTCATCAACTGATGCTGATTGGATGTGGTGGGTTTGGTGTGTGGGCTATTTGATCTCCTGATTGATATGGTGGGATTGTGACTGCGAACCATCCAGTGGTGGGCAAATAGTCGATCAGGAACTTCGAAAGCTGTCTTGCGAACCAGAATGATCGATCTAATCGATGTCTCGAAGACAAAAGGAAGGGTTCAAAGAGAAATATCGTTTGCGCTCGTCCAGCCGGTGGATAGCGATTGTTTGTTAACTTCGAGAAGGAGTGACTCGTGAATCAGATATGTTTGTACGTCGAAAGATCGGGATCCCAGCGGATGGTTATCTTCGTTGGGCAAGTAGTATCGCCAGCATACTTGGGAGTGAAGTATGTTGTAAGGGAAAAGAGGGAAAAGAGTTTGGCAGCAGAACAAGAGAGACAAGAGGAGAATATTCTGTCGTTGCTGGAAGTGCAGATCTAAGCCTTGTTAGGAGATCGCAATGGCTGCGATCTGACAGGCCTGGCAGGCCAAGGCCCCCCTGTCAACCTATACGGCTTCCAAGGTTTACGGTATAGCTGAGTGGATTTCTCGTCTCGTTTTTTCCCTTCATTTTTTCCCTTTCCTGGTTTTAAACTTCCCGGGTAGAGATTGGACCTGACTCACTGTCCTCGCGTCGCACAGAAAGCGGAAACTGGGATCGCCATGATGGAACGCTGTTTGCCCAACAATGACAAAGAAAAGCGAACATGATCCTGTAATTGCTGCCTGACAGCCCTGGGTCAGGCAGTCATGTACGTGTGTCGATGTGTGTCGTGGCCATTGTCACGGTTCATATTGGGAAACACTTCAAGACACTCCAGGAAAACAATGGGAGGATACAGGCGAGCGCCGCAATAGTCCGAGCGGCGCCGAAGAGAATGTCCGGCGTTGTACCGGTAGCCTGGCCCAGCTGAGTAGCTCCCCGGTCTAAGAGGCGTATCTGCCCGGGATGGATCGTCATCAATGGCGTGGACATCCCAGTACGGATCCGTACGCTCGGTGGCTTGAAAACGTGTCTCGCGATGTGAAACAGCTTTACGGGAGATTGATATGATTTGCGGTCTGGTGATGGGGAGCTCTTGTGAGCATTGAAGTTTCCCTAGGTGAACTGGGTATACCGCAAACGGACCGCTCCCCTCCCAGTCACGGGAACATTAGCCGGCAACGAAGGGGCTGCAAACAAAGGGCAGATAACAACTTCAGGATACCTACATCCCGAAGCCCCCCACCTTCTTCCGACGTCTCAATCCACGCTAACATGGTACCAATCTTCGGATAGTCTCCCCTCGAGGTGGTCTCCCCTGGATGATTCCAGGTTGTGCAGACCGCGTCTCAAATTGACACGTTCTCCTCCTGGACTCTTTAACTGGGACACAGTCTTGGAATCTCTTCACGATAGTAGTTGAAATTCAGGGGGAACAGTGGCTGAAACTCCCGTGTCAGCATATTCCGGGGGAGATTTGTCTGTGTTGATTGATAGCATTGTTCATCTGTCATTCGTTGGTAGGGTTAAGAATGCACAAGCATTTGGAGTCTCATGAAATAAATACAGCCAGAAAAGAAATATGGACCATCATCACGCAGATTATGACATGACACGAGTTACCCGTAATAAGACCCTCCTATCCCCTCCCACCCAAATGTAGGATGTTCTGCTTCATTGCCTCAGTCAGTTCCCCACTGCCAGTGTACACATAAGCCACCGTCTGGGTCCAGGCTTCTGGATGCGGCATTGGCAGGTCAATTATGTCCCCTGTCCTGACATGACCCGAGAGCATGAGGGCTGCTAACGCTGGCAGGTAATACCTGGCATAGGGAAGATCTAAGCCGAAGGGTTAGCATGATGACCACAGACGTGCAACAGCCCCGGGCGTGATCAACTTACGGATCGGCACCTCCTTCGAGACCTTCTGTTGATGGCTACCTCGCCGGGATGACAGTGGGCTGGACGAGGCCACACTGGACGCGCGCCGGCTGAAGGCTATAGGTGAATGTGAGATCTGTGGGGGGCTGGCCGTGTCAGGTGATGAAGGAGCCCTTGATTGGCGACGCGGTGAGGCCACGGGCGTGGTGGGCGAGGGGAGTGTGGCCCTGAGCTCACCCAGATCGAAACTGCGCGTGATGATGAAGGGCTTCCGCTCTTTGCCCTGGGGTCGAACCCGTGCACGGATGACATGACGATCGGAATGGTTGTGGCCTTCAACACCATCGGTGCCGCTCAGACGGCGAAGGGCCGATGGGGCCACGAGGACGTCGGCCTTTGTGGGGTCGCCAAAGTACACGTGGCCCCAGGTCTGGAGCATGTCCGTCTGAAGGAGCATGAGGCTCTGCCGCCGTTGCGCTTGGACGACACCGGCGGGTGCTGAGAGCTTTCGGTCGGCCACATTCCCCAGGTTGTTGGCTTGTGATGGTGACATGCCGGACAGGAGCATTGATCTCGTCTCCTCCACGATAGTCTGCCTCCTTTGCGCCGACGAG
This sequence comes from Cytospora piceicola, assembly GCA_023375675.1. Taxonomy (NCBI): domain Eukaryota; kingdom Fungi; phylum Ascomycota; class Sordariomycetes; order Diaporthales; family Cytosporaceae; genus Cytospora; species Cytospora piceicola. The sequence continues at coordinate 17,146 of JALQBC010000014.1, read as the reverse complement.
GGCCGCTGCAGTGGCGTACTCGGAGCCGTGACTGGAAAGACCGACGTCTTGGAATGCACCGGGCTATCCATAGTCATGTTGACAACCTTTGCCGCCATGAACTGCTCTGCGACGGGCGACAGAGGTCTTGACAGCGGCCTGTCTACCCCGAGGGACCCCTGTCTACCCCGAGCATCCAGACTGTCGACCATGGCCCTCTCATGCTGTCTCATGGACGCATCGTACCCAGGCGTCCAAGACTGAAGCGGGCTGGGCAGAGGTTTCGGTGTGATTGGTGTTGCAGAGGGTAGAGGGCTCCGGTGTGTACGGAAGGCCGTCCTAGGATATCCCTCACTTGGGGCATAGTCCGTTTTGACCTCGAGACTGGGCCGGCTGCGGCTTTCCATGGCCACAAAGATGTTTGTAAGGGGGCAGAGAAGGAAAAAAGGTAAGATTAGAAAGATAGAGTACCCAAACGTAAGAGCAATAACCAACTGTGGCGGCCTCGTAGATATTCTTGGATGCAGGATACAGAAGTCCGGAAACAGAAGGGGAGGTCCTCCATGACGAGCGATGATGTCCGTCCCTTTCGTTTTTGAACCTTTTTGCGTTCTTTCAAACGGGGAAGAAAGGCGTCAAAGCCGATAGAGAAAAGTCTCGCGGCCCAAGACGCAGATTTCACCGTCTGGGACAAAGACATTCCTGACATTCCTCAGCTGGTGCCGGACAAAGGAACAGGACATAGTGGCCGCGGAATGTCTGAGGAAACTCCTAGCGAGCAGCCGAGAAGTTTCAACCAGCAGAGGTGAACAAAGGTTCTTGTAAGACGCGTCAGCCATGCGGGAAGCTAAGAGGTTGGCAGTGGCATGGCACACATCATCTCTCAAATTCTAATCGGAGGTTGGAGGTTTAACTGGGTTCAAATGTTCGGGAAACCAGTGGTTTGGGTGCAGGGAGCCTGGCCCCACATGGCTCACCCTGATTGGCCACAATGATATAGGTCAGCCAAGGGAGCTACGGGCAACTCAGGGGGCGAGGCTGAAGTTGCGGAGCTGTCACTTCTCCCTCTCTGCCAGCCTGGTGTCACCGTGTCAGTAATCCCTTTGACGTCGTGTTGGCAGCGCAATGCCCCTCGCTGACTTCCTTTGAGGCTCTGAAAACTGTCTCTCATTTCCTTGTTGTTGTTGTCATTCTATACGCAACAATCTTCAAGATGTCTAATTCGACGGCCAGTTACAGGCAGCTCAAGGAGGACTTCGTGTCCAACCTTACCGGTGGCCCTGTCGGCGAGATCGCCGCTGTGACCGCTGTCTTACCCGTGAGTCAACTCGCATTCCTTTGAACGGGAGCTGTGCCCAGCTGAGAAGCTCCAATCCAGGTTGCGGCTCTGGTGTGGTCAGTCCTGCAGGCGAGGCAGTCCTTCTTCAAACCGTATACGACCATCGCATTCGTTGTCGACTATTTCCTCAACGTCGGGGCAGTCCTGCTCGCCACCACGCTCTACTCTGACTCCCCGATCCTCTTTATCGTGCTCCTCCTCGCGCCGGCGCTCCTTGTCTACGCCTTGCCGCCGAACGTCGGCTCCCCGAGAAAGAAGCCCAAGCTCCCTCCGAACGCGCAGTCCAAGTCAAAGGGGCCCGCGGCAGGTCTCGACGTGCTCCCGACAAAGCCCTTCCTGACCGTCTTTCGAGGTTCCATGCTGGTCATCACGTGTCTGGCCATCCTCGCCGTCGACTTTCGAATCTTCCCGAGGCGCTTCGCAAAGGTGGAAACATGGGGAACATCGCTGATGGATATTGGTGTTGGCGCCTTTGTCTTCTCGGCCGGAGTGGTGGCCGCGAGACCTGTACTGAAAGAACGCGCCGAAGGCCGAACAATACCCTTGATCCGACGACTTGCCCATTCAATGCGCCACTCCTTGCCACTTCTCGTCTTGGGTGTCATTCGCCTCCTCAGCGTCAAGGGCCTTGACTACGCCGAGCATGTCACCGAGTACGGCGTGCATTGGAACTTCTTCTTCACGCTGGGGTTCCTCCCCCCCTTCGTTGCTGCTTTCCAGGCTGCCCTGAAGTACATCCCGTCATACGCAGCTCTTGCTCTTATGCTCGGGGTTGTCTATCAGGTTGTGCTGGAGAGTACCGACCTGAAGGCATATATCCTGACGGCGCCCCGCGTTGATCTGCTCTCCAAAAATAGGGAAGGGGTTTTCAGTTTTATCGGGTACTTGGCCATCTTCTTGGCCGGACAGGACACTGGCATGTACGTCCTGCCTCGCACTATCCGTAGTGGTTCCAATGCGGCGAAGCAGAGGACCGCCCTGTTGGCGAGGATGGCCGTGTGGAGCTGCGTATGGTGTATACTCTTCTTCCTGGTCACCGACTACAACTATGGGTCAGGCTTGTCGGTGTCTCGCAGGATGGCAAACCTCCCGTACATACTAGGAGTTGTCTCCTTCAACTCTGTCCAGCTGCTGGCATGCTGTCTCGTCGAGACCATCTGTTTCCCAGCCGTCTACAGTGCGACCGACGCAAAGTCCGAAAAGGAGGCGTGCGAGACAGCTACGAGCAGGGTGCTCCGGGCCTACAACCGCAACGGGCTCGCCATCTTCCTGCTTGCCAACCTCTTGACGGGGTTGGTCAACATGACGGTCCCGACTCTGAATGTAGGGCCAGTGGCTAGCATGGGCATACTGGTTGCCTACAGCACGGTGTTGACCGCCGTGGCTGTGGCCTTGGATTCTCACAACATTTCGATCAAGTTGTGATTGCTATTCGGCTGCAGTCAAGGATACCCGATCCTTCGACGTCGAAGGTAGCCTCAAGCCTTGGTATAATTTCGCTACAACTAGGAAGCATTCACTATCACTACGGACTGTCAGTCACGCGGCCAGTGATCTTTATCTGGAACACTGTGAATAACCCCTCGTTAGTTTCCAGAAGCGTTGCCTGCGACTGTAGTTGATGGTGTCCGCTAGTGCGTGAGAACCCCTTCTCCCGGAGATACCGGTTGATCTCAATCCCTCGGCCATTCCGGGTGGGCCATTTCACTCTCGGTCCGGACGGAGAAGATGCCTCAGTGGTCCGGGCATCACCGGGGGTGATAGGGCCGGTCCAAAGCATTCAGTGCTTCAAGACGAGGAGACAGGCAATGTGTTCATTGCTGTCTGAGGTGAGCGCATCTCTGTCTCATGGACGCGGGGTGCGACGGATGCCATGAGCCATCAACGCACGCATCTCTGCCAGAGACGTACTGGCAAACAATATACTACGAGTGACATTATGGCATTATAATCGCGAAGTCGTCTACGCCCGCGTACTTGCACATGTAGCATCCCACGGCACGTGACGTACATGCGGTAGTTTTAAGCTTCTGCTCATGACCCCTCTTCAAGGCCTCGACCATCGAAAGGCCTAGGGAGGCCAGAGTAAGAAGGCCAGGCCACTAAGGAACAGTCGATGTCATCGTCGGGCAGCGGCCGTTTATCAGTGACAAGGGCGGAACGGTGAGCGACGCCCTATCGGCGAACCAAGCTTACCCCTGCCTTTGAACGCCACGTCCCACTTCCGACCTCAATGCATCGCGATGCCCCTTCTTGGGGAGGCAGAAAGGCCTCAATAGACCAGTGAAGGGAGAGGGAATGATGCGGTGGTCGCGGTTCCGGTCGTGATCGTAGATATATGTAGGCAAGATCGGGTCGTTTGTCTGTCGCATGTATATGCAGTTGCCAAATGCGGGGATGGATCTGGACCATGTCATGACATGTAGTGATATATAGTGCCATGAATCTAGACCTTGGATGTCTGTGATTCCTCTCGATGCGCGGCGGGGTGTGAAACGAGTCATAGCGCCGCGATGTGATACGAGGTTTCGTGCTCTCTCCTGTGTCCTGAAGGGGGACCTGATCGAAGAGTGCCGCGTGCGTGTGCCGGTTCGCGCTGGGCCGGATTCTCTCGTTCATGCACTGACATGGTATGGCATGCGGCATCGACGACGGTCATGGTTAGGGAGAGAGAAGGGGGTTGGTTGGGTTAGTCGAAAGCTGAGAGAGGGCCTCCAAGGTGGCTGGGCCGAGCGACTGCTTAAATACAATCCAAGTTTGTTGATTGATTAAAGGCCAGGGCGTATCGTTGAAACCCGTGGGGTCCTTGTTTGGCGCCAAGCAGTGCTCACCTGGTATGTACCTAGGTCGATATCGAGGTTTGTATGTACCACGATGCACAATGTGGGTGCCAAGATGATTGCAGGATGATGGGACATTCAAAGCATGTGGTACCTGAGCATGTGTGAGGTGTTCTGGGTGAGGTTCAGGCCAATGCAATTGCTGAGGGTTGACAGCTCCGCCATCACAAGATTGAAATGGCAGCGAGCAATGCCACTAGCTACCTAGCTACCTACCTAAGCACTGCTAGCTACCCAGGTAGCCACATCAGAACAACCTTGGAACCTTGGAACTGCAGTTCAGAGTCTTGATGCGTATTACCCTGATCCCTGCTCCCTGCCTGCAGCGGGCGCTGGCCGGGGCTAGTAGGGAATTCAGGAACATACTGTAGTATGTGACGGACAAGCGAAAGCACTTGAGCGACAGAGCGACATGGCCATAGAGGGACGGACCCTACGTAATTTCTTGTCTCATCCACTACCTACTTCGGTATCCTAGACCAGGTGAGTTATGTACCGCACCATATTGTCCTACCTGGGAATCCCGAGCCGACGACGGTTCTGCGACGGCCAACACATTACTCACTTGGCGACCTATTATCAGACCTCATATCCTGATGATGATGACTGTGCTGGCTACACTAGTTGATGTGTACCGTACTAATTATCCTTCGAGAAGCCGGGTCGAAGGTTTAAGTGGATCTCAGTCTGGCCGTCAGCAAGGAACATCGCCGCTTACTGGCTCCGAGGGCAGAAGCCACGGGGTCGACAAGTGGATGCCTTGACACGACACGATTCGATTCGATCTCGACAAGGCGGTCAGGACATCTGGAAATCCTCTTATGGTGATGATGGGCCATGTACATGTATGTATGTATGTAAGGATGCATTGTAGGCTGTAGCAGACTGCAAAATCACGTCACGTCTTGTATCCCCGAGGAGTGGCTACTTGCCCTGAGACAGGGATGTAAGGTGTAGTGGTTTGGGTCTGCAAGGAAGGTGAACCTCACTTGAAGTCATCTCGACGGCCGATGTGTCTGCTAGAACAACCATTCATCGCGTACTCCCTCTGGCCAGTTGCCTTCTGCAGCTGGAGCGTTGCTTGCAGATGTGCAACATGTGGGAGCCCGGGCGCTGCAACCCCCTATTTTTATCTTTCGAACTGCCCAAATATTGCATGTTGCCTTGTGTGACCCCCTTCGTCTCCCTTCCCCAGTTTGCATTGGGAGTCAAGGGAACACGAAGAATATCCGGATGCCAGGGAACAATACGTACCTATTCGGGTACTCGAGTACTGACTTTGATCAATAGCTGGAGGAAGAGTGTCTCAGGACTCATACAGCATCGAGACCAACAAATATCAGAGCGAGCTGGTGCTCGGGATTCGGGTTGGGAAGTGGGAAGTGGGAAGAGTGATTGACAAGAAATTGTTATATTCCACAAAGCAGCCGGTCCTGATGAAATGTTTAATTGGAAATGGTTATACGGCATATCAATCTACACAACTGGTAGAAATACCTAGGTATGTATAGGGCTCTGGCTTGTAGACTTGGAAGCAAAGCAGCCCTGGAAAGCCAAAAGGGAAGAAAAAAAACACACACATGCAACAACGGCTGAGGCGAGCAGTTCAATATTGGGCCAGGCAAACCTGGTCTATTCAAAGAAAAACGAACGGGGTCAATTAAGATTACCCACCTCATCCGAGCGCCTCTCCCTTCTCGCTTGACGCTTGACGAACGACCCAGTAAACCCAGTCAACCCAGTCAACCCAGTACACACGGTATTCCGTACCCAGTTTCCTTTCCCTGCCATTCATTCGAAACCCAACGTCCCCCCCCAAAATCCCAATCACACCAATTTCTTTCCCTTCCCGCCGGCCAATTCAAGGACCTTTCTCTTACACAGTAGACATCAGCGGCGGTTTGTCGTTGTCCTTGCCCTTGCCTGTCGCTTGTCGCCTGTCCCATTCCCTCGTTTTTATTTAGGTCCTCACTGTTCGTTACTATTTACTACTCCTAGCCAGAAACAACTGCGCAATTGGCCCCTTGTCGCGACCGCGCTTAATTGTATTAATCACTCGGCCTGCATCCTGCATCGTGTCTCGCTGCCTTACTTACGCCTTACTTGCGCCTTACTCTACCCTCTGCTCTACTCTACATCTGCTCGACTCGTCCCCTCCAATCAGGTGAAAAGGGGGCAAACAAAACATCGGGGTCCCCCAAAAACACTCAACCCACCATCGCCATCCTGTCCTGTCCTCCGAGGGGTCAATCTTGCTGCGGGTGTCGCGTCTGCACTGCATGCAGAGCTGTTGGCCGGACACACACCCAAGTCGAATTGCCACACGAGAGAGGCTGAAGCAGTGCTGCTGGGGGGAGAAAAAAAAGTAGGGGCGATCGACAAGTCCCATCGACACCGCCTTAAACTGTGCATTGAAACAACAAATCGCAGGGACCGGCACATGCAGCCCACGATACCTTAAACTGGCTAATTGGTCTCATTGGTGATCCTGGCGACTCCATTTCCATTGCATTTGCATTGCTGATAGCCTTTCTGTCAGTCAATTAATTGCAGGGTCTTCAAGGTGCCACTTACGCTTTGCCTCTACCAACTCTACTCTTGACCTTGACAAACTCTCCTCCACACCTCGAGCCTGGTCTGTCACCTACCTTGTCTGCATGCACTTTGCCTCTTTACCTTCATTCCAACCCCCATTCAGCTCCTCCAGCTTCTGCAACCCGACCATCGACCGCCGGACCAACCCCGGAGCCCTACCAAAAACCCGCCAAGCTACATCAAGCGTCCGAAACAGCTCCATATCTACTAGCCCAACGTCCCGTCCCCCCCTTTCGCCGCCCAAACGTCCCGTCCTCCGTCAGACGCGCGACACGCTACAAGTCAATCGACAAGGGAGGCCCGATCATCACCCAGAATCCACAAAGTATTAAGACGGACCCCGTCACCTCCGATAAGCCAGCCCGACCTTTGATCCTTCCGCGCGTCTTCCCCGCGCCGGAAAATGTCGTCGGCTGCATTGCAATCTCAAACAGCAACCTCCGTCGCAACCCTCAGCCCGTCGCCCGTGGTGGCCGCCTCGCCTAACAGCCGGCACCAGCACCAATCGACTTCGTCTCCTGGCCGAGACCCTTATCATGCCACTTCGCAGAACCACAACTCTTCCCCCTCAGGTTCAAAACGCACATCTAGGAAAGAAAGCGGAAAGGCAGACGCCCCATCCCAGAGCAACTCCCCAATGAGTTCTCGCGCGGCATTCGCATCCCCCGTTCCCGTCAACACCTCCTCCGACCGCCGCAAGAATATGCCCTCCGCCGTGCCACCACGCGTCTCGTCCCAACAACCCCCTGGCAGTTCCGGTAGCGGGTCCAGCTCGAGGAGATCTACGGCACAGGGTCCTGAACGATCTGCTTCGCAGCGATATGGAGGAAACGACGTGAATGGCCAGGCGGGCGCGGCCCAGGCCTATCAGGAAGAAGCTGCGGCTCAGAGCTCCAGGGGCCGGAGGTCAGGGTACGCAGGTCATGAACAAAAGGCGAGCACCGGCCACAGGGCAACAGGTTCTACCACCTCGATACCCGTACGGAGCCAACAACCTACCTCATCCACACAAGGCCCTTCCCGGGAAGCAAGCGAGATCTTGAACAGCATGCTGGTCTCCCAGCCCGAGGTGGACATCGACCGGGAGCGCGAGCGCGTCGCAATCGCACAGCCACACCAAACAGCGACCTTTAGTGAGGATGCGATACCACCACCGATCCAGACGACTGCCGATCAACATGGCGAGGAGACACGGCGGGGTGGCCGGAGCAGGCATGACTTCAGCAAGCGGGAGAAGCACACAAAGTTCGGGGAGTACATCCTGGGCAATACCATTGGCGAAGGCGAGTTTGGCAAGGTCAAGCTCGGTTGGAAACAGGAAGGTGGTGTTCAGGTAAGGTGATTGCCCACTGTGTATCCCGGAGAGGCACTGACGACTTTGGCTCTGTAGGTCGCTATCAAGCTTATCAAGAAGGACCAGCTCGGAAGCAACCCGTCTCGTATGGCCAAGATCATGCGGGAGGTTGCTATCCTGAAGCAGCTGACACACCCGAACATCGTCCGGCTACACAAGATGGAGGAGTCCGAGAGGCACTTCGGCATCGTTTTGGAATATGCTTCCGGCGGTGAACTGTTCGACTACATCCTAAATCACCGATACCTAAAGGACAACGCAGCCCGTCGGCTATTTGCACAGCTCGTATCCGGTGTTGGCTACTTGCACAAGAAGGGCATCGTGCACCGAGACCTGAAGCTGGAGAACCTACTGCTCGATCGTAACCGCAACATTATCATTACCGACTTTGGCTTTGCAAACACCTTCGACCCGGCAGAGGAGCTCTCGGAAGACGAGGAGAACAACCTGAGTGATCGGGAGTTTGTCAAGCGGATGGGCCTGAACCAGCTGAAGCCGAGCGGCATGAGGAAGGGAGATCTTATGCAAACTAGCTGTGGCAGTCCATGCTACGCCGCCCCGGAGCTGGTCGTCAGTGACTCGCTATACACCGGTCGCAAGGTAGACGTGTGGAGCTGTGGTGTTATCTTGGTATGTAATCCTGGCTAGGCCGTCCGCGCTTACCGACTGACCTGGTTGCAGTATGCCATGTTGGCAGGCTATCTTCCCTTTGACGACGATCCTGCAAACCCCGAAGGCGACAACATCAACCTGCTCTACAAATACATCGTCAACACCCCGCTCACATTCCCCGAATATGTCTCGCCTCACGCTCGAGATCTTCTCCGAAGGATACTGGTTCCGAACCCTCGGAAACGTGCTGACCTGTTTGAAGTTGCCCGGCATAGCTGGTTGAGCGAGTATGCCCACGTGGTCGAGTTCATCACGAGCAGCACTACTACCCCCGGAGAGATCCAGAACACGACCGTGCCGGCTGAAGACGAGGGCTCCATGGTCCACCGCAGCGCATCTGTCCGAGAAGCATCCAAGAAGAACACCGCCACGACGATTGGCGGACTGACTAGCAAGCAAGGAAACGTCGATGCCGACACCGAGGCTGCGGCTCACGCCCGGCAGCAGAGAGACAACAAGCGGAGGACTGTGCAGGTCGAATATGTCGCACCCAACACTCAGACACAGCGTGGTGAACCTGCGACTGCCGCCCACGGCACATCCTCCAAATCTAGGGCTCGTTCGGGCAGTCAAGGTCCTGTCGAGGTGCAAGCCCCATCAACTGACAAACCACTTCCCCGTGATCCACCAGTCACGAGAGAGTCATACGCACCACCCGTCTCCTCCAGGAGACCCCCAAGCTCGCACCTCAACAATCAGAATCTGCCACCATCCAGGACGAGCCGTGACACCACCCGGTCGACTTCTGACGGCCAGTACGTGGCACCGGCTGCTGGGGCTTCCGCGCGACCCGCGACTGGGGGATCGGCCACTTCGAAGAGCTATGGAAGCGGGAGAGCTACGTATGGTTTACCATCTGTCCCTACGGTTACTGATACTAACGTACACGGAAGTATACAACAACCTGCAGGTCGACCAACCTACCAAGACCCTTCTGCTACCCAAGAGCAGGGCACGGATTACGGCGGGACCAACGCCAACGTACCACCCAAGTTCGCCAAGGTCACGGGCTCTGGGGACACCGATAGCAACGACTCCAGGGGCCACAGGCGTTCCAACACGATTGGTGAGATAGGCGGCAAGATCTTTGGTCGGAATGGGTCACTCTTCGGAAGTAGGAACCGGAGAAGCCAAGTTCCTTCCGGGGAGAAGGTAAAGAAGTATCCTCCAGTCAGCATGACACAGCCGATCAGTGACGACAACGGCGGCGTCCGCCCCTCGATAGACTCGAAGCGGTCACGGAGATCGTTCTCGCTCGGGCTCGGGAAGAAGAGGTCTGGGAGCATTGCTGGTTCGCAGACCTCTCTGGACAAGCAAGATAAACGACGGTTTACCTTGCTTCCTAACTCCTTCTCTCTGAAAGCTATCGGGCTCGGGAAGGACTACGGCGACCAGCCTGATTCGCAGCAGAGCCTTCCGATGCAGGAACCGCCACAGGTGGACGAGTATGGCCGATACGTTGATCAGCCTCCGGTCCCGGGGGCGGCAGACCACGATGGCATGTACTCTCAGCTGCCAGGCTCCCAACATTCGCAGTACCAAGCACCCAACCAAAACCAGCAACGACAGCAGGTGACGTCGCACCCTTACCAGCAGACACAGCCTACCAGCGCACCGACAAACGTGCAACAAGGAGCGGTTCTGAATAGTGCTTCGGAATCATCGGTTGACAACGTGCAACGGCCGATGAACCAGTCGGGCTCCACCGTCGACCAGCAGGGTCAGGACAATAAGAAATCTAGCCGTGGACCACGCGGGCTACTGCAGAAGAACAAGCGATTCGTCGACGCGTACGACACGGACGAGTACTCGCGGAATGGTCACGACCATGCCGGTAGCAGTGGAGCTGCAAGGAGAGTCATGGACTTTTTCCGTAGGAGAGGGAAGGCCAGAGGCGGCGAGGAACGATGAGGGCCTGGAATGTCGCTACCGCAGAATCTTCCATCTTTACCAGCAAATGACACCTGATGGTCCAAGTTGTTTTTATTTGACCAGGGAACATGGTGGACACCAATCGGCTTACTGTACTCTACCGCCTGTGGCGCGGGTATTGTGAACGGCCGACATTTTGAAGTCGAACAGCGGCAAGGTCCCGGGGCCTAGTGTCAAGCGCCTGTTCTCCGAGCCGAAAACAACTGTTCCATCATGCCATTCATGCTTTCGGCCTCTATCGAAAAGTCCAGTGCGAAGATACCAGTCACCCTCATTATCTTAGGCTACCAGTGAGGTCGACGTCTTACGGAAGACCGTCGGGAACGCCACCCGTAGGCTTGGTCATCGGATAAGGGGTGACTTTTCTCTGCCACGTTTAATCTTGATATTCTCACTTGTTTTCTTCCCCGCTACCACCAATTATTTGCCTGGCTTCAAGAAGATGGAGAGCCGAAAGAATGATTTGAGAAGGAGGGTTGTCGGATCAGGGAATCTGCATTTTTGAGCGAGCCGCCACTTTATGGGCATTTGTTGTACATCCTAATGTGCGGAGAAGGAGTCCAGCGAGGCAGACATCCCAATAGAGCAAGGGGGGATCAAGAGAGGCCATCTGTTTTGTGTTTTATAGGCACTAGATCATGTCTTGACTTAATTTGGCCACACCTGATCGATTTTGGAGTTTGAGCATGGAAAAGGAACGTGGAAGACATAAGGAGGAGGAGAGAGAGAGGGAGGCTTGTGGTTCTATGTGAGAGTATATGTAGGTGTACATGCCATTGTCAGGGACATGAGCACAGCAACTTAGGGCGGGTCGGTTGATATTACTCGGGGGCCGAACTATTGGCGGTGCCCCGAGTCTCGGAGTAGGTAGACTGGATGGGAATCAAGGGACTTATTTGAAAGGGAGTTAATGTTCAGTTCCCATCTCGTGTGGTGATCTAGTAGATTTGTCCGTTGGTGATGGCTGCAGAGAAATTCTTGAAGTAAGCTTTCCAGAGCAACACATGTGAGTGAGTTGATTGCAATGACAGAAGGGGAACTTTTGAAAGAGGTTTTGGGCACTTCTGCCTATTCTCTATATATGATCCTGCTCAGACAGGCACTACAGGTTCCGTAAAACAGCCCGTTTGTACTGGTTATACAAAGGCCCGTCTGCGTATACAGATGGACTAGGGTATCACCAAGCTTACCTCCCGGTGCTGACGACTTCTCCTAGTCGTGCATGAGAAGCCAGACGTACTGCGGAAGCTTCCTTTGACAGGTAAGACATTTGTTGCCTGCCTCCTGGCTATGTGGATGACATCAAGTATACACGGCATTGACGAGCGAGTCGCCACCACTTTGTATCCGCCCCGTCCGCAAGGATTTGACCAGTCGGCCAACTTCCTCAACTAATCACCTTCCAGGTGGCTTCGAAATATGCCATCGGCCTGCAGGGAAAGCATCCCGCCATCGCTCACTAGCGGATACATGGACGAAGAAGCTAAGAAGGTCACTGCCATCCAAAGGCTTTGAGGCTGAACGGAGGATCGCTCAAGGTCATGATTCTCCTGGCCGTCAGACCTTCGCGCCTGCTGCTCATCGAGGTTACCCTTCCGTCTTCGCAGCATAGCAATCGTCATGACACTTGGCTGTTACGGCAAGATTGGTCGGGCTGACGTTGTAGATGGAGTGCTCCATGTTCTGTTTCAGGAGAAGATTTCGACACAGTCTCTCCATCCTGCATCGGAGGACGTAGTGCTTCTTCAAAATTTCGAGTTGAACTTCTTCCTCGGGCCACTTCTCCCCGAGCTTTGGTGCAACATTTCTTCAAAGTGAATAGTACCAAGTGACGTCAAACCAACAATTTGCTCATATTAGACTGTAGACTGACTGTAATGCCCTCTCCACGTTTTGGATGTCTTCTGAACGCAAGAGAGACAGTGCCTTCTCATCAGACTCCGCTTCCAAGGGCAGAATCATCAGTTGCATCTTCTCGCAGATGATCTTTATTGTATCCTTCGAGCTGAGGCCGTATTGCTTAGTGGTTCTGTAGGCCACCAGTGCCCTCTCGGCACGGGATAGACCTGATTTCTCAATGGTGTTGTCAATTGAGATGATGGGCTCCAACGGCTCGTCATGGCCCACCACTCGATACTATATGGCGCACATGAGAACATCGCGGAACATTTCCAGGTCTCCTTCCCATGCATCGTGACAAGCTATATCCCGCAACGAAATGAGTAGTTGCCTAGTCATGTATGGGTGCCCAAACTTACCGTCCATGCCCGGAACTTTTGTGATGCCGTGTTCCGGCCATAGTCCGAATTGGAAATGGTCGTTGAGTGGTGAGAAAAATAGTTTCCACATGATGTGCCAGAGCTCCAATTCTAGAGCGCGCGTGGAGGCCAAACTGGCAAGTATAGCTCATCCACGTCAGTCCACCCAACCGTGATGGCATTGAGCTCATCTTCGAAGGTCTCGAGCTCCTCTTCACAGGGCTGGTCTCTGATGAGATCCATTGGTCTCGGCATATGATCCCTAGGAACCTTCCTCATATTCTGGTGACTGGTGAAGACCTTCAAGTGGATCAGCATCATCTGCCGTCATGGGTAGAATCTGTTGCCGAGGCATTGGCTGCTTCTCCAGATAAACCTCATCTGAGGGGAGTCCTGACGGCGTGTAGACGTTGCTCGTCGCCCAGACTGTTAAGGTCATGATGTCGACTCGGCCCGCTCGAAATGAGCTTGGTTGAGACAGACTTTCTCGGAGGCTCCGAATGCTTCTTGCTCTTAATGCTGTAAGACTGGCCACCTGAAGCTACACCGCTCGGTGTATATGAGAGACAGAGGTTGGTAACGAACTTTGTGGTAGCATTTGAGTCCACTACCGGTACTCCAAGAGTCGAATACCGCCCAGCCCCACACCCTTTTAGGCTTTACAAGACCTCATTTCAACAATACAGATTTATATAATCTATGATGAACAGTATAGAATGAAGTTACTGGAGGCTCTATTTTGATGCAAATCTATAAAGTTTCATCCGGATGCGGATGAGTCAACTTTAGATTGTTTGTGCATATAGGGAGGTTTACATTGATTCCTCAAATACGCCTTTGTTTGCACCAGTGTAAGCGGAAACAAATTGCCACGGCCTGGCTCAGGATTCTGCCACCGATAAGCTACAAAATGTTGGTGGTCACTGTCTTTCTTCCAAGGGATTCTCGTAAAACGGAATGGGTCTGTTAGTTTTTACATGTCCAGAACACTGTCTCAGATATCACAGAGGATCACAGGAGAAACACACGACGGCATGGAAGTCATTACTTGAGTACGAGTAAAATCCGGTAACAGGGAAGACGATATTGATTTGAAGATTGGACTATGAAGCTAGATAAGTGTCTATAATGCGGAGGGGATGGTACGTTTCATGCAGCCGCCTGTCCAAAAACTAAGGACAGGAGAATCCGGTATTTACAAACCAGTGTGACGGTCTGAGTTTGACCCCTGAAGGTAACGACCCTGGGACAAGCTACGAAGTGCGCCTGTATTGTTGCGATTACCAGTAAAGCTATCCATGTCTGCCAGGTGTCCTTGACACACCAAGTATAGATGCAATACCTGAGCCTCAACCACTGGGATCCCACCTTATAGAGGACAGAACCTGAATAATCGTTTCCGGTGAAGAAAAACCGTGGAGCACTCAAGTGATCTTGGTCGAAAGCCGCTGACAAAAGCTCTCTAACCGAATGGGTGAAGTAAAGTTGTATCTTTAACTCTGCATTGTTTACCTCCATCCCAGCTAACCTTATACCCATCTGATCTTAGCACTCGAGTGGTCTTAGTCGGAAGCTGCCCATTCAGTTCCACCGCGTGGCGAGATGGTCTGGTGGCTCGGTACATAGTAGTTTAGGTTCTCCTATAACCATTTCCGGAGAGAACAAAAAAGACCGTGTGTTCAACGCCACATACCAGGGCATCATCCCGAGTACAACGCGGTGGGAAGAATGTAGAGTACGTGTGAGTTAGCAGGCCATATAGGAAATACCTTAGTTAAAAACGGCTATATAGGCATCGGCTAAATTCTGGTTATAACTAAAAACTTACTACGACCGCCGCTTATAGAGGTTTGCTGTGACGGAACGGCGTAGGGCCAGGGGTCACCTGACCTGGCGCGCCTGCGCACAGACCAAGTGACCCACTAGGCCTAGCCGTACCTTAGTATTTAGACCTTCGATTGAAAGGGCCTGGCTATGCCTAAGCCTTCCCTTTCTCTTTAGCCAAAATGCTCACATCACATCAGAATTGCAGCTTTGCCTCTATCATTTTGATGCATCGTGACATTTGCCGCGAGAAACTTAAGGTAAAGACCGACTGCGCTACTTAATAGCGAGAAATAGACTTATATATCATAGGAATAAGCCGTTAGGAATCACGAAGAACAGAGGTAGAGACGTTAAAGGACCTCGATATAATAATCGGATTTTAAACTAATCGAACAAGCTTCGCTACTTTCTATTAAAGAGCTATGTTTTAAAGTAAATTATCGAACGAAAAAGTATTATTATAAGCTATACCGGCAGCTAAAGGACTAATATATAAAGAAGAAGACTATATTAAAAAAGCTAAGTTATATAGAAAAAAAAAGATATATTAACTTAATATAAAGTTAAAAGAACTTTATTATAAAAGAAAATCGAGTTAGTAAAGCTAAAAAGTAAATAAGTTAAAGTGTATTATATTAAGCTTATAAGTTTATATAAGTTCTTTTAGTTTTTATTATTAAAGTAAGAATTATTTATACTTATAATAAAAAGAATAACTTTAAATATTTATAGTATAAAGAATATAATACTTTAATTAATTATATATAATACTTTAAATTAAAATTATATTAAAATTAAAATAAATATTAATATTACTTTTAAATTATATTACACACCTACCGGTAGGTTTATAGCGAACCTACTTATAAACGTACTTACGAATTTACTGTATATTTACTAGTAATTCAGACGGTTAAATATACAGTGATTATATAGTAAACTTAAGGTAAGTTTATAATAGGTTTATAGGTCTGTATATAGTTTATAAGAGTACTCGGTTATATAGAAAGAGAAAGAGAGAGAATCTATCTTTATTACATACTACTATACTATACTGTTACTATTAAATTAATAATACTAGGGAACGGCGGTAGGACCGCCTGCCGAGAAGGCCTTCCGTTAGGAAGGATCGGAAACTTAATAGCTAGTTAGTTAGATAGTTAAATACGCCGCTTAGGCTGCTCCGGATCCGATAGAGTAACGCCCTTCGGGCGTTACTCTATCGTCTCCTCCGCAGCCTTAAGCGGCGAGATAATTAACTAACTAACTAACTTACTAACTACTTTACTAACTAACCTATTAGCTAACTTACTTATATACTTACCTACTTACTTACTTACTTAATAACTAAATAACTAACTTACTAGCTACTTTACTAACTAACTTATTAGCTAACTTACTTATATACTTACCTACTTACTTACTTACTTAATAACTAAATAACTAACTTATTAGCTATTTTAATAGCTAACTTACTAGCTAACTTATTAGTTAACTTACTTATTAACTTACTTATTTACTTATTTACTTACTTACTTACTTACTTACTTAATAATTATATAACTAAGTTACTAACTACTTTACTAGCTAACTTACTTATTAGTTAATTTACTTAGTAGCTAAGTTACTAGCTAACTTACTAGCTAACTTAGCTATTTACTTACTTACTTATTTACTTATTAACTTACTTACTAACTTACTTAATAATTAACTAGCTAACTTACTAACTACTTTACTAGTTAACCTACTAGCTAACCTACTTACTTACTTACTTACTTACTTATTTATTTATTTACTTACTAGCTAATTTAATACCTAACTTACTAAGTAACTTACTAAGTAACTTACTAAGTAACTTACTAACTAACCTACTTACTTACTTACTTACTAACTTATTTACTTACTTACCTACTTACTTACCTACTTACCTACTTACCTACTTACCTACTTACTTACTTACTTACTTACTTACCTACTTACTTACTTACTTACCTACTTACCTACTTACTTACTTACCTACTTACTTACTTACTTATTTACTTATTTAATAGCGAATTTACTTACTAGCTAATTTACTAGTAAACTTACCTACTTACTTACCTACTTACTTACTTACCTACTTACTTACCTACTTACTTACTTATTTACTTATTTAATAGCGAATTTACTTACTAGCTAATTTACTAGTAAACTTACTTACTTACTTACCTACTTACTTACCTACTTACTTACCTACTTACTTACTTACTTACTTAGTTACTAGCTAACTTACTAACTAACTTACTAACTAACTTACTAACTAACTTACTAACTAACTTACTAACTAACTTACTAACTAACTTACTAACTA